>CM055118.1:736969943-737681328 GCA_029206835.1 Rana muscosa
ACAGTGTCCATTAGAAAGTCTGTTAGAGAGAGACCCCCCCTCCAGGACCCCTTAGAGACTTTAAAGGAGTCTAATGGGACCTGATGGGTCTCTCTAACAGAGGCCCTTTCAGTGTCCATTAGAGAGTCTGTTAGCGTCCCCTCCAGGCCCCATTAGAGACTGAAAAGGTGTACAGTGAATACCTTCATTCACTCTGGTCCTCATGGGACCCCGTCCTTGTACCACGACTCTCACCCCTGCCTCAACCTCTCACAAAGTATCAATAAAATTGGCACTGTGTAGCGCTCCTCTTACCTTTAACAATGGGTACTGTAGCTGTGGCTGGCTCCTGTGGGTGGCTGGCTGGCACCCTAGCCCTGCTGTGGATGGGTCAATCACCGTGGCTGGCTGGCTCCTGTGTGTGGCTGGCTGGTTTCCTGGTGTGGGTGGGTCACCCTGGGTGGCTGGCTGGCACCCTGCTGTGGGTGGCTGGCCTGGCTCCCTGCTGTAGGTCAGTGGGTGGGTGGCTGGCATGGTGCACCCTACTGTGGCTGGCTGGCCTCACTCCATGCTGTGAGTCAGTGGGTGGGTGGCATGGTGCACTATGCTGCGGGTGGCTGGCCTGGCTCCCTACTATGAGTGAGTGGCTGGCTGGCACAGTGTACCCTGCTGTGGCTGACAGAGAGGGGGGCTGACAGAGAGAGAGGGGAGGGGGGCGGACAGAGAGAGGTGGGCTGACTGACAGAGGGGCTGACTGAGGGGGGCTGACAGGGGGGTGGGGGCTGACAGAGAGAGGGGGTGCTGACAGACAGAGAGGGGGAGGGGGGCTGATCGAGAGAGGTGGGCTGACTGACAGGGGGGGGCTAATAGAGGTGCGCTGACTGACAGAGGGAGAGGGGGCGCTGACAGAGTGATCAGAGGGAGACCTCAGGAGAAGCCACACAGAGTGCCAGGCAGAGAGGCAGGACTTGCACGTGCCGCTGTTCCGGGAACAACACGATTATTCACAGACCAGCCCCGCCTCCACAAGTGACAAGCTGCGATTGGCCTCGGGGAGGGGTAGGAGGCGTTCCGCTCCCGATCGACGTCACTTCCAGTATCGGCCTCCAGAATCTGAGCATTTTCGCAAGTACCGATACTCGCAGAGATGCCTAGTATCGGCAACGATATCGGTATCGGTGCATCCCTAGTTATCACCTCAGGGTCTAATGGGAAAAAATATTGTTAACACTAAATATAGATTGCTCTACTAACCAATCATTTAGAGAATAAAACATTAAATTAGCTAGATACGAGTAAATTGTAAGCTTAAAGTGATGCACAGTCCTCTAATTTCCCTATACAGAAGTGGGGGGACAGCCTTGTGATCTAGAAAAGGGTTCAGTAACACAACTGTTGACCCTAATTCATGCTCTGAGATTAGAGTACCATAACTATTCTAGTTACTCGTTTAGAGCCAAATCTAAATAAAAACAACACCTATATATACTGCTATTGTGCTGAATCCAACAGAAAACATGCATATTACCTGTAAAGATACAGGACCAGTAGAATTTGGTGTTTGTATATATGAGAGACTACGTATGACTTGTAAAGTAGGGGATACTAGCGACAGGTAAGATATATAGGTGTCAAGTAAGTGGTCTTGTAGAGACTTCAGTCTGAGAAGTTAACAGAGCTTAACATTTGTTATCACTCTGTTGGATATCTATCATGACCATGGATTTTACCTTTACTGACAAAGTATTTCTTCTTCTGTAATAGGGCTTATAATATAACTCCTTACACTGGGAAATAAATTAATGTTTAGTTGACTGATGCTCTCTACAACAATCTTTTCTTCATATTGCATACTTACCTAAACCCAGGTCTCAAAGCTTTCTCTGTATATCTAGAAAGGTTTCCCTTCACTTTCTGTTTAACATGTCTGGGAGCCTGAGATGCAGCTATTATTGAAAGTCATATCCTCCTTTTTTACTTTTTCCCATCCTTCTTTTTTTTTCCATCTTTTACTGTAGTTTAGGATTCTAGGTGAGGGGGTTGCAGATGCATAAGGCTAGTATGTAATACAACAGGGATCCTTAATATTTATTTGCCCTTCATTCCATCTGGGAGTCCACACAGCCTAAAGGGTAGTTCCTAAGATCAGGAGTGTTTCTATGTTGGCCAGAGCAATCCACAGTGTCAAAAGATCATCGGACATACTGCTGGATAGAAAGATGAATTGGGAGCTCAGAGAATCGGCATCCTCACGTACTAGTTGACAACCATGCCCTTCCAAAAATAAATACATAAAAGGAATGTGTAGGATTTTAATGGAGCTGAAACCTCCCCATAGATCAGACTTTAGAACAGCATATTTTAAAAAAACATACATTTCTTGTTCATACATCACGGGACACAGAGCAGCATAGTCATTACTATGTGGGTTATATAGAATTACCTTCAGGTGCTGGCACTGGCAACTTCCAAAACAGGAAGTACCCTCCCCTATATAAGCCCCTCCCATCCGGGAGTACCTCAGTTTTTTGCCAGTGTCTAAGGTGTTGGCCAAGGTTAACATGTATTCATCTGGGCTTGTGTACAGGTTCTCTGGGCCTTAGCAAGCTATTCCGGATCCGACCAAAAAAGCTTCATAGCTAAACGGTCGGTACCCGGGCCTTGCAGAGAAGAGCAGGGTTTTGCCTGTAATGCCTCTCTTAGGAGGGCTGGACCCTGGGATCCAGAGCTCTGGTCATACCCAAAACCAAGAGGCTATCTGTGCAGGGTGCTATACAGGTCCAGGGGAGTGGAATCCTTGGGAACCCGGTCCCTGAAGGTCTAGTACAATGCCTGCCGTGAGAGGTGAAGTTTGGGCTTCTGTGGACCAAACAAAGTCCTGCGGCGGGGAAAAGGTAAGTGGGGGCCCCTCAGGAACTTGGTTCTATTGAGGGGACCCCCAAGCCTAATATGTCTTTCTGCCTGTTACCTAAAGGGTATTCCCGCTAATAGCTGTATATGCCTAAGAAATCCTAGAAATGTTTTTTCATAAGGGAAGTTTTAAAAAAACTGTAAACCTGGAAATGTGTTTTCATAAAGGAGGTTTTAAAAAAAAAAAAAAGACAAAAGTGCGGTACCTGTGTTTGTCCACTAGAGGCCGCTGTGGAACGTCTTTTTTCTTGGGACTATTCCTTCCATGGTGAAAGTACAGGCAGATGAGTGAGCTCTCTATCAGGGAAGCTGCATTCCTCTGTCATGCTGCCAAGTAGTTTCCTTCTCCCCGAGTCCTGGTGAAACAGGGACCCTGGCTCCTCTCCCTACATGGCGCCAAGAGCGCACACGTGCACGCGCGCGCACACATGCTTTCCTTTTATAAGGTTTAGCTTCAAAAAAGGGGGCGGAGCCTGGCGGATGACGCGCTCTGTGCGCCCAGCGCTTCTGCGCATGTGCGGGCGTCCCAGCAAGATAAAAGGACTCAGTCCACGCTGCTTGCTATGGACACAGAGCATGAAAAGGAGCTGGTAGCATGGTATAGGGGCTTACAGCGGGCGGTTGATACAGGCATCCCCAGAAAGACGCATTAGTAGACACCCACTGATGTACATAGCAGCAAATTGCATTAGACTATTTCAGTAAGGGGTGTATTGCGGCTGGAATACCTCAGCTTTGAACTAAGGAATATGCCGCCTAAAAAACTCCGAGATATACCTCTCAGGAAGTGTAGGGGGTCTCCATCGGGCTCTGAGGATCTGGAGCAGTCATCTGCACCCTCCTCCCCTGAGAAATCAGAGGTTAATACCCATAAGGAACCCCCGGGAGTGCCAGGTACTGCGGCTGTCCTCAGTCCACCTGCTCCTGCATATATAACAGAGGAGGTTTTTTCCTCAACTCTGGAGGGATTGGAGCAGAGATTGGCTGCATTGATCGCTTCTTCTCTACAGGGAAGAAAGCGCGCCAGATCTCCATCACCTCCATTAGAGTGCCTGTTGGCAGAGCAACAGTCCCAGGAAGGGACCGACCTACCTGAAGGGGATCAGGAGGAGGTTAGCTCTGTTTTTGAGGAATCGACAGTAGATGAACCATTTTCAGCATCACAGACTGAAAGATTGTGGGTCCAGACCCTAACTGACATGGTTCGATCTGCATTTAAAATGCCTCTTGTTGAACCATCAACTACTGCTGTCTCCTCATTGGGGTCGCTAAAAGCTCCCCAGGTTAATTGCTCCTTTCCAATACATCCATTATTGGAAGGACTTATATACCAGGACTGGGAACATCCTGATAAACTATTTGTTCCGCCTAAAAGGTTTCCGGTGATCTATCCCATGGAGGAAAAGTTCACCCAGAGATGGAATGTTCCTACGGTGGATGCAGCCATCTCTTCTGTGAACAAATCACTGACATGTCCAGTAGATAATGTTCAAATGTTCAAAGATCCAGTGGATAAAAAATTGGAATCTTTATTAAAATCTGCTTTTTCCACAGCAGGGGCTGTTATACAGCCAGCAGTGGCAGCTATTGGGGTCTGCCAAGCTTTAAAGGATCAAATGAAAATGGTCCTGAGGGATTTGCCAGACCAGCAGGCCCAGGCTCTGGCTGATCTGCCTAGAGCATTATGCTTTGCGGTTGACGCCATCAAGGATTCTATCCATCAGGCCTCCCGCCTCACGCTGTCTTTGGTACATATGCGTAGGCTTCTGTGGCTCAAAAACTGGTCTGCTGAAGCTCCCTGTAAGAAGCTCTTAGTTAGCTTCCCATTTCATGGGGAACGCCTTTTTGGCGAAGACCTGGATAAGTATATCCAGAAGATTTCCAGTGGTAAAAGTACTCTCTTACCGAGTAAAAAGAGGTCTAGGGGTCCATCTTTTAAGAGGACTACCTCTCCTATCCCTGCGACGTCTGCTACTAAGCAGTTCCGACGGCCTCCTCGGTCAAACTCAGGAGGTAAAAATCAGGGACAGCCACAGGGTAATAAAAAGCCCTGGATCCGAAGAGGTACTAAACCAGCCTCCAAGTCAAGCCTATGAAGGGCTGCCCCCACTCAAACGGGTGGGGGGAAGACTTCAGTTGTTCGCAGAGACCTGGCGGGAGACAATCAAAGACAGATGGGTGCTCTCCGCAGTAACTCTGGGATACAAGTTGGAGTTAAAAGAGTCTCCTCCGTCCCATTTTATGTGGTCAGGCATGCCAAGAGACCCTCTGAAAAGAGGGTCTCTCCTATTGGCGTTAGAACAACTATTGCTCCAAGGAGTAATTATGGAGGTTCCTATGGAAGAGTGGGGGTTGGGTTTCTACTCAAACCTTTTCACAGTCCCGAAGCCAAACGGGGACATAAGACCCATATTGGACCTAAAGAGTCTAAACAAATTTCTAAACGTCCGGTCTTTCCGGATGGAGTCGATCCGATCGGTCACCGCTGCCCTATAAGGGGAGGAATGGTTAGCCTCGATCGACATCAAAGATGCTTACTTGCATGTTCCCATCTTTCCAGGTCATCAAAAAATTCCTACGCTTTGCAGTAGAAGGGCGCCATTTTCAGTTCAGAGCCTTACCATTCGGTCTGGCCACAGCACCACGAGTGTTCACAATTCTGGCCCCACTGTTGGCCGATCTAAGAACACGGGGTGTAACGATAATGGCATACCTAGACGACCTGTTGTTGATGGACCACTCAGTTGCCAAGCTAGAAGTGGTAATTGTCGATACAATCAAGTATCTAGAGTCTCACGGTTGGGTCATCAACCTGGACAAGTCAGCCCTACAGCCAGTGAAAAACCTGGTATATCTAGGGCTACGGCTGGATTCAGACCAGAGGAAGATTTTCTTACCTCTAGACAAGGTATCCTCTTTGAGGGGCTTGGTCCGTCTGCTTTGTGCAAAAAGACAGCCGTCCATACGCCTGTGCATGAGGCTGCTAGGAAAGATGGTAGCATCATTCGAAGCTGTGCCATACGCCCAATTCCACTCAAGGAATTTACAAAGGGCCATATTGTCAGCCTGGAACGGAAAAGTTCAGGCTCTAGACTTCCCGATGGCTTTGTCCCCTTCCGTTCGGAAGAGTCTCTGCTGGTGGTTGATCCCCCAGAATCTCCAGAAGGGAAAACCCTTCAGCCCGATATCTTGGAAGGTGGTCACTACAGATGCCAGCCTTATAGGCTGGGGGGGCAGTACTGGAGCAATGGTCTCTCCAGGGCAGATGGTCAAATGTAGTAAAAACCCTGCCCATCAATCTCTTAGAGATACGAGCAGCCCGGTACGCCCTAGTAGCCTGGACATCCAGACTCCAAGGGTCCCCTGTCAGAATTCAA
Organism: Rana muscosa; assembly: GCA_029206835.1. Lineage (NCBI taxonomy): Eukaryota > Metazoa > Chordata > Amphibia > Anura > Ranidae > Rana > Rana muscosa. The sequence goes on from CM055118.1 coordinate 736,976,210, forward strand.
TCAGACAATGCCACAGCAGTGGCATATATCAATCATCAGGGAGGCACCAGGAGTCGTGCAGCCCAGAGGGAAGTAAGTCACATCCTGGAATGGGCAGAAAAGCATGTCCCATGTATATCAGCTGTCTTCATTCCAGGGGTGGAGAATTGGAAGGCGGACTTTCTGAGTCGCCAACAGTTATGCCCAGGGGAATGGTCCCTTCATCCCGAGGTCTTCCGAGCAATATGTCAGCGGTGGGGAACACCGGATGTAGATCTGCTAGCATCCAGATTCAACGCAAAGGTGGACAGATTTGTCTCCCGGACAAGGGATCCCCTCGCTTGCGGCTCGGATGCTCTGGTGTTCCCTTGGGATCAGTTCAGACTGATATATGCATTCCCTCCGCTACAATTGTTGCCTCGACTCCTTCGCAGAGTCAGGTTGGAGAAGAAGCCGGTGATCCTGGTGGCTCCGGCGTGGCCCCGAAGGGCCTGGTACGCAGAGATCATCAAAATGTCTGTGGGGAGTCCTTGGACCCTTCCACGTCGTCCGGACCTGCTTTCGCAAGGACCGATATACCACCCTTCCTTACTAACTCTAAGTTTAACGGCCTGGCTATTGAATCCCACATCCTAAAGAAGAGAGGTCTCTCTAACTCTGTGGTATCAACTATAATCAATGCCAGGAAGCCTGTATCCAGGCAGATCTACTATAGAGTTTGGAAGGCGTACATCACTTGGTGCGAGGCCAGAAAATGGCATCCACGTAAGTACGTTATAGGCAGAATTCTGGACTTCCTGCAGTGGGCTGTAGACAGGAAGTTTGCCTTAAGGACTATCAAGGGTCAGGTTCGGCCTTGTCAATACTATTTCAAAGGCCCCTGGCTATGCATTCACTTGTCAAATCCTTTATGCAAGGTGTGACTCGTATTATCCCACCGATTAAGGCTCCCATATGCCCATGGGATCTAAATTTGGTTCTGTCGGTTCTGCAGAAGCAGCCATTTGAACCTTTGCGGCACATTTCCTTGGTTCTACTCACCAGGAAATTGATATTTTTAGTAGCCATATGCTCGGCTAGAAGAGTGTCGGAATTAGCCGCCATGTCCTGTAAAGAGCCATATCTGGTTATCCATAAGGACAGAGTAGTATTACGTCCTCACCCAGCCTTTCTTCCTAAGGTGGTATCGAGGTTTCACTTGAACCAGGATGTGGTTCTTCCTTCTTTTTTTCCCAAACCAAGCTCGGTAGAGGAAAAGTTATTGCATTCTTTGGATGTAGTAAGAGCAGTTAAAGCTTATCTAAAAGCCACTGCTCAGATTCGTAGAACGGATTCTTTGTTTGTTCTGCCGGAAGGCCCCAGAAAGGGTCAGGCAGCATCAAAATCTACTTTAACCAAGTGGATTCGACAGGTCATAATACAAGCCTATGGCTTGAGAAGTAGACCGCCTCCGTTCAAAGTTAGGGCGCACTCCACGAGAGCAGTTGGAACTTCATGGGCAGTGCATCACCAGGCCTCCCTGGCGCAAATTTGTAAGGCCGCAACATGGTCTTCAGTACACACGTTTACTAGGTTCTACCAGGTGGACGTTAGAAGTCAGGAGGATGTCGCCTTTGGGCGCAGTGTGTTGCAGGCCGCAAAAGATCCTCATGCCTGATGGCGCCCAGCTTATGTATGGTGTATCCCCCCCCTCATGTGGCATTGCTTTGGGACGTCCCACATAGTAATGACTATGCTGCTCTGTGTCCCGTGATGTATGAACAAGAAAGTAGGATTTTTAAAACAGCTTACCTGTAAAATCCTTTTCTTGGAGTACATCACGGGACACAGAGCTCCCACCCCTCTTTTGGGGACACGTATTGCTTTGCTACAAAACTGAGGTACTCCCGGATGGGAGGGGCTTATATAGGGGAGGGTACTTCCTGTTTTGGAAGTTGCCAGTGCCAGCACCTGAAGGTAATTCTATATAACCCACATAGTAATGACTATGCTGCTCTGTGTCCCGTGATGTACTCCAAGAAAAGGATTTTACAGGTAAGCTGTTTTAAAAATCCTACTTTTATTACAGCATATTCATTAAAAATTAACACTGGGGAATCATAACCCAAAAAAATGCATGGATAGAAACATAAATTGGGAGCGCAGAGAATCGGCATCCTCACGTACTAGTTGACAACCATGCCCCTTCAATCTTACTTGAGTACTCCCTTTTATTTTCAGCATAGTTATGTGCTAAAAAAAATATATATATATATATATATAATATATATATATAATATATATATATATATATATATATATATATATATATATATATATATATCTCTCTTTCAAAATATTTAATTTTTCAATAATCATAAAATAAATCCTAAAATAAAACAAATAATATACAGTATAACATACGAATAATTCATACAGGAGAATAATAATATAGGCAGCACAAATAATATTCCATATTCAAAAAATTAAATAAAAATAAATAAAAGAGCAAATACGTATCTTATATATCTTTTTGTTATCAGTACCTACTAAAAAATGCTGATTTTGATGCCTTACTTGGAGAGCCATTTTTGTGAAATTTCATCTGTATACAAATATGGGTACACATTGAATGTTTACTGTAAGGAAGAAAATAATTTTGTTTCTTTCATTTTCCTATTTTTAACAAAGAAAGTAGCAGCGAGGGTAACTAGCAATGCAAAGCATGTCTTGCCAGGCATTGATGTAAAATGGTTACTATGGAGTCAGAGGACCTCGCTTCCAAATATTACAGCTGTATACGCCAAGTCATATATCTCTCAATGCATACTGCTTTCTGCTGCTCATTACATTTTGTTTAACTGTATCATCCTCGTCTGAGGAGAACAGAAGCACAGTGCACCGATGCATGTAAAACAACACATTTTACTATCTTGTATTCTCTGATTTATGTTAGTGAAGTATTTATGATGTGGCTGAAATTTTACTTTTTCACATTTTTAATTTCCAAATTATAAATCTCAAATAAGGTCTTACCAACAACCTGAGAAGAAATTGCTACTGCTCTGGTTTAAAAAAAAAAAAGTGCTTTTGAATGCATTTTAACCCCTTTATGCCTAAGCCCTTTTCTGACATTTGTTGCTTACAAGTTAAAATCCATATTTTTTGCACGAAAATTACTTAGAACCCCCAAACAATATAAATATATATATATATATATATATATATATATATATATATATATATATATATTTTAGCAGAGACACTAGAGAATAAAATGGCGATCTTTGCAAAATTTTATGTAAAACTTTATTTGCGCAGCGGTTTTTAAATGCAATTTTTTTTGTTAGAAATACACTTCCATAAAAGTTTGTATAATGTGAAAAATTATGTTGCGCCGAGTAAATGGATACCTAACATGTCATGCTTTAAAATTGCACACACTCGTGGAATGGTTACAAATTATGGTACTTAAAAATCTTCATAGGCAACGCTTTAAAAATTTCTACAGGTTACCAGTTTAGAGTTAGAGGCGGTCTTGTGCTAGAATTATTGCTCTCACTTTAACGAATGAGGCGATGTCTCACGTGTGGTTATAACACTGTTTACATTTGCGGGTGTGACTTGCGTATGTGTTCGCTTCTGAGCACAGAGGGATGGGGCCCTTTCCTTTTTTTTTTTTTTTTTTTTTTTTTTTTTTTATACACTGTCTTGTTAATTTTTTATTTATTTTTTCTTGATCACTTTTATTGCTGTCACAAGGAATTTAAACATCCCTTGCGACAGTAATAATCAGTGACAGGTACTCTTTATGGACTTTATGCACTTAAAAGCATTCAAAAAGCCAAGTTTGGCAGTTTTGAATACTGTAATTTAAAAAAAAAACTGGCGCCTTTGAGTCTTCTGTAAACCGGAAGTGATGTCATGACATCGCTTCCAGGTTACTAGATCCGAGACCTGATCGAAGCCCATTCCGGTGGGGCGGGAGAGCCCAGGCGAGCCGCGGAAGGTGGGAGGAGGGGGAACGTCCCCTCCCGCTGCTTGGGATAACGGCCTCTTTATGGCGTCGGTTCACACATCTCCGTGGCGGCTCCGGAGCGGCTTGCACAGGAATCCTGTGCGTCTTTGGTTCAGTTTCAGGGCCAAATTCGGGCAAAAATTTGTCCCTGATTCGTCCCTAAAACAGAGAACAGGAACGCACCGGACCCCTGCTGTAAGCTGCATCCGGCATCAGTGTGAACCCAGCCTTAAAGCATTGGTGAACATCGGAAACTATATGCATGTGATTTTATTTCACCAATGTTCCACATTAAAAACAAACCTATATATGAGCAGAAGCCAGGTAACAAAACATATTTTTGGGTCAAGAGGTATAAATTTGTCACAAATTAGAACTTGCAGCTGTTACAGGATGCACTTTTTGCAAAATGATTGATTATCCATTCAATCAAATTTGTTTTACAGGCCTTTCAGCCAGTGTGCCTTCTTTAATATGGCTGACTTTCTGGCTCCGTTACTTCCGTATAACATGGACAAATAATAGTCATTATCAGTCAGTAATGAACTCTCTCTGCTTATGTAGGAAAGTGAGCAGACATTTCCTTTAGTTTCCTATAGTCTGTCAACTGTCCATTTACAAGCACGTTCTTTATTGGAGAAGCTTTTCAATTATTTGGCAAGTAAATGTACAAACCATTCCAGTCATCTTCTTGCTATTTATTATTAATTGCTCAGTATCCTTCTAGTCATAATATTCGGCGAGGGTGTACAAATACATTCTGTGCTGAAAAGTCCTCCCTCCCATGTGATGTAAGACGTGTCCATTGAGAGGCTGGCATCTTTGAAAATAAATATGGTTTTTAGCATGATTATAGTTTTTCTGGTCGCTGGTGACAATGAGAGATTATTAACATAATGTGTTTTTTAAATTCAAAACGCAAACACATTAACAGCTGTGGCTTATTTAGCATTCACCGCATCTACAAAATATCATTTGCCCATCACATTTCTGTAGTTTTGTTCAGACAGCACATGCTGTGAGATTCAAAACATTTGATGCTTGGTAAATGGGGAATAGAAGCCATCATGTTTTGTGTAACTAGGGCTTGTTACATAAATGTTGGCCTATTTATTCCAGCCATTAGCAATAATTAAATTTTCAGAATCCCTCTAGTTTTCAGGTGCCTCGATAAACAGAGAAGCTTGTTAAGAATTATTATTTTATTTTATTTTTTTCTTGGCCCAATTTAACATCCCTTATGTATCCATCACTGCTGTGGTTAAATGATACTTCTCAGCGTGAATCACTAGTTAATAATTTATGATGCTCTCTCAAGGTTCTCTTCAAAAGAAATAAAAAGCGGGGACCTGGTCTATGGGGGAGGATCAAAAGGGTGCCGTATTTATGCACAGAGAATTCTCATTGTCTCGCATGATTTGAAAAGTATGAACTCTAACAAATTAGCCCACACTACTAATGGTATTCAACAAGGAGGAAAATGGACTGGTTACATTGAAATTATCATAGAAATGTGTCTTTTGTTCATATTTAAATAGTTGAATTTATCTATTAAATAAGGAATAGGTTTATTAAAACCAGTGACTGCTTGGCTGACATATAAACACTTCAGAAAGCAGTTTACCAGTGTAGTCAGATCCCTTGTCTCATTTTCTTTGTAAATGATTGAGGATGCCTTATTGTTGACTATGGGAAACACCTCTTCTATTCTACTGTTTCCCTCACCCCCCATGTACACTATTTAGTCTTTGTGAAAGTCTACAGGCTATGGTATTTTTATATTTGAGAATTTATCAACCCTGATGTTCAGACTCATTTGAGACCCTGAAATGCTAGGACAGTATAAACTCTGCCAAAACGACCCATTTGTGGAAAGTGGACACTCCAGTGTGATTAGTAAGAAGCATGGCGAGTTTTTTTGACCGTGTACATTTTTGCTACACATTTTTGGAAAATTTAAGAAATTTAAATCACTTTTTTTTTTTTTTCTTTTCTTTTTTTTTTTTCACAAAGTTATTTTTAAGTTAATTCTCATTTTAGCACAGGCATAATTTTACAATTACACCACAGAACATTCTTCTACTCCTCCCAAGTATGGGGATACCACCACATGTGTAAGACTTTTTCACTGCCTAGATACATAAATAATGCATCTGATTTACTGACTGCCTATCATTTCTTGAGGCCTGGATTGCCAGGACAGGAGAAATACCTGCGAAATGACCACATTTTGCAAAGTAGACCCTCCCAACATTTATAATTTGAAGCGTGGCGAGTCTTTCTTTTTCGTACATCACGGGACACAGAGCGACTTAGTCATTACTAATGGGTTATATAGTTTACCTTCAGGTGCTGGCACTGGCAACTTCCAAACCGGAAGTACCCTCCCCTATATAAGCCCCTCCCATCCGGGAGCACCTCAGTTTTTTGCCAGTGTCTAAGGTGTTGGCCAAAGAGTAACATGTGTTTTCACTGGGCTTGCGTACAGGTTCTTTTGGGCCTTAGTAAGCTGTTCCGGATCCCACCAAAAAAGCTTCATAGCTAAATGGTCGGTACCCGGGCCTTGCAGCAGAAGAGCAAGGTTTTGCCTGTAATGCCTCTCTTAGGAGGGCTGGACCCTGGGATCCAGAGCTCTGGTCATACCCACGACCAAGATGTTGTCTGTGCAGGGTGCTATACAGGTCCAGGGGAGTGGAATCCTTGGGAACCCGGTCTCTGAAGGTTTAATTACAATGCCTGCCGTGATAGGTGAAGTTTGGGCTTCTGTGGACCAAACAGAGTCCTGCGGCGGGGAACAGGTAAGTGGGGGCCCCCAGGAACTTGGTTCTATTGGGGGACCCCCAAGCCTTATTTGTCTTTCTGTCTGTTACCTAACGGTATTCCCGCTAATATCTGTGTATGCCTGTAACTACTGAAAATGTAAAATTTTAATAGTAGTCAAGAAAGAAAAAAAAGAGGACTGCGGTACCTGTGTTTAAACCACTAGAGGCCGCTGTGGTCAATTTTTCTTGTCATGTGGATCTTTGGTTTTCTCAAGTCAAAAGATCCAGGCAGTTGGTAAGTTTCTCTGTGGGAATCCACTTCCTCTGCCCTGTTGCTGCGCTCATCCACCGCACAGGCCCTCCGGCAAAAAGGGCCCTGGCTCCTAGTCCCTGTTTGATTTTCGAAAAGGGCGCCAATGGCGCACGGGCGCGGGCGCGTGCACGCGCCTCCTATGAAAAAAAAGGGGCGGGGCGGGTGGATGACGCTCGATGCACGCCACGGCGCTTCTGCGCATGTGCAGGCGTCCCAGCTTGTATAAAGACACAGTACAAGTGTCAGCTGGATGCAAACAGAGCTAGCAACAAACAGTGGCACACAGAGGCGGTTGATGCAGGCATCCCCATAGAAAGGCACTTTAGTGGACACCAGCTGGTATATAGCAGCAACTGTGTTAGACTATTACCAGCAAAATTGGTGTATGACGACGGGAATACCTCAGCTTTGTGCTTATAGGATATGTCGTCCAGACGCTCTGGAAATAGATCTTCCAAGAAGCGAAAGGGGTCTCCGTCGGGCTCTGAGGATTTTGGGCATGCTGTACTGCGCCAATCTCCCCTGAAATTTCAGAGGTCAGTAGCCGTAGGAACCCCGCAGGAGTACCTGGTACTGCGGCTGTCCCCAGTCCACCTGCTCCTGTATATATAACAGAGGAGGTTTTATCCTCAACTCTGGGAGGATTGGAAGAGAGATTAACAGCATTGATCGCTGCTTCCCTGTCACAGGAAAAGCGCGTCCGATCTCCGTCTCCTCCTACAGAGTGCCTGTTAGTGGAGGAACAGTCCCAGAGATCGACCTACCTGAAGGGGATCAGGTGAGGTTGATAAAGTTATAGAGGAATCAACAGTGGAAAAACCTTTCTCAGCATCTCAGGCTGAAAGATTATGGGTTCAGTCTCTGACTAACATGGTCTGAGCAGCATTTTAAATGCCTCTGGCGGAACCATCAACCACTACTGTCTCCTCGCTGGGGTCGCTGAAAGCTCCCCAGACTGTCTGTTCCTTCCCAATCCACCCTTTATTGGAAGGGTTTATTTACCAGGATTGGGAGCATCCTGTAAAATATTTACTCCCCCCAAGAGATTTCCAGTGATCTATCCCATGGAGGATAAGTTCATAAAAAAAAAATGGAGGGTCCCTACAGTGGACACAGCCATCTCTTGTGTAAATAAATCACTGACATGTCCAGTAGATAATGTTCCAATGTTCAAAGACGCAATAGATAAAAAATTGGAGTCTTTACTAAAATCTGCTTTCTCTACAGCAAGCATGGTGACACAACCTGCAGTAGCAGCGATTGGAGTCTGCCAAGCAATGAAAGATCAGTTGAAACAAGTCTTAAGGGACTTACCAGATCAGCAGGCTCTTGCCCTAGCTGACCTACCTAGAGCCTTGTGTTGCGGTGGACGCCATAAAGGATACAATCCAACAGGCATCCCGCTTTACGCTGTCTGTAGACATATGCGTAGGCTTCTATGGCTCAAAAACTGGTCTGCTGAAGCTCCCTGTAAGAAATTGCTGATTAGCTTCCCATTTCATGGAGAACGCTTATCTGGAGATGATCTGGACAAATATATCCAGAAAACTTCTGCCGGTAAAAGTACACTCTTGCCGGTTAAGAACAAGGGTAGAAGTCCTTCTTTTAAGAGGCCTACTTCTCCAGTCCCTGGCACATCGGCTGTGAAACAGTTCCGACGGCCTCCGCGGTCAAATCCAGGGGGCAGAAATCAGGGACAATCACAGGGTAACAAGAAACCCTGGGTCAAGAGAGGTACAAAACCTCCCCCCAAGTCATGAAGGGTTGCCCCCACTCAATCGGGTGAGGGGAAGACTTCAGTTGTTCACAGAGACCTGGCGGGACACCATCAGAGATGGGTGATCTCCGCAGTAAGTCTGGGATACAGGCTGGAGTTAAAAGACATTCCTCCTGCCCATTTTATAAGGTCAAACGTGCCAAGCGATCCCCAGAAGAGTGGATCCCTCCTTCTGGCACTAGAGCAACTATCGCTCCAAGGGTAATCATGAAGGTTCCCTTGGAAGAAAACGGGTTCGGGTTTTACTCGAACCTTGTCACAGTCCCCAAACCAAATGGGGACATGAGGCCCATATTAAATATAAAAGGGCTAAACAAGTTCCTACATATCAGGACTTTTTCGGATGGAGTCGATCCGATGGGTGGCCACCGCCCTACAAGGGCAGGAATGGTTAGCCTCGATCGACATAAGGGATGCTTATTTGCATATTCCCATCTGTCCGGCCCACCAGAAATTTCTACGCTTTGCAGTAGAAGGGCGCCATTTTCAGTTCAGAGCCTTACCTTTCGGTCTGGCCACAGCACCACGAGTGTTCACAAAAATTCTGGCCCTACGATTGGCCAAACTAGGAACACAAGGTGTAACGATGATGGCATATCTAGAAGAATTGTTGCTGATAGACCACTCAGTGAAAAAAACTAGAAGTGGTCGTTCACAAGATAATCAAGTATCTGGAATCTCACGGTTGCATTATCAACCGAGACAAGTCAGCCCTAAAACCAGTCAAAAGCCTGGAATACTTGGGGGCTAAGACTGGATTCAAATCAGAGAAAGATTTTCTTACCTCCAGAGAAGGTGTCGTCTTTGAAAGATTTGACCCACTTAGTGGGTACAAAAAAGAAAACCATCCATACGCCTGTGTATAAGGCTGCTGGGAAAAATGGTGGCTTCATTCGAAGCAGTACCCTACGGTCAATTCCATTCAAGGAACTTGCAGAGGGCCATACTGTCAGCCTGGAACAAAAAAGTTCAGGCTTTAGACTTACCAATGTCCCTGTCCCCTTCCGTTCGCAAGAGCCTCCATTGGTGGTTGGTGCCAGAATCTGGAAAAAGGGAAACCCTTCAGTCCGGTTTCTTGGAAGGTGGTCACTACAGATGCCAGCCTCATAGGCTGGGGGGCAGTACTGGAGCAATGGTCTCTCCAGGGCAAGTGATCAGAAGCAGAAAAGGCCCTGCCCATCAATCTCTTAGAGATACGAGCAGCCCGGTATGCCCTAGTAGCATGGACATCCAAACTCCAAGGGTCACCTGTCAGAATTCAATCAGACAATGCCACAGCAGTGGCATATATCAATCACCAGGGTGGCACCAGGAGTCGTGCAGCCCAGAGGGAAGCGAATTGCATCCTGGAATGGGCAGAAAGGTATGTCACAGCCATATCTGCGATTTTCATCCCAGGAGTGGAAAATTGGAGAGCGGACTTTTTAAGTCGCCAGCAATTATGCCCGGGGGAATGGTCTCTTCACCCCGAGGTTTTCCAGGCAATATGCCAGCGGTGGGGAACACCGGATGTAGATCTGCTAGCATCCAGATTCAACGCAAAGGTGGACAGATTTGTGTCTCGCACAAAGGATCCCCTAGCTTGCGGTTCGGATGCCCTAGTGTTCCCTTGGGATCAGTTCAAGCTGATATATGCATTCCCACCGCGATTAATCCGCAGAATCAGGGTAGAAAAGAAACCAGTGATTCTGGTGGCTCCAGCGTGGCCCCGAAGGGCATGGTACGCGGAGATTGTAAAAATGTCAGTGGGAAGTCCTTGGACCCTCCCACATCGTCCGGACCTGCTTTCGCAAGGACCGATATACTACCCTTCCTTACCAGCCCTAGGTTTGACGGCCTGGCTATTGAAGCCCACATTCTAAAAAAAGAGAGGGCTCTCTAATCCTGTGGTATCTACCATGATCAATGCCAGGAAGCCGGTATCCAGGCAGATCTATTATAGGATCTAGAAGGCGTACATCACGTGGTGTGAGGCCAGGAAATGGCATCCACGTAAGTACGTAATAGGTAGGATTCTGGACTTCCTACAGTGGGCTGTACATAGGAAGCTTGCCTTGAGTACTATCAAGGGTCAGACGGCCTTGTCAATATTTTTTCAAAGGCCCTTGGCTTTGCATTCATTAGTCAAAGCTTTCATACAAGGAGTGATGCGTATTAGCCCTCCGGTTAGTATTCCCATATGTCCATGGGACTTAAACCTGGTTCTGTCGGTTCTACAGAAACAACCATTTGAACCATTGCGGCACATTTCCTTGGTTCTTTTCACCAGGAAATTGATTTTCTTAGTAGCCATTTGTTCGGCTAAAAGAGTATCGGAATTAGCCGCCTTGTCCTGTAAGGAGCCATATCTGGTTATCCATAAGGACAGAGTAGTATTACGTCCTCATCCAGCCTTCTTCCTAAGGTGGTATCGAGGTTCCATTTGAACCAAGATGTGGTTCTTCCTTCCTTTTTCCCCAAACCTAGTTCGGTAGAGGAAAAGTTATTGCATTCTTTGGATGTAGTAAGAGCAGTTAAAGCTTATCTTAAAGCCACTGCTCAGATTCGTAGAACGGATACTTTGTTTGTTCTGCCGGAAGGCCCCAGAAAGGGTCAGGCAGCATCAAAAATCTACTTTAGCCAAGTGGATTCGACAGGTCATAATACAAGCCTATGGCTTGAAAAGGAGACCGCCTCCGTTCAAAGTTAGGGCGCACTCCACAAGAGCAGTTGGAACTTCATGGGCAGTGCATCACCAAGCCTCCCTGGCTCAAGTCTGTAAGGCCACAACATGGTCCTTAGTACACACGTTTACTAGATTCTACCAGGTAGACGTCAGAAGTCAGGAGGATGTCGCCTTTGGGCGCAGTGTGTTGCAGGCCGCAAAAGAGCCTCATGCCTGATGGCGCCCAGCTTATGTATAGTGTATCCCTCCCCTCATTGGGCATTGCTTTGGGACGTCCCATTAGTAATGACTAAGTCGCTCTGTGTCCCGTGATGTACGAAAAAGAAAAAGGGATTTTTATAACAGCTTACCTGTAAAATCCTTTTCTTGGAGTACATCACGGGACACAGAGCTCCCACCCCTCTTTTTGGGACACTTATTGCTTTGCTACAAAACTGAGGTGCTCCCGGATGGGAGGGGCTTATATAGGGGAGGGTACTTCCAGTTTTGGAAGTTGCCAGTGCCAGCACCTGAAGGTAAACTATATAACCCATTAGTAATGACTAAGTCGCTCTGTGTCCCGTGATGTACTCCAAGAAAAGGATTTTACAGGTAAGCTGTTATAAAAATCCCTTTTTTGAAGATCATGTTTTTTCCCATAAGTTTTTGGAAAATGTAGAAAGAAAATGAAAACGTACACAGCTGTCGATTGATAAGTTGTTTATCACACACAGCATAGGCACACTTAGAATTATACCCTAAAGAACATTTATCTACTCTTCCTGAGTATAAGGATACCACATTTTAGACTTCTATACAGCCTAACTGCATAGAGGGGCCCAAAATCCAATTGGCACCTTTTGGGCTTTCCTGAAGTACCAGAACAGTAAACACCCACCATAATGACCATATTTTGGGAAGTAAACCCCCCAAGGTAGTTTTTAAAAGGCACAGTGAAACTTTTAAAGAGTTTAATTTTTTTTCCATGTTTTTGTAAAATGCAAAAAGGAAATAAATGGATTTTCTTTACAAAAAAATGTCCGTTTAATAACATACTTCCAAAACACAGTATGGGCATACTTAGAATTACTCTTTAAATCTACTCCTCCTGAGTATAAGGACCACATGTGAGACTTTTTCAGTGTTTGGACTAGTTATTTACCTTACGTTGTATCTTGTGTATCACAAAAATCAAGCAACATTTTATCAAAAATGAGTGGTAAAGGAATATAGCTTAGTGTAGCATTGCCTATAGCAGTCCCCATTCCTGTAAGCCAAGTAATCCTAGCCTGCTGGCATGTGGCTGCCCCCAGGAGTGCTATGTTCACTGGACAGGAATACAGGAGGCTGGGATTGGTGTCTCGTCAGAATGAAATTCGTGGGGCATGCAGGTGGTTTAAGCTGCGGGAAGATATGTGGTCAATAAACAGGCAAAGGATCAGGGACACTGTTGATGGCTGTACTGGCTCTGGTGACAGTGGTGTGACTAGGGATCAGGAACATTGTTGCTGGCTGTTCCGGTTGATGGTCGCTCGTTTGGTAGTGCTAAGAATCGGGAACACCGTTTATTATTTACTTATATAGCGCCGATAATTTACACATCGCGCTATATATATATATATATATATATATATATATATATATATATATATAATTTAATTAGTGTGTGTGTGTGTGTGTGTATATATATATATATGTGTGTGTGTGTATATATATGTGTGTATATGTGTATGTGTGTGTGTGTGTATATATATATATATATATATATATATATATATATATATATATATATATATATATATAAAATATGGGGCAAATTTTGACAGAACCCAATTCATCTATCAACATCTCTTTGGAATGAGGGAGAAACTGGAGTACCTGGAGGAAACCCACCCATGCACAGGGAGAACACTGTTCCTGGCTGCACTTGCTTTGGTGACACTGGCACTGGTGTGGTTGCGATCATGAACTCTGTTGTTGGCTTACACCTACCTGTTTGGTGACACTGGCACTGGTGTGGTTGCAATCATGAACACTGTTGTAGGCTTACACCTGTTTGGTGACACTGGCACTGGTGTAGTTGCGATCATGAACACTGTTGGCTTACACCTGTTTGGTGACACTGGCACTGGTGTGGTTGCGATCATGAACACTGTTGTTGGCTTACACCTACCTGTTTGGTGACACTGGCACTGGTGTGGTTGCGATCATGAACACTGTTGTAGGCTTACACCTGTTTGGTGACACTGGCACTGGTGTGGTTGCGATCATGAACACTGTTGTTGGCTTACACCTGTTTGGTGACACTGGCACTGGTGTGGTTGCGATCATGAACACTGTTGTTGGCTTACACCTGTTTGGTGACACTGGCACTGGTGTGGTTGCGATCATGAACACTGTTGGCTTACACCTGTTTGGGGACACTGGAACTGGTGTGGCAGCAAGCAAGAATACCATTGCTGGCTTATAAAAATAAAAATCACGCTATCACCCTTATAAATAACTAAATGCTAATTAGTGAAAATGTGCACAAAACATCTTTTTAAAGGATAAGTTCACCTTTTAAAAAAAAAAAAAAACACCCTTTTGTAGGTACAAAAATGTTAATTTATTATTTTTTATTATGCTGGAGCCTGAAACGCATTGTACCTGCGATCAGCAGATTTGCTGTTGCAATGCATGATTCCTGCAGACTCTGCCTGTACTTCCGATAAGGGCTGGCAGTTACTGAATGGCAGGAAGAATCAATAAACTGAGGATGCTCGCCAGTGCCCTCGCAGTTCATTGAGAACTACAAGTCGTCGGTATTTGTAGCCTATTCATTCATGGGAAACTCTAAATAAATGACATGGCCGTGTGGGTGGAGCCTAGCTTCTAAAACCTTTAACCCTAAACACAGCTTCCTAGTCCTTATTACACAGAGGACTTGGGAGAATTTTTTTATTGCTGGAAGTTCCACAAAAGAGCATCCAAAAATGTAAACTGCATTTTATTTTATTTTTTATTTATATGCTTTGTAATTGGGAACATGTAACAAATATAACATAGGTATTCTCCCAATCTGCAAATGTGGAAATACACTTTAAGGTTTGGTATTACAGCCTTTTGTCTGCATAGGCCTGATTAAAATGAAAAAGAAATGTGGTCATTTTAACGCATGCATTCAGTTGTTATGGTACAGTCTGGGTTTCTAAAGTATTTCTTAATATTTTGTTACAGGATGGAGGATTGCTTATTAACAATCCATGTGCACTGGCCCTTCACGAATGTAAGTGTTTGTGGCCAGACGTGCAATTCCAGTGTGTGATCTCTCTTGGCACAGGACGTTATGAAGGTGTGGGCAAGAGCACAGCAACACACACAAGTCTGAAAGCCAAACTATCCAATGTGATCAGCAGTGCCACTGATACAGAAGGTGAGCATTCATTCTCCAGTGATTTCATTAATATTTTCACTGCCTTTTTATATGCTTCCCGTTTCACATACAGATTACTTTTAAAAACACACACTGTGAATACCCCAAACCTACCAATAACTAATTCAGCCAGGTGCTCCTAGAGGAGTTTTTACAATGAATGTGATGTGGTATAAATTCTCATAAGTGATAATAAAACAAATACATATAAATTGAAAGTCAATAGTGCGGTATCTGAAACACAAGTTCAATAAAAAATAAAGTGTTTACAAAAACTTGGAGGCTCACCAGAATATATTGACCCATTAATTGCAGGTAGGCCAAAAACTGAGATGAGTATACCTAATCTAATGTCCACCTCCTTCCAGCCTGCATGGGTCTTATGTTGGGTTTCCACTCCACTTTCTCTCATTCTTAAAGTGGATGTAAACCCAGATGCATTGGAAAAAGTCATCTCCCCCCTCTGTCGGGTTTTGGAAAAACCTGGTTAATGCTAGTTTACCCCTCTATAAGGACACCTACTCAGGTAGGGGCTGCCCACAAAAGTTCGAGAAAATATGGACATGTTGGTTGGACGATGCTACCACCGCTAATGCTGCAGTGACGAGTGTCTAGGCCAGCAGTCGCCAGCTGGCCTGTTGAGGTGTTGATCGATCTCCCCCCCCCCCCCCAGGATGCTATTTCCTCCTGATACCACTTTGAGCACTGCTCACCCTGAACTGATCCCCCTCCCCGTATTGGGGTTGTAGATTTAGTAGGTTGTTTGTTTACTGTTGTCCCCTGCTACGACCTGTTCCTGTAGCGGGACTGTGGCCCCTGTGTGGGCATCTGTCTGGCCCATATGCGGGCTATTTTTTGTGTGTTAAAAACTTAATAAAAATGATTTTACAAAAAAAAGTGGATGTAAACCCGATTCATGAAATTTGAGCTGGGCACATATATCTGCAGTGTTTTCTTATCTCTCTTCAAAGCACTATGTCCCGTAGCTGTCTCCTGCTCCATTCTTCTGTTATCAGCCTGATAACTCCTGACAAGTTCTCTGTCAACTGTGATAAAAGCAGCTGGAGTTTTGTGTTGGGGAGGATTTTATTAATGGATTAGCAGAGAGCTGAACTATTCAACGAACAGTTTTGAAAGTCTCTACCTATGTGGAGAGGGGGTGTGTGCCTTTCCTCCAATCGGCTGTCTTGGCTGTATGCCCAGGCTTCGCTGCAGTGTTGAACAGGAAGAGAAAATCTCCTAACATGATGTGAACTTTCTAAACAGTGTATAAAGCTGAAGACAGCAGATATACATGTAAAACATATGTAGGGAGATTGGTTTCATCTCTGTATCATCTGAGGCTGTTCACTTTGCTGGGTATATGTGAGGGTTTACATCCACTTTAAGTGTTCATTCACACTTCTGCGATTTCCATTGCGACTTTATTGTGCAACTTCATGCAAATCTGGGTGAGTGTGACATTGTTACGACTTTGGCTTTGACCAATGTGATTGTTTTGTTTGTGCTTTACAAAGTTGCTAGACATGTGCAGAACAAAAACATTTGTTTTAGTTTTTGTTTGGGTTCTTCATTTTCTAACGAATTCCAAATTTTCAGAACGATTTGAATTCGTATTCATTCTCATTCACGTGGGGGGGTATCTGGGGGCCCCCTTGTAAAATAGGGCTTCCAGATTCTGAAAAGCCCCCCTTCCCCAGACCTGCCCAGTGGTTGTGGGGAAGAGGCCCATGGGGACAAGGTGCTTTTTTTTAATCACATAAATGTATTAATTTTTAAAGTTTTGTATAATATTATATAAGCTCACCAGATGTATATGACCCACTTAACAGGAAAGTAAGTCAAGGCCACATTCCACTTACAAGTTGTGTGTCTTCGAACCAACCACCAATGGTATTCATAAAAGGGTCACTGGAAAAATTTGACACTCTTTTACAAAGTGAGTTACAAGCACATTAAAGAAGAGCTCCAGTCTCCTGTGAAAAAATTAAGTCAGCAGCTACAAAAACTATTGTACTATTATTAAACCAAGCTGGAATAAGGTCTTCCACTTAGGCCCCTTTCACACTGCCGCGACTTAAAAGTTGCGCGATTTTGATGCGTTTTCAGGGAACTCTATCGATTAAATATCTACATTCAATTTCCATACTATATATTATTAGTGTTACTAAACCCACAACCGTAAAATCAGTCTGTATGTGCAGTAAAGCATGCTTGGTATACGCAATGTGGAACCTAAGGGGTTAATCATGCGCATTGTAAAAAAAAAAAGGCTGCTTGATCCCATCTTCTCTGATCCTCCCCTTCCTTCAAAGTCCCCAATCCATCTGCTGGTAGTACAGAGCCTTGGGGGCACTCTGCACATGCTCAGTTAGGTGTGTATTTGGGGGGGTGGGGTGCATGTGATCGGCACAGGGCCAATCAGCACTTTCCAGACAGAGGGTTACGGGTCATGCAGCCTCATAGGACAGTCCATGGAAAATAAAAACTCCTCCCACAAGCTTTAACCAGTGCTAGGCCAGACACTGATAGAAGTTACAAAACTGCTATTTACTACTGATGAGAAAAGGTATTTAGCTGTTTATTTTTACTAAAATAATTGCATTTTCATGTTCTGTGTACTGTGGGAGACCAGATATAGTGAGTGCAGGGTCCTGGGTTTAGTAACACTTTAATTATAACTATGTTACAATTTTATTTTAAGAAAAGCAAACGGATTTTTTTTTGTCACTGACTTTTCCTGCAATAAGGAGATAGTTTGTTTTACCCGAGACATATTTTTCTCAACCGGGTGCCGTGGCATCCTGGGGCACTGTCTATAGTCAGCAGGGATGCTGCAAAATGTTGGTTGAATAAGGGTGTAGATCGAGCTTCTGCTGTGCTGATGTACAGTTCAGAGCTCTGTCGATCTCAGCCCCTTATAGATACAGCATGGCATAGTGAAAGTTCGATCAGGGGAACAGTGCAGAGCAGTGGATGGGGATAGTGTCTTCTTGAGTACTGACCTGCTCCACCTCCTCCTACAGTGCTCTGCTAAACAAACCATTTTCCTGGCAGTGTTGGTGCAGGTACAATCTGCATTTGTTAAATGTGTGTGTGTTATGTGTGTCTTATGTGTGTCTTATGTGTGTCTACGTATTTATGTACTTTGGCTCAATTGCGTGGTTTTACTGTCCCCCAACCTCATGTGTGAACGAGCCTTTAGCCTGGGGTGCCTCGAGACTAAAAATACTTTTTAAAAGCACCATGACTGAAAAAAGGATTGAGAAACACTGGTCTACACTGATGCAGTTATTTCAATGCCATGAACACAGAAGACCCAGAGGTAGGAGGAGGGGGGGAAGGAAAATTTCCAAAAATAGTTAGTCTTGGGCTATTCTTCCACATTAAGAAAATACCAGTAATCTTGTACTGTTATGTCCCATACTCGTAAAGATGAACCATAGTGGCTGAAGTACAGCATGAACAGCAAATTACAAATTTTCTGATGAAATACCATGTGATAAAATTGCTTACTCACTGGACATAGTTGACCCTATTTGCCATATGGCAACAGGAGTCAAATCAGGCTTGGTGGTCTCCGTGACCGTAGTAGGAAAGACAGCCGACCAATCCCCACGTCCCTCCTCAAGATGTTCCGATCCCGTAGATCCGACACTGAGAACTCTTCGTGAGCATGATGAACCAGAAGGAAGAAAACTGAGATCCTTGTAGCATAAAAATGTTTCCAGTAGATTTATTGGATCTTGCTACAAGGTTACAATACATTAAAAACCTCTTCCTGCCCCTTGCAATTGGTGAGAGCAGTGAGACCCGTGTAACAGGGTTGGCGTGCGTTCCACCTGGGGACTAGCATAGCGCACCATGCGTATCAACTTGACGCGTTGGGTTCCGTTTTCTTCCTTCTAGTTCATCTCGCTCACTAAAAGTTCTCAGTGTCGGGTCTATGGGATCGGAACATCGTGAGGAGGGAAGTGGGGATTGGCCGGCTCTCTTTCCTACTACGGTCACGGAGACCACTAAGCCTGATTTGACTCCTGTTGCCATATGGCAAATGGGGTCAACTATGTCCGGTGAGTAGGCAATTTTATCACATGGTATTTCATTGGAAAATTTGTAATTTGGTATTCATGCTGTACTTCAGCCATTACGGTTGTTCTTTATGAGGACGTTTTACACCCGAGAGGACTTGTTTTTAGTGGATGTCACTATTACTGTTTGCAGAGATATTTCACATATTTTGGACTTTTTTCACATGAATTGTATTGTATTTATATTTCATCATTTGATTCATGAATCATATCTATTTTTATCCCATTTAAATTTTATCCACATGCACAGGGCACTTTTTTGATTAATAATTAGACCAGGGCTGTTTTTTCACATGGACTCACTCTGGTGGATCACTTTATAAAATTGGAGTCACCCTAGTGGGCCGTTTAACACTTTACTTGTTTGTATGTCACAACAGCTGTCCCTTTTTAGCACTTTAGATTTAAATTATTACTTTTGGTATATTTTCACATTTCAATTATTACTTTTGGTATATTTTTACATTTCCCATACTGTATGAAGTATACAGAGCAGCAGAGGACAGCTATGTGAAACATATGCATGTGCCTTTTACTGTGATAGCCCAAAATATGTCTAAGAAATGCGTTCTGTCCTATGAATCTTTCAAGTTAATCATTATTTTTGCTGCATTGATTGCCTATGTTACAGTTCTAATAGGGCACCTCTAGCTGGAGAAAATCGCATTTCACAATGTTGACACATGGATGGAGTTGGTCACACATACTAAGCTTTGTAATTATAAAGGATTCTATGTGAAATTCACCCAGTAAATAATTTAGTGCCATTCACCCCAAATAACATTTTACAGCATTTGCTTGACATGTCCTATTTATCATAATAATGTGGCAGATGGTTGTGTCATTTAACAGCTGTTGAATGACACAAGTACAGTAAGCGATCAAACCGCTTTTACGTCTGCTAGTGAAAGTTCCAGCTGGGGTGCTGATAGTGGGCATTTGGACAGGTATCCCAATAGCATGCAGTTCCCCTGCTATGCTGGTGCCAGCTTGCATACTATTCAGCATTGGAGGGTGCTTTTAGAAGGATTCCCCTAAAAAACAAGAGGCACCAGGCTCTTCGGCACTCCAAGGGGTGCTAACAACAGGAAGGAGTTATGTCACCTAGTTACCCCTTGGATTGAGGGCGATTAGATGCTCCCCTTCCCTGGTGAACTGGTTTAATCACTTCAATAACAGGCACTTTCCCCCCTTCCTGCCCAGGCCAATTTTCAGCACTGTCGCTTTTTAAATGACAATGGCGCGGTCATGCAACACTGTACCGAAACAAAATGTTTATCATTTTGTTCCCACAAATAGAGCTTTCTTTTGGTGGTATTTGATCACCTCTGCGTCTTTGTTTTATTTTTTGCGCTATAAACAAAAAAAAAGAAAATTTTGAAGAAAAAAATTGTTTTTCTTTGTTTCTGTTATAAAATGTTTTAAATACGTAAGTTTACTCCTTTGCTGATGGGCACCGATGAGGCTACACTGACGGGCACTGATGAGGTGGCACTGATAGGCGACACTGATGGGTACTTATGGGTGGCACTGATGGGCACTGATAGGTGGCATGGATGGACACTGATGGGTGGCACTGATGGGTATCACTGTAAAGGTGGCACTGGCAGGCATTACTGATGGGCACAGATTGGCATCCCTGATAATCAGCGCAGACCCCCCTATCAGGAGAGCAGCCGATCTGCTCTCCTCGCGTCTGTCAGACGCGAGTGAGGAAAATTCGATACACGGCTCTTCCTGTTTACACTGTGATCAGCTGTGTTTGGGCACAGCTGATCACATGGTAAAGAGTCTCCGTCGGAGTCTCTTTACCGAGATCGGTGTTGCCGTGTGCCAGACTAACACGCTGCACCACCGATGGCCGCTGCGCACCGGCTGTTATCCTGAAAGATGATGTTCAGTCAGGATAACTGAACCACCGCCTGGCCTTCCAGTCAGAATAACTGAACCACCGTTTGGCCTTCATTTTGCTATAGGCTGGACGGGAAGAGGTTAAGGGGCCCCTTTTGTACCCCTAACCAATTCACTCAGTGAACAGTTATGACATGTAAATAAATGGAAAAAACACTTCTGTTAAAAGAAAAAAAATGTCTGTGTAAAGGTCATTGATATTTACTTTTCAAGTTCCAGCAATGTTGAAAAGTGTCCCACAGCAGATCACCTTCAGTACTAGCTTCCAAAAAGGGGGAGTGTGTCCCACCGCCTTACATTTCAACCTCCTGGATCAAGAAAAAAAGGATTCTAGCAGTGGCATGGTTTTAACGTCTGCAGGGAACTATGAGGAGGTATCTCCCTGGAGTTCCTGCTGGGACATCAATGGCAATATTTGGTCTCAGTCCAAATATGGACAAGCACATTGCCCATATTTGTACTAGTACCAAATATGGGCTGGGAGATATAACCTGCCAGCACTCCCTCCAGGGCATCAGGGATACTAAAGGTACCTGTGAGCATCGGGGCTCTAGTGCTTTGGAAGGGGAATGTTGCCCAAAGAATTGTAGGGTGAATGTTTGGTAAATTGGCCACCAGTCTGGTAAATTGGCCACCAGTCTTTTATAAATATACTCTTGAGACCCCATTCACACAGGGGCAACACGACTTCCAGCGCGACTTTGGGAGGCAACTTGGACACGACTTGAGTTTGAATCACAGCGCAACTTGGGGCGACTTACAACACAACTGAAGTCGCCTCCAGGACAGGAGGCTTTCCAGTGGCCAATCAAACAAGAATCAGCTCTGTGGGAGGGAGGAGTTTGCCTCAGAAATGTATGTTCTCTTCCTGGAAAGTTGCTTCTGTTAAGACAGTGATCCGACTTCTGAGGCGACTTCCATTGAAATCAATGGGGACAAGTCGCCTAGAAGTCGGATTGAAGTAGTACAGGAACCTTTTTTGAAGTCGGAGCAACTGCAGTAGTGTGCATTAAGACGGCTCCATTCACTTACATTGATTTTCTCATGCAGCGCGACTTGGGGCGATTTGAAGTCGGATCCAAAGTCGTCCCTGTGTGAATGGGCTCTAAATCACTCAGGATGTGGGAGACATTTGTTTTTTGAATGTTTACCGTCTTTTTTGTTATGGTCCTGTAAAGATTATCATCTAGATCAGGGGTCTCCAAACTATGGTCCTCCAGTTGTTCAGGAACTACAATTCCCATCATGCCTAGTCATGTCTGTGAATGTCAGTTTAACAATGCCTCATAGGCAGTGGTGTATTTAGGTTTTGTGCTGCCCTAGGCCTGACTAAACTTGCGCACCCCCTAATTTAAATATGACCCACCCCTTCCTGACAAAGCCACACCCCTTCCTTTTTAAGACCCGCCCTGTCATCTTCATGGGAGGAGGACAGAGGGACGCCGCGGGAGGAGGACAGAGGGACGCCGCGGGAGGAGGACAGAGGGACGCCGCGGGAAGAGGACAGAGGGACATGTTGTGGTGGTCAATAAATCCTAGAGAATAGCAGACTAGGCCCTTCCTAATGGCTCAGTCCCTGGGAATAGTAATGGATAATGGCCAACAGGCCCTCTTACCAGACCCAGCAAAATCGCAACAGTGATCCCTCTGGCTGGACGTTCGCTCACTCTGGGTTGCCCGGGGTGACTCTAGTCAGTAGTGTAGCATGTCTGTAACCTGGCAGTGGCTCGGTCTTTCTCCCTCTCTGGTTGTGCGGGTTCACTGTGGCTCTCTCTCTGGTGGTGCCGGTTCACTGTGGCTCTCTCTCTGGTGGTGCCGGTTCACTGTGGCTCTCTCTCTGGTGGTGCCGGTTCACTGTGGCTCTCTCTCTGGTGGTGCCTGTTCGCTGTGGCTCTCTCTCTGGTGTGCGGGAACAGCGTGGCTCTCTGGTGTGCGGGAACAGCGTGGCTCTCTGGTGTGCGGGAACAGCGTGGCTCTCTGGTGTGCGGGAACAGCGTGGCTCTCTGGTGTGCGGGAACAGCGTGGCTCTCTGGTGTGCGGGAACAGCGTGGCTCTCTGGTGTGCGGGAACAGCGTGGCTCTCTGGTGGTGCGGGTACAGCGTGGCTCCCTCTCTGGTGGTGCGGGTACAGCGTGGCTCCCTCTCTGGTGGTGCGGGTACAGCGTGGCTCCCTCTCTGGTGGTGTGGGGACAGCGTGGCTCTGGTGGTGCAGGGGACAGCGTAGCTCTCTGGTGGTGCAGGGTACAGCGTAGCTCTCTGGTGGTGCAGGGTACAGCGTGGCTCTCTGGTGGTGCAGGGTACAGCGTGGCTCTCTGGTGGTGCAGGGTACAGCGTGGCTCTCTGGTGGTGCAGGGTACAGCGTAGCTCTCTGGTGGTGCAGGGTACAGCGTGGCTCTCTGGTGGTGCATGGTACAGCGTGGCTCTCTGGTGGTGCATGGTACAGCGTGGCTCTCTGGTGGTGCATGGTACAGCGTGGCTCTCTGGTGGTGCATGGTACAGCGTGGCTCTCTGGTGGTGCATGGTACAGCGTGGCTCTCTGGTGGTGCAGGGTACAGCGTGGCTCCCTCTCTGGTGGTGTGGGTACAGCGTGGCTCCCTCTCTGGTGGTGTGGGTACAGCGTGGCTCCCTCTCTGGTGGTGTGGGTACAGCGTGGCTCCCTCTCTGGTGGTGTGGGTACAGCGTGGCTCCCTCTCTGGTGGTGTGGGGACAGCGTGGCTCTCTGGTGGTGCAGGGTACAGTGTGGCTCTCTGGTGGTGCAGGGTACAGCGTGGCTCTCTGGTGGTGCAGGGTACAGCGTGGCTCTCTGGTGGTGCAGGGTACAGCGTGGCTCTCTGGTGGTGCAGGGTACAGCGTGGCTCTCTGGTGGTGCAGGGTACAGCGTGGCTCTCTGGTGGTGCAGGGTACAGCGTGGCTCTCTGGTGGTGCATGGTACAGCGTGGCTCTCTGGTGGTGCATGGTACAGCGTGGCTCTCTGGTGGTGCATGGTACAGCGTGGCTCTCTGGTGGTGCAGGGTACAGCGTGGCTCTCTGGTGGTGCAGGGTACAGCGTGGCTCTCTGGTGGTGCAGGGTACAGCGTGGCTCTCTGGTGGTGCAGGGTACAGCGTGGCTCTCTGGTGGTGCAGGGTACAGCGTGGCTCTCTGGTGGTGCATGGTACAGCGTGGCTCTCTGGTGGTGCGGGTACAGTGTGGCTCCCTCTCTGGTTTCCCCCAGCACAGTATTCTCTTTTGCTCCTCTTCTAACACCCCCTACCTCCCCTCCAGCAGAGTGCTTGCATGCTGGGGGCTGTAGCTTGGTGTCTATGGACACACTGGGGCCGGAACTCTGCAGTGACTACATTTCCCATGATGCCCCCAGAGTCTTCTGATTGGCCCTCTGCTGTGGCCAATCATGGGGAGGGTGCGGCGAATCCAATTAGAGACGATCTCTCTCTTCGGCTTTCAGAAAGGGAAGGGGGCGACGGGGGAGATTTAGACAGCCCGCAGCTCTTCTCTCACTGTCACAGCGCCGCTGCTCTATTTGCCAGAGAACTCGGCAGCGGCACTGTGACAGGGAGAGAAGAGCTGCGGGCTGTCTGTATCTCCCCCGCCGCCCCCCTTCCTTTTCTGGTAAGCCGAAGGGAGAAGAGAGAGAGAGCGGCTCTAATTGGATTCGCTGTGCCGCCGCCCAGCTTCCTGCCTGCTGTTTCCCTCACCATGATTGGCCACAACAGAATCACGGCTGTAGGGGGGGGGGGTGGCTTGACGGCTCCTACTTAAACTGCTTCCTGGCCCCCTCCGCACCCGGCGCGAGCCACTGCTCTCCTAAGCAGTACTCCCCTGATAGTGGCCCTGTGTGCGTGAGGAGGGCGCGGGTGCCATTTTCGTGGGGGGGGGGGGCGGCCGGCCGCCCCCAGCAGAGTGCCGCCCTAGGCCTGGACCTTGTCGGCCCAGGCCAGAACACAGCACTGCTCATAGGACGTGTAGGTCCGCAACAGCTGGAGGGCCGTAGTTTGGAGCCTCTTCTTTTAATGACCTTGGGGGTCATTGGTAAATCGTCGAACCCCGTTGAAATGAATGCTGCAAACACTATAGTTTTGTGTCCTATCCTACCACATTGAGATTTGAGATTGAGATGCATGTTATAGTCAATAATTATGTACGTTCTGTTTTAGGAAAAGTAACCTTGAACCAATCAAATGTATTTTTTTTTTTTTATATAGCACATACAACTTTAATATTGCTACAATTTTTTTTATTACTCCCAAAAATCAGGTAATATCAGTGTAGCAATCACACAGAAAATATGTTGTGTTTTGTACAGAAAATCCCTGACATATAAATGATGTCATATAATGAGCATGTTAATATCCAGGCATAGTTTTTTTTTCAGTGAATTCCATTGTGACTGTTTCAGTGTTTCAGGCTAACAATAAGAGTGATGTTGAAGCTATTTTTAATCTGCTGATGTTGTCCTGTCTTGCCGGCTCAGCAGAACTGCATAGTGGATTGCAGTTCTGAGCATGGCCAATATTTAATTTGTCTGAAACCTTACTCCAGTACGCATTGCAGAGCTGATTCAGGACTCCGCACTTTGGCTTTTAATAAGTGTGTTTTCTTTTTTGTTTGTTTTTTCATGATATTGTCTGTGCTGTAAACAGCATAGCATATCACCAGGGGAGCATATAGATTCAATAAAGCACATGTTTAATGCATTAGGTGGAAACAGAAAGCTAGTAATGATTGATGCACTGAAGTGTTCTTAATTCAATGTGGGCTGGGCCCAAAGCAGACTAAGAAAATGGCAGATGATGGGTGGAATGGAGAAATCTAGGTGAAAGCTCTACCTGACAGACATAAAAGAGCCTGGCAAGTGCTTTGGGCCAAGCTGAGCAGTTATGGGTGAGCAAAACCTTTAACCACTTGAAGACCAGGCTTTATCTGGCACTTTTTGTTTACGAGTTAAAATTTTTGCTAGAAAATTACTTCTAACCCCCAAACATTATACTTTTTTTTTTTTTTTTTCTTTTAACCACTTGACCACTGGGCACTTAAACCCCCTTCATAACCAGACCAATTTTCAGCTTTCGGTGCTCTCACATTTTGAATGACAATTACTCAGTCATACAACACTGTACCCATATGAAATTTTTGTCCTTTTTTTCACACAAATAGAGCTTTCTTTTGGTGGTATTTAATCACCGTTGGGTTTTTTATTTTTTGCGCTATAAGAGAAAAAAGACTGAAAATTTTGTCAAAAAATGATTTTTTTTTCGTTTCTGTTATAAAATTTTGCAAATTACTATTTTTTCTTCATAAATTTTGGCCAAAATTTATACTGCTACATATCTTTGGTAAAAATAAGTACAAATTGGTGCATATTATTTGGTCTTTGTGAAAGTTATAGAGTCCACAAGCTATGGTGCCAATATCTGAAAATTGATCACACCTGAAGTACTGACGGCCTATCTCAATTCTTGAGACCCTAACATGCCAGAAAAGTACAAATACCCCCCAAATGACCCCTTTTTGGAAAGAAGACATTCCAACGTATTCAGAAAGAGGCATTGTGAGTTTTTTGAAGTTGTCATTTTTTCCCACAATTCTTTGCAAAATCAAGATTTTTTTTTTCTCTTTTTTTTTTTTTCACAAAATTGTCATATTAGCAGGTTATTTCTCACACACAGCATATGCATACCACAAATTACACCCCAAAACACATTCTGCTATTCCTCCCGAGTATGGCGATACCACATGTGTGAGACTTTTACACAGCGTGGCCACATACAGAGGCCCAACATGCAGGGAGCACCTTCAGGCGTTCTGGAGCACCCAAGCCGATTCTGACATTTCTCTCCTACATGTAAAAATCATCATTTGTTTGCTAGAAAATTACATAGAACCCCAAAACATTATATATGTTTTTTTAGCAAAGACCTTAGAGAATATAATGGTGGTTGTTGCAACTTTTTATCTCGCACGATATTTGCGCAGCAATTTTTTTAACGCGTTTTTTACGGAAAAAAAATGTTTTGTGCTTAAAAAAAAACAGTAAAGTTAGCCCAATGTTTTTGCATAATGTGAAAGATGAAGTTACGCCGAGTAAATAGATACCTAACATGTCGCCCTTAAAAATTGCACACACTCGTGGAATGGCGCCAAACTTCGCTACTTAAAAAATCCCCATAGGCGACGCTTTAAATATTTTTACTGGTTACATGTTTTGAGTTACAGAGGAGGTCTAGGGCCAAAATGATTGCTCTCGCTCTAACGTTCGCAGAGATACCTCACATGTGTGGTTTGAAAACCGTTTTCATATGTGGGCGGGACTTACGTATGCGTTCGCTTCTGTATGCGAGCTCACGGGGACAGGGGCGCTTTAAAAAAAAAAAAAAATGTTATTCTTCATTTTACTTTATTTATTTTAGTTTGACATGTTTTTCCGCCCTAAACATTTTTTTGATCACTTTTATACCTATTACAAGGAACGTAAACATCCCTTGTAATAGGAATATGGCATGACAGGTCCTCTTTACAGTGAGATATGGGGGGGGTGTCAATAAGACCCCACATCTCACCTCTAGGCTGGGAAGCCTGAAAAAAATACAAAAAAAAAAACAACAATCCTGGCTTTGATCGTAGCGGTGAGTCGGTAGAAGCACCGGAGGGTGGCGGGGGGGGGGACATCCCCTCTCGCCTCCCGTAAGAATGATCAAGCGGCGGAACAGCCGCTATGATTGTTCTTATGGTGTAGGGAATCGCCGGCTGAAAAAGCTAATATCTGAATGATGCCTGTAGCTGCACCCATCATTCAGATATCCCCGCACAAAGTCAAGGACGTCATATGACGGCCAGAGGGCGGGAAGTGGTTATTGCGGAGTATTGCCGGGCATTGCGGAGTATTGCCGGGCATTGCGGAGTATTGCCGGGCATTGCGGAGTATTGCCGGGCATTGCGGAGTATTGCCGGGCATTGCGGAGTATTGCCGGGCATTGCGGAGTATTGCCGGGCATTGCGGAGTATTGCCGGGCATTGCGGAGTATTGCCGGGCATTGCGGAGTATTGCCGGGCATTGCGGAGTATTGCGGACTATGGCAGGGTATTGCACGGGTATTGCACAGGGTATTGCACGGGTATTGCACAGGGTATTGTGGAGGGTATTGCACAGGGTATTGTGGAGGGTATTGCACAGGGTATTGTGGAGGGTATTGCAGAGTATTGTGGAGGGTATTGCAGAGTATTGTGGAGGGTATTGCAGAGTATTGCACCAGAGTATTGCACCAGAGTATTGCACCAGAGTATTGCACCAGAGTATTGCACCAGAGTATTGCACCAGAGTATTGCACCAGAGTATTGCACAGGGATGGCTGAGCAGGGATGGATGGATGGCTGGATCTGTGACTGCAATTGTCACAGATCCAGCCCACAGTGCTGCTGCTGCCATCCGCTCCCTCCCCCTCCCCTCTCACACTGTACCGATCGGTACAGAGAGGGGAGGGAGGAACCGGCGTCATCAAATGACGCCGGTCTGTTTACAAGTGATTGCTCCGTCATTTGACGGAGCGATCACATGGTAAACGGCCGCTATCAGCGGCGATTTACCGCGATTCGTGATCCGCCGGGTCCTCTGGACCCGGCGATCACGGAGTTTCCCGTGTGCGCGCCCCAGGGGGCGCGCGGGAGCGCGATTCTGGGAGGACGTTATATAACGTCCTCCCAGAGTTAAGCAACCACCTTGTCGACGTTATTTGTCGGCAGGTGGTTGTTAAGTGGTTAAAGCAGAGACCCTAGGGAATAAAATGGTGTGTTTTGCAATTTTTTATGTTACAAGGTGTTTACGCAGTGGTTTTTCAAACAGTTTTTTTTTTGTTTGTTTTTTCTGTAAAAGATACCATTTTTTTTTTCAATTTCTATGCAAAAAAACACAATACATAATGTTTTTGTAAAATTATAAAAGATTATGTCACGTGGAGTAACAATTATGGTGACAAACAATGTAAATTTTACTATCTATAGGCAACGCTTTAAAAGCCTTTAAAGGCTACCACTTTAGATGTACAGAGGAGGTCTGGCGCTAGAATTACTGCCCATGTGATGTTTGCGGTGATACCTTACATGTGTGGGACGATGGCGGTTTGCGTGCGTTCAGGACCGACGCACACATTCGCACGCTAGCAAAATGTCTTTTTGGGTTTGTTTTTTTTTTGTTTTTTTAGTTCTCACTTTTATTGCTGTCACAATGAATGTAAACATCTCTTCTTATAGCATTAGGCACATGACAGGTACTCTTTTTGGAGGTATCTGTGGACAGTAAGACCCCCAAATATCTCTTTTGCACTTGAAAGCATTCAAAACGCCAAGATCAGTGTCTTTGAATACTTTAGATTTGTTTAAAACTGGTGCCTTTTAAGATTCCAGTAAACCGGAAGTGATGTCATGACTTTGCTTCCGGGTTACTACATCCGAGACCCGGTCAAAGCCAATCACGGCTTTCTTCAGGTCTCTGGCCAGCTGGCGGACGCGCCTGTTGGTTGCTCGGGTCTCTCGGTGGGACGGCAGAGTCTGGGCAAATGGTGGGAGGGGGGGGGTGTCCCCTCCCGCTGCTTGTGATAACAGTTGAGTGGCTGCTTAGGCGCATCAGTTGTTATTACAAGAGAGCTGACCGGCGGCTCTAAAAAAAACGGTACCGGGGCCTGGTACAACCACTTGCAGTCAAATTACATACAGGTACATGAGGTGTTCTAATCCATCTTCCCCCTATCCAGAGCTAAAAAAAAAAATTTTTGCCTTTTTAGTTATACTTTAAATGATTAAAGGTAAACATTTTCAAATGTGTTCTTCAAGAGGAAGTAAACCCTGATGAGTTTTACTTTCTCTTTATTTCCCTAAAGGTAAAGCATAATGGGCTACTATGCATCGCATAGTAGCCCATTATGTGTCCCTTACCTGAAACCGAAGCCTGCGATTTCACAGCTTTCTTGTAAATATCTCCTCAACCGTGGAGGTTTAGGAGATATTTCCAGCACCTACAGGTAAGCCTTAATATAGGCTTATCTGTAGATAAAAGTGGTTGTACAGGGTGTACAACCACTTTCTGGAGTGCCGTGCGACTTACTTAAAGTGTATGTTAAGCCTAAGTTTACGCAAAAAAATCAGCACAACTGACATTACTTATGATCGATGCTCTATGTCCTGCTGTCTAGTCCTTTAGTAGAAATCATCTTCCTCTGATTACCACCCCAGTGGTCAATGGTGCCAGCAGAGCTGTGACAGGCGTCCAACAAAATCCCCAACTATGCCCGCCCTTTCCGCTCCGCTCCTCCATTCATAGAAGCCATGCTACTGTGTCTATGAATGAAACACGATCTGTGAATGGAGGATGGGCAGATGATTGACAGGTCTGCCCCTTCCATTCATAGATCACATAAGTAATTCAAATGAGGTTGTGCGTTATTGGCTTTAATATTTAACCACTTGCTGACCGCACTATAGCCGAATGACAGATACAGCGCAGACGGCTAGTTCTAGAAGGCCTTTATATGTTTGCAGTGATCGTACCCGCTGCGGGGCGCGGACGGCGCACTCTGTGATCAGTGTCCGGCAGCAGCTCTTTACCACGTGATTAGCTGTGTACAATCACAGCTGATCACGGATGTAAATAGACGATTATCGGCACTCCTTTCCTCATGCTGACAGCTTGAGGAGAACAGAACCGATAACCGGCTTCTCTAAAAGGGAGATGTACACTGATAATCAGGGCACTGATTATCAGTGCAGTCCTTATAGTGCCCACCAGTGCTGCTAATCACTGCCTCCTCATCAGTGCCCACCATTGCAGCCTCATCAACGCACACCAGTGAAGGAGAAAAATTACCTGTTTGCAAAATTTAACAAACTATGAAAAAGTTTTGGGGGGGGGGGTTCAAAATTTTTGGTCCTTATTCGTTTATTTAGGAGAAAATAAGAAAACCCAGCAGTGATTAAATACCACCAGAAGAAAGCTCTATTTGTGTGAATAAATTATTAAAATTTAGTTTGGGTTCAGTGTTGCGCAATTGTTATTCAAAGTACGACTGAAAATTGACCTGGTCAGGAAGGGGATAAAAGTGCCCAATAGGCAAGTGGTTAATTGGTCCTTATTGGGATGAATATATGTTTTGTTTATAGTGAGAGGATTTCCTTGTATTTTCTGACCTGTGCCAGAAAAATGACAGCTACCTGTGATTTACTAGGTCGTGTCTGTTCACTGTACAATGTTCTGGAATGTTGCCTATTTCTAAGCACACTAGCATTTTTTATAAGCTAGAAAAAAAAAACGCTAATGAAAAACGCTGATTATGGCATTTTTGTGCCAGCTTCTAGGAGCATTAGCATTTTATTTGCATTTTTATAGTAAGAGGGGAAAAAAACTGTTAAAAAAAAAAGCTGTTCGTTTTTTTTTTCTGCTGGGAAAACGCTCCCAAAAACTCTACAAAAACTATATTTTTTCTGCTCCTAGAGGCTGACGCTCAAAAAACACCAATAGCCTAACGTAGTGTGCATGGACATATAGGTTAACACTATTTAGCTTCTAAGAGCAGAAAATAAAATGCTAATTAACAGCTTCTAGGAGCCTAAAAAAACGCTGGTGTGCATGGAGCCTAAGTGATAAGTGTAGCAACTAACTCTGATGTTGATGTTTTGTTTCTCAATAAACACAGAGGTTCATAAAATGCTGGATGCCCTGCTGCCACCAGACACCTACTTCCGTTTCAACCCAGTTATGAATGAAGATGTATCACTTGACGAAAACCGCAAGGAAAAGCTTAACCAACTGCAGTCAGACGGCCAGCAATATCTAGATCGCAATGAAGAGAAACTTAAAAGAGCTGCCAAGGTGCTAAAACAAGAAAGATCAACATTTCAGTATATTTCTGACTGGGTTAAATTAAAATCAGACATGTATGAAGGCCCGCCACTCTTTTCTAAACTCTAAATCTTCATCTATAACAAAGATGCTTGTCCATGAGCTGATCTCTAGTTTCCAATCCATGATAAACGGCACAAACTGATAGGGGCCCTATAATATATAGCAAATTATCAAGGTTCTGTTTACATATTCTCTGATAGCCAGAAGTTAAAGGGATCAGTGAGCAGATTACTGTAATGACTGATGCCTAGATATAATTTGAAGGGAAAGCCAGGATATCATTACATTTAAAGGATATTTTCAATTGGCGGACACTGTATTTCAGAGGAAATAGGTGTATATATTGTAAATACTGACTAGCTGACTTTTATTATATTTTTATTGATTCATTGGACTCATGCAGCTTGATTATTTATTTAAAACATGTTATTGATTCCTTTTATGTGTGTGTTGTGAAAAATTACCAAGCAAAAGCACATTCTTGGAATTTCCGTCCTCACTTTTAGTACTACTTTTCTAAACCCAAGGTGGGGAAAGAAGCATTGAAGACTCCATTCTAATGCAGACCTTTCATCTACTAAGAACTCTAAAGTGTTGAACGTCCAAATTATGCAGAGCATTTTTTACACAAAATGTCGTATAAAATGTAGCTTCATCTCCATATCATTCCTTTTGTCAATCGGTCTGGATGAGGCCTTTATAAAGCGGGGACCATCCAATCCGCCCATCAGAAAGTTTCCTCCAACTCACTTGAGTCAGCTTTACTCTGCTTAGGGAAATAGCTGGGGCTTATGTAAACCACTGGACATTGCAATGCTTTGTATATATACCTTTGCATATTTTCTATGTATACCGGCTCAAACTTTTTTAGATCTACTGCATGCTGATATCTCAAAAATCATATGGAAGCACATGAACATATTTTGTGTGAGTTGTATCTACATTTGTTCTTGGCTTCCTGGATGAGAGCATTGACCTGAGGTATCTGCAGGAACATAATAATATTAATAATAATAACCCTTCATTGCACCCCTTCAAAAAAATAAATAAATCTGCATCCAATAGTGCAGACAGATTAGTGACAGATGAAATATGAGTTGTTGATGCGGGGTATAGATCTTAATGCCTTGTATATTCGCCTTTTAAATAAATAAACCTGCCTCTTTCCAGTAAGGCAGTTTTGACAGGTGGTATAGAGTGGCATTTTTATACAGTTGTACCTTGAAAATATTAAACTTTCAACTTGGTGTGTGTTAAACTTTGTTACCATCCAGCTGCAAAGTTAAAGTGGTTATAAAGCCTAAACATTTTTTACCTTAAAGCGGAATTCCACCCAAAAGTTGAAGTTCCGCTTTAAGCACTCCTTACCCCCTGACATGCCACATTTGGTATGTCATTTTTTGAGGGGGCGGGGGGCCGGTACCTATTTTTGACAGGTACCTGCTTCCACTTCCGCTCAGGCCTGCCTAGGCGGCTCAAGCAGGATTTCTCCTCTCCCCCTCCCGCCCCGCAAACTTCTGGGACACGTCACAGGTCCCAGGAGATTGCCTGGCTATTGAAAAGGCACAGCGGGACTCGCGCATACGCAGTGCACACCCGGCTTTGAAGCCACAAGCTGTCACACACTTGCAATGCTGGCGCCAGGGAGAGACAAGGGAGAGAGCCGAGGGTTCGGGCGGCCGCATCGCTGGATCACAGGACAGGTGAGTGTGTGTTTATTAGAAGTCAGCAGCTACACTTTTTGTAGCTGCTGACTTTTAATAAACTCAAAAACGTCTGGAACTCTGCTTTTATACATTCCCTACATTAAGTTAAAAAAAATGTCTAGGCAGTAATATCACCTCCCTCATCCTCCCTATACTTACCTGAGCCCTCACTCAATCCAGCACTGTGCCTATTTTTTATTGGCTCTACCAGTTCTCAGT
This sequence comes from Rana muscosa, assembly GCA_029206835.1. Classification (NCBI taxonomy): domain Eukaryota; kingdom Metazoa; phylum Chordata; class Amphibia; order Anura; family Ranidae; genus Rana; species Rana muscosa. Next base: position 737,009,909 of record CM055118.1, read on the forward strand.
CAACTCTTATGACATAGCGCGGATTGGCTCAGCCCCCTACTCCTATCTGTGTCTATGGACACAGGCAGCACGGCTCAAGATCGAGCCAGTAGGTGTGCCACAATAGGAAGAAGCAAAGCGGCTTTCTATGGTGGCAAAGAAGAGGAGGAGCCAGGAGCGCCAGCGGGGGACCCCAGAAGAGGAGGATCGGGGGCACTCTGTGCAATTCCATTGCACAAAGCAGGTAAGCATAGCATGTTTTGTTTAAAAGAAAAAAAAAAACACGTTATCACTTTAATGCACCAATAGAGTGCACACTACTATATTTACTTTAGATGGGATGGAAACTATTTCGCCAAGTAGTACTATGTTTGCGCCTTTATTTTTGAACTACAGGATAACCCCAACTAATTTAAAAAATACTCCCTTCCCTTCCTTACACCTATGCTGACTAACCTGTATAAAAAAGATCTGTAAACTTGCCTATTTTCAGCCTGCTTCAGTCACGTGATACGGCTCCCCTATGTTAGCTAGTGGCGACTGCAGAAGAGAGGAGAGGGTGCCGACAAAAGCCTATGGGTGATGTCACTGCTACCAGACACTGCCAGACATTTTCAATTGCTCTCCCCTGCAGCTGACACGGGATATCACGTGACCAGACTGGAGAGGCCTGACAATAGGTAAGCATTAAGCATACAGATCGATCTTACACAGGTTAGTCAGAATAGGTGTTAGGCGGGTGGTTGGAGCATTTTTAAGACTAGTTTGCTTTATCCTGGAAGTACTGAAAAAAATGAAGTTCCTTAAGTGCCCTTGTGATTTTTTTTTTTGTTGTTAGCAAAATTATAGGTAATGACATAATTTTTTATGAATTTTGCCATCTCTCCGTGTGCTGGAGAAACAAATATTCCTGTATTTCACTGCCCAACTATGTAGTTAAAGTGGAAGTAAACCCACCTATCATTTTCAGGCAAGGAAGCTGCCATCTTGGCCTCTGTTTAATCTTCAACTGCCATGATGCTGCACATGTGATCAGTTATGACACCAGCCATTGGATGGTTTGACAGTTCGGTTGAGAGCACAACCAATGTGACAGTTGGCATTCCTGGCATGCCGGGAATGTAACTGCTTTTTGAAACTGTTAAATCGATGGGTTTACTTCCGCTTTAATAAACTAGACTATTGTACTGTCTAAAAGTAAAATTATATTTTTTTGTGCTCCACATATCCTTGGTTTGATGAATAACCCAAAGACTGCAACTCTTAACATACATGTGTGCAAGTCTTCCTAAGATAATGATTAAGGATGTTGAACGTGTAAAATATTATCCTTTCCTAGAAACTAACCTGCCTAATTTCCTGCTATTACTTTTAATATACATTTTGATAAATACTTGTTCTTCTTTAAAGCAACCCAGTATTGTCTAAGCCAGTGTTTCTCAACTCCAGTCTTCAAGGCGCCCCAACAGGTCAAGTTTTCAGGAGTTCCCTCTGATGAAACCGCTGTGGTAATTACTAAGGCAGTGAAACTAATCAAATCATCTGTGCAAAATAATAAAGCCTGAAAACATGACCTGTTGGGGCGCCTTGAGGACTGGAGTTGAGAAACACTGGTCTAAGCCGACACCCTACAGTGTCACAAGGAACAGGTATAATTGCCAGTAATTTTAGATAGCACAACAGTTTAAATACACCTGCCAGCCACAAATATAAAAGTCCTGCTTTAAAGTCAACGCTACCAGGCATCTTTACTATCCACTGAGGTGCTCTAACTGGACAAAAGGTTGGTGGTTGAGTGTGGCTTCACTAGTGAAGCTTAACCCTAGCAGTTGGGAATCTCAAACTCCTAGTACCAAAGGGAAGACCATTTCAGAGGAGATTGTTTCAGATAATAAATAAAGTCCTATGCTAATAAAGGTCATTTTATTTTTTAAGGTGTAAAATGGCTGATAGTTTTGATTTAAAAGCCCAACTCCAGACACAAGTCCCACCCCAATAGGAGCCAGCCCTGCACTGTTTAAAAAAAAAAAAGAACAACTATTTTATATTCATAAAAGGGATTTATTTATTTTTGTCTGCCAGGAGCAGCACACACATCCTTTCAGACCCAACTTTTAGAATAAGGCCCCTTTCACAGGGTCTGTCCAATCAGGTCCACCTGTCAGTTTTTCAGGCGTACCTGATCGGATCCTCAAGTCCGTTGACCCCTGCCTCCATTCGATCTGATCCTGTCCGCCAAAAACAGATGGGTGGTGGTCCTATTCCCCATCTGTTCTTTGGATCGGATGGCATTAGATGGAAACAGCCAGGTGGTCTGTTTCCATCTGATTGCCTAATGGAGGAAAGTGGGCATAACGGAGCAGACACAGACCTGTCACCTGCCCGCTCAGCAGGGTTCAGCGGAGAGATCCCCTGCTGAGAAAGTGGATTCTGCTTAGTGGAGGTGGCCATGTGAAAGGGGCAAAAGGCTGAATTCCAGACACTAATGCAGCTCTTTAACAATCCATAGATTGTTACATTATTTATTTTTTGAAATGCAAGCCGTGTTAGCCCGGGTTCACATTGATGAACCAGAAACTACTTTTGGGTAATCGGTGTGGTGCCCCAAATGCGGTGTCACACTGATTTAGACGCTGCCATTGCCGGCAATTGCCGCCGATTTGGCATCAACGCCACACAGATTCCCAAAAATAATTTCTGTACTACCTTTGGCGATTTCGGTGTGCGGTTTCAATTGACATTTTGTACAGAAACCGGCACAGATAACTCTGAAATTGCCCCCAAAGTCGGGACTGACATGCGGGAATGAAATGAACTCGCACAACTTCATTCCGGCAGTCAGTGTGAACCTAGGCTTGGTACCTGAATTTGAATCTGTATCAGCTTCTTGCAGTCTACTGTTCAGTCTATACAGCAGAGCTCGGAGCGGGAGAAGCGGTACAAGGAACCAATCACGTATGCTCCACTGGAAGTAAGGAAGGAAGTAAGGAATGGCAGAAAGATGAGCCAATTAGATTTCTGCTTCTCCTTTTGCTGTTCAATCACAAAATAGAAGTACAGAGGGCAAGTAAAAGTGACCAGCAGCAAAAAACATCAGGTCAACTTGCCTGATTGACAGGGCTGTGCTATGGGGCAGAGCTCTATAAACATCAGGATTAGATAGGCAGAAATATAATTTATTTGACACGTACTGTAAAAAGCTCTAATGTATGTACTGTATATCACTTGTTTTTTGGCTTTTTGCCTGGAGTTCAGCTTTAAATGTTTTTGGCAAAATGTTTCTTATTTCAGATTCCCTCAAATGATGTACTGTTTATAAATTTGCCACCAAACCATGTATCCCCATAGTTTTTTTTTTTTTTTTTTTTACCCTGTATTTTCTGGTTCTGCTTGTAAGGAACAATTATGATTTTCTTTGTCTGACTGTTTCACTGATATGTGAAAAACAAATAAAGGAACCATATAAAAGCTTAATTTCCTATGGTGAACATGTTAAATGCTATTTTTGTGGTTTGAGGCTCTTCAAGCCATTTGATGGCTACTTGTGAGCAGGAGATTTAATTCCTGGTTGGGGGTTACTTCATTTGGAATTCTATGATTTTTATTTGAGGCAGTTTTATTAACAGAGGATTACATTTCTTGCCAAACCTTTTACAAGCAGCCAGAGCCTTAAAGCCTAAAGCCATTTGATATCCCTACCTGTCCCGCTCCTGGAACAAAATCAGCGCTGCTCGACCATTCACAGGGATCTTTGTATTCTATTTATGAATTCAAAGCTTCTTCTGATTGGCTGAGGCAGAGTTTTGTGACATCATCCGCCCACCTCATCAGAGAATACAAAGCTTCCCATGAAGAGCTGAGGGCCCCTCAGTTTGACTCTATTTTGTTCTGGGAGTGAAATGGGAAGTTCTTGTCCCACTGCAGGAACACTGTGCTTTATACTGTATGTAGGTGAGGCGCCCAAAAAGCGTACCTCCTTTAAGCAGTAAATAATTTATTTGGGCCATTTTCACCCAATTAAACTATTGAAAGGAGCATTAAACGTTGAGTTGGACTTTTTAAACCTACGAGAAAGGTCTGTTGTGTTCATATGAGCTCTGAGATCACAGGAGCGTGATTGTTGACGCCTCGTAAAACAGAAGGGGGTAACATACACCGATACCTCCAGCACTAACTTATTTGCAGGAAAGACCAAATCCATTATCTCACATTTTCCAGCATCTTTAATATCAATTTTCCCTGAAATCTGTCAGCTGGGCTTCTCTGTTTGAAGGGGGCTGTAGACACAATGAATCACTGTGTGACATTCATCATATGTGTACACTTGCCTTTCAGTGGTATTAAACCCAAAAACAAAAATGTAATATATTTCAGTTAACCAATCCTTAAAGGGGTTGTAAAGGTTTGTTTTTTATTTTCTAAATAGGTTCCTTTAAGCTAGTGCATTGTTGGTTCACTTACCTTTTCATTCCATTTCCCTTCTAAATTATTTTTTTCTTTGTCTGAATTTCTCATTTCCTGTTTCTCCTCACTAAACTTCACACCATCATCCGAGCGGTGGTTAGTCAGCCGGAACAGCTTACTGAACAGCTTACTGAGGAGGAACAGGAAGTGAGAAATTCAGACAAAGAAAACAAAGAAAAAAAATATTTAGAAGGAAAATGTAAGTGAACAAACAATGCACTAGCTTAAAGGAACCAATTTAGAAAATAAAAAACGAACCTTTACAACCCCTTTAAATGTGGTGGTAGCATTAGTTTTCTTTAGTCTTTTTTTTTTTTTTTCACCTTGTGATCTGGCCAGTAACAGGATTCCTTAAAGTGTTACTAAACCCACAACATTAAAATCAGTGTGTATATGCAGTAAAGCATGCTTGTTAATACTCACTGTGGAACCTAAGGGGTGAATCTTCAGCATTGTGTAAAAAAGGCTGGTTGATCCTGTCTTCTCTGATCCTCCCCTTCTACTGTCCCCAATATATCTAATGACAGTACAAAGTCTGGGGGGCCCTCTGCACATGATTAGTTTGGTGTGTGTTGCTAACGCAGTTTTTTTTTTGTTCTTGGGAGGGTGCATGTGATCAGCACAGGTCCAATCAGCACTGTCCAGAAAGAGGGTCAGGGATCATGCAGCCTCATAGGACAGTCAGAGCAGAATGAAAACTCCTCCTACAAGCTTTAACCAGACACTGATAGAAGGCACAAGGCTGCTCTAACTGCTGATGAAAAAAGGTATTTAGCAGTTTATATTTACTAAAATAATTTCCATTTTCTGTGTACCGTGGGAGACCAGATATAGTGAATGCAGGGTCCTGGGTTTAGTAACACGTTAAGGTATCTCCACTCTGGATGAAAGAGATAATGGGACACATTTATGAACAACATGGCCAATCTGGGCAGAGGGTGGTGTTAGATGAACTTAACAAAGAATTTAAGCCAAACTCCAGCAAACACTTTTTTAAGTAGTTACAGCAGCAGTTTTTTCTCTTTTTGGACTATTTTTATAAATTAATAAAAGCTGACCTTTTTGAAGCACCCCTGTCAGTATTAAATAGTGTGTCTAAACTCTCTGATTATTTTGCTGGACAGCTCGGTTTGTTAAAGGAAATTGGAAAATAACCGACTTACTGGAAGGATCACCATTTTTTTTTTTTCCTTTTAGGTTTAATACCACTTTAACTAAGTTTACTAAATCCACAATGAACTGTAATACAATGGGATAAATCAGATTTTTTTTTTTTTTATGGGATTTGCATTGGCTTTGTTGCTGGTTGCCATTTACATATTTCTATGGTAGTGTACATTCTTAATATGAAATTTTGTCCATGTGTTCAATAAAATGCAAGATGTTTTACTATATGTGTGTCGCACGTTATTTAAAGTTATATTTTTATATGTGTATGTATGATTCAAGAACTACTTATTGCTTGTGTTTTTTCTTTCTGGTTGTGCTGTGTTTTAAATAGCGCATATTTTAACCTCTTGTCGACCACCCGTCTGTAACGAGGCCGGTCTAGGCAATGCGACGTACTTGTGCGTTGCTGCCTACTGTGGGCTTAGGGCGCGCGTGCGTGCCCCCCCCCCCCCCACTGAGCACCCGCTGTGATTGTACATAGCAGGAGCCTGTCACCAAGTCCCAACCAATGGTTCACGGCCGGGACCTGCTGATTGGCTGTGTACAGTCACAGCCCTGAGCTCTGTGTTAATGATACATACAAATGTACTAATCCCACCACACACGTTCCTGTTGAAATGGCTGTGCATCTAAGTGGGTGCTGTAGTACCTAACGGCTTGGAACCATTTTAAAATCAAAACAAAAAATGTCACCAGCACACCAGAGATCTCCAAAATGGGTCCAAAGCTTTATTAGCGATCACATCGTTACAGCAGAAAGCAATGTTTCAGAGCAACGCAGGATGATGTCACATGTCTGATGAAGAGGTCCTGCGTGGCTCTGAAACGCTGTAACGAAGTGATCGCTAATAAAGCTTTCGTCCTATTTTGGAGATCCCTGGTGTGCTGGTGAAATTTTTTGTTCTGTGTTGATAAATAACAGTTCTGTACAGAGGGAGTGATCTGTCAGTTTCTCATCCCTGCAAAGCAGGAATGAGAAACTAAGAGATGTAGTAGTAAAAGCAGCACACTTTGCACACATTTACACATTGTTAGGCACACGATTAACCCCTTCCCAGCCAGTGTCGCTCATACAGTGACAGTTTATAGTATTATCACTGTATTAATGCCACTGATGATGTCAGTGTCAGATTGAACACTGCACTATCACAGTCACATAAGTTTCTGCTCAGCACCATTGGTAGTATCATTTTTTTCTTTTTTCTCTTCCGTTCATGGACGGACACAGCAGCATCTTGACATATGGGTATTATCCTCCTGTTAGGAGATTGACTAGGCAGAAAAACAGCATGTTAAGTGTTATAACACATCACACAGTACAGTACCGCCCAGGGGGCGGTCCCCCTGGGTACATCCCCTCTCCCTGCATATTGCAGCTCAGTTTTTTTCTGCCTAGCATAGGAGAAGGACATGGCTCCCTGTGGGCCCATGTGGCCTGGGGATTTTTTTCTACTTTTTTGATCCTAAGATCTACTATCAACTGCCGACATCCTCGATCCTTGTAGTCCCCCCAGTTTGGCCATCAAGCATGTGCCGGCCTTTTAGCTACGCGCTGGGCCGTCCACGACATGCCCCGTTGCTCCAGAGGTGGCCGGTGAGCTATATGCTCCGGGGGCACACATATGACCGGGCTCTATGTCCGTATCACAGTGTGCCGGGCTGACAGCCATGCTGTAACCGCACGGACGTTGGGTCTGTCTGGAATGCCTTCAGCTGGTCCTCGCAGGACAGGTAATCAGCAGTTCCCCTGCTCCGGCAGGGTGGTACGGCTGGGCATTCCTGGGGAGGTCGATAGAGGGTTCCACCCTTCCTTTCCTCTCTCCCTTCCTCCCCTCCTCCCTAGGCTCTGGGAAGCTAGGATGGCTGCGATTCGGGGGTCCACCTGAGGGGGGCTCCATCCTAGGGCTGGGGGCTGCATGGCGGGTCCGCTCTCCGGGGGGTGCTGTCTGATTGCCGTGTGTGGGCGGGACCGCCTTAGGGGGTCCCAGGTGTTCGCTGCCATTATGTGCTGTTTTTGTTTTTTTTGTTTTTTTATTATTCACTCGCGGCCGCCATTTTGGTGGTGCCCAGCGCTGTTTTACATGCTTCAGCGGCCATTTTCTTGTAGCCCGCGCGCTCTGCTTACAAAGCGGCGGGTCGGCGGACATTTTGGGTGGTGTTTTGGCCTCTAGTGGCCAGAATATCGGCGCAAATGGTTCAAGCACACTTGCTGAGGGACGGCACGGGTAGAGCACCTTAGGAGGCTTAGGCGGACGGCAGCTATGCGGTACCTGGTCCGGGTGGTGAGTCCTCTGGGGGGTCCCTCGTCTCTCTGCGGCAGCTAGGAGGGTGGTCCGTGTATCTTGCCTTACGTCCCTAGAGGTGTCAGGTGGGTGGGTGGGTCAGCATGGCGTCGGAGGCGGACGTCTCTTCCCCAGAAATATCTGAATTGGCAACTGGTGCCCCTGCACCTGCTATTTCTGTGGATGCTATGTCGGCGGTCCTGGAGGCCTTTGTTGCCAGGGTGTAAGCGGCGCGTGGACAAAAAGAGGGTAAGAAGCGCCCCCTCCCCCCCGCCATCTTCTGGGGATACCTCTGACGCAGAATCGGGCCCAGCTACTGCTCCCGGACCTGGTTCTGATGTGTCAGAGGCTGAGGAGCTCGACCATATGGACAGTGAGGATGACTCTGGCTCAGGGTCAGCGCATGATAGGGCACTTGTAGGAGCACTTACCACCGCAGTGCGGGATACTCTGAAAATGGAGGATACGGCAGAGGCGACAGATGTCGGTCCCTTTTTGATTCCGTACGCCGGCCCCCACTGCTAAGGTGTTCCCTTGTGTATCTTATCTGGATAAACTTTTGTACACGGAATAGGATCGGCCGCAAACGTTTTTTTCAGCCCCAAAATGTTTAGCGGTCCGTTATCTTTTTGGGGAGAAATTCCTGAAAAAATGGACTCCTCCCCCGACAGTGGACCCCCCTGTGTCCAGACTGAACAAGGTGACCACGATACCTGTGGAAGGGGCTCCTGCTTTCAAGGACAGACAGGAGGGCTGAGGCAGTGGCCCGCTCTCTGTTCACGTTGGTGGGGTCAGCGGTGCGACCGGTCGTGGCCGGGGCTCTAGTGTCTCAGACACTTACTCAATGGGCAAAAATGTTGCTTCAGGGGTTAGAGGAGCATCAGGCTCCCCCGACCTGTGTGGCACTGGCCAAACAGTTGGTGCAGGGCCTTAAATTTGTCTGAGTCAGCCCTGGATACGATTCCCTTGCTCTCCAGAGCCTCGGTCTATGCGGTGGTGTTACGCCACCTGGTCTGGCTGAAGTGTTGGTCCGCCGACCAGTCTTCTAAGAAGGCCTTGGTGGACTTACCCTTTATGGGTGAAAGACTTTTTGGGATGACATTATTAAAGATACCAGGGGAGGTAAGAGCACTCTGCTCCTACAATCCAGTAAGGGTAAGGAGCCTCGCCGTAAGCAAGGGCCCTCATTTACCACCCACAAGCGTTTTTTTTTCATCCGCCCGGTGCTGTAGGTAAGCGCTCCCAAGCTGCTAAGGCGCCTGCTGAAGGAGAAAAGCATCCCTGGTTCCGCAAGCCCAACAAGCCTGCGTCCGCATGAAGGCCTGCCCCCGCCCGATGCTCGGGTGGGGGGCCGTCTTCGCGAATTCGCGGCTCGGTGGACGTCTCTGCTCTCCGACCGGTGGGTTTGCGAAGTAGTTTCCTCGGGGTACAAAATAGAGTTTCTCTCTTGCCCGCTGAACAGATTTTTTTCCATCCAACCTCCAGCTTCCTCCGAGTCGTCGGGAGGCCCTGTTTGGGGCAGTTCAGGATTTGCTAGTGCGGGGGGTGATCGTACCTGTCCCATTGCAGGAACAGTTTCAGGGGTTTTACTCCAATCTTTGTGGTCCCCAAGAAGGAAGGGGTCCGGTCAATCCTGGATCTCAAGGCCCTCAATTGTTTTGTGAAAGTGCAAAGATTCAGGATGGAATCAGTCCGCTCTGTCGTCGCTGCTCTCCATCCGGGGGATTTTCTGGCAACCTTGGACATCAAGGACGCATACTTGCATATCCCCATCTGCTCCAGGCATCAGAAATTTCTGCGCTTTGCGGTCGGAGAAGACCACTATCAATTTGTGGCTCTTCCCTTCGGCCTGGCTTTGGCGCCGAGGGTATTCACCAAGGTGTTCGCCCCGATTCTGGCCTTGCTGAGGCAGTGTGGAATCGCTATTGTAGGCTACCTGGACGACCTTCTTTTGAGAGCCTCTTCAAGCTCAGAATTGGAGGAAGTTGTGTCTATCACCTGCCAGACCCTCCAAAAATTTGGTTGGGTGCTAAACATTCAGAAGTCTGTGTTGGTGCCGTCTCAATGCCTAGAATACCTGGGGCTTGTCCTGGATTCCTCCAGTGGCGAGAGTTTTTCTTCCCATGGAGAAGCTGCAAACTCTGCGGGCTGCGGTGCAGCGGTTGACATCCCAAAAATGGTCGTCGCTCCGCTTTTGCATGCGAGTCCTGGGTCTCATGGTAGCCTCCTTCGAGGCGGTGCCTTATGCTCAATTCCACACTCGAGTGCTACAGAGAGAAATTCTGTCGCATTGGGACAAATGTTCATCGTCGCTGGATTGTCAAATCCGGGTGAGCCACCTGGTCAGGACCTCCCTGGTGTGGTGGCTGACATCTCCGACTCTTCGGGCCGGGTAGTCGTTCCTTCCGTTTCACTGGACGGTGATCACGACAGACGCCAGCCTCTAAGGCTGGGGGGAGTATAGGGAGTTCAGTCGGCCCAGGGGCACTGGACTCAGGAAGAATCCTGCCTGTCGATCAATGTCCTGGAACTTCGGGCGATCAGGCTGTGCCTCTCCAAGTGGTCTCAAAGACTACAAGGTCGTCCAGTCAGGATCCAGTCGGACAACGCCACAGCAGTGGCATATGTCTATCATCAGGGAGGAACAAGAAGCTCGGCTGCAGCGGCGGAGGTCGCTCACATCCTGAGGTGGGCAGAACTGAGCATGCCAGCTCTATCGGCCGTGTACATTCCGGGCGAACAGAACTGGCAAGCGGATTACCTAAGTCGCCAGACGCTGAACCAAGGAGAATGGTCGCTTCACCCGGACGTGTTTCAGCTTCTGTGTCTGAAATGGGGCACGCCAGATATGGATCTTCTGGCGTCGCGACTCAATCGGAAGGTGTTGAGGTTCGTGGCCAGGTCAAAAGACCCGTGGGCGGACGCATCAGACGCGTTGGTGGCGCCGTGGGGTCAGTATCGGCTGCTTTATGCCCTCCCTCCTCTGAAGCTTCTTTCCCGTCTACTCCGCAGAGTGGAGGCCGAAGGGCTTCCGACGATCCTGATTGCTCCAGATTGGCCTCGTCATCCTTGGTACGCCGACCTAGTGCGTCTGGTATCAGATGTTCCTTGGCGCCTGCCACTGGGAGAGGACCTTCTGTTGCAAGGTCCCATATTTCATCCTGCTTTACAGTTGTTGGCTTTAACGGCATGGCTATTGAAAACCAGGTGCTAAGGGACAGAGGTCTGTCGGACTCAATGATGTCTACCATGCTGCGGGCACGGAAGTCAACCTCCCTGGAGATTTACCATCGTACGTGGAAGGCTTACATCTCTGTGTGAGGAGATGGTGGCATCCGCATGCATATTTGATTTCCAGGATCCTGCTGTTTTTACAGCGTGAAGTGGACCAAAAACTGGCCTCAAGTACAATTAAGGGGCAGATCTCGGCCTTGGCTGTTTTTTTTCCAGCGACCCTTGGTGACGCACTCTCTAGTGCGTACGTTTGTGCAGGGGGTTCAACATGTGGCCCCTCTGGTACGTCCTCCACTACCTCCGTGGGACTTGAATCTGGTCCTCTCGGTACTTCAGAAACCACAGTTTGAGAACATTAGGGAGATTCCTTTATTGACTCTCTCCCAGAAGGTGGCTTTTTTGGTGGCGATTACATCAGTCAGATGGGTTTCTGAATTGGCGGCCTTGTCATGCAAGGCTCCCTATTTGATCTTCCACAAGGATAAGTTAGTGCTGCGTCCACAGCCATAGTTCCTTCCTAAGGTTGTTTCGGCCTTTCACCTTAATGATGAGGACATTGTTCTTCTTCTGTCTTTGTGTCCTCGACGGGCATATCCAACAGAGGCTGCATTGCATTCCATGGACGTCGGGTGTACCTGTCTGCGACTGCTCCGTTCCGGAGATCGGATTCACTGTTCGTGTCGGTGGCTGGTCTAAAGAAGGGTCTGGCGGTCTCGTCGGACACCATCTCTAGGTGGATCAGACAGATCGTGATTCAGGCCTATGCTCTAAAAGGGCGGGCGCCTCCCTTCCCGGTTACGGCGCATTCGACCAGGGCAATAGGTGCCTCTTGGACTTTCCGACATCAAGTGTCTGTTTCCCAGGTGTGAAAGGCGGTGACCTGGTCATCCGTTCACACTTTCTCAAAATTTTACAAGGTTGATGTGAGTGCATCTTCGGATGCTTCCTTCGGCCGCAAGGTTTTACAGGCAGCTGTTTAAGGTTGCAACTCCTCCGATGAGGAGCTCTGGTTTGTTTGGGGTGAAGTTTGTTTGATGCTGTTTTCCCACCCCTCATTTTTTTGACACTGCTTGGGGACGTCCAATATGTCAAGATGCTGTTGTGTCCGTCCATGAACGGAAGAGAAAATAGGATTTTTGTACTCACTGTAAAATCCATTTCTCTGAGTTCATAGACGGACACAGCACCCGCCCCTCCTTTTTTATGTTTGTACTGCTTTTTTATGAACTGAACTGAGCTGCAAGATGCAGGGAGAGGGAATGTAACCAGGGGGACTGCCCCCTGGGCTGTACTGTGTGATGTGTTTTAACACTTAACATGCTGTTTTTTGCCTGGTCAATCTCCTAACAGGAGGATAATACCCATATGTCAAGATGCTGCTGTGTCCGTCCATGAACTCGGAGAAATGGATTTTACGGTGAGTACAAAAATCCAATTTTTTTTTTTTATATTGATGTGATTTGGATCTGACATTCAGGGAATGCCTGGGTAATCTTCCCGTAAAGTTCCTTCAAAGTTGCATCAAGTAGTACTAAAGTCGCCAGGAAGTCACCTGGCGAAGTCGCATAACTTTCAGGTCACGGCAGTGAACCGAGCCTTTAGGTAGCTTCTCAAAGCGCTTTATAAAGACAAGAGAAACAAAATCACAAGAAATACAATGGATAAAACAAAAAAAAAAAGGACAATTACATGAAAGTTTTTCGATTTGATTTGACTGAGTTTAGAAAAGATGACTCTCTGTAAGCTGATAAAAGTTCAGACAAATAATGGGGTGCCAAGCCATGAAGAGCCTTTTACGTGAGCAAGAGGGTCTTAAAGTCTATGCGAAACCTGGGGGGGTAGCCAGTGCAAGGACTCAAGGATAGGGGTAATGTGATCACTTGTACCAGACCTAGTCAGGATTCTGAATGCAGAATTTTGTACATATTTGAGTTGATTAATAGTGTATTTAGGTACACCAGTGAGTAGAGCATTGCAGTAATCAAGTTAGGAGAACACAAATGTATGGATCAGCTTTTCAGTTAGAGTATGATAGCATAGGACGCATACGAGCAATGTTTCTCAAGTGGAAAAAAGATGCTCTGAACACATTTTGTACATGCGGATCAAAGATTAAACTAGCATCAAATATCACCCCTAGATTTTTCAATTTAGACTGGAGCTCTCAATTACAGTGCCATTGATAGATGGGCTACCAGGACTAGCCTTACATAGTTGATGGCGGGTGCTAATAAGCATGGTATCAGTCTTGTCACAGTTTAGTTGAAGGAACTTATCGGCCATCCAAGTTTTTTTTGCCATGGATTCTATTTGCATCTTTGCTTACAGTCAATTGGAAGGAGCGCTTTTCCAATCCTATATGCCCTAGGTCTAAATTTACTATGTCAGACGTGTCCAGTTGGAATGAAGTGGATTACATCTCCCAAAAAGCCTGGTTATACCTTAGAGTAACCAGAATAAGGTTACATTTTTGAACAAACAAATACTTCAAGGGTAAGTTCACCTTTTCTGAAAAACTGCCTATGCAGGTAAGGGGCACCTGTATATGAGAACAAACTGTACAGCTTTTACCAAAGTTGAAAAATGCCCTTGTTATAGGTGTAGGCCAATTATGCATGTCATTTATGTGCCTGTCCAAAAAACTCCCAGATATATCATCTCGTCCTCCCTTGTTGCTGGGATGTTGCTAAGACCCCATACACACTATTAGATTTTCTTCAGATTTACCAAAACCATGTAGTGCAAGGGCCTGCCTGATTGCATACAAATTGAAACTCTTAAGGGTTGACCTCATATGGTTTTGGTAAATCTGAAGACCAAAATCTGCAGAAAATGAAATGGTGTGTATGGGGCCTTAGTCACTCCCAGCCGATCCAAACTCCCTTGCAGGTGCTCTCTCTCCCTTGTCACAGTAGCTCTGGGCTCAGTGATGCTGCGAAGGAGGAGATAAGGCACCACGTGTGTGTGTGTGGGGGGGGGGGGTTGTTTGAGAGCTCACTTTTGAGATGGTAAGGGTGAACAATAACAGCTGAGAGCTTACCTGTAGGTACCTTACTACTGGTAGTAAACACTACTTGGACACTTGTACCTACAGGTAAGCTTACCTCCAGTTTAGGAAGGGTTAGGGTGCACAGTTATAGTATTTTACATGTAACCTATATTTCAACTCAAAACAGTCAAGTTCTCAACTTTCTCATAAAATAATACTGAGCTGATCATTGTCTAAACAGTGTAAAGAAACTGTATCTTTAGGTCTCTTTAAATAGAACATCAGTAAATCTTGTGATATTCCAGAATATAGCTACTATTGAAGCTTTAGAAAACACTGGACAAGGGTTATCTCTCTGACTTAGGGACAACTCTATCTAAAATCTACTGAGCAATTTTGACTAGGGTCAAGGAGGTTCAAAGCAAGTCTTCTTTTTTATTCATATCTACAATTTCTCTGCTTGCTTTTTAGAGATTTCCCTCTGTGACATTTAATAGTCTAACAGTACAGGCAGATCAATATTTCCTTGGCCACCTCCAGACCAATATACCTTTGTCAGAAAATCTCCCTATAGACTTGAATGTGGATATTTTCGGCACAACATTTGGCACAAGTAAAGTGCTATAGAGATTTAAAATGTGACTCGAATTTTGTTGAAGAAATATTTTCCTCCTAGATAAATTATGTGCATAGCAATGAATGGGACATATTTCTTTGTAGACTCATATCTTTCTATACCAGGACTTGTTCTCAATTTTGGCAGCGCTTGGTGTTGTGGATCACTTTTCTGAGGGCAGTTGACAAGCGCCTGGGAGACCCTCAAAGGGCACATCACCACACCACAAACACATTCATTGCATATTGTTGCAGGGCGGTTGTGGTTCGGCCCCATTAACTTGAATGTGTCTTGTTCAGTGGCAGTATGGCCCAATGGAAGTGACCGGGGGTTTCATTTTTGCAGCAGCATTTGTACAGGCCTGAGCAAGTGCATTTACTTATTCAGGTGCGTAGTCGGGGATCGGTAAACCCATGGCTCAACCACCTGCCACACGTCTGAATGAGCCCTAATAAAGAACTTGCTCTTTTGTTCAACCCTGTTCTTTCTCAAACTTATTTGTGAATGGAAAGGCTTGTTGCCTTTATAATAACCTTGTGTAGTCTAAAAATCTGCATAATATTTATCCCTCTAGGTTAGGACGCTCTTTAGAAAGTATTACACAAATAATAAAAATGTATTAAAGCCTGACATGACAGGTATCTCAGTGCAGACTTCTGAAGAAACAAGTGAGCCAATTGCACAAGTAGAAAAATAGGATTTTTGTCTCACCCAGAGTACATTACAGGACACAGGATAGTATTCTGAAGCACTGGTTATTCACATTCAGGAGGATTGGACACTGGCAAGCAAAGCTGTATGAAGAGTTACCCGTTACCAGGCCCACAAGGAGAAAAAAAAAAACAGGTTAACAAGGGTGGCTTCAAGCAGCTTACATTACTGTTTAAAGAACCTTACGACCAAAGCAGGCATCAACTAAGGCCTGAACATCCACCAAGTAAAGCCTAACAAACGTGAGAGCAGAAGACAAAGCGTCAGCCTTGAGAAATAGAAGCCTAAAAAAGCCCATTACGCACTAACTGATCCAATGGAGTGTGCTTCGACCAGGAAAGGGGGAGTCTTGCACTTGAGAGCAAAAGCTTGACTGATAGCCTGCCGAATCCACTTGGTAATCCAGTGAAAGGAAAAGGAGACTGTTCTTCTGTGGGTACATTCAAGGCTTAGAGAGTTGGAATGGAGCTGTAGTTCAGAGATAAACACCACGTACAAATTCCAGATAATGGAAGGAAACCTGTTTAGGAGCAGGACAGGGAGATGGTATAACAAAGCCCTGCTTAGGGTGAAAAGAAAAGAGGCTCTGGACCTCAAAACCACCTTGTCTTTGTGTATGGGAAAGAAAATAAAAAATTCTTCATAGGTTAAGGTTACCAATTCAGAAACTCACCACACAGAAGTTATGGTGTCAATTAGGAAAGAAAATAACGTTTTTTAGCGAAACATGAGCTGGCAGGACCCCCAGGGCTACCATGCTTGCACCTATAATCTGCCTTGGTATAGGTGTTAGGGAACTCCCCTAAAGGTACTTGCAATACACTGCACAGCAGGAGAGGTTAGCACCACCTGTAGCAGTAATTGAGAGAAGCAGGGAGTCCAGAAGATACATCCCAAAGGATTGCTAGTGCAGGTGAGAAGGCCAGCTGACCTAGGTCTTTGTGTGTACCCCAAAATGGCACACTCAAATGTAGCAAGACAGACTTAGGAGGCTGCACAGGCTCATTGACACTTGGGCCAAAGCCTGGGAAACAAAAGGTACCAGATTTAAACAAAAAGTTATCCTTTCCTACCAGTCACCTCTGAGGACCAGGCAAGCAAGGCACACCTGGGCTCCCATTTAAAGCAGTAGTAAAGTTTGAAGAAAACAAATTCATAATGTCCTAGTATGCATCTCACGGACCTCTGAAGGAACGGCACGGTATGCTGTTCCTTCAGAGTACATGTACTGGTGATGTCACTGGCTGCCACTCTGGAATATCTCCTAAATGGTGCAAGGAGATATTCATTTTACCTACAGGTTAGCTTCATTATAAGCTTACCTGTAGGTAAAAATGTCAGACACAACTTTACTACTGCTTTAACCACTTCACGCCAAATCGCGTACCTGTATGTCATTTGGCTGAAGTGGTTGTACCGGGGTGATGACTGCAGCTGCAGGCATCACCCTGGTACTGTTTTTTTTTAGAGATAGTGGTTGGCTCTCTCAAGATAACATCCAATGTGGCTAATGAGCCGCTCGGCCATTATCATAAGAAGCAGGAGGGGACACCGCCACCTTCTGCCGCTCTGCCCCTGTCTCCCATCCCACCAGGAGACCGGAGTGACTGCCAGCCGACTGTGTGGAGTCGCAAATGAAGTCGGAGGAGTTATATTGGACTGTCCTTACATCATTTGCCTGCTAGTGTCCAATTCTCCTGAACATGGCAGTTATCCTCTGTTTCAGAAAACCATCCTGTGTCCCATAATGTACAACTAGGATTCAAGATTTCAGAAAACATTTTGCACACCAATGATATAGAGAATGCCTTCAGGTTATTGCAAGGAAGCAAGATTTTATCTACAATGCTTTCAGATTGACCCCCATAGCAAGCTGCTTGCTATAAGGGCACTCATGAGGGTTCGCTCCCGAGCCACACAGAGTGAGGCTCGACCCCTCCCTCCTCACTGGCTGTGATTGACAGCAGCAGGAGCCATTGGCTTTGGCTGCTGCATCTGAACCAGTGAGGAGGGAGAAAGAAAGCAGTGGTGCTGCACTCATGCACAGCTTTGGATAGCCATCGGGCTCAGCTAAGTATGGAGGGGTGAGCTACACACAGAAGGTTTTGTACCTAAAAGAATATGTAAACCCAGAACTTCATATTCCTGATAAGTGTCTGCTGTACCATCTGCTTGTATGACAACGTATCCTGTTCACTTTTTGTTGCTACCTTTGTGTGAAATCCCTGATGTTCCTGCCAGTCCCTCTGCTTTCCTAACAAAAACTGACCACACTAGGCATGCGAACACAGTGTGCTCAGATCTCCAATGATCAGACTTGTCCTGACCCCCCTCCTGCACAGCTATTCACTGGGAAGACCAGTGTTCTGTTGTTTCTCCACCCTCACCTCTTTGTGCAGCCGAGAACAGAGGATAAGTGATCACTTTCAAGAAAAGGGGACAAAAGTTACTTAGAATGTTTTTGTTTTTTTATATCTATATACAAATGTTTTACCATTCATTTCTATTTTAAACTGAATAGGTTGCTTTACAGGGTGAAAGTTTACATAAACTGTATTGCAGAGAATGCCTTTAGAACCACTTTAATGCCCTCCAGAGTGCTTTGGAGAGGGTTTCCTTTAAATCATCTTAGGGATTAAAAATAAATAAATGTTTATTTGTGGTGTGAAATGTTTTGATCTGTAAAATAAAAGTAAGCATATTCTTCTGTTATGTTCTAAACTGAACAGAAGCAGCATCCCATGAGAAATTATAACCTGAAAACACTTTAAAAATCAATATACCAGGTCCACTTAAAGCTCCTAATTCAATGCATCAAAACAGAGCTTGGTAAATAAAATGCCTAATGTAAAAGGGATTCCTGAGAAACCTACAAAGTCTGCATGAAACAAAAATAACCCACTCTTTATAATGGAGTCTGTAAATTCGTAAACACCATTTTCTTCAACTACATTACCTGAGGGAGCAAAGTTAAACTGCATCAAAACTGCCTCAGCGTGACTGACAAGTGTTAGATTTATATCAATTAATGTGTATGTAGGCTTATTTGATACTGTTGGGCATTTCATATAAACTACATCAAGGTATATTTACAAGCTTTAAAGGGGTTGTAAAGGTTCGTTTTTTTATTTTTAAATAGGTTCCTTTAAGCTAGTGCATTGTTGGTTCACTTACCTTTTCCTTCGATTTACCTTCTAAATGTTTTTTTTCTTTGTCTGAATTTCTCACTTCCTGTTCCTCCTCAGTAAACTTCACACCATCATCTGAGTGGTGAGGAGTCAGCCAGAACAGCTTACTGAACAGCTTACTGAGGAGGAACAGGAAGTGAGAAATTCAGACAAAGAAAACAAAGAAAAGGGAATGCGAAGGAAAAGGTAAGTGAACCAACAATGCACTAGCTTAAAGGAACCTATTTAGAAAATAAAAAACAAACCTTTACAACCCCTTTAAATACTTTCACGCAGGGAGCAATGGTGTACAGTACAGTAACCCCTTACAGATACTCAGGAATTACCTATTCTTTATCATCCATTGAGGGACATCGGAATGTAGGAATTCTTGGACATATTTACAGTATCTCACAAAAGTGAGTACACCCCTCACATTTTTGTAAATATTTTATTATATCTTTTCATGTGACAACACTGAAGAAATTACACTTTGCTACATTGTAAAGTAGTGAGTGTGCAGCTTGCATAACAGTGTAAATTTGCTGTCCCCTAAAATTAACTCAACACACAGCCATTAATGTCTAAACCGCTGGTAACAAAAGTGAGTACACCCCTAAGTGAAAATTTACCATGGAACTCTTCCCAAGTCCAGAGCAGTTACAGTGTCCAGTCTCTGTACACCAGCTGTTTTGTGTAAACCTCAGAATAGTGTGATATGAGCCCGTTATGAGACTTACTGACACTGAGATCTATATGGTGGTGCTTTCCAGGCTGCAAACTGTGTTATAGTTTCAGAGCCGTGGCACAGCCCTTGGTGTGACACTGTCTCCAAAGGCTCTTTCTCTTTAAGTACCTCTTTTTGTAGTTTGCATATCTTGCTATCTAACCCTTTTGAAACCCCTGCCTTTTGTCACTTTTCAGTTGCTTTTGCACTTTGTTAATATCTTGCCAAGTATTTTTCAGTTTTAGAGGTGTGGCATAGCCTGTTGGTGTGCCCCCCAGTCTTTCTCTTATTACAATTAATGGTTAAGGCCTGTCAAGCTGAAAAAAAGGAACTGCGTCACCATTTTAACCATTGGGCCCCAGTTTTCTCTTGAAAAGTCCATCCCTTTTTACTGATGTAACTATTCAAACTGAGGAAACTTGTGCTGACACCATCCACTAGGGACAGTGTTGTACATGCACACTTCCTGTTCTTTTTCTGCCCTTGGATTTAGTGGGAAATCTCTATCCACTGCTGCTTCAAGCAGATTGTGGATCATCTGGTTTCTGCTTTTGTGCCATTGCCCATCTTCAGTAACTTGATTAGCACTAGCCACCTACAACCCTCACCAGCACCTACTGCCTACATTTGTGAGCGCTCTCTGCCATACCCTAGATGTACAGCAGTTGCCTATTTCTACTGTATTTTGTGCAACATGTCTGTTAGAAGGCGCTCAGAAGGCAGTTCCACTGCAACAGATGACCTTACTATGTTTCCTACTGTTTCAGTTAGCAATTAACTGTTATTTCCAGAGGGAAGCAATACCTGTGTTTTTGATCTTGGGACCCCTATTTCCATAAGATTATCCTCATCAGCAGTTTTTATAGCTTCAATGCCTGCATCTGAGACCTGCACTGTCTACCAGGCCTCTTATACCCACTTCTGAATGTGGTATGCACAGAGTGCAGGGTTCAGGAGTGCGTTACATACAGAGTTCAGGAGAGTGTTGTGAACAGAGTGCAGGGTTTAGGGGTGCACTATGCACAGTGTGCAACTCCAACCCCCTCCCCAAATCTTTCTTGCATCTCTCTCTCCTACCTTAATTAGTTCTAGTGCCTCCCTGGGTAGGTGGCTCTGCCTCACCTTGCAAGGAGCTGAGGGTGAGAACTGGAGGTGGCGAGATGGAGTTCTGCCACGTTCTGGCTGCAAAACTGGGTGCGAGGGCCACAGAACAAGGCCTGGATGGCCAGATTCGCCCATTGGGCCTTGTGTTTGACATATGTGTCTTAAGCCCTGTACACACGATCAGTTTTACCGATGAAAACAGTCCGATGGACTTTTTTCATCGGACAAACCGATCGTGTATGGGCCCCATCAGTCTTTTTTCCATCGGTGAGAGAAAATAGAACATGTTTTAAATTTATCCGATGGAAAAAAAAACGATAGAAAATTCCGATCGTCTGTGTGGAACTCCATCGGACAAAAAACCCACGCATGCTCAGAATCAAGTCGACGCATTCTCAGAAGCATTGAACTTAATTTTTCTCGGCTTGTCGGAGTGTTTTACGTCACAGCGTTTTGGACGGTCGGATTTTTGACTGATGGTGTGTAGGCAAGACTGATGGAAGTCATCTTCATCGGATTTCTGATGGAAAAATCCATCGGATTAGAATCCATAGGAAATCCGATCGTGTGTACAGGGCTTAAGAGTGTCTGAGGCCCCTAGGTTTATTTCTGATATAGTTTCAGAACTTTCACAACCTATTTCTGTAGAGATTGTATTTGACCAGGTTCCTGATTATCCTTTCTAATTTTTTGGGGTCTCCCAGAAGTTTCTTCCATTCAATTTGCAAAGCTCCAGCTTAGCCTGTAGCCTTGTATGTCCAAGAATGACTATATTCCTGTATCCCTTAATGGACATTAAGTAAAAGATTTACAGTAAGTAATAAAATCTTATTTTATCCATGTCTTATATTTATGTACTCCTTAGATCACATTTCCTGTTGTGTTTTTGAGCACACCTGTGCTGTTTTCAATTGCTTTTGCTCATAGACTTTTCCCCGTCAACAATCAGAATTGTGATATCCAGTGTACCCATCGTAATAAGCTTCTTCATGTAGTGAAATAGAGAATACTTTTGATCATGCTCATATAGTAAATTGCTAGAGTCACATGCTAGACAATCTGAAACAGTCATCCATATTGCTGGCTTGTATTTATACTGACCTAGTTGATTACTGTATGTGTGTCTGCTTCAAAAAAGAACATCTGTTGTTCATTTAGGTAAACAGAGGTGCATATTATATCATTAAAACTATTGGTGAAATGCTGGTACGAAGAGTTTTCTCATCAACCTTGGAAGTCTGAATGCAATTGGAAATACAGGATACCGAAAGTGAAAAAGTTATGAAACACAGGCTTCAGGAAGTACATTCTCAGTGACAGTGTGAGGTGCTGTATGAATTCTTTTAGCAGTGAATTTTTTGAGACCTCAGAAGCCCATTTCTTATTAGCAAACCTATATAAACACAAAGATCACACTGTATAGCAGGCATCCTCTGATCTCATAAGGATCCATTACTACTTTTTGTCTGTCACTGAGTTGTGCTGTGGACCACACAAACCTCTTATGCAAATATTTTCTGTATTTTGCTATTTATGCCCTCTGTTTCATTACTTTAGTCTGGCAACTGGCCAATTAAGCACTGCATTGTGGCTGGCTAATAAATCATCTGCGTAGGATGCATTAAGGTGAAAAAAAACACGAACCATTACAACCCCTTTAAGAACAAGCCCATTTTCCTAAGCCCCAATTTATCTGGATTCCTATAAATATAAGGCTGGACAATATAAATGAATACTGTATGTTCCAGTGGTAAGACAAGGTGCTACGGTACCTGAGCAGAAGACATCAACTGTGAAGGAGGCTAAAGAAAAAACAAGATAATGGTTTAGGTATCATTGTTGCTCAGTTTTCAATGGTGAATGCTTTGGGGCTGCCATCATAGCTGCACCTCTAATTTTAGTCACACTCATATCAGCAAAATATTTAGCCTTGATTCCATTTGTTCCCTCGCAGTAGTTTCCTGTTCTGTGTATATTGTTCTTTGTGTTACTGAAAAAAATAAACTATTTCAGCTCCCTGTATTTTAGTTTTTACATTAACAGTCACAACCTTTATCCACAGGACTTAAGCAATTTTTTGTACCAGCGAGATTTAGTCCATCTGCTATTCAGCTGTACACAGGATAATTGCACTAAGTAGCACCATTATTCCAGTTTTTATTATTATGGTGGGTTCTGTGTATAAGTTAAGAAATAAAGGACAGATGAATCTGCTATTTTTCATACAATTTTTAGAATATTTATGGAAGTGGTAATATCGTCTGACAGCCTAAATATGCACGCCTGATGCTGCTAACAGTGGATGTATTATAAATGTATGACAGGTGATTATGACTTCTCTGCAGCTTTGTACAGCCTTGATAATGGGCATACAAAATATATGCTTAAAGGCATATTCCACATTGTGTAAATAATTCATAAATGCACCTATATTTAAAGTAGAACTATAGGCAAAACTTTTTTTTTCTTTTTGGATAGAGTAAGGGAGAGTTATAACCCCTGTAAGGTTTGTTTTTGCCCTCTTGATCCCAGTGGAGAGATGTACCTTTACTTCCGGTCTCATATCCAAAACAGGAAGTGAGAAGAAAGTTTAAAATTGAAATGAAAGGCAAAACGTTTTTGTATAGATAAAGAAAAACATTATAAATACCTTTTTCTCTTTTTTATAAATGATCACATTCCCTCTGTTCTCAGCTGCATTAGACCTGGGGGGAGGAGAAGCAGCAGCATACTGAACTTCCCAGTGAATGGCTGTGCAGCGGGGGGGTGTCTGATCTGATTATTGGAGGAGAGCACACTGAGTTCCCAGTGTAGCACTACCCCCGTAGGAGCTGCTGGTTAGTTTTGGGCCTGTACTCTGCCTGTCAACCCCCTGTAAGTTTGTCTCAATTCCCCTTGGCACAACTGGACAATGCACTGATTGTGGAACCCGCTGGCAGTTGGAAACCACAATGACACCATGTGACAATGCAAAAACAGTTAAACTTTATTACCTTGTATTGGCCGCTTTTCCTATGACACCAGATAAGACTCCACATCAAATGCAGTTTGACCAAGAAGTGAATATTTACTTGATGAATTAGAAAAGCAGACACAGTCAAACATTAACAGTTGACTTCAAACAGGGCCCTGTGAGAGTCAATGATATATTCAATAACAATCAGGTTGAACAATGCAAAATGAGGCCTGACCTGGGTAAGTACACAGCGGAGGGATTCCCCCAATGCAATGCGTTAACACTTGAGCACCTCTCCACCAGGTCTCACTTAGCTCTTAGGAATATTATAACTACACAACCAAGTTATATTAAGGTATGAGTCTATATGCTCTTTGGTTCCCCCTAGCGGGTAATTCCCATACACGTGTCCTACTATACTAGTCCAGATGGACAAGCTGAATCCTGTAATTGTTCCTTCTGGTTAACAGTAGTCTTCACTAGCCTTGGTTGGTGCACATTAATAATTTGTAATCCAAAGGGAAATGGGAGAAGATTGAACAGTTAAAGTATATGATGAGAAGGAACAGATGAATGCTGCTCCTTTCCAGCGCTAACTTAATCCTGGATGCAACGTGACTTGGCTTGCGGTACTGCAGATACCAGCAAGCCTAAACAAACAAAGTTGTGGAAGTCACCTTCCTGCAACACATTTAGTTGTATTTGTGGGCGGGTGCCCTCTCACCACATGAGGCCTTGTCTCACTGGGACCCTCCGACAGAGCCCTCTTGGTTCACGGCCTCCAGACGAGTCGTTGTCCCCGGTCCTCCGCTTAGCCAGTCGCCAGGCGTTGGTGGACAGGTGACTCTGGATGCTCAGGAGTGCCGAGTTGTCGCTCTCCCCGGTCCAACCAGCAGGGATGTAGATAGGATCCCTCCGACAGGCGGTCCAGCCTCCGACACTTTAGGCCCAGGCTTTTCCGGCCCAGCACCCTCGCAGCAGGCCTCTTGCTGCTTGCAAAATGGCGTCCCAAGAGACAGAACACAAGCCCCGCCTCCCCTTTTAATATTTCCCCCAGCAGGCAGTGCGTGGCGCCACACTCCTTGCCACCAAGTGGCGTTGTGGGCCTTGTAGTCCATTCCTGGCCCGTAACAATAGAGTCTGTGTCTCTCTGCACCACAGGATCCGTCATGCATTGTCCTACCATAGCTGAACCCAACAACTTGCAGCCATATGGGGCAACGGATCATGGAAAGAGCTAAGTTCTTATAGGGGAAAACTGTAGTCCATGAGCTACGTGCCAAAATAACACCTTGCTACACCAGCATGGCTAGATAACTGACCACGATGTGTTCTCTTGCTTAGTGTGGTCAGTTTTCAATATGAAAGCAGAGGGACTGGCAGAAACACCAGGGATTTTACATAAAGGAGCAATACAAAGTGAACAGGATACTTACTCTTTCGTTCATGGACCGACAGAGCTTCTCTATTGACAAAGTGGGTATTATCCATTAATTAGGAGTGACTAGGCAGAAAACTTGTAAAAAGTGTTGCATCACACCTTCTACAGTACCGCCCAGGGTGTGGACCCTCTGGGTATATCCTCTCAGTCTGCATCTCGCAGATCAGTTTTTTTCTGTCTAGCAAGGAGTAGGACATGGCTCCCTTTGGGCCCATGTTGGTCCAAGGGAAAAAAAAAAATTCTACATTTGTTTTTTTGTTTGTTTCCTGCGATCTTCGATCAACTGCCGACTGGGTGACAGGCTGGATCCTCGATCCCTGTAGTTTCGGCCATCGAGCGTATGCCCGCCCTAGCTACGCGCAGGGTTTTCCACTACATACCCGTCACCCTACGGGTGGCTGGTGAGCTTACACTCCAGGGCCTGCATCGGACCTCTCAGCTTCGGCTGACCTTACGGCCGAGTCACAGTAGCCTGACCGGTGAGCTTACGCTCCAAGGCTTGCATCGGACCGCTCAGCTTCGGCTGACCTTATGGCCGAGTCGCAGCAGCCTGTCCGGTGAGTGTCGCGCTCCAGGGCATACATATGATCACTCCTCGGGGTCCAATCACAGCATGCCTGGCTGACAGTCACCTTCCGTGCGTGGATGATGATCTGTTTTGGAATGTCTTCCAGCATGAGACATGCAGGATAGGTAAGTAGCTCCCCTGCTTCGGCAAGGTGACTTGGCTGGACATTCCTGGAGAGATCAAGTAAGTGGTTGTGGCCACTTTTTGTCTTCTCTCCCTGCCTTCCCTTCTCCCTGGGCTCTGAGCTAAGGTTGCTGGGTGCTGGGGCTAAGGGGTTCCATCTGGTGCGGGGCTGGCTGTAACTATGCATTTAAAAGATGTAATTTCTGCTTACCTGTGTGTGCTTCTTCCCCCTCCATGCTGTCGGCGGCCATTTTGCGGTGGTCCATGCCTGTTTCGGCCTCTAGTGACTGCCCGGCGGCCATTGTCTTGTAGTTTTGCGCCTATATGTATATGTCACCGCTTGGCGGCCATTTTCTTGTGGTCCGCACCTGCTTGGCCTCTATCGACTGTTTGGCGGCCATGTTTCCTAGGATTCATGCTGTATGTGTTTACCGCCGCTCAGCGGCCATCTTTTTGGGGTCCGCAGCCGCTTTTGCCTCTATATTCGGCTCGGCGGCCATTTTCTTGGAGCCCACATGTTCCATACAGCCGCTTGGCGGCCATTTTGCGATAGTCTCCGGCCTCTAGGGTGCATTACACTGGCGCAAAAATTTACACAGGAAACGCTGATAAAACTATCAGACTAACACCGCAGCAGTGGGATAGGTTCACAGGCGCAGCATAGCGGTAACGATCCAAGGGTGGTGAGTCATCTGGGTGACCCAGCATCTCTGATCAGCTAGGAGGGTGGCCTATTGATATCTTGCCTGGAGCCCTGTGGGTGTCAGCGTGTGATCAGCATGGCATCTGAGCCAGAGGTTTTTTCCAGATTTAGCAGCTGGTGCCCCTGATGTGTCTATGGGCACTATGTCGGCAATCCTAGAGGCTTTTGCTGCCAGGGTGGAAGCAGCACACGGGAATTCAGGGGGTAGGTAGTAAACGCCCCCGTCCCCTGCAATCTTCTGGGGATAATTCTGATGCAGAACCAGGTCCAGCTATGGCTCATGACCCGGATTATATGCATCAGAGACTACAGACCGTGACCTGTCGGACAATGAGAATGCTCCAAGTCCAGGTCGGCACGCAAAAAGGCTTTGGTATCTGACCTATTACTGCGGTGCGGAGTACGCTAAGAATAGAGAATGCTGCAGAAGCAGCAGAGACACCGGTCCCCTTTTTGGGTTCCCTAAAGCCAGCCCACACTGCTAAGGTGTTCCTTGTGTGTCTTATATTAATAAGCTCCTGTACAAGGAGTGGGAAAAACCACTGAGGTTTTTTCCTTTTTCAGCCCTAAAAGATTTCTTTCTTTTTTTTTTTTTTGGGCGGTCCAGTACCCCTTGAGGAGAGTACCTGAAAAGATGGACCTCTCCCCCGATAGTGGACCCCCCTGTGTCAGACTTAACAAGTTACCACGATTCCAGTGGAGGGGGCACCTGTCTTCAGGGACACTCGCTACCTATACACAGTGGGGGGGTGGGGGGGCTCAGGGGTACGTCCAGCATTGGCTGGGGTTTGTCTGATGTTTCAGACACTTACTGAGTAGGCAAGGTACCTACTCCAAGGGTTAAAAGCACGGGAGGCTCTACCGTACGGGGTAGCTCTGGCCGACCAGTTGGTACAGGGCCTTGAGTCTGTCTGCGAGTCAGAGTCAGACTTGGATACTATCCCCTTGCTGTCTTGGACCCTGGGTTATGCGGTGGCGCTACGCCACCTGATCTGACTAAGGTGCTGGTCTGCGGACCAATCTTCCAAGAAGGCCCTGTTGGATCTGCCCTTTTAGGGCAACAGACTTTTGGGACCTCACTGGATGACATCATTAAGATGCCACAGGAGGTAAGAGCACATTGCTTCGGCAATCCAAATAAGGGTAAGGAGCCACGCCATAGGCTAGGGCCCTCCTTCACCGCATACAAGCGGTCCCTTCGTCCGCCCAGTGCGGCAAGTAAACAACCCCAGGCCGATAAAGCGCCTGCTGAGGGACAGAAGCGTCCCTGGGTTTGCAAGCCCAACCTGGCTTGCCTACCGAACAGATATTTCCCTCTTAACCGCCAGCTTCTGCCGACTTGTTGGGAAGCCCTACATGGGGCGGTACAAAACCTGCTGATACGCAGGGTAAACCTTCCTGTCTTAGTACAGGAACGGGTTTAAGGGTTCTACGCAAATCTGTTTGTAGTACTGGAGAAGGTTCGTCCTATCTTGGATATCAGGACCCTCAACTGCTTTGTAAGAGTACAAAGATTCCGGAAAGGAGTTGGCTCGCTCTGTTGTCGCTGCCCTCCATCCAGGGGATTTTCCGGCATCCTTGATCATCAAGGACGCATGCTGCATGTCTCCAGATGCACCAGGCATCAGAGATGTCTGCGTTGGCGGCCGGGGAAAACCACTACCAATGGTGGCTCTCCCCTTTGGCCTGGCATCAGCACCAAGGGTGTTCACCAAGGTACTTGCTACGATACTGGCCCTACTAAGACAGTGTGGCATCGCTATCATGGGCAACTTGGACGATCTTCTTCTGAGGGTCATTTCAAACTTAAATTTAGAAGTGAGCGGGTCTATAACCTGTCAGACCCTCCGATACTTGGTTGGGTGCTGAACACTTAGAAGTCAGTATTGGTACCGTCCCAACTCCTAGTATATCTAGGGTTGATTCTGGACTCCTCAGAGGCATACGTTTTTTTCCCCTAGGGGAAAGTTACAGACCCGTCGGGTTGCAGTGCGGCAGTTGACATCCCAAGGAGGGGTTGTCATGCCACCTTTGCAGGCGAGTCCTGGGCCTTATGGTAGCCTTCTTCGAGGCGGTACCATAGGCACTATTTCACACGCAAGTGTTACAGAGGGTAACTCTGTCCTGAAGGGTCAAGTGCCCTTCATCCCTGGATTATCAGATCCGGGTGAGCCACCTAAACAGGGCTTCTCTAGTTGGTGGCCGACTTCACCGGCATTCTGTCTGGAAAGTTGTTCCTTCCTTTTACTGGATAGTGGTCAAGGTGGACGCATGTCTTCCCGGTTGCAGAGGAGTCTGAAGAGCTCAGTCAACCTGGGTCGCTGGACTCCAGAGGAATCCCATTGCAAATAATTGGCCTGAAAGTTGAGGGATCTGGCTTTGCCTCTCCACATGGTCCCAGAGGCTACAAGGGCGTCCAGTCAGAATCCAGTCGGACAAACACCAATGTTGTGGCGTATGTCAATCATCAAGGAGGAGCAAGCAACTCTGCTGCAGCATCGGAGGTCGCTCACCTCCTAAGGGGCTCCCTTACCAGAGGGGAAACACGCCAGTCGTATCTCCTGACTTCTCGATTCAATCGGAAGGTATTGAGGTTGTGGCCAGGTCAAGTGACCCATGGGCAAACACGACAGATGCGTTGATGGCACTGTGGAGTCAGTACCAACTAATCTATGGCTTCTTCTTCGGAAACTCCTTCCTCATCTGCTTCACAGATTGGAAACAGAGAGGATTACAATGGTCCCAATTGCTCTGAATTGGCATTGGCGTCCTTGGTACGCCGATCTAGTGTGTCTGGTAGCAGACGCCTTTTGGCAGCTACTGCTAAGGAAGGACCTGTTGTCGCAAGGTCCAGACGCCATCCTGTTTTACAGTCACTGGTTTGAGGGCATGGCTTGAGAGCCAGGTCTTAAAAGACCGGGACCTGTCAGACTCAGTGATATCTACCATGAGGAGTGCTCGGAAATCATCCCCTAGGAAGATTTACCGTTGCACTTGGAAGACCTACACATCCATTTGTGAGAAAATTAGGTGGCATCCGCGTACTTATTTGGTTCCAGAGTCCTGCTGTTCTCAGCAGGGAACGGGCCAAGAATTCTACTGTTAAGTACAATTAGGGGGCAGGTATCTGCCCTGGCTGTCCTTTCAACGACCCCTGGTGGCTCACTCTCTAGTGAGAACGTTTGCAGTGGGTTAGACAGGCGGCCCCTCCGGCCCACCCTCCACTACCTCCATGGGGCTTGTGTAGCAGACGTCTACCACTATGAGAGGACCTGCTGGTGCAGGGTCCCATATGCCATCCTGCTTGCAGGCTATGGCTTTAACGGCATGGCCTCTAAGTGTCTCAGAAACCACTGTTTTAGAACATCAGGGAGATTCCCTTGTTGACACTTTTTTTTAGAAAGTGGTCCTCTTGGTGGCTGTTACGCCAGCTAAGACGGGTTTCTGAGCGGGCAGCCTTGTCATGCAAGCCTCCCTATCTGATCTTTCACAAGGATAAGGTGGTGCTGCGTCCGCAGCCTTCTTTTCTTCCTAGAAGTCGTGTTCGACTTTCCATCTCAAGGAAGACATTGTACTGCCATCCTTGTGTCCTCATCTGTCGAATCCTAAGGAGACGACGCGGAATTCTTGGACGTGGTCCAAACTCTGAGAGAATGCTTGTCTGGTACTGCTCTGTTCCAGAATCCAGGCTCACTGTTTATTTTTCAGTGGCTGGTCCCCAGTAGGGCCCAGCGGTCTCGTAGGCCACCATTCTAGGTGGATCTAACAGATTGTGATCAGGCTTACGCCATGAAGGGTCAGGCGCCTCCATTCCGGCACATTCAACCAGGGCAATAGATGCCTCTTGGTGTTAAATGGTTTTCTGAGCGGGCAGCCTTGTCATGCAGGCTCCTTATCTGATCTTCCACAAGGATAGGTGGTGCTGCGTCTGCAGCCTTCTTCTTTCTAAGGTCTTTTGACCTTCCATCAAGGAAGACATTGTACTGCCATCCTTGTGTCCTCATCCGTCGAATCCTAAGGAAACGACGTTGTAGATTTTGGACGCTGTCCGAGCTCTGAGAGCATCAAGCGTCTGTTTTCACCAGGTGTGTAAGGCGGGACCTGCTCGTCCGTTCACACTTTCACTAAACTTTACAAGTTAAGGTGTGTGCATCTTCAGATGCTTCCTTCGGCCGCAAGATATTGCAGGCGGCCGTTTAGAGTTGCAGGAGTGCTGTTTTGTGTTTGGGGTGAAGTTTACTTTTATGCTGTTACCACCCCTCGTTTTTTCTCTGACACTGCTTTGGGACGTCCCACTTTGTCAATAGAGAAGCTGTGTCGGTCCATGAAGGAAAGAGTAAATAGGATTTTTTACTCACCGTAAAATCCTTCTCTCTGAGTTCATGGACCGACACAGCACCCACCCCTCCTTTTAAGTTTGTACTGCTTTTTGACGAACTGATCTGCGAGATGCAGACTGAGGGGATATACCCAGAGGGTCTGCCCCCTGGGCGGTACTGTAGAAGGTGTGATGCAAGACTTTTTATAAGTTTTCTGCCTAGTCATTACTAATTAACGGATAATACCCACTTTGTCAATAGAGAAGCTGTGTCGGTCCATGAACTCAGAGAAAAGGATTTTACGGTGAGTACAAAATCCTATTTTCTCATACAAGTACAGGTGGTCCCCTACTTACAAACATCCGACTTACAAACGACTCCTACTTACAAATGGATGGAGACAACAGGAAGTGAGAGGAAATCTACCCCCAAGAAAGGAAATTCTCTCCAGTTAATATGGGAAAAAGGTGTCTCCACTGATGCTTTATCACCAATCCTTGTTTCCCCTAATAACCCAAATTTTTCAAAATCCATTTGTCATTGGGACAGAAAGTGAGGTGAAATTTTCTGAACAGGGGCACAGACAGCAAAACAAATGTTACAGCTATCCAAAAAGCTTAAACATAGATTTTTTGGCTGGAGCTACACTTACAAAATGTACCTGATCCAAATTACAAACAGATTCAACTTAAGAATAAGCCTACAGTCCCTATCTTGTTTGTAAACCCGGGGACCCCCTGTACATAGTACAGCAGGCACATATCAGGAATATGAAGTGTTGGGGTAACAAATGCTTTAAACTGATCCTTGAAGTAGCCATAGGTATAATCAGTTACAGTACATGGCAAAAGATCCCAGAAGGTAGTGGGGAAAGTTCATTTCACAGCTATGCTATTGGGCTCGATTGCCAAGGTCACTTCCAACAGTAGACCATACCATATTGTGGTTTTGGGGGAGAAAGTGGGAAGCGGGTCCCAACCTGGGACAGTGGGTCATGGTACATTCAGAGCTTTGCAGAAATAGGGAAGATTTTCCAGGAAGCAATGAGAGTGCCGTCAAGCTAACTGGGAAACCCCAAGAAATCCCTCCATGTAAAAATTAGTGGTGGAAAGGTATGTATTTGCAGTATGGTGATCCAGGAAACATCCAAAAATAGTTGAATTAAATTTAATTATGCGTATGTTCCTGATTGTGCGCTTAATTTCCTCTACAGAATGAAGTCCCTTGGTCTAGATAGGAGACGAGGGGTCTGAGGGCTCTGTAGGCCCTGTCAAAACAAATTGCTTCGGTAGAAGGGTGGTATAAATTATTGCTGAAGATGGTTTGCATGGTCAGTTTAATGTCCTCAGGCTGATTCACTTCAGGAAGGCCACAGACTCTGATATTGTTACATCGCCCTCTATTGTCAAAATCTTCTAGATGTCTTTGAAAGTCTCTAATGGTGGAAGCCTGTGCTGAGACCTGGCCTTGGAGTGTGGGGACCATGATTTCCTCATGTATTGACTCCACTCTACCTAAGAGGTGACAAAGGTCTAAGTGATCGGTGCAAATCTCTGCTCTGAAAGCTTCCCTTACATCTTTAATTAAAAGTCATTTTTAATACAGTAGGCATGTGTTTCAAATAATCCCTTCAGATGACATGAAGTCTGCATCTGAGTCAACAAGTGAATCATTAGAGATCACAATGTGGATGGAGGGTGGGAAAGAAGGTGAAGCAGTGTCAGGGGGGTTTTGGTATTGGCAGCATATGCTGGTGCCCTTAAAAGCCATTTTAGGCAGACGACTGGTGGTAGTTTGGGGCTTGGATAGGGCCTGTAATTTTACTTACTGCCAACAAACAAGCCCTGAGGAAGGGGAGTTTTGAGCCTCCAAAACACAATAGCTTTTTTATTATGCCTTAAAAAATAATGTTCTTATTGGCCTAATCAGGTTTTGTTGTGCTCATATCCTTCTAATGCTGTAGTGGCTACTTCAGGGACCCTTTGGGATACCCCGGCTGACAGAGAGCTGCCTCTACAAGTTACATTTTGACTCCTGATATCTGTCTACATTTGGGGTCCAGTTTTCCACGACACACACCTGTACTGGTGAGGAGAAAAAGACTGATGCAAGCTGTGTGAGTGATGTGCGAACTAGATGGACTAGTGTCTTATTTCAATCTCACTAATACGCTCCAGCTTCCTGTGAATTAGCATGTTCAACACACATGTGAGGAACTCTCAACCCAACTGTTTATAATCATGTGTGTACTCTGCACAAGAAATGCTTCAGCAGTTGCAGGTAATATAGCATACGTATGTGAGTTTAAATGTGGCAGTCAAAGCTTGAAGAATATAGTAGAGATTAAAAGACAAGCTTACCTTCTTAACACCTTTAGCCCACTAGATCTAAACAAGCATAGAGGTAAAGTCATTAGCCCTGTGTAAGCTCTAACATAGACTCACAATGAGTTTAATTCCTGACACTGAGAGGCAGGGGAGCACAAGGAAGTTAAGAATAAGAGTTTGTGGGGGGGGGGGGGGCAGTAGTAGGGAACATGTCACTTTGGCAGTGTGACAAATTCATTTTAAAATCAAGAGTATTCCTAGGTCTGATCAATATCATTAATACCATATATTACACACAGGACACCTGTACAGATGAAAATATGAGGGCTTCCACTGCTGATATCCTAAAATGCTATTTGCCTAGCTATCTTTGGCTTTGATACATTCTGAGTCACTGAATGGAAACAAGTATACAGGAAATTAACTTATGCCGCGTACACACAACCGTTTTTCATGACGAGAAAAATGCAATTTTTTAAATTGGTCATTAAAAACGATCGTGTGTAGGCTACAGAGCATTTTTCTCGACGAGAAAAATGGGCATTAAAAATTTAAAACATGCTCTATTTTTTCTCGTCGTTTTTCACGTTGTCGTTTTTCTCGTCGTAAAAAACGGCCGTGTGTACGCTTTAATGACGGGAAAAAAACGTGCATGCTCAGAAGCAAGTTGTGAGACGGGAGTGCTCGTTCTGGTAAAACTAGCGTTCGTAATGGAGATAGCACATTCGTCACGCTGTAACGGACTGAAAAGCACGGAGACTGAAAAGCGT
Source organism: Rana muscosa (assembly GCA_029206835.1). Classification (NCBI taxonomy): domain Eukaryota; kingdom Metazoa; phylum Chordata; class Amphibia; order Anura; family Ranidae; genus Rana; species Rana muscosa. The sequence goes on from CM055118.1 coordinate 737,043,559, forward strand.
GAATCGTCTCTCACCAAACTTTTACTAACACGCGGTAACACGAAATCAGTAAAAGCAGCCCAAAGGGTGGCGCCATCCGAATGGACCTTCCCCTTTATAGTGCCGTCGTACGTGTTGTCGAACATGTACGTCACCGTGCTTTGCTCAAGCATTTTTATTCACGATAGTGTGTAGGCAAGGCGGGCTTAAGAAGAATCACGTCGAGAAAAACGTCATTTTTTTCAATGACATTAAAAACGGCCGCGTGTACGCGGCATTAGACTTACTGATCTACATACAGCTTCCTTTGAAGCCAATGGTTGAGCATGACAAGTCTACTAGCATGAGTTTGTATAAAGGGTTTGTGCAATTTACTTTTTAAGCTTGTTTTAAATTTAAATGTAACATGTATCTCTCACAGTAAATACAGTATATATAACCAAAATATAAAACCATTGTTATGTTTGGTGTTTTCTTTCTCTATGGGCTATATTTGCAGTATTGGAGTGAATGCTAATGGTTATAAAGAAAGCCATTTGGAACTTTACCTAACGGATAACTATAATAAAAATGACAGGAGTTATGATTCTACAAAAATAAAAACAATGTAAGAGTGAGAACAAATCAACATTTCTTAGATGGAAGCTGTCAGAGACATTGTTCATTGCTGTGGAAGTTTTACTTCTAAAGCTCCAATGTATGCACTTTCAAATTGATTTTTTTTATCAGTGGTATCTTTATTTTTCATCTATCTCTCTCAAAGGAAAAGTCAGGTCTCAATATTAATTTTCCCTTTTTTACTGTGACTAGTGTTACACAGTTGTTGAGATAGAATGAAACATGAATCAAGAAAAAAGATACATTTATTTCAGTTCTCTGCCACTAAAAAAACAAACCTTCATTGTATGTGTACAATGTATGAAATAGGAACACAAGCCAAGAATAGTTCAGTTGTAGATTACTTATTATTTTAAGTCATTGGTCCTATCAGTGTCTGGTGTTCACCTTTAACTAATATAATATGATAATGTAGTACAAACTTCTAAATACCTTCTGTGACGAACCCTCGTCCTCAACAGGACTATGTCCGCCGTAAATGATTACTCTGTCCATAACCAGCACTATCTTTAGCCTTCCCAGTCACCAGCCCTACTTCAGTGTAGGGTAAAAACCAGCAGACTCACTTTATTCAAGCACCTGTTACACAGATATCCAGCTCTGAGACACTTGCCCCCACCCTTGGATTCAGGGCGGGTTAAACTGTCCAATGACAATAGACACACAGGTCAGGTGTATTCAAGCTTCTCATTAGTAAACAGTCTTATTAGCAGGGGGGCTGCTGGAGGAGTCCCCCGTCCCCTTTCCTCACAGCAAACACACTTACACATCCCATAATATTTGAGGCAGACAGCCACAATAGAACAATAGAATACAGTCGCACCCCAAACAATCACAGCAAAGAGTACACAACAAAATCAGACAATATATATATATATATATATATATATATATATATATATATATATACAGTGGGGCAAAAAAGTATTTAGTCAGCCACCAATTGTGCAAGTTCTCCCACTTAAAAAGATGAGAGAGGCCTGTAATTGTCATCATAGGTAAACCTCAACTATGAGAGACAATATGTGGAAACAAATCCAGACAATCACATTGTCTGATTTGGAAATAATTTTTTTTTTGCAAATGATGGTGGAAAATAAGTATTTGGTCAATATCAAAAGTTCATCTCAATACTTTGTTATATATCCTTTGTTGGCAATGACAGAGGTCAAACATTTTCTGTAAGTCTTCACAAGGTTGTCACACACTGTTGCTGGTATGTTGGCCCATTCCTCCATGCAGATCTCCTCTAGAGCAGTGATGTTTTGGGGCTGTCGCTGGGCAACACAGACTTTCAACTCCATCCAAAGGTTTTCTATGGGGTTGAGATCTGGAGACTGGCTAGGCCACTCGAGTACCTTGAAATGCTTCTTACGAAGCCACTCCTTCGTTGCCTGGGCGGTGTGTTTGGGATCATTTTCATGCTGAAAGACCCAGCCACATTTCATCTTTAATGCTCTTGCTGATGGGAGGAGGTTTGCACTCAAAATCTCACGATACATGGCCACATTCATTCCTTCATGTACACGGATCAGTCGTCCTGTTCCCTTTGCAGAGAAACAGCCCCAAAGCATGATGTTGCCAACCCCAACTCAGCATTCTCTCTCCTCCAAACAGGACGAGTTGTGTTTCTACCAAACAGTTCTACTTTGGTTTCTGACCATATGACATTCTCCCAATCCTCTTCTGGATCATCCAAATGCTCTCTAGAAAACCTCAGATGGGCCCGGGCATGTACTAACTTAAGCAGGGGGACACGTCTGGCACTGCAGGATCTGAGTCCTTGGCGGCGTAGTGTGTTACTGATGGTAGCCTTTATTACGTTGTTCCCAGCTCTCTGCAGGTCATTCACTAGGTCCCCCCGTGTGGTTCTGGGATTTTTGCTCACCATTTTTGTGATCATTTTGTCCCCACGGGGTGAGATCTTGCGTGGAGCCCCAGATCGAGGGAGATAATCAATGGTCTTGTATGTCTTCCATTTTCTAATTATTGCACCCACAGTTGATTTATTCACTCCAAGCTGCTTGCCTATTGCAGATTCAGTCTTCCCAGCCTGGTGCAGGTCTACAATTTTGTTTCTGGTGTCCTTCGACAGCTCTTTGGTCTTCACCATAGTGGAGTTTGGAGTGTGACTGTTTGAGGTTGTGGACAGGTGTCTTTTATACTGATAACAAGTTCAAACAGGTGCCATTAATACAGGTAATGAGTGGAGGACAGAGGAGCCTCTTAAAGAAGAAGATACAGGTCTGTGAGAGGCAGAAATCTTGCTTGTTTTTAGGTGACCAAATACTTATTTTCCACCATAATTTGCAAAAAAAAATATTTCCAAATCAGACAATGTGATTGTCTGGATTTGTTTCCACATTTTGTCTCTCATAGTTGAGGTATACCTATGATGACAATTACAGGCCTCTCTCATCTTTTTAAGTGGGAGAACTTGCACAATTGGTGGCTGACTAAAAAACTTTTTTGCCCACTAGATATATATATTGTGACAGCAGGAAGGTAAAGTCACCTGGTTGCATCCAGGGGGGTAGATATATTTCGCCCAGATTCAGGCTTTACGCCGACTTATACAACTAGGGGGAGAGTTGTATAAGCCCAGCTGAGGCTAGTGGGCTCATGGATGACTCATACCTCTAGGGAGAGTGTGGGGCGTCGTGCAGACAGGGAGTTGATGAGACCAGCTGAAGCTTGTCAGCTCATTTAGGCCTCTATAAGAACTCCCAGCTTCATTAGATGTTAGCTCATGCCTGGAACCAGACCTGTGTGGACTGTCTAGGGAGAGTGAACCCCTGTGCGGTGAGACAAAGCCTGTGTGGCTATTTGCTTGGACATTTAAAACCAGGGACTTAGGGACTAGGACAGCACTAGGCTCATCCCAGTTGTTAGTTAGGAAACCTGTATGTTTAGTCAGAGGTCAAGTTGACCAGGATTTATTTTGTTTATGTTTCTTTTGCTTTGCTGTGTTTTGTCACTGTAAATAGAAAATAAACCGCACCTTTTTGATTTTGAAAACCACAACCTCCGTTTGCTGGGCCTGTTTTTGTGTGGGGAGCCCATCTCGGGGGTCACACACACCCGCTGCCGAGCTAACCCCCTCACAGTTGGTGGAGAATGCGGGCAGTTTTTTTTAAGCCAGCATGGAGGAGATACTGAAGCAGCTGGCTCTAGCAAATGCCAATCAACAGCAGACAAATGCAGGTTTGCAAAAGAGCCTTGCAGCTCAACAACAGAACTTCGCAGCCCAGCAGCAAGCTCATCAACAGAGCCTTGCAGCCCAGCAGCAGACAAACGCAACTTTGCAACAGAGTCTGGAGGCTCAGCAACAAGCCCAGCAGCAATCTGAGGCCCGCTTCATAGACCTGTTGCAGAAGCAAGAGCAGAGACTACAACAACAGATGGAAGCAGCAATGCAGCCACGTCCGCAGACCAGTGAGGAAAGCCGTCCCACTAATACCGTGTCCTTTGGGGTGAGTCGTTTATTGACAAAAATTACTGGAGAGGATGATCCAGAGGTATTTTTGACCACATTTGAAAGGACCGCTGAAAGAGAAAAGTGGCCTGAGGAGCAGTGGGCTGGACTGGTGGCTCCTCTGTTAACTGGTGAATCGCAGAAAGCTTACTATGACCTAGAGCCTAACCAAGCAAAAGACTATGCGATGCTAAAAGCTGAAATATTGGCAAGGCTGGGTGTCACCCAGGCTGTCCGGGCTCAGCGTGTGCATAACTGGACTTTCCAGCTTGGAAAACCCCCCAGGTCTCAAATGTATGATCTCATTCACCTGAGCAGAAAGTGGCTACAGCCAGAGACTTTGTCCGCACCAAAGATTGTGGAACGTGTTGTAATGGATCGGTTTTTGAGAGCTCTTCCTACTGCCATCCAAAAGTGGGTAAGCCATGGAGACCCAGAGATGGCCGATGGTCTTGTGGATCGTGTGGAGAAATACTTGGCTACAGAGAACCTGACGGCCTCTTCCAGAGACACTCGGACTTTCCACCCTAAGACCAGACCATCCCCAGGGGCGGATAAGAGGATTCCAAGGGGTGAGGGTGGAGAGAGTGAGAGGGTGGGAGCTCTACCCCAAGTTTGGCGAGAACAGCCTGGGAAATCAGCGGCTCAAGAGGCCGCAAGAAGGATCGTTTGCTACCGCTGCCGGCAAGCGGGACATATTGCATCCAATTGCCCGGTTGTGGAGGAACCCATGCAGTGTGACTTTCTGACGGGCAGACGTCAGTCGCTGTGTGCGACAGTCGCATGCACTGCCATTCGAGGAACTGAGAAACATTTATGCAAAATGTGTGTTAATGGTAGAAATGTTGTGGTATTGCTGGATTCAGGTAGCCTTGTGACCCTGATAAAGGCTGAGTTAGTTAAAACAGAGGTCTCTGGGAATAGCAAGGTAGCTGTTATTTGTGTGCATGGGGACACCCGAGAGTATCCAGTGACTACAGTGTGTTTCGAGACCCCCAAAGGTACCCTCTCTCATCCAGTGGGCTTAGTATCTCAGTTACCGCATGACGCCATTGTGGGAAGGGATTTTCCGAAGTTCTGGGAACTGTGGGATGATCCTGAGCCCCCCACTGGTGCCCCTATGTACCAGGAATGTGATAGCCAGAACTCCCCTGAGAGTGGTGAGGACTCTCCGGAATTTCCCTTATCAGTATTGGCAGGGGAGACTCAAGAAACTGGAGAGGAGCCCACCTCCTCAGACGAAAACCTACCGTCTGTGGAGTTTTCTGATCTTGAGGTTCACAGGGAAAACTTTGCCACAGAACAGTTGAAAGACCCCGCCCTAATAAAGGCACGGGAAAACGTAGTGGAAATAGATGGCGAGTTAGTGAACCCAGATAATACCTGCACTTACCCATACTTCAGCGTAGAGAAGGACCTACTGTATCGGGTGGCAAAAAGGGCAGAAGAAACCGTTGAGCAGCTTGTGGTGCCCAAACCTTACAGGAAGTTGGTGTTGGAGTTGGCCCATGGGCACATTCTTGGAGGTCATCTGGGGACAGAGAAAACCCGAGAGAGGGTATTACAGAGATTCTATTGGCCGGGGGTGATGAAGGACATAGAAAATTATTGTTCCTCCTGCCCTGTGTGTCAGAGGTCGGCCCCGATGCCACATTTCCGTAGCCCGCTGGTCCCTCTACCCATCATTGAGGTCCCGTTTGAGAGGATCGCCATGGATTTGGTAGGTCCTATAATCAAGTCCGCTAGGGGGCACCAGTACATATTAGTTATAATGGACTATGCCACCCGTTATCCAGAAGCGATCCCTCTCCGAAATACCTCGGCCAAAACCATAGCCAAAGAGCTATCTCTTGTGTTTAGCCGGGTGGGTATTTGTAAAAAACTGCTTACGGACCAAGGTACACCCTTTATGTCCCGGGTTATGAAGGAGCTGTGTAAATTGTTCAAAGTGACGCAATTACGTACATCTGTGTATCACCCCCAAACCGATGGGCTGGTTGAAAGGTTCAACAAAACCCTAAAACAAATGTTGAAGAAAGTGGTGGATAGAGATGGAAAGGATTGGGACTGTCTACTTCCTTATCTGATGTTTGCTATTAGGGAGGTGCCCCAATCCTCTACGGGATTCTCCCCCTTTGAGTTACTGTATGGGAGACACCCAAGAGGGCTGTTGGATATTGCCAAGGAAACTTGGGAAAGTGAGAGTTCTCCCCACAGGAGTGTGATTGAGCATGTCGCCCTGATGCAAGACCGAATTGCACAGGTAATGCCCATCGTGAAGGAACATTTGGCCCAAGCGCAGTTAGCACAGCAGAGAGTGTACAACCGTGGAGCCAAGACCCGTACCTTTTCCCCGGGGGATAGGATACTGGTACTTGTCCCTACGGTTGAAAGTAAATTCCTTGCCAAATGGCAAGGCCCCTACGAGATAATGGAAAAAGTGAGCGAAGTGAATTACAAGGTCAGACAACCAGGAAGGCGAAAGCCCGAACAGATCTATCACGTTAATCTGTTGAAAGCCTGGAGGGATAGAGAGTCCCTAGTCGCAGACACTTGGTCACCAGCTCAAACTGGTTGCGTGATTCCTGAGGTTGGAATAGCAGCCACCTTGTCACAACCCCAACAACAGGAGGTTAAGGAGTTTGTGCTTCGCAACAAGGAGGTATTCTCTGAGCTGCCGGGACAAACATCTGGGGTAGAGCATGACATCATTACCCTGCCCGGTGAAAGGGTGAAGTTAAAACCCTATCGGATCCCAGAGGCCCGACGGGAGGCAATACGGGAGGAAGTACAGAAAATGCTGAACTTAGGGGTGATAGAGGAGTCCCAAAGTGATTGGTCTAGTCCCATTGTGTTGGTGCCTAAACCGGATGGGAGCTGGCGATTTTGTAACGATTTTCGTCAGTTGAACAAAGTTACAAAATTTGACACCTACCCCATGCCACGTATAGATGAGTTGATCGACCGGCTGGGAACAGCCCGATACATGACGACTCTTGACCTCACAAAAGGGTATTGGCAAATCCCCCTGGCCAAGTCGGCCAAAGAGAAAACCGCATTTGTAACCCCAGACGGGGCGTTCCAATATAAAAGAATGCCGTTCGGGTTACAGAATGCGCCGGCCACATTCCAGCGGAAAATGGACCAGATGCTGAGGCCCCATCGGAAGTATGCTGCGGCTTACCTGGATGACATAATTGTCCATAGCACAGATTGGGCCTCACATCTGCCAAAAGTGCAAGCAGTCCTGGACTCTGTTCGGGAAGCGGGGTTTACGGCTAACCCCAAGAAGTGTACCATTGGGCAGGAGGAGGCCAAATATCTTGGGTACACCATTGGGAGGGGAGTAATAAAACCCCAACTCAACAAAGTCGAGGCCATCCAGAGTTGGCCACGTCCCAACAGCAAGAAGCAGGTACGAGCCTTTCTGGGAATCGCTGGGTATTATCGGCGATTCATTCCCCACTTTGCTTCTAAGGCTGTGCCCCTAACCAACCTGACGAAGGGGAAAGGGTCGGTCATGATTAAATGGACCTCCGAGGCTGAGGCAGCATTCCAATTCTTGAAACAAGCCTTATGTAGCCAGCCAGTGTTGTACTCACCCGACTTCTCTAAAGACTTTGTCGTACAAAGTGATGCGTCAGATGTGGGGTTAGGAGCAGTATTGTCCCAGGTCTGGAACGGGGAAGAGCACCCAGTCATTTACCTCAGCAGGAAGTTGAAGTCCCATGAGGTAAATTACGCCACCGTTGAAAAGGAGTGTTTAGCGGTGAAGTGGGCTCTAGATTCCCTTCGGTACTACCTGCTAGGTAGGCACTTTGACATGGTTACGGATCACGCTCCGTTAAAGTGGATGGCTCAAAACAAGGAAACAAATAGAAGAGTGAATAGGTGGTTCCTGGCCCTCCAGGAATTCAACTTCACAGTAAAGCATCGCCCTGGCGTTCAAATGGGGAATGTGGATGCTTTGTCTCGAGTACATGAATGCCTGATTGCTGGTGTTCCAACCCCGAGGTTAAAACAAGAGGGGGGGGGGTATGTGACAGCAGGAAGGTAAAGTCACCTGGTTGCATCCAGGGGGGTAGATATATTTCGCCCAGATTCAGGCTTTACGCCGACTTATACAACTAGGTGGAGAGTTGTATAAGCCCAGCTGAGGCTAGTGGGCTCATGGATGACTCATACCTCTAGGGAGAGTGTGGGGCGTCGTGCAGACAGGGAGTTGATGAGACCAGCTGAAGCTTGTCAGCTCATTTAGGCCTCTATAAGAACTCCCAGCTTCATTAGATGTTAGCTCATGCCTGGAACCAGACCTGTGTGGACTGTCTAGGGAGAGTGAACCCCTGTGCGGTGAAACAAAGCCTGTGTGGCTATTTGCTTGGACATTTAAAACCAGGGACTTAGGGACTAGGACAGCACTAGGCTGATCCCAGTTGTTAGTTAGGAAACCTGTATGTTTAGTCAGAGGTCAAGTTGACCAGGATTTATTTTGTTTATGTTTCTTTTGCTTTGCTGTGTTTTGTCACTGTAAATAGAAAATAAACCGCACCTTTTTGATTTTGAAAACCACAACCTCCGTTTGCTGGGCCTGTTTTTGTGTGGGGAGCCCATCTCGGGGGTCACACACACCCGCTGCCGAGCTAACCCCTCACAATATATATATATATATATATATATATATATATACATATACATATATACACACAACATTGCAATGTGGCTGTACCGTGAGTCCGATTAGTACAGATCAGACTGGATTTCTCATTCACCCTGTGCCCCTGTTAGAGACACAGGGTGATTTACACATAAGAGGGCCTGGAGAAGCTGGACACAAAGTTTCCAGAGCTCTCCAAGGTAAGCTGGGTTGCACAAACCCCCCACCCAAAGTGACTCCTGTCACACCTTCTAATAACATGTTTAACTGGCTGCACTACAATATTAACCACTTCAGCCCTGGAAGGATTTACCCCCTTAATGACCAAGTAATTTTTTGGGATACGGCACTTCGTCGCTTTAACTGACATTTGCGCGGTCGTGGGACGTTGTACACAAACAAAATTTCTGTCCTTTTTTTCCCACAAATAGAGCTTTCTTTTGGTGGTATTTGATCACCTCTGCAGTTTTTATTTTTTGCGCTATAAACAAAAAAAGACAGACAATTTTGAAATATCCAATATTTTTTACTTTTTGCTATAATAAATACCCGCAAAAAAAAATTGTCTGTATCATTTTAGGCCAATATGTATTCTTCTACGTATTTTTGGTAAAAAAATCGCAATAAGCGTATATTGATTGGTTTGCGCAAAAGATATAGCGTCTACAAAATAGGGGATAGATTTATGACATTGGACACCAAATGTAGACAGATATGAGGAGTCTAAATGTAACTTGTAGAGGCAGCTCTCTAAATATGCACTGTCACTGTACTAATGACACTGGCTGGGAAGGGGTTAACATCAGGGGCGGTCAAAGGGTTAACTGTGTGCCTCAATAAATGTTTATGTGAATTTTGTGAGGTGCTTTTACTAGGGGAAGAGATGGAATTTATTCCCTGCTTTGCAAGGACACAAACTTTATCCCCTTTCGCCTGTCAGAACGGCAATCTTTCTTGTTTACATAGGCAGATCGCAGTTCTGTGTCTTTGTCTGACGGTCAGCGGGTGCCAGAAGGCATCGAAGTACTCGCACACGCCAATCGGCTTCCGCTGTTTGTAATCACAGCGAAAGTGAGCCGCCGGCGACGCGTATGCATGCCCCCTACCCGGAGGTGCGCACAGCTGCCACCATGTAACAGTAAAACTGCTATAGGGTGGGTGACAAGCGGTTATGTATCACATTTTTTGCCACTAATAATTGGAAAATGTGGGAAGAAAACACTGAACAACAAAGACTTTGCTTCCTGATCCCTTTTTGGTGTATCTTTTAGATTTTTTGGCTGCTAATCATACAAGTAAACTGAAATTAACCTTTTGCATACCATTTTGTAGAAATCTTCTGTTTTTGCAATTTGCAATACCTGTTGGCTATGCTGCACACAAGAAAGAAACATACGTAAACATAGAATTGTTGAAACACACCCAGTACACCAAATACAACTGGAATATCTGTGGAGATCTAAAAATGGTGGCTTTGCTGCTTGGAATGCAGCTTGGATACCAAGTACTGTTATTACATATGTGAATGGGACAGCCATGCAAGACAGTCACATTACATTAAAAAGAAATACCCACTGTGAAAGAATTTGGTTCCCAAGCAGAAAAATGTAGCACATGAACCACTTGTTGAAGCAAAAAAAGTTATTTTTGCCTTTGCTTCAGATAAAACTAATACTGATGAAAATTTTAATAAAAGCGATGAACAAGGAAGGTGAAGGTTTTTTCATTTTTATGACAGTTCATTCTAACAATAAATGATACCAAGAATAAGAGAGGCATTTGTGTTGGTCTCAAAATAATAGAAATGTAGGCGCCAACAGGTTGAAACACCCTTGTATATAATTAAAAAGTCTATATTAAGAACATCAAATAAAGTCCATAAATGGATGCGTAAAGTCCATAAAATGTGTGCCCCAGGACACCTCTTCGGAGGAGCGGAAGCAGACTCTCTATGTAAAACACAATAACAAATGGAGACTGTAGACAGCTTTAATAAAGAATAATTTTCCAAATGACAACTTTGTAAGCTGCCATTTGGCATTTTAGTCTACTATTTTTGATTTTTGTTAGTCTGCAGATCAGATATGTCATCAGTGACAAGCGATTTGAAGATCTGTTATCAAGGCCAGAGAAAATCACCTGGAAAGTTTTCAATACGGTGGTTTTGAATTTTCTTGGCAGCTATACTACATTCAGCTGGTTGACAAACTTCTCACAGTACACAAAACCATGAAGTGCAATATGTCACTAAAGATTTATTTTCTGCTTTCACACTTGGACTTCTTTACTAAAAATCGAGCTGCAGCTGGTGATGGACAAGGTGAAAGGTTTTCACCAGGACATTGCTACAATGGAAAATCGATATCAGGGCAACTGGAATTTATCAGTGCTGGCTAACTATTGCTGAACACTGCAAGTTGATGGACCCCATCATTGCAATCATTAAACTGTTGCTGGCTTCACTGGCTCTGGTGACTTTGGCACTGTGTGGCAGTCAACAGGACATTGTTGCTGGTGCCACTGGCTCTGCTGACATTAGCATGTCTAGCAATCAACAACAGTGTTGCTATCTTATACTGGCTCTAATAACACTGTATTGGGGTGGCAGTAGTCAGGACACTGTTGCTGGCTTATACTGGCTCTTCTGGCACTGTACTGGTACTGCTAGTAATAAGGATGCTGTAGCTGGCTGACACTGGTCTGGTGACACTCTACTGGTTTGGCTAGTGACCAGGACAAGGTTTCTGGCTTACATGGGCTCTTAAGACACTGTACTGTTGTGGCGGCAATCAGAACTCCTTTGCTGGTTTATACTGGCACTGGTGACACTGGCACTGGTGTGGCTAGTGAGCAGGGCATTGTTGCTAGCTGTTCCGGTCTGGTGACACTGGTACTGGTGTGCCAGTGATCCGGAACACTGTTGCAGGCTGCACTGGTCTGGTGACACTGGCCCTGGTGTGGCTAGTGATCAGGACATTGTTGCTATCTGTTCTGGTCTGGGGACACTGGTACTGGTGTTCCAGCAATCCAGAACATTGTTGCAGGCTGCACTGGTATGGTGACACTGGACCTGGTGGGGTGACGATCAGGAACACTGTTGTTGGCTTACACTATTCTGGTAACATTGGGACTGGTGTGGCTAGTGATCAGGGACACTGGGGCTGGCTGCACTGGCTCTGCTGACACTGTGACTGGTGTGGCTAATGATCAGGAGCACTGTAGCTGTGACACTGTCATATGTGCTGCTACCAATCACAGTGAGCCAATTGGTGTGTGAATGAAAACAGAGCACTGACTGCAAAATACAGCCTTTGTTTAGAAGTCTGATCACTCTGATTTGTCACAGTGATCATATGGTACTGGGCCAAGTTCATTGGCCCGATGCTCTTGCTTTGTAATCTGCTTGGTCCAATAGACAAAGCCATCATAGAGCATGTTTGTGCATGTGCTAGAGGGCATGTGCAAGCACAGCAAGGGGGAGACCATTTTAAAACAGCCTCCCGCCTTCAGGAAGCAGCTGTCCGACCATGGTCAAGTGGTTAATGTTTAGCTCATGCACAGAGAGAGGAGAAGGTGAAGGGGTAATGTGCAGATCACACAGAGGCAGCATGGAAATGGGATGTACAGCAGCGGCATAACGTGGGTTGTCAGTGTCTGGGGCAAAGCAAGTAATTTGTGCCCCCTAACCTGTGCACTTTTAGCACTCTCTGACTGGCTGAACGTAAGTGTGACCAAGGGGGCCGGTCACCCATCACTCGGCTACCAATTAGGAACAATGTATGTAACTATGCGGTTGGCTGGGGCATCAGATCCAGCCAGGGCAGCCATCAGAAATTTTGGGGCCCCTTACACAGCTTTGGCCTGGGACAGACCACCAACATTCCCCAGGGCCCATCCACTGGCTGTCCCATCGATTTCGTCCACTGGCTATCCCACCAAGTTCTTCAGTGCATCCACTTTTATTTTAAACACACTTAAAACTTAATATGTGAAAATGAAAAGTATATTCCAAGTCATCAGGGTTTTTAAGATTTAACAGTAAGGAATAATATTTTGGTCAAAGAGGAACAGCCCCAAATATTCAGCAAAGAGACAGCCCCATATATTCAGCAAAGAGACAACCCAATCCAGCAAACAGACAGCCCAATCCACCAAAGGCACAACCCCATATAGCAAAGAGACAGGCGGGCAAAAACCTGCACACATTACTCAAAGCCTGAACTGTCTGGGTGAATCTCAGACATATGGCAACACTAGGTGTCACTCCCCCTTCATAATACAGCAGGCCCCCATAGAGACCCCCCCCAGTAGATCAGAGTCCCCTTATATCAGAACCCCCCAGGGGTCTCTAAGGGGGGTGGGGTTGCTGACATAAGGGTACTCTGATCTAATGGGTGGTCTCTAAGGGGGGGTGCTCATATAAGGGGACTCTGATCTAATGTGGGTTCTCTGGGGGAAGTGCTGACTGTTGGTTTAATTGGTGGTCACCAACCATTAGATCAGCAGTCAGCACCCTCCCCTTTGGGACTCCCATTAGCTCAGAGTCACCTTATATCAGTGCCCCCACGGCTCACAGAGCCAATTAGGTCAGAGTCCCTTTATATTAGCACCTCCATTCCTTAGAGACTTCCATTAGATTCCACTTATAGATCCAATTAGGTTGAGTCCCCTCATATAAGCCCCCTAACCCTAAGACCCAAACTAGCCTGCCTTACCTGCGGGAGCAGCTGCAAACCAGGAAGTGTGGGAGCTGGAGTTTGAGGGCAGAGCTGGGAGGTGGAGAAGCTCTACTGTAGCATTATTTTCCTCCCACTGTGTGGGGGGCAGCAGAATCAGGGAGAATGGAGAGAGAGTACAGGCAGGCACTGCTTTGCTGGACCAACACAAAAATGTAATCCTCACTGGTGCTGCAAGGCACTGAGAGCAGAGCATCTGGCTCTTGCTTCAATACTGGGACAAGGCAGTTGGACTGGAGATATCTGCTTCCGGGTTTCAGACGGACTGAAACCTGGTCACCCAGCACAAGCGGGATGGTGTGGGACTAATTTCGGCGCCCCTCTAAATTGCAGGCCAACTCCCCATCTGCGTTTATTTTCTAAGTACCATTTATAAATTACACTCCAGAAATACACTTCCACCATGTTTTAAAATGTACAATTAAGTAATTAAAGAGCTCTTTTTAAAACAAGCCCTCTTTTACTTATTTAGCTATAGATACACTATTCTGGATAAATGAATCTTCAAGGTTCACAACAGAAGCTCTTGCTGTTAGAAACTAACTGAAACCTGACTAACTCCTTACTTTATGTCACTTTTCTTCAGCATCTCATGCTGCCCAATCCTATAGCACAGGGGTAGGCAACCTTAGAGAGATGGAGATCTACTTAAACAACACTGATGAAGTCAAAAAACCTGTTGTTAAAGCGGAGGTCCGCCGAATTTTATTTTTTTTAAAGTCAGCAGCTACAAATACTGCAGCTGCTGACTTTTAAAATATGGACACTTACCTGTCCAGCGCGCCCGCGATGTCGGCCCCCGACGCCGAACTGTCCCTCGCTCCTCGGATGCTGCCGCTGCCATCTTCGATAAGGGAATCAGGAAGTGAAGCCTTGCGTCTATGCCTGGAACTGGGTGCAAATACCTGTCTTAGACAGGTATCTGCTCGCCCCTCCCCCCTGAAAGGTGGCAAGTGTGACACCGGAGGGGGGGAGGAATCCGGACAGCAGAGGTTCCATTTTTGTGTGGACCTCCGCTTTAAGGCTGGTTCACATCATAGCACGGAGCCAGAAAGACACATTCCATGTGTGGTTCCTGCACGATGTTCAAACGCACTGCCTTTGTGATCTAGTGTGGGTGATGATACATTGTTAACCTGAAATTTAGATCGCAAATCCAGTGGACATAAAAAAAAGTATTACAAGAGAGTGCAGGGCTTGAGGGTGTGTTACACTCAGAATGCAGGGTTCAAGCGTGCGTTACGCTCAGAATGCAGGGCTCAGGAGTGTGTCGCGCTCAGAATGCAGGGATCTGGAGTGTGTCGCACTCAGAATTCTGGGTTCAGGAGTGTGTCGCACTCAGAATGCAGGGATCAGGAGTGCGTTACGCTCAGAATGCAGGGTTAAGGAGTGTGTTACGCTCAGAGGGCGCCCCTTCAGGATGTTTAAGGGGACCTGTCTGCAGGTTCGGGGGATTAGGGGGCAAGGCTTGTGATTGAACCTGGCCCTTGGCTTACAGTGCCTTAAAAAAGTATTCACACCCCTAGAAATTTCCCACATTTTGTCACGTTACAACAAAAAACATAAATGTATTTTATTGGGATTTTATGTGATAGACCAACACAAAGTGGCACATAATTGTGAAGTGGAAGGAAAATGATAAATGATACAAATAAATATGTGAAAAATGTGGGGGGCATTTGTATTCAGCCCCTCTGAGGCAATACTTTGTAGAACTGCCTTTGACTGCAATTACAGCTGCAAGTCTTGGCGATATCTCTTCCAGCTTTGCACATCTAGAGAGTAACATTTTTGCCCATTCTTCTTTGCCTCTGTGGACTTTATTTCGTGTGGAATCACATCATTTTCTTGTGTTCACTATGTCACTGGATTTATACTAATTGTGTTACACAAACCAGGCTATTCACATCACTGTTCATTCTGTGATTCATTGGTTTACTCCCCCACCTTTGTTATTTTTTGTGTTCCAGGTACATTTGCTAGTACCCACATACATTGTACTTTTTTCACATTATTAGCGCTACACTATTTTTTCACATTCTTTTCAAAAAAGCTCAAGCACTGTCAGATTGGATGGAGGGCGCCTGTGAACAGTAATTTTCAAGTCTTGCCACAGATTTTCAATTGGATTTTGGTCTGGATTTTGGGCCATTCTAACACATGAATATGCTTTGATCTAAACCATTCCACTGTAGCTCTGGCTGTATGTTTAGGGTCATTGTCCTGCTGGAAGGTGAACCTCCGCCCCAGTCTCAAGTCTTTTGCAAACTCTAAAGCCCTGTACACACGATCGGATTTCCTATGGTTTTTAAACCGATGGATTTTTCCATCGGAAAACCGATGAAGCTGACTTCCATCAGTCTTGCCTACACACCATCAGTCAAACAACTGACTGTTCCAAACGCGGTGACGTAAAACACTCCGATGAACCGAGAAAAATGAAGTTCAATGCTTCTGAGCATGCGTCGACTTGATTCTGAGCATGCATTGGTTTTTTATCCGATGGAGTTCCCCACAGACGATAGTAATTTGCTATCGTTTTTTTAACCATCGGATAAATTTAAAACATGTTCTATTTTTAAACACCGACGGAAAAAAGACCGATGGGGCCCATACACGATTGGTTTGTCCGATGAAAACAGTCCATCGGACTGTTTTCATCGGTAAAACCTATCGTGTGTACACGGCTTAACAGGTTTTCTTCTAAGATTGCCCTGTATTTGGCTCCATCCATCTTCCCATAAACTCTGACCATCTTCTCTGTCCCTGCTGAAGTAAAGCATCCCCACAATATGATGCTGCCACCACCATGTTTCACGGCGGGGATGGTGTGTTCAGGGTGATGTGCAGTGTTAGTTTTCTGCCACACATAGCATTTTTTTTTTAAGCCAAAAGGGTACATTTTGGTCAACCTGCAAATGGGACTTCTTATGGCTTTCTTTCAACAATGGCTTTCTTCTTGCCACTCCTCCATAAAGGCCAGATTTGTGGAGTGCACAACTAATAATTGTCCTGTGGACAGATTCTCCCACCTGAGCTGTGGATCTCTGCAGCTCCTCTAGAGTTACCATGGGCATCTTGGCTGCATCTCTGATGAATGCTCTCCTTGCCCTGCCTGTCAGTTTAGGTGGACGGCCATATCTTGGTAGGTTTGCAGTTGTGCCATACTCTTTCCATTTTCTGATGATGGATTGAACAGTGCTCCGTGAGATGTTCAAAGCTTGGGATATTTTTTTATAACCTAACCCTGCTTTAAACTTCTGCACAACTTTATCCCTGACCTGTCTGGTGTGTTCCTTGGCTTTTATGATGCTGTCTGTTCACTAAGGTTCTCTAACAAACCTCTGAGGGCTTTACAGAACAGCTGTATTTATAATGAGATCAGATTACACACAGATGGACTCTATTTACTAAGTAGGTGACTTCTGAAGGAAATTGGTTCCACTAGATTTCAGTTAGGTGTATCAGAGTAAAGGGGGCTGAATACAAATGTATGCCACACTTTTCACATATTTATATAAAAAAAAAAAAAAAATGAAAACCATTTATCATTTTCCTTCCACTTCACAATTATGTGCCACTTTGTGTTGGTCTATCACATAAGTGACAATTTCATGTAAGTGTATGGTAATCTACAACCAGGACATAGCCAGGAAGCGATCACATGGCCCCTATGATAGATTGATAGGTTCAAAGTGATCTCCGATCAGGACATAGCCATGCAGGGATCACCTGGCCCCTATAGTAAGTTTATGGTAATATACAACCAGGACATAGCCAGGGAGGGATCACATGGACCCTATGATAGGTTCATAGTGATCTCCGACCAGGATATAGACAGGAAGAGACCACATGGCTCCTATAAAAGGTTCATAGTGGTTTCTGACCAGTACATAGACAGGAAGGGATCACATGGCCCCTATAGTAGGTTCATAGTGATCTCCAACCAGGACATAGCCAGGACATATCCAGGAATGGATCACATGGCACCTTTGGTTACAGCATTTGTTCACACCTGGCTAAAACCTTTGCACAGTACTATAGAGGGAACATTGTATTTACAGATATGATAGGAAGGGGGGGTAAAACTTACCAGGTGAGGCAGCCATCTTGTTCGATTGTGTTGGCCGGGAATCAAACCCAGGTCAACTGCTTGGAAAGCAGCTATGCTCACCACTGCCCCACCAACGCGAGGTAGCATGTCTTTGGAGTGTGAGAGGAAACCGGAGTACCCAGAGGAAACCCATGCAAACACAGGGAGAACATGCAAACTCCATGCAGATAGTGTCCTGGTCAGGATTTGAACCATGGACCCCAGTGATGCAAGGCTAACCACTAAACCTCTGTGCTGCCCATATGTAGCCTCTGTTCTCTAAGGCCTGCCCCCACTGAGGGGGGTAAATCAGTGATGTACACTCAAAGCACTCAGGAGGTGAAGCAGCCATCTTGGGCACACAGAATGAAGCCTTTTAAGCTACCAGCATGTCTGTGGGCTGTAGGAGGAAACCCACACAGGCACAGGGAGAACATGCAGACTCCATGCTGGTCGGGATATGAACAGAACACCCCAGTGCTGCAAGGCAGAAGTGCTAACTACTAAGCCTCTTTGCTGCCCGATCTTAAAGCAAACCTTCACCTATAAAGGGAAGTTCAGCTTTTCCTTCTCTTCCTTCTTCGGCTTTACATTTCCTAAAGGACCTGGAGATACAGGTCCATATTGTAAAGTTATGAATCTTTCATATTCTGTCCTGTAGGGAGAGACTCTGAATGGTTCTCATTCCATCCACCCTACCCATTGATCTGTCCATATTTCCCTTTGGGTTATGATTTTCTTAAGTGACCTAGAGATGCAGATGCTTTTTGTAGCGTGACCTTGAGCTACAGAGTCCTTTAGCTGTTGTAGGCCTCAGTGGTCACTTTGCCAATATTGGTGATGTCCTTCGTGTGGAATGGGACAAATACAAATCCTCTGGTCTGTATAGTGTCTCTACTCCATGGATAGGCTCTGTCTTATATAAGAGGACATGAGCTAGCCATGGGTGTAACCTGAAATGTAGATAGGCAGGGACAGGACAACTCACTTGAATGTGGAAGCCTGGCTCTTCATAGATTGTAGAGAGTCAATTCTCAGTATGGTGGATTGGGGAACAAGGATGCCCTGATAGTCCATCATCATTGTTTGATTGTCTGTGGAGCTGCTACCAGCTCCACCTACCGTGCCCAGGTCTGCTGGCTGGCCTCTGCTGTTTTTATGGGTGTCTGAATGGTGACCACTTGAATGGGGCACCAGCGCTACTTCTTTGACGCTCACCTAAAAGGTATTTCCACTTTTGTAGCCATATTGGGATAACACCTACTTTATATCTGTTACATGTTCTCATTCACAGAGTAAAACTTAATAAAAATTGTAAAGTTTGCTTCTCATCTTTAAAGAGGGAATCACGTGTGAAAAATGACAAAAAAACATGGCCCCTACAAATCTGATACCATAACCCCAGCCGAACATGCAGCCTGGCAGGCCAGGAAAGGGTGGGAGTGGACCTTGCAAAGGGGAACCCCCCTCCCCACTGACAAGGCACCTCCCCATGTCGAGGGCATGTGGCCTGGTATGGGTGAGAAGAGGTGGGCAGTGCATGCTCACCCCCCTCCCCCCCTTTTCTGGCCTGCCAGAATGTGTACTTAGGAGGGGTCTGGATTTTGGGTGACCATGTTTTTTGTTATTTTCATTTTTTCCATGGGGCTCTGCCTTTAATGGTGAGCAGCAATTTTTAAAATTTTCTTAAAGCTATGCTATGTGAATGGGAACACGTAACAAATATAAAGTAGGTGTAAAAAATACCTTTTAGGTGAGCTCAGTAGATGAAACGTTAGTGCAGAGACCTGTGTTGGTACAGCCGTACCTGGTCCCTGGGAGGGCTGATTACCATTTTCAAAAGATAGCTTTAACCACTTGTCCCCCGCCCACTGTCAATTGACGGCGGGCGGAGGATACTCTCGTTCTGGGAGGACGTCATATGACGTCCTCCCTTTAAAACGAGCTAGGAGGCGCGCGCTTGAAGCCAGCGGCTCGCGCGCGCGCCCGCCGCGTTCACGAGGCCCCGGTGCGCGTGCCCGGCGGCCGCGATTGCCGCCGGGCACCCGCGATTGCCCGGGAAACAAGCAGGAAAGTGGGTCTCTGTGTGTAAACACAGAGATCCACGTCCTGTGAGGGAGAGGGGACCGATGGTGTGTCCCTTGTACATAGGGACAACCATCGGTCACCTCCCCCAGTCAGTCCCCTCCCCCCACAGTAAGAACACATTGAGGGAACATATTTAACCCCTTCCCGCCCCCTAGTGGTTAACCCCTTCCCTGCCAATCACATTTCTACAGTAATCAATGCATTTTTATAGCAGGGATCGCTGTATAAACGTGGATGGTCCCAAAAATGTGTCAAAAGTGTCCGATGTGTCCGCCGCAATATCGCAGTCACAATAAAAAATCGCAGATCGCCGCCATTACTAATAAAAAAATAAAAAAATAAAAATGCTATAAATCTATCCCCTATTTTGTACACGCTATAACTTTTGCGCAAACCAATCAATACGCGCTTATTGCGATTTTTTTTTTACCAAAAATATGTAGAAGAATATGTATCGGCCTAAACTGAGGAAAATGTTATTTAAAAAAAAAAATGGGTATTTATTATAGCAAAAATTAAAAAATAGTGTTTTTTTTCCAAACTGGACGCTCTTCTTTTGTTTATAGCGCAAAAAATAAAAACCGCAGAGGTGATCAAATACCACCAAAAGAAAGCTCTATTTGTGGGAAAAAAAGGACGCAAATTTCGTTTGGGAGCCACGTCGCACGACCGCGCAATTGTCATTCAAAGTGTGACAGCGCTGAAAGCTGAAAAATGGCTTGGGCAGGAAGGGGGTTTTCGTGCACAGTAGGGAGGTGGTTAAAGGGGTTGTATGGCTTCAGTTTAAAAAAAATAAAAATAACAAACATGTTATACTTACCTCCACTGAGCAGTTTGTTTTGCACAGAGTGGCCCCGATCCTTGTCTTCTGGGGTCCCTCGGCGGCTGTCTCGGCTCCTCCCCGCAAGCGATAACCCCCTTTATGGGAAGCTCTCTCCCAAGGGGGTTAGCTTTTAGCTTGCGGGCGTGCTCCCATGATACAGCCAGGAGCTACAGCCGCCGACTGTATCACTCGGCCCCGTCCCCTGGCGCGCCGTGTCATTGGAAGTGATTGACAGCAGCGCGAGCCAATGGCTGCGCTGCTATCAATCTCCAATGACGAGCCACCTCAAGCAGGGGGAAACCATCGTGGGAACGAGCCCAGGAGTTTAGTGGCTTAGGTAAGTAAAACGGGGAGGCCTGATAGTGCAAGGTGTTTTTTGATAGGATGCATTAAGGTGAAAAAACACGAAGCTTTACAACCCTTTTAATCACGAATAATGAAAAATAATCAACCAAATCGCAACACAGACCAAAAGTGCAACGGAATGACTCCATTCCTTCAAGAATGCAAACTCCTTACAGGGATGTATATGATAGATTGAAACAGTCTAACATGTGTAGCGGGGTCTCCTTTAAGGCCCCGGGACTACGTTACCCAGAACCCCGTTCGGCACCCAGGGTGCATTCAGCCACCGCAGAGACTGATGGGAGGGGCTATATAAGAGGAGGGCGAGGCTGAGCTCGCTCTCTTTGGACACTGCGCTGCAATCAACAGGTCTTCCTGTGCGGATCTGCTGCAGTGCAGGGCCTGAAGCCTGGGCCTTGCACAACTTCCAGAGAACCTTCCACCCCACTGCGGAACCTGGGTGACACCTGACTTCGCTGACTACTTACATCAGTTGGATCGGAGACCCGACCGTTACAGACGCTGTGTGTGTAGACACAGCAGGTGGAAGTCCCGGACTGGGATCGCGTCCGGAGTGGTGAGCGAGCACTTGCTCAATCCTATAGGCTGTACTGTTGTTAGGCCTAGAGACTGCCTTGGCCCATCGGCCTTTATTTACTGTTCCACTGGAGACTAGTGGCGGAACTGAGTTGAGTTAGTCTCCGGTGAAGTGTTCTTTATTGTCCACCCCTTTGGATTACAAATACTGTTCCTGTTGTGCACCACCAGTCAAGTTGCATGCAAAGAAATCGTTCTACTAGAGACTGAGTTAAATCTGAGTCAGGCCTGACCAGGAGTTAGAACTTTTGCTGCTGCGCCATAAGGGCGCATAGATAGAAATAGCCTGCATTATCAGGGTGTACTATATTTCTGCTGCAGGGCTCTGCAGACATATATGTGTGATGTGTTAACCTTGTGCCTTTTACCCAAAGTAAAGAAACCGTTATACTTCTTCACTTGCTATCAGTGTGTTATCATTATGCAAAGAGGTTACCTTTACAATACAGATAGATTGTGTGCATGTACTGTTAGACCATGGTACTAGAATAACCCCTAGACTAACTGTGCCAGGGTGGGTCGAGTAAATTGCTGGGGGATGGCGGTGCTGCATTCAGGGCCCGCAAACAAATCCAGCGGCTCTCTTAACTGGGGGTAGCGCTACACATGCATAACATACAAATGAATAATCAATCAGTGCTTATAGTGAATAGTTGAACAGTTCCATGGCTGATGCATAGATAACACAGTGAAACAAAAAATAGTGAAAAAATCCTATAAGTCTTTGAAAAGTCCTAAAAATGCTCTAGTGTGAAGCATAAATAAAAGTGCTAAAATCTTTCATCGTGCAGGTATGAGAAATGTGTACCAGGTGTCTATTCTTTCTATGCAGTGAAATCTCTGTGCAAAATGGCCTCTCACCTTACTGCTGTAAGGTAACAGCATGAGTAGATAAATGATTCCAATTTCCTCTGTGGGTCCTCCTTTGGATGGGCCTGGCTAGTGGCTCTCAGATGTGGACAATCCCAGCTACCTCTAGGGGTCCTCCTCTCATTGACCCAGTGATTAGCACTCTGTAGTGGATGGTGGATCCTCTATAGTGGTCTGAGAATCCTCCCAAACACCCCTGTACAACAGAGAGAGGAAAGATTGGGAATGCCCAGATGGTGTGGTACAGTTAAAACACTCACATTGAGCAAGATGGAACACAGCATGTAATCCACGAGTGGCGAGCTTGTATTCCCGCGTCACTTCCAGTGTGCCTGTCAATCAATCCTGACACGTATCGTCACGACCACGTGACTTCATCAGGGGAAGTAGTCCTGTAATCTTGTAATCTTTGTTTTAAGGTTGTCTTTTTAAATATACATTCAAGGTGTCATTGAAGTTAGCACCTTCTGAAAAATGAATTCTGTCTTAGCATTTGCAATATTTTGGATGCCTGGTGTACAGGATGCCAAGGATGGGTCCTATATGTCACCAATATTTTGAAATGTGTGTGTACTCATGGTTCAGAGTGACATTTGGGTGGGGAAAGGACCTCCACTCCAGACTATGGGGAGTCCGGTTCCTAAGGGGTTAAGCAGCCTCCAGGAAGAAGCACATAAAACAGGTGTGGTGGTGTAGGGGTAAAAAGGAGACCTAGCTGTCTGCTTCTCGTGTGCGACAAACTAACAAAACATCTGAAGCTGGACACCGCTTACTCTGGGGTAAAGCCCTTACTTGACTTTGGCATATCTAATAGTTTGATTTGTGCTAAAGATAAGTGGACTTTTCGTGTTGCATTTTCTGAAGTTATGTTTTGCTGCTGGAAGCTCTATTTTGTTTGCATAACCAACCGGCTGTTGCACGCTGTCCCGATATGCTAGATGCCCTGAACATTAAACTGGATAATAATAATTGACTCAAAGTATGCAGTATATTCCACAACACCGTTTTCTATTGATATCTATTGCAATTTTTTATTTTATTTTTATTTTGTGAATTGCGGATGCACTCAACTTGGTGATTAATCAGACAAAGGCAGTTTTCAGATTATGGGGGCTGTCTGGTAGTCTATTAGCTTTTCACTGTGCTCATTATGACCCCATTTCTAACATGGTTTTGGTAGTATTTTCAAGATATTTAAACTCACAGGACTTTGCAAAATAGGTATTTTTAGCACCAACTGTGGTTATAATTGCCCATACTATGCAGATTGTAGCAGGGCTTGAAGCCACGACATACAGTATAACCGCTTACCGACTGCCTCACGCACTTATACGTCGGCAGAATGGCATTCTGTTATTATAACAAAAAGTCAAAAATATTGCTTTTTTTTCAAAATTGTCCCTCTATTTTTGTTTATAGTGCAAAAAATAGGCGATCAAATACCAGCAAAAGAAAGCTCTTTTTGTGGTATTTGTGGGAAAAAAAGGACGTGAATTTTGTTTGGGAGCCACGTCGCACGACCGCACAATTGTCAGTTAAAGCGTCGCAGTGCCGAATCGCAAAAAGTGGCTCGGTCATTTGGCAGCCAAATCCTCCGGGGCTGAAGTGGATAACAGAATGTTGAATTGCAATTCAGAACAGGAGGCTTAAAGGACATCAGCTATAGTTCTTAAAAGGTTGATGTTTCCACTACATTTGTCCATTGCTAAAACAGCCACATATATGTGGTCAGCTGATGAAATCAACATCTTGCTATTTCATTTTTAAAGAAAACCATTGTACACTGTAAAATTAATGTAATCCATTGTATTCATTTTATTGTAAATGTAATAAAAGATTAAAACAAATGACTTTTACTTGCTAAAGAAGCCCTTCACAGAAATGATTACATTACCTAATATTTATAAATATATAATAGACTATACACTAAATTAGACCCATCTATCATTCTGACATTTGCCCAGCCAGTTTGTGCCATTTCAATGAAACAATATTCTCTACAGGTTATTAGGATAAATCAACTCACCATTCTGTTAATAAGAAAAAAAATGTCATTTACTGTAACATGTGACACAAATACATACCCAGAGATATATGGCGGACAACCATTTTCAAACAAAATATCAGAAAAATAAACTTGTTTCCGCTTTATACAAAGTTGTATTTTTTATTGAATTTCCGTACATAGAAAATGCATGTACTTATATGTCCCTTTGCGTTGCCTTTTTCACATGTATAGTTAGTCCACGCTGTTTAGTAAAAATAGTCTGTTGGTGAGTAGCCCTCCATATTCTAAAACAGTATTTCTCAACCTTTTACATTGATGTACCCCTGCAGGTCTAAAAACAAAAACAAAATCCTAAGTACCCCTGTCTCAAGAAAGTAATTTCTACTGTTTGGGTGTCATGGTTTCTGTGTGTGTGAAATGTCAGTATGTTTTTGTGATGATTTCTGTGTGTGTTTTTGATGGTTTTTGTTCGTGTGCAATATCATTGTATGTGTGCATGCTGCAAACACACACATAATCTGAAATGAACACACAGGTAGACACATGCACGCACATGCAGCCTACCAGTGCAGTGCCCACCAAATGCAGCCTCATCAGTGCAGTGCCCACCAAATGCAGCCTCATCAGTGCCTGCCAAATGCAGCCTGTCAGTGTCCATCAAATGCAGCCTACCAGTGCAGTGCCCACCAAATTCAGCCTACCAGTGCAGTGCCCACCAAATGCAGCCTTATCAGTGCCCATCAAATGCAGCCACTTCAGTGCCCACCAAATGCAGCCTACCAGTGCCCATCAAATGCAGGTTATCAGTGCCCACCAAATGCAGCTTATCAGTGCCCACCAAATGCAGCCTACCAGTGCAGTACCTACCAAATGCAGCTTATCAGTACAGTGCACACCAAATGCAGCTTATGAGTGCCCATCAAATGCAGCCTACCAGTGCCCATCAAATGCAGCCTACCAGTGCAGTACCCGCCAAATTCAGCCTACCAGTGCCATGCCCATCAACGGTGTCAGTAGAGCAGTGGACGATGTCAGTAGGGCAGTGGACGGTGTCAGTAGAGCAGTGGACGGTGTCAGTAGAGCAGAGGACGGTGTCAGTAGAGCAGTGGACGGTGTCAGTAGGGCAGTGGACGGTGTCAGTAGAGCAGTGGACGGTGTCAGTAGAGCAGTGGATGGTGTCAGTAGAGCAGAGGACGATGTCAGTAGAGCAGTGGATGGTGTCAGTAGAGCAGAGGACGGTGTCAGTAAAGCAGTGAACGGTGTCAGTAGAGCAGTGGACGGTGTCAGTAGAGCAGTGGACAGTGTCAGTAGAGCAGAGGACAGTGTCAGTAGAGCAGAGGAGGGTGTCAGTAGAGCAGTGGATGGTGTCAGTAGTGCAGTGGACGGTGTCAGTAGAGCAGAGGACGGTGTCAGTAGAGCAGAGGATGGTGTCAGTAGAGCAGTGGACGGTGTCAGTAGAGCAGAGATTGGTGTCAGTAGAGCAGTGGACTGTGTCAGTAGAGCAGAGGACGGTGTCAGTAGAGCAGTGGACGGTGTCAGTAGAGCAGTGGACGGTGTCAGTAGAGCAGAGGACGGTGTCAGTAGAGCAGAGGACGGTGTCAGTAGAGCAGTGGACGGTGTCAGTAGAGCAGAGATTGGTGTCAGTAGAGCAGTGGACTGTGTCAGTAGAGCAGAGGACGGTGTCAGTAGAGCAGAGGACGGTGTCAGTAGAGCAGTGGACGGTGTCAGTAGAGCAGAGATTGGTGTCAGTAGAGCAGTGGACTGTGTCAGTAGAGCAGAGGACGGTGTCAGTAGAGCAGAGGAGGGTGTCATAAGGGCAGAGATTGGTGTCAGTAGAGCAGTGGATTGTGTCAGTAGAGCAGAGGATGATGTCAGTAAAGCAGTGGACGGTGTCAGTAGAGCAGGGGACGGTGTCAGTAGAGCAGAGGAGGGTGTCATAAGGGCAGAGATTGGTGTCAGTAGAGCAGAGGACGGTGTCAGTAGAGCAGAGGAGGGTGTCAGTAGAGCAGTGGACGGTGTCAGTAGAGCAGTGGACGGTGTCAGTAGAGCAGTGGACGGTGTCAGTAGAGCAGAGGACGTGTCAGTAGAGCAGAGGACGATGTCAGTAGAGCAGAGGACGGTGTCAGTAGAGCAGAGGACGATGTCATAGGGGCAGAGATTGGTGTCAGTAGAGCAGTGGACGGTGTCAGTAGAGCAGAGGACAGTGTCTGTAGAGCAGAGGACGATGTCATAAGGGCAGAGATTGGTGTCAGTAGAGCAGTGGACAGTGTCAGTAGAGCAGAGGACAGTGTCAGTAGAGCAGAGGACGGTGTCAGTAGAGCAGAGCACGGTGTCAGTAGAGCAGTGGACGGTGTCAGTAGAGCAGAGGACGGTGTCAATAGAGCAGAGGACGGTGTCAGTAGAGCAGAGGATGGTGTCAGTAGAGCAGAGGACGGTGTCAGTAGAGCAGAGCAGGGTGTCAGTAGAGCAGTGGACGGTGTCAGTAGAGCAGTGGACGGTGTCAGTAGAGCAGAGGACGGTGTCAGTAGAGCAGGGGACGGTTTCAGTAGAGCAGAGGACGATGTCAGTAGAGCAGAGGACGGTGTCAGTAGAGAAGAGGACGATGTCATAGGGGCAGAGATTGGTGTCAGTAGAGCAGTGGACGGTGTCAGTAGAGCAGAGGACGGTGTCTGTAGAGCAGTGGACGGTGTCAGTATAGCAGAGGACGGTGTCAATAGAGCAGAGGACGGTGTCAGTAGAGCAGAGGATGGTGTCAGTAGAGCAGAGGACGGTGTCAGTAGAGCAGAGGAGGGTGTCAGTAGAGCAGAGGAGGGTGTCAGTAGAGCAGTGGACGGTGTCAGTAGAGCAGTGGACGGTGTCAGTAGAGCAGAGGACGGTGTCAGTAGAGCAGGGGACGGTGTCAGTAGAGCAGAGGACGATGTCAGTAGAGCAGAGGACGGTGTCAGTAGAGCAGAGGACGATGTCATAGGGGCAGAGATTGGTGTCAGTAGAGCAGTGGACGGTGTCAGTAGAGCAGAGGACGGTGTCTGTAGAGCAGTGGACGGTGTCAGTATAGCAGAGGACGGTGTCAATAGAGCAGAGGACGGTGTCAGTAGAGCAGAGGATGGTGTCAGTAGAGCAGAGGTCGGTGTCAGTAGAGCAGAGGAGGGTGTCAGTAGAGCAGTGGACGGTGTCAGTAGAGCAGAGGACGGTGTCAGTAGAGCAGAGGACGATGTCAGTAGAGCAGAGGACGGTGTCAGTAGAGCAGAGGACGGTGTCAGTAGAGCAGAGGACGATGTCATAGGGGCAGAGATTGGTGTCAGTAGAGCAGTGGACGGTGTCAGTAGAGCAGAGGACGGTGTCTGTAGAGCAGTGGACGGTGTCAGTAGAGCAGAGGACGGTGTCAATAGAGCAGAGGACGGTGTCAGTAGAGCAGAGGATGGTGTCAGTAGAGCAGAGGACGGTGTCAGTAGAGCAGAGGAGGGTGTCAGTAGAGCACTGGACGGTGTCAGTAGAGCAGTGGACGGTGTCAGTAGAGCAGAGGACGGTGTCAATAGAGCAGAGGACGGTGTCAGTAGAGCAGAGGATGGTGTCAGTAGAGCAGAGGACGGTGTCAGTAGAGCAGAGGAGGGTGTCAGTAGAGCAGTGGACGGTGTCAGTAGAGCAGTGGACGGTGTCAGTAGAGCAGAGGACGGTGTCAGTAGAGCAGGGGACGGTGTCAGTAGAGCAGAGGACGATGTCAGTAGAGCAGAGGACGGTGTCAGTAGAGCAGAGGACGGTGTCAGTAGAGCAGAGGACGATGTCATAGGGGCAGAGATTGGTGTCAGTAGAGCAGTGGACGGTGTCAGTAGAGCAGAGGACGGTGTCTGTAGAGCAGTGGACGGTGTCAGTATAGCAGAGGACGGTGTCAATAGAGCAGAGGACGGTGTCAGTAGAGCAGAGGATGGTGTCAGTAGAGCAGAGGTCGGTGTCAGTAGAGCAGAGGTCGGTGTCAGTAGAGCAGAGGAGGGTGTCAGTAGAGCAGTGGACGGTGTCAGTAGAGCAGAGGACGGTGTCAGTAGAGCAGAGGACGATGTCAGTAGAGCAGAGGACGGTGTCAGTAGAGCAGAGGACGGTGTCAGTAGAGCAGAGGACGATGTCATAGGGGCAGAGATTGGTGTCAGTAGAGCAGTGGACGGTGTCAGTAGAGCAGAGGACGGTGTCTGTAGAGCAGTGGACGGTGTCAGTAGAGCAGAGGACGGTGTCAATAGAGCAGAGGACGGTGTCAGTAGAGCAGAGGATGGTGTCAGTAAAGCAGAGGACGGTGTCAGTAGAGCAGAGGAGGGTGTCAGTAGAGCAGTGGACGGTGTCAGTAGAGCAGTGGACGGTGTCAGTAGAGCAGAGGACGGTGTCAGTAGAGCAGAGGATGGTGTCAGTAAAGCAGAGGACGGTGTCAGTAGAGCAGAGGAGGGTGTCAGTAGAGCAGTGGACGGTGTCAGTAGAGCAGTGGACGGTGTCAGTAGAGCAGAGGACGGTGTCAGTAGAGCAGAGGACGGTGTCAGTAGAGCAGTGGACGGTGTCAGTAAAGCAGTGGACGGTGTCAGTAGAGCAGAGGACGGTGTCAGTAGAGCAGAGGACGGTGTCAGTAGAGCAGTGGACGGTGTCAGTAGAGCAGAGGACGGTGTCAGTAGAGCAGAGGACGTTGTAAGTAGAGCAGAGGACAGTGTCAGTAGAGCAGAGGACGGTGTCAGTAGAGCAGAGGACGGTGTCAGTAGAGCAGAGGACAGTGTCAGTAGAGCAGAGGACGGTGTCAGTAGAACAGTGGACGGTGTCGGTAGAGCAGTGGACGGTGTCAGGAGAGCAAAGCAGGGCCGGACTGGGAATAAAATCCAGCCCTGGAAAAAATTTCATACCAGCCCCACAGCATTATTATACCAGCATAACGTCATTATTTTCTTGTTCATGAAAGGAAAAACCATACATTTGAAGCACATATATATATATAAAACGCAAATTCCAGTTAAAAGTGGTAAAAGTGGTCAATCATCAAGGGGGACCCCAGGAACTCAGAACGTGGGGGGGGACCACCTTCCGCAGAAAGAATACACTAAGGTAAGTGGGGGTGGGTTACTGATATAGGGGGGAAACCTTTATATCAATGCCCCCTTACATTATCGTATTCACTCCCCCCTTACATCAGTGACCCCCCCTCAGATTGGCCTAGCGGTGCTGTCACTGACCTCCTCTCAGGTACACCGTGCAGGGCTCAGTCAGTTGGCTCCAGCTCGGTGGCTCTGGTTTTATCCTATATAGTCTCCTCTCCACAGTCCCCACACATCTGACTTCTCCCATGACCCCCATCCCGGCGGTGCTCCCACTCTTGACTCCTCTCCAGACTCCCTCAGAGACTGCAGACATGATACAGGAGATGGTCAGAGGCTGCAGACATGATACAAGAGCTCAATGCAGCCCCACCAGTACCCATCAAATGCAGCCTCATCAGTGCCCATCAAATGCAGCCTCACTGTGCCCATCAATGCAGCCTCACTGTGCCCATCAATGCAGCCTCCCTGTGCCCATCAATGCAGCCTCCCTGTGCCCATCAATGCAGCCACACTGTGCCCACCATTACAGCCACACTGTGCCCACCATTGCAGCCTCACTGTGCTCATCAAATGCAGCTTTACTGTGCCCGTGAATGCAGTCTCACTGTGCCCATGAATGCAGCCTCTCCTATGCCCCATGTCCCAGTCTGCAGTCCCTGTCTGTGGGAAGGTGTGTTGTTGATGCTCGGTACGGTACCTTCCATGCCAGCAGGATATCCATGATCACCATCAGCAGGCAGGGTCTGTTCTCGTTTTGGATGGGGACAGTGCTCCTTCCAGAGGATCTGTTTGCTGTGAGATGGAGTGGTCCCTGGCCACCTGCACCTTCAGCTGTCCTCATTTTCTGGCCCCAGTCAGCCTGTCCTCTGGTCCTGGGGAAGTGAGAGCACTGGGGGGGAGCTGGAGAGAAGGGGGAGCAGAGAGCACTGGCGGGGTTGGAGAGCACATGGGTGGGGGCAAAGAGCAGGGGGGAGTGGAGATCACAGGGGTGGGGAGCGGAGAGCGCTGGGGGGGGGGCTTGAGAGCACTGGGGGGGAGCCAAAAAGAACAGGGGTGGAGAGCATGAGAGGCTGAGATCAGGGGCTGGAGAGCACTGAGGGGGCCAAGAGTGTGGGAGGTAAAGAGCACTGGGGGGGATCTTGAGAGCACTGGGGGGGAGAAAGAACAGGGGTGGAGAGCTCTGGGGGGTACAAAGAGCAGGGGGGTGTGGATAGCACTGGGGGGTGGAGAGCAATGGGGGGAGCTTGAGAGCACCAGTGGGGGCCAGAAAAAACAGGGGTGGAAAGTACTGGGGGCTGGAGAGCACTGGCGGGGTTGGAGAGCACATGGGTGGGGGCAAAAAGAACAGGGGTGGGGAGCACGGGGGGGCTGGAGAGCACTATGGGGGGCGGAGAGCACTGGCGGGGTTGGAGAGCACATGGGTGGGGGCAAAAAGGACAGGGGTGGGGAGCACAGGGGACTGGAGAGCACTATGGGGGGCGGAGAGCACATGGGTGGGGGCAAAAAGAACAGGGGTGGGGAGCACAGGGGGCTGGAGAGCACTGGGGTGGGGGCTGGAGAGTGATGGGGAGAGCTGGAGAGCACTGGGGGGGGAGAAAGAACAGGGGTGGGGAGCTCGGGGTGCTGGAGAGCACTATGGGGGGCGGAGAGCACTGGTGGGGTTGGAGAGCACATGGGTGGGGGCAAAAAGAACAGGGGTGGGGAGCACGGAGGGCTGGAGAGCACTATGGGGGGCGGAGAGCACTGGCGGTGTTGGAGAGCACATGGGTGGGGGCAAAAAGGACAGGGGTGGGGAGCACAGGGGACTGGAGAGCACTATGGGGGGCGGAGAGCACATGGGTGGGGGCAAAAAGAACAGGGGTGGGGAGCACAGCGGGCTGGAGAGCACTGGGGTGGGGGCTGGAGAGTGATGGGGAGAGCTGGAGAGCACTGGGGAGGGAGAAAGAACAGGGGTGGGGAGCACGGGGTGCTGGAGAGCACTATGGGGGGCGGAGAGCACTGGTGGGGTTGGAGAGCACATGGGTGGGGGCAAAAAGAACAGGGGTGGGGAGCACGGAGGGCTGGAGAGCACTATGGGGGGCGGAGAGCACTGGCAGGGTTGGAGAGCACATGGGTGGGGGCAAAAAGAACAGGGGTGGGGAGCACGGGGGGCTTGAGAGCACTGGGGGGGAGCCAAAAAGAACAGGGGTGGAGAGCATGGGAGGCTGAGATGGGGGGCTGGAGAGCACTGAGGGGGCCAAGAGTGTGGGAGGTAAAGAGCACTGGGGGGGATCTTGAGAGCACTGGGGGGAGAAAGAACAGGGGTGGAGAGCTCTGGGGGGTACAAAGAGCAGGGGGGTGTGGATAGCACTGGGGGTGGAGAGCAATGGGGGGAGCTTGAGAGCACCAGTGGGGGCCAGAAAAAACAGGGGTGGAAAGTACTGGGGGCTGGAGAGCACTGGTGGGGTTGGAGAGCACATGGGTGGGGGCAAAAAGAACAGGGGTGGGGAGCACGGGGGGGCTGGAGAGCACTATGGGGGGCGGAGAGCACTGGCGGGGTTGGAGAGCACATGGGTGGGGGCAAAAAGGACAGGGGTGGGGAGCACAGGGGACTGGAGAGCACTATGGGGGGCGGAGAGCACATGGGTGGGGGCAAAAAGAACAGGGGTGGGGAGCACGGGGGGCTGGAGAGCACTGGGGTGGGGGCTGGAGAGTGATGGGGAGAGCTGGAGAGCACTGGGGGGGAGAAAGAACAGGGGTGGGGAGCTCGGGGTGCTGGAGAGCACTATGGGGGGCGGAGAGCACTGGTGGGGTTGGAGAGCACATGGGTGGGGGCAAAAAGAACAGGGGTGGGGAGCACAGAGGGCTGGAGAGCACTATGGGGGGCGGAGAGCACTGGCGGTGTTGGAGAGCACATGGGTGGGGGCAAAAGGGACAGGGGTGGGGAGCACAGGGGACTGGAGAGCACTATGGGTGGCGGAGAGCACATGGGTGGGGGCAAAAAGAACAGGGGTGGGGAGCACAGCGGGCTGGAGAGCACTGGGGTGGGGGCTGGAGAGTGATGGGGAGAGCTGGAGAGCACTGGGGGGGGGAGAAAGAACAGGGGTGGGGAGCACGGGGTGCTGGAGAGCACTATGGGGGGCGGAGAGCACTGGTGGGGTTGGAGAGCACATGGGTGGGGGCAAAAAGAACAGGGGTGGGGAGCACGGAGGGCTGGAGAGCACTATGGGGGGCGGAGAGCACTGGCAGGGTTGGAGAGCACATGGGTGGGGGCAAAAAGAACAGGGGTGGGGAGCACGGGGGGCTGGAGAGCACCGGGGTCTGGGCTGGAGAGTGATGGGGAGAGCTGTAGAGCACTGGGGGGGGAGAAAGAACAGGGGTGAGGAGCACTGGGGGGAGTGGAGAGTCCTGGGGGGGGGGAACAGGGGTGGAGAGCACTGGAATGGTGACTGGAGAAGGATGGGGAGAGCTGGAGAGCACTGGGGGGGGGGGGGAAAGAACAGGGGTGATGAGCACTGGGGGGAGTGGAGAGTACTGGGGGGGGAGAACAGGGGTGGAGAGCACTGGAATGGTGACTGGAGAAGGATGGGGAGAGCTGGAGAGCAGGGGTGGGCAGAAAGAACAGAGGTGGAGAGAACTGTGGGGGGGCTGGAGAGTACTGGGGGGGGACAGAGGTGGAGAGAACTGTGGGGGGGGCTGGAGAGTATGGTGGGGGAGGAGAGCACTGGGGGGGGGAGCCACAAAAGAAGTTGGATAGGAGGAGAAGCAGGGGGACCGCATATAGAGGAAATCAGCTTTCTATATTCCTCCATACAGCCGCGGAATGCTTGGTTCTCCCCCTCCCCCTTCTGCAAGCATTCAGTGGCTGTATGGAGGAATATAGAAAGCTAATCTCCTCTATATGCGCCCCCCTGACGATCCTCCTATCCAGGCACACAGGGCGGGCTGTACGGCGGGCATCTCCTGCAGTGCTCCCTGTCCCCTCTCTCCTGCTCCTGTTTAACACGGAGCTGACCTGGCTGGATCTGTGTTCGGTGGTGACGGTGACGCTGTAACACGGTCCCGCCCCCCCTAGACTGGCTCCTGTGATAGGCTGAACTCTGACTTTATCTACTATCACACGAGCCGGTCTAGGGGGGCGGGACCGTGTTACAGCGCCGCCGCCGCCGAACACAGACCGAGACAGGCAGCTCTGTGATAAACAGGAGCAGGAGAGAGGGGAGCACTGCAGCCGCAAATAAAACCGGCCCCAGGACAGGCAGTCTACTGGGAAATCTCCCGTTATCCCGGTAGGCCAGTCCGGCCCTGGAGCAGGGGACGGTGTCAGTAGAGCAGAGGATGGTGTCAGTAGAGCAGAGGACGGTGTCAGTAGAGCAGAGGACGGTGTCAGTAGAGCAGAGGACGGTGTCATAAGGGCAGAGATTGGTGTCAGTAGAGCAGTGGACGGTGTCAGTAGAGCAGAGGACGATGTCATAAGGGCAGAGATTGGTGTCAGTAGAGCAGTGGACTGTGTCAGTAGAGCAGAGGACGGTGTCAGTAGAGCAGAGGACGATGTCATAAGGGCAGAGATTGGTGTCAGTAGAGCAGCGGACGGTGTCAGTAGAGCAGAGGACGATGTCATAAGGGCAGAGATTGGTGTCAGTAGAGCAGCGGACGGTGTCAGTAGAGCAGCGGACGGTGTCAGTAGAGCAGAGGACGATGTCATAAGGGCAGAGATTGGTGTCAGTAGAGCAGTGGACTGTGTCATTCGTTTTTTTTATTTTTATTATTGTAGCACACAGAAACCCTTTTACCTGCCTTGTTCTTCGGCTCTTCGCAGGACGAAGGGGCACACCATGCCACAAGCCCGTACCCTCCTGAATGAAGAGGTTGAGCGGTGTTGTTGGTGGGTCATTTCACAGTTGAGCCAGAAAATGGTTTCTAACCTCTGTGGATAACACATTTGAGGTGTTAGAATGTCCACACTTGCTATAACTCTAACAGAGAGTTTATTTCTTCTCTTAGCAAATAACAGTCTCTTGATAGAAACAAAGGTTGGAGCAAGAAAAAGGACAGCACAAGATGTGGGTAGAGGTCCAGGCACAATCTCAGTCACCTCACTGTTCAGCTTCTTGAACAGACTCAGCCTCAAATGGATAGTCTACTTAGGACAAGACTAGCAGCCAAATGACACTCACACTTTACTCAAGGCCTCTATCACAGACCTGGTGAACTTGACCTTGGCCTAGGGAGAAGACATTTCTCCGGAGAGTTACCGGGACCCTTTCCTTCACCGTGACTACCGCATCAGTCCTTCCGGAACGGTTCCTCACCCGGTCTCCTCTACTCAGATACGGGTCCCCTCGCAAGGCGGCACCCTGGGACTCCTCAATCCCCGATGGGCTCCAGCCAAAGGTGCTGGGCCCAGGCCTTTTGCTGCAATTCCCGAGTCCTGGCATCCAGGATGGACAGGAACAGCAGAGTAGTACCTCACCCTGGGACTAAAGGTGCCCAGGATGGAACAGGAACAGAGAACACCTGCCCCTGGGCCTAGGGCGCCCAGGGCGGACTGGAACCAGAACCAGGGGTAGGACCCCACCGACAAACCCCGAACAGGCTGCGTCTGCCCCTTTTATCTCCTCTCCCAGCATGCACGGCAGGTCAACCCCGCCCCACCGTACGTTTGCCGAGAGGGGACACAAAAATCACAGCCCTGTACTAGTGGTTCAACCCTAGCCTACTATGGCAGCGCCACCCGTAGGCCACAGGGAACTGTACACCAATACTCTCCCTGAGGATAAAAGTGGTTGTAAACCCTGACAAATCAAGGTGTTTGGGCATACTACCTCCCTTAAATTCAGGACCCCGCTACATTATTTTTAACGATTTTATTTTTTACAATTTTTTTTGCAAAAAAATATATATATATTTTTTTCATTTGGTGAAATATCAGGGGTCTAAACATGAGGAATATGCGTCACACTGGGTGATTAGGGTGTGCCCAGGCACTGTGGCACACCTGGCACACGCCTATATGACATGATTTTTCTCCAGGGTGATTGCAGAAGAGGACACGGATTGATTGAAGACGGGATATAAGATCTCAGGAACATTGCTGTGATAAGGTGTGAGGGGCTCATTAGTGTGTGACATGGATGAGGAGCATACTATTACTATACTATATATTGTACCCTGGCTGGTAGAACGTTCTTGTACATCCATGGAGTGTAGTGACACGCACCCCTCATACAGGTACATAACGGTCCCTGCACCTCCTGACCTCAGGCACGAGCCTCCCCCCTCCTCGGGCACGAGCCTGGCTGCTTCTGGAACAGGTGGGAGCACGAGCCTAGGCCATCCCGAGCTCGTCCCCGCGGCTTTGGAGGGAGCGCGCAGAGGATGCTGCTGGTCTTCGCTGAGGCTGCAGAGGCGGCTGTGTGAGCTCCGGAGGACAGAGCAGCATCATCATCAGCCCATCCATCCTAGAAGAAGACCGTGGGGGAGCCCCTTGGTGGAGGTAAGGAGTGTGTCCTATAGAGGGTGAGAGAGAGGAGCTTATAGTACCCCCCCCCCCCGGGTTATAGAACCCCCCCGGGACTCCGCTCTCTCTCTCTGCTCGGCAACAGATGCATTTTGCGGTAATCGCTTTATTTCTGGGCTGGCTCAGCATTGGGGCTTCTGCAGTCACGTCCCAGCCCGATCACTGAACCCCACAACTTTATTTATCTGTCACCGCATGGACAAGGATGTGTTATCATGGGGGGTCCCCCATCATCACTGACTGGTACCCCACATCCTATGTGTCATCAGACTGGGGATGCTGCAGGACCGGGGCCCATGGCAGGTGCTGCATCCTCCACACCCCCTTCATTCTATTACACCAACATTCATCCTCAAATCAAATGTTTATTACCAATCCTTACATGTCATGGCTGCATTAGTCTTCTTCTTTTAATCATTTTCACCTGGTGATCCAGCCAGAAAGTCAGAACAAGCTGTCCTGCAAATGTATCAGTTAGCAGGTTGAGACAAACCATTTTACCACTTGCAGGGGTGCTTACAATCATCTGCTTTTATTTATTTATGTAAAACCTTTATCCCCACTCATAAAATGTTGCTCTGATGGCTTATAAAGTTTAAAAAGCTTCCATTTGTTAATTTATTTAACCCCTTGGAACCAGCCGTAGGCAAATATGTGCCTGATTCTTGGCTCCGAGGGGCCACATATTTGCATGAATTGCTACCTATACACCTGTGCCGAGAGTGCGCACGTGTGCCGCGTGCTCCCAGCACAGTTTCCGTTGCCTAACCGAAAGCTTTCACAATCATCACGAGCGATCGGGAGTTTCCGGATCACGTGATCGCCGGGACAGCCAATCATAGCGGTTATGTGTTCTTAAGCCATGCCCCGCCTCCCAGCTTCATAAACCTCTTAAAGGACCGGGAGGCGCCGGCGCTAAGAGGTTAAATCTGCTAGTACATCTAGGACAGCCCTTTTCAACCAGGGTGCCTTGAGGCTTTTTCAGGGGTGTCTAGGCAAAATAGCTGAAAATTGCCCCAAAATTGTGTACAAGCCGGCGTGTGGATGAAGCTTGCCTTTTAGTTACACAAAGTCACAGGTTTTCATTACAACCTTCTAGCTGCCATCCTTCTAACGACTGATGACATCATTTGATGAGGAGGATGTCCTTTGCCTGCATGTTATTCTTGTTTGACCCTCCCCTGCCTCTCTCCATCAGCTT
Organism: Rana muscosa; assembly: GCA_029206835.1. Taxonomy (NCBI): domain Eukaryota; kingdom Metazoa; phylum Chordata; class Amphibia; order Anura; family Ranidae; genus Rana; species Rana muscosa. The sequence goes on from CM055118.1 coordinate 737,080,608, forward strand.
TGGGATCAGGTTAGCTAAGTGATGGATCAAAATTCAGGGAGAAGAGAAACATTGGAATACTAGTCAGTACCAGTTTGCAAAAGTGTATTTGCTTTCCAAGAATAAATCATCTCTAATATTGGGTGTCCTACGTGTATTGATGTCACTGCATTATGTAAAACTATCAGAATAGTTTTTACATTTTAGAATGGGGCGCCTCGAGACTGTCCATAATTTTGGAGGGCACCTCGAGACTGTCCATCATTTTGGAGGGCACCTCGAGACTGTCCATCATTTTGGAGGGCGCCTCGAGACTGTCCATCATTTTGGAGGGCGCCCTCGAGACTGTCCATCATTTTGGAGGGCGCCCTCGAGACTGTCCATCATTTTGGAGGGCGCCCTCGAGACTGTCCATCATTTTGGAGGGCGCCCTCGAGACTGTCCATCATTTTGGAGGGCGCCCTCGAGACTGTCCATCATTTTGGAGGGCGCCCTCGAGACTGTCCATCATTTTGGAGGGCGCCCTCGAGACTGTCCATCATTTTGGAGGGCGCCCTCGAGACTGTCCATCATTTTGGAGGGCGCCCTCAAGACTGTCCATCATTTTGGAGGGCGCCCGAGGCTGTCCCTCTTTTTGGAGGGCGCCCTCGAGACTGTCCCTCTTTTTGGAGGGCGCCCTTGAGACTGTCCCTCTTTTTGGAGGGCACCCTTTGAGACTGTCCCTCTTTTTGGAGGGCACCCTTTGAGACTGTCCCTCTTTTTGGAGGGCACCCTTTGAGACTGTCCCTCTTTTTGGAGGGCGCCCTTTGAGACTGTCCCTCTTTTTGGAGGGCGCCCTTTGAGACTGTCCCTCTTTTTGGAGGGCGCCCTTTGAGACTGTCCCTCTTTTTGGAGGGCGCCCTTTGAGACTGTCCCTCTTTTTGGAGGGCGCCCTTTGAGACTGTCCCTCTTTTTGGAGGGCGCCCTTTGAGACTGTCCCTCTTTTTGGAGGGCGCCCTTTGAGACTGTCCCTCTTTTTGGAGGGCGCCCTTTCAGACTGTTCCTCGTTTTGGAGGGCGCCCTTTGAGACTGTCCCTCGTTTTGGAGGGCGCCCTCGAGACTGTCCCTCGTTTTGGAGGGCACCCTTTGAGACTGTCCCTCGTTTTGGAGGGCGCCCTTTGAGACTGTCCCTCGTTTTGGAGGGCGCCCTTTGAGACTGTCCCTCTTTTTGGAGGGCGCCCTCGAGACTGTCCCTCGTTTTGGAGGGCACCCTTTGAGACTGTCCCTCTTTTTGGAGGGCGCCCTTTGAGACTGTCCCTCGTTTTGGAGGGCGCCCTCGAGACTGTCCCTCGTTTTGGAGGGCACCCTTTGAGACTGTCCCTCGTTTTGGAGGGCACCCTTTGAGACTGTCCCTCGTTTTGGAGGGCACCCTTTGAGACTGTCCCTCGTTTTGGAGGGCGCCCTTTGAGACTGTCCCTCTTTTTGGAGGGCGCCCTCGAGACTGTCCAGGAAGTGGGTTGTATAAGGTATTTACTGGCAGAAAAAAAAATGTTTTACTATCCAGAGTTAAAACAACAAGGGCAGAAGATTTAATAGATGGAAAGATGAAAAAATGACTGAAGTTCAGTTTTAGGTCCCAGGGGGCACAAACAGAACAAGAGTGTGGCAGCACAGCCAGGGGAGAAGAGAAGAGGAAATTAGTAATAATTAAAAAAAAAAAAAAAACGGCAAATGCTTTCAAGTTCTGTTATTAGTATCTAACTTATAAAAAATAATAATAATCATAATAATTTTAACTTTGCTGTGAAGACCAGAAGTTCAGGGAAGCAGCACTGACAAAGCAGCAGCAATAAAAGTTGTATAGTGTAAGGGCTTGGGTAAGAATTTTAACCAATCCTTTACTGTGGAATGTTTATTTTCTTGTGCTCCATGTGTTAGACTAGAAAACACAGAGGATATAATAGTGCTTTAAATAACTGGGTCTGTCAGGTCGCTTCATAGAGCCCAACCTTGACAAGATGCCTTGGCTCATGTCATGTTGCTGTGCAGTAATACAGAGCCGGCAATGTGCTTTATGTATGCTAGGTGACTGAAGATGTGTCCGGCTGGAAGAGCAGGAGCTCAGCTAGAACTGGATCTCATTCTGATCATTTATGTGTACTACACTGATGAGCCACAAGAACCAACACTGGTTTAAATATCAATGTTAATGCTTGTTTGTGTTTTGCCCTTTTGGTTTACAGCTTTTCAAAGGTTATGATTGGAAGGCCTTAGGGCAGTGTTACCGCTTTAGAATGTCTCTGTGTTGTGATGCAAACATTTCATATTCATGACAAAGAATTAAAGTAGAATGAAAAATGACATATAGGATGCAGTCTGTCAGTAACATCAACAAAGCAGGCTGTTTTCCTGCCCCCAAGTTTCATCGCCTGGTGATCTGACCAGTAAGTTTGTTATTTTTCAGCATCTTTTAAGCCTTCATTCCCACCGGTACAACTTGGCATGCGATTAGACCGTTTCTAGTCGCACCCTATTGTCGGCAATGGAACTGTTCAAACCGGTGTAACTCCGACTTCGCCGCGCCGCACCGATTTCAGAAAAAGGTTTCTGCACTATTTTTTGGCGATTTTCAGGTGGGACCTGCATAGAAATCTGTGCATGAAGTCGCACAAATGTCCCGCAATTCGCACCTGAAATCGCACTGATCTGGGGCTTTGAAATCAAATGAAGTAGTACGATTTTAAAGTCGCATTCATTGTGAACGGGGGCTAACAGACCATGCCGTCCAGCAAAAGTAGCAGTTAGATGGTTCCCACTTAACACTAACAGGGATGGTTTCACTGGTCAGCTTTTATTCATTTATGTAAAACCTTTATTCCAAAAGGTTAAATTGTAGACCTTAGACATGAAATATGAACAAAGTATTTCCTTCTATAGTGTGGACTTTAGGGCCGAAACAACTAATCGATTAATCGACAACTAATCGATTATGAAATTAATCGATTACTATTTTCATAATCGATTAATCGGCCAGTAACATAATGGGGTTAAAAAAACTAAAATGAGCCCTTTATAGTGCAAAAAGAGCAAATCGCTACTGTAAGTATTACTTTCACTGTCCCACAGTAAAAAATGAACACCTTACAGCGATTATTTGCTCTTTTTGTACTAATTTTAGTTTTTTTAACACCATTATGTTACTAAACATCTCAGGCCGGGTCACACCTCTGTGTTTTTTTTTTGGTGCTTTTTTGCAGAAACACACTACAGGTCATTTACATGGTTTCCTATGGGACACGTTCACATCCATGATTTTTTCAGCTGCTGCGTATTTGGAAAGGGCAAGGACTTTTTTTTAATGCAAAACGGTGCTATTTTGTTTTTTTGGTTCAATATACTTCAATAGAGAATCTGCAGCAAAGCATGTAATGATGTGTTTTTGAGGCAATTTGTGTTTTTTAGTCTGCCCAACAAAAAATTGGCCAAAAAAAAAAAAAAAAAATGCAGCAAAGTTACCTTTTTTTTTCTTTACGGTTATTAACCGATTAATCGAAACAATAATCGGCCAACTAATCGATTATGAAAATAATCGTTAGTTGCAGCCCTAGTGGACTTGTCTCAATTAAGAGTGCTAAGCATCATTTCTGGCTGCTGCCCCATTCCTCTGCTATCAGCATGAATCACTTCTGACAAGTTTTCCTGACACCAAGAGAAAAAAGGTGACAGGGGGGGAGATCAAGCTGATTGACAGTCCCGCCTCTGTTCCAGTGAGCTGTGTGAAGGGTGGGGTTCCTTCACTCCAATCAGCTCTCAGAGCTCTCCTCACTGAGCACTGTAGTGTGTAATTTCAGCTCCCCAGCCCATTTTTTCTAAAAGCTCAGACAAGCTTTATAGACTTTGAGTGGCTGTATAGAAGAGAAGACTGCAGATAGACAGGTACAACTAAGGCCCCTTTCACACTAGCGGGCCGTATGTCCGCTTTTTCATCCATCCGTTTACGGATGAAAAAGGGCCATACATTGGTCCCCATGAGATAGCAGGTGTCAGCGGATGAACACGGACAGACGGTCCGTGTTCATCCGATCCCCCCCATAGGGGAGAGCGGAGATCTGACAGGGCGGTCCCTGCACAGTGTGCGGGGACCGCCCTGTCATCCGCCGGCTCAGCGGGGATCAACGGAGCGATCCCCACTGAGCAAGCTGAGGTTCACGGGGCGGATCTTCACGGATCCGTCCCGTGTGAAAGGGGCCTTATGTAGGAGGATTTGTTTAATCTTTGTGTATCACATGAGGTCAGTTACTTCACTGGGTATATGGAAGGGTTTACAACCACTTCCATCTATTAAATCTTCTTCTCTTGTTGTTTTAACTTTGGATAGTAATTTTAATTTTATTTTTTCTGCCAGTAAATACATTATACAACCCACTACCTGTTTCTTGTCTGGTCATTAGCCTAGGCTCATGGCATCATGCACAGCTCTCTCTAAAGCCCCATACACACTATTAGATTTAGATGTAGTATAAGGGCCGGCCTTATTACATACAAATTGAAACTTAAGGTTTGACCTCATATTGTATGCTTTTGGTAAATCTGAAGACGAAAATCGAATAGTGTGTATGGGGTATAACTCTTGTGAGAGTTTGCCAGGAAGTGAGGGGGGATGAGTCATAAGAGGGCCAATGAGAAATGCAGGTCTGCAGAGCTGGATGTGTGCCCCTATGTGTCTGTGTAAATCCAGGAAGTGAACAGGCAGCAGCTTCAGCTGCCCACAGTTAAAATGTTTGCAGCCAGACTCAGTGGAGGGAGATTTCTGCAGAATATTTGGCAAGTACAGAATCAGAGTATATATAAAATAATATGCAAAGTGGTTGGAGGGAAGCTTCAGAATGGCAGAGGTTTTTATTACAAATTATGCGAGCAGACTGAAGTTCCTCTTAAAAAAAAAACAGAGGCTCTATTTGGCTTAAAAAAAAAGGTGGTCTTGGGGCGCCCACTGCACTCCACCACTGCATCTAACACTACCTTCTTCACATATTGACAATGCTGCTGTCCAGGGGTGTCTACATTGCTTCTCAATAGATACAGTGGAGGAGTGAGGGTGGCCACCCTAAGGCTAGGTTCATCTTTGTGTTCAATCTTAATTTTCAATAACAAAACAGAGTGCGCAAATACACAAAAGGTACAGAGGTATCATACAGGGTAATCAAAGGCATAACAATATACAGTCGCGTCCATAAATATTGGGACATCGACACAATTCTAATCTTTTTGGCTCTATACACTACCACAATTGATTGGAAATTAAACGAACAAGATGTGCTTTAACTGCAGACTTTCAGCTTTAATTTGAGGGTATTTACATCCAAATCAGGTGAACGGTGTGGGAATTACAACAGTTTGAATATGTGCCTCCCACTTTTTAAGGGACCAAAAGTAATGGGACAATTGGCTGCTCAGCTGTTCCATGGCCAGGTGTGTTTTTTTCCCCTCGTTATCCTATTTACAAGGAGCAGATAAAAGGTCCAGAGTTCATTTCAAGTGTGCTATTTGCATTTGGAATCTGTTGCTGTCAACTCTCAATATGAGATCCAAAGAGCTGTCACTATCAGTGAAGCAAGCCATCATTAGGCTGAAAAAACAAAACAAACCCATCAGAGAGAAAGCAAAAACATTAGGTGTGGCCAAATCAACTGTTTGGAACATCCTTAAAAAGAAAGAATGCACCGGTGAGCTCAGCAACACCAAAAGACCCGGAAGACCAGGGAAAACAACTGTGATGGATGACTTAAGAATTCTTTCCCTGGTGAAGAAAACACCCTTCACAACAGTTGGCCAGATCAAGAACACTCTCCAGGAGGTAGGTGTATGTGTGTCAAAGTCAACAATCAAGAGAAGACTTCACCAGAGTGAATACAGAGGGTTCACTACAAGATGTAAACCATTGGTGAGCCTCAAAAACAGGAAGGCCAGATTAGAGTTTGCCAAACAACATCGAAAAAAGCCTTCACAGTTCTGGAACAACATCCTATGGACAGATGAGACCAAGATCAACTTGTACCAGAGTGATGGGAAGAGAAGAGTATGGAGAAGGAAAGGAACTGCTCATGATCCAAAGCATACCACCTCATCAGTGAAGCATGGTGGTGGTAGTGTCATGGCGTGGGCATGTATGGCTGCCAATGGAACTGGTTCTCTTGTATTTATTGATGATGTGACTGCTGACAAAAGCAGCAGGATGAATTCTGAAGTGTTTCGGGCAATATTATCTGCTCATATTCAGCCAAATGCTTCAGAACTCATTGGACGGCGCTTCACAGTGCAGATGGACAATGACCCGAAGCATACTGAGAAAGCAACCAAAGAGTTTTTTAAGGGAAAGAAGTGGAATGTTATGCAATGGCAAAGTCAATCACCTGACCTGAATCCGATTGAACATGCATTTCACTTGCTGAAGACAAAACAGAAGGGAAAAGGCCCCAAGAACAAGCAGGAACTGAAGACAGTTGCAGTAGAGGCCTGGCAGAGCATCACCAGGGATGAAACCCAGCGTCTGGTGATGTCATCGCGCTCCAGACTTCAGGCTGTAATTGACTGCAAAGGATTTGCAACCAAGTATTAAAAAGTGAAAGTTTGATTGATGATTGTTAATCTGTCCCATTACTTTTGGTCCCTTAAAAAGTGGGAGGCACATATACAAACTGTTGTAATTCCTACACCGTTCACCTGATTTGGATGTAAATACCCTCAAATTAAAGCTGAAAGTCTGGAGTTAAACATCTTGTTCGTTTCAAATCCATTGTGGTGGTGTATAGAGCCAAAAAGATTAGAATTGTGTCTCTGTCCCAATATTTATGGACCTGACTGTATATAAAAAGATATATTATATTATGGTAAAATTATTTGATATATTATAGACATATATATGTATACATACATTGTGACATATATGTAGATAAACATGTGCACGAGATGGTCCATCCCCCTATACAGAACAAAAGATACAAAATTCTGGGACCAAAGATATATAGATAGATTTACCCAGATATGAGAATTAGAGAAGCTAGTGAAAGGTACCAAACAACACCAGGGGAACAGAATAGGCATACAAAAGTGCAGTTGTAGGTATAAACCAGTGATGGCGAACGGCAAGCCATCTCTGTGGGCACGCCAGGAGAAAAGCACACACTGACCGGCCATCCATCCATAGAATTTGTTTCGGCCACACCGCACCCCCCCATGGAACTACATATCCCACAGGTCTCTAGGGCAAGCGGTGATGTGTCTGGGGTGGGCGTGACAGAGAGAACACGGCTCCCATGCGGCTGGAATCAGGGGTGACGTGCGGGCGGGAATGAGCTTTCAGATTGGGAGACACAGACACTGGAGACAGGTGAGATGTGGACATTATGTGTAGATCAGTTCTGTTCGTGGAGTCCTGCTTCTTAGAGGCAGAGGCTCAAGCTGCTACTGTACATCCTGCTGACCAGAGCCATGCAATGCCTGTACCAACTGCTGGTAGGTACCTTCCCCTTCAACTCCTTCCTGTCTGGTTTCACCTCCTTCATCCTGGCCCTGTGTCTAGGATCCAGATTAACCCCCAAAATAAAAGATTTCCTGGGAATCTCTCCAGAAAGTGCCTTTGCAGATTCTCTCTTTGCCAAGACACTTGCTTGTCATGAACTTGAACTTTGTTGGATGAAATTATCGTTTTTCTTCATTGAAAAAAAAAATATATAAATTTTAAACAGCAGTCCTGGGAATTGTGCCCCGTCATTATTGGTATCATTGGGAAACCTTGTACCCCATCATTGGTGTAATTGGGCCTCATTATTGGTATCATTGGGAAACTTTGTGCCCCATCATTGGTGTCATTGGGCCTCGTTATTTGTATCATTGGGAAACTTTGTGCCCCATCATTACTGTTATTTGGCCCCATTATTAGTGTCATTGGGAAACATTTTACCCCCCCTCATTGGTGCCATTGTGCCTCCATTATAGGTGTCATTTAGAAACCTTGTGCCCCATCATTGCTGTTATTTGGCCTCATTATTAGTGTCATTGGGAAACATTTTACCCCCCTCATTGGTGTCATTGTGCCTCATTATTGGTGTCATTGGGAAACCTTGTGCCTCATTATTGGTGTCATTGCATGTGTCAGGTAGGTGAGTGCATGTGTCAGGTAGGTGAGTACATGTGTAATGGTCAGGTAGGTGAGTGCATGTGTCAGGTAGGTCAGTGTATGTTGCACAGTGCATTCTGAGCACAATGCATTCCTGAACTCTGCATTCTAAGCGAATATGGCAGAATTGTACGTTTTTGGCCTCTTAGGGCTCATTCAGAGAGGGATGATCAGTCCCATCCTCTGTACAGAGCCGCTGGTAGGTTTAATTCTGTGTTGGCACTTTGAAAGGAATAAGTTGGTTTTGCGTCGCGGTTTGGGCACTTGGGCTCAAAAAGGTTCGCCATCACTGGTATAAACCATAAGTTGGGCCTCATGGCCCCGAACTGAAGCAACGAAGGAGAAAAAAGTACAGATGTAGCCAGAAGTGGACAACCAGATCAAGGATCACATATCTGTACACTAGGGCCAGGGCTTACCCTTGACTAGGTTCATCTTTGTGTGGGTGCGGGAATGGGTCTCAATTGCATTCATTCCGGCACCCGCATATGTGCAGGGGTGTCTACATTGCTCCTCCTTTGATACAGTGGAGGGGTGAGGGGTAGCCACCCTAATGCCGCGTACACACAATTGCTTTTCCCACCAGCAAAAGTCAGACGTGAGCTTTTGAACGGAAATTCCGACCGTGTGTATGCTCCATCTGACTTTTCCTGTCGGAGTTTCTGCCAGCAAAAGTTTGAGAGCAGGTTCCCTATTTTTCCAACGGAAAAAGTTCCTATCGGAAATTCCATTCGTCTGTATGCAATTCCGACGCGCAAATTTCCTACGCATGCTCGGAAACAATTTGACGCATGCTCGGAAGCATTGAACTTAATTTTCTCGCCTCGTCGTAGTGTTGTACGTCACCGCGTTTTTGAAGGTGGAAAGTTCAGAGAACTTTTGTGTGACCGTGTGTATGCAAGCCAAGCTTGAGCGGAATTCCGTCTGAAAAACCGTCCAAGGTTTTTCCGACGGGAGATCCGATCGTGTGTACGCGGCATTAGGCTAGGTTCACATCTGTGCAAGAAAGAGTGTAAATTGCATGCAGCCGCACACAAAACGCGGTGCTTTAGAAAAAAACACAGTGAAGTTTCCCGCATGTAGAAATTCATGGTGCAAAAGCACCATTGTAATTTCCGTGTGACCGCTATCAACTAGAGATCAGCTTTATTAATGCCAGGCATTTTTACCATAAAGTGCATGAATGGCTCATTTAAAAAATTTGGACAGAGCAGGAAAGGGTTAAAACATTAGATTCTTTTTAGCTGTCTTTGTCCTGATAGGGAGTGAAGGGAAATGTCCCTGTCTTGGAGATGGACCAGGAAGTGAGAGGAAACCTCCCCAAAGTGAGGGTCATTCACATCTTAGACAGTTGTCACTTCAATAGTCATCACCATTGGATAATTCCTCCTTCCCTCCTGCTCTGGTGACAGTATTGGATTTTCCCATACTTTGGGAATGGTCTGCAGGACAAAGACAGGGCTTAATAATATTTAATATTCCTGAGATGTGCCTGCTGTACCATTTACTTGTATGGAACAGTACCCTGTTCTCTTTGTATTGCTTCCTTTGTGTGAAATATCTGATGTTCCTGCCAGTCTCTCTACTTTCCTATTATAAACTGACCACACTAAGCAGGAGAGCACACTGTGTTCAGTTCTCTAGCTATGCTGGGAACTCAGCTTGCTTTTCTCCAACGATCAGACTTGTCCTGACACCCCCATTCCCCCTCCCCTCTGCAAAGTCTTTCACTGGCAAGCCCAGTGTGCTGCTGCTTCTCCTTCCCCAGCTCTTGTGCAGCTGAGAACAGAGGAAATGTGATTATTTATAAAAAGGGGAAAATGGGTATTTATAATGTTTTTTTTTTTTTTTATATCCATACACAAATGTTTTGTCTTCCATTTTCTATTTTAAACGGAATGGGTTGTTTTACAAGGTGATCGTTTACAATCACTTTAACCCTTTCAAACTCTGTACACAACGTCTGCTTTTCCTAACTCTTTAATGCATTCATAATGTCCCCAAACACCTACCTACAGTCAATGGTCACTGTGAGCGGGTCCCCAGAATCTGTGCAGCGTCCCTGATCTTCAGGGTTGTAGAGGAGGGTACTGAGGGTCATGGAGGGATTGGCTCTTATAGGCATCAATCAAACAGTTGGGAGGAGGGAGCAGGGGTGTGGCTTGTCAGGCGCTGTGCGGCGGTACTCTATACAGCGGTACATGTATAATGCATGACCCTATTCCAAGAATAGAAATGTTCTCTTCTTGTAATACTTCCATACACCTGAGTAGAGCCACACTCAGCCATTCATGTCTATGGACAGCTGGATACAGCACCTAGGAAATAAGCCAATATACTTTGTATGGGCTCAGGCACCTGTATGAAAGGTCCCATATGCTGTCAATAGAAATGTCTTATTTTTAGTTGTAACTAAACAGTCTGCAGTAAATTGTTATAATGTTATTGTTTTTTGTGTCCTTTTATTTATACAATCTGACAAACACTTGTACGATGTATGATGGCTTGTTTATAATTTCATGATTTGTAGAACTGATGGGGATACATAAAGGTAAACTCTGGCTGAATGTGGCTCTAATTGCAGTGTGATAGACGTCATCTTTGATGCTGATCAGTAGAGATGGACTTGTGTCAGACACACATCATCAGCATAATGGAAGATCCTCTTGTCAGACGGTTCTCTGTTAGCCATGATAAGACTGACAGCACAATGGCCTGCAGTCTATAGCAGAGTGCACCCTTTTTGTGTGAGAGAACAACTTGGAAGAGCCGATTCATGAGAAAAGTCTTGTCTTATCCAGCTCATCACAAATGGATCTGATGTCTTAGAACTGCCCCAAACTCAGCCAATACAGCTTTATCATGAAATTCCATCCTATTAGTTTACAACACCAAGATAACTAGTTTGATTTATTATACAGGATTTATATAGTGCCAACAAGTTGCACAGCGCTTTAAAAAATAACCGTAGACAGTACAGTTACAATACAAGGGGAATAGGAGAGTCCTGGACCTAAAAGGGAGAATCCACAGAGATTGCTCTGTACATCTGACAAGTATACTGTACATGGCAAATAAAGTATAGAGCCTCTCCTGGGGCACTTATCTCATTGTTATGTTGCCGTGGCGACAGGCTCAGTATAGATTGCCAGGCACAGTGACATATTGATTTGTTCTTATAACTGGATTTATGACCAGTTCATTACCCAAAGGTAGCTAGCATGCTGCATTCAAATATTATTTCCATAAGGAAGACTTTATTATTAGCATGGGTAGCTAATCAGAAACAGAAGTATAGGTTTATGTTGAAAGCTGATTCACACAGGTGTCTAAAATATTGCATTTAGATGTGTACAGAGTATAGTTTTGTATGCATCTAAACGCAGCACTATAGGAATCAATGGGGCCATACACACTGCCATAGGTGTGCGCAGCCTATTGCATTAGGGTGTGCCCCCCCCAAAGCTCAAACACACATGTGTATGACAGTTGTCAGTGGAGCAATAGATGGTGTCAGGGCAGTGGACGGTGTCAGTGGTTTTTATTTTTATTATTTAATTTCTTCTCTTTTTTTTTTTTATTATTTCATTTTCCACTTTTTTTTGGAGCCCCGTTAGGGGGCTTTGGTGAAATATAAGGGGTCTAAACAGGGGAATTCTGTGCCACATGGGGTGATTAGGGTGTGCCTAGGCACACCCTGTGCGCACGCCTATGCACACTGCTGTGTCTAAAAAGAAAATGCATTGTGTTTATCAGCATAAAAAAGCAGTACACAGCTGCATCAGAGGCCCTACATATCTGCAGATTTTATATGTGTAAATGCATATAAATACTTATACATGTAAAGTCATTAGAAGAATTGTACGCATCTAAATGCACCTATTGGGTGTAGTTCGGGGTCTAGCTCTGCCAGCAAGAGCTAGGGCTCTGTGCAGAAATTTGCATATACTTGTGTGAATGAGCCCTTATGATGCAAAATCTAAATAATACCTCTTCTTTTATATACTGACTATATGTATCCTAGAGCACCTAGCCAGGTTTATTTTGCCTACAAAATTTTGCCCTAGATTCCATCCCTCCAGTTTTAATAAATCAGCTTATTTTCTGAGCAGCCTGCAGGGGGTTATGTCATAAAGGGCAGCGTCATCTAAACTGATGGAAAGAAAATACATCTATCTTCTTCACAGCCATAAGCCTTATGCATTTTTTTTCTTTTTCTAGCAAATAAGACAATTTGATTGGTTGCAATGGGTGACACAGACACTATTCCTTTTTTTTTTTGTGTGTTCCATACTTTACCCTAAATAAAATGAAGAAACTCTTGTATTTTTTCATTTCAGTGGAAACCCTCTATAACCCCTTGTTATAATATAATAATCTTCACTGTTGATTTTCAATATCTACAGTACAACAGCTTCTGATTAATTAAAGTTGAACTTAAGGTAGAGCAAAACATATATTTTTTTGAATTTTGGATTCAGTAAGTTTTTTTTGTGTGTCCAATTGGGAAAGTTTCCCCTCACTTCCAGTCCCATAAGCAAAACAGGAAGTGAGAGGAAATCCCCCTGTTGTCACCAGAATCAGCAGAACTAGTGTCCCCATTGCAAGATTACCCCGCTTTCACTCTCACTGATAATGATAAAAAGGACAAATCAAGAGGGTGAATCTCCCCAAACAGGGGCAAATACAGAGATCAATACCTGATGGATGTTCTAATGTCCCTCTCCACACCATTCACAGCTTAAGTCTTAAAGTGATTGTAAAGTCTCGTTTTTTTTCCCTATAAAAATAACAAACATGTAATGCCGCGTACACACGATCGTTTTTCATGACGTTAAAAATGCCATTTTTAAAAATGGGCATTAAAACCGATCGTGTGTATGCTCCAGAGCATTTTTAACGACGTGAAAAACGGCCAATAAAAATTTCGAACATGCTCTATTTTTTCACGTCGTTTTTCATGTCGTTTTTTTAACGTTGTGAAAAACGGTAGTGTGTATGCTTTTACGAGGGGAAAAAAACGCGCATGCTCAGAATTAAGTATGAGACGGGAGCGCTCGTTCTAGTAAAACTAGCGTTCGTAATGGAAATAGCACATTCGTCACGCTGTAACGGACTGAAAAGCACGAGGCTGAAAAGCGCGAATCGTCGCTCAACAAACTTTACTAACATGAAGGGTGGCGCCATTCGAACGGATCTTCCCCTTTATAGTGCCGTCGTACGTGTTGTACGTCACTGCGCTTTGCTCGAGTGTTTTTATTTCATGATCGTGTGTACGCAAGACAGGGTGGAGAGGAAACAAAAAAAAAAAAACGACGAGAAAAACGTTGGTTTTAAAAATGACATTAAAAACGGACGTGTGTACGCGGCATTATACTTACCTGCTCTGTTGCAGTTGATTTGCACAGAGCAGCCTGGATCCTCCTCTTCCCGGGTCCCTCACCTGTGATCCTGGCCCCTCCCTCCTGTTCAGTGCCCCCATAGCAAGCAGCTTGCTATGGGGGCACCCAAGCGGAGTCACAGCCCTGCCTCCTCCTCTCCCTTGATTGAATAGCTGACTTTGATTGACAGCAGTGGGAGCCAATGGCACCACTGCTGTGTCTCAGCCAATCAGGAAGGAGAATTTCAGATGGCTGAGACACTCGTGGACATCGCTGGACAGAAAGGGACCTCAGGTAAGTGTTAGGAGGGCTGAGGGGGGTTGCTACACACAGAAGGCTTTTTATTTTAATTGTATACAATGCCTTATGATAAAAAACCTTCTGCCTTTACAACCCCTTTAATTCTATGCATGAAGGTAAAAAATCTACTCTGTGTAGCAGCCCGCCCTCCCATACTTGCCTAAGCCCGATCTTCCTCCAGCGATGTGTTGGACAGCCTCAGCTCTCTGGGGACTCTCCCTCCTAATTGGCTAAGACAGCAGCGAGAGCCATTGGTTCCCGCTGCTGTCAATCACAGCCAATGAGGAGAGAAAGGGGTGGGACCAAGCCTGGGCTCTGTGTGTGAATAGACACACAAAGCCATGGCTCGGGAGTGAGCCTGCTTTGGTGCCCCCATTGCTAGCTGCTTGCCCTGGGTGCACTTGGCAGGAGGGAGGGGCCACCCACGCCGTCAGGGAACTTAAAAAGCGGAGGATCATGGCTGCTCTGTGCAAAACCGCTACGCAGTGATGGTAAGTATAACATGTTTATTATTTTGTAGCCACTTTGGGGGAGATTTACTAAAACTGGATCGCGCAAAATCTGGTGCAGCTGTGCATAGAAACCAATCAGCTTCCAGGTTTTATTGTCAAAACTTCATTGAACAAGCTGAAGTTAGAAGCTGATTTTAAGTGTAAATTTCCCCCTTTGTGTCTGCCGGTGTTCCATCAGATATGGTGACCTGTCAGAATTGGTAAAGGAAGTGATGTTCTGGTGCCGCCATCTTGCTACACCCCGCACTCCTCCACTGTAACGATACACCAAGAAGGGGGCAAGCGGACATCTTGTTACAACCACGGAGTTTTGCGGTTCACTAATATTTTTAACAGTAAACAGAGCTTATAAGGTGAAATAGAGTATTTAGAAATCTGACGGACTGTTTAGATGTCAAATTTTAAAAGCAGCGGCCAACCTGCTGATCTCACAGGTTTGCTAATGTGACAGAACACCTCTGCTTTTATAATTCAACATGTAAACAGTCCGAGGGATTTCTAAATATACTTCACCATATATGCTCCATTTCCAGTTAAAAATAACTGTGAAATGCAAAACTCCAGTGGGTGTAACAAGATGTCCGCTTGCCCTCTTTTTGGTGTATCGTACTGTGGAGGAGTGCGGGGTGTAGCAAGATGGCGGCGTCGAAACGTCTCTTCCGTTACCAATTCTGACTGGGTCACCTAATCTGACTGAACACCTGTAGGCATGCAAGCACTAGCAACTGCTGAATGTCATTCCTCATGGTGGGTTTCCTAAAGGTGACAACATTGGACCATGCCTGTGCAATGTTTATGGCTGCTTGTAGTCTCTATGGGGAGAACGTACGACACGGTGACAGCGCAGAAAAGTATTTGCAAGACATGGACGGAGCATTGCTACGCTATAACAGGAAGTGCTGAACAAGGAACTATATGGCAGGCTCAGTAGGTGTTATTATAATGAAAGCCACAGATTCTAAAATATTCCAAATGACTTTAACATGTTAAAGCTTAAATTAGATTTTTTTAATTGGGTTTACATATACGGTACTTCAGCTAAAATGGAGTGAAAGTGAGTCCCTTTTCTTGAGTGATTAATGTGGCAGGCATGTAGGAATCACTAAAGTAAGCAAAAACGCTTCCTGCCATTATAACCTTAGAGACTGCCATTAGCACTGACTTATGCCCCATACACACGATCATTTTTAATGTAATTTTTAAAACTGACGTTTTTCTTGTCATTTTTTTTCTTGTTTCCTCTCAAGCCTGTCTTGCGTACACACCATCATTTTAAAAAATGTTCAAGCAAAGCGCAGTGACGTACAGCACGTACGACGGCACTATAAAGGGGAAGTTCCGTTCGAATGGCGCCACCCTTCATGTTAGTAAAGTTTGTTGAGAGACGATTCGCTCTTTTCAGTCTAGTGCTTTTCAGTCCGTTACAGCATGACGAATGTGCTATCTCCATTACGAACGCTAGTTTTACCAGAACGAGCGCTCCCGTCTCATACGTGATTCTGAGCATGCGCGTTTTTTTTCACGTCGTTAAAGCATACACACTATCGTTTTTCACGTCGTTAAAAAAAACGACATGAAAAACAACGTGAAAAAAGAGAGCATGTTCGAAATTTTTATTGGCCGTTTTTCACGTCGTTAAAAATGCTCTGGAGCATACACACGATCATTTTTAATGGCCATTTTTTTTAATGGCATTTTTAATGGCATGAAAAATGATCGTGTGTATGGGGCATTAGAACATCCTGCAGCCTTTCTCTGTATAGACCAGGTCATGAATTCTATAAACTGGGGGGAATAAACATGAATGCTCAGCCTGTAGTCTGAAAATATAAGCAGTGTCTTTTAGACACAGGTGACATCATGTCATGCAGATAGGGTGGCACAACCATAGATTTCTGTATGTGGAGGGTACAAGTATGACCCTGACATCTATGCACACTAACCACATTCTTCAGCTGTTCATAGTCCGTATATTAAAAAGTTTCCAGTTAGGAAAAATTGCTGGCTACTGGTATAGGAACCATAGCTGTCACTTGACTTGGCCTATGCACTAAGGAGGGGGGGGGGGGCTGGACAAGTTGGAAGGGAAGGGAAGGTGAACGATTGGATCCCTTCAATAAAACATACGTATTTTTTCAACTCTGCATCATTTGAAGTATACAGGTCCTTCTCAAAAAATTAGCATATTGTGATAAAGTTCATTATTTTCTGTAATGTACTGATAAACATTAGACTTTCATATATTTTAGATTCATTACACACAACTGAAGTAGTTCAAGCCTTTTCTTGTTTTAATATTGATGATTTTGGCATACAGCTCATGAAAACCCAAAAATCCTATCTCAAAAAATTAGCATATTTCATCCGACCAATAAAAGAAAAGTGTTTTTAATACAAAAAAAGTCAACCTTCAAATAATTATGTTCAGTTATGCACTCAATACTTGGTCGGGAATCCTTTTGCAGAAATGACTCCTTCAATGCGGCGTGGCATGGAGGCAACCAGCCTGTGGCACTGCTGAGGTGTTATGGAGGCCCAGGATGCTTCGATAGCGGCCTTAAGCTCATCCAGAGTGTTGGGTCTTGCGTCTCTCAACTTTCTCTTCCCAATATCCCACAGATTCTCTATGGGGTTCAGGTCAGGAGAGTTGGCAGGCCAATTGAGCACAGTAATACCATGGTCAGTAAACCATTTACCAGTGGTTTTGGCACTGTGAGCAGGTGCCAGGTCGTGCTGAAAAATGAAATCTTCATCTCCATAAAGCTTTTCAGCAGATGGAAGCATGAAGTGCTCCAAAATCTCCTGATAGCTAGCTGCATTGACCCTGCCCTTGATAAAACACAGTGGACCAACACCAGCAGCTGACATGGCACCCCAGACCATCACTGACTGTGGGTACTTGACACTGGACTTCAGGCATTTTGGCATTTCCCTCTCCCCAGTCTTCCTCCAGACTCTGGCACCTTGATTTCCGAATGTACTTTGGACCACTGAGCAACAGTCCAGTGCTGCTTCTCTGTAGCCCAGGTCAGGCGCTTCTGCCGCTGTTTCTGGTTCAAAAGTGGCTTGACCTGGGGAATGCGGCACCTGTAGCCCATTTCCTGCACACGCCTGTTCACGGTGGCTCTGGATGTTTCTACTCCAGACTCAGTCCACTGCTTCCGCAGGTCCTCCAAGGTCTGGAATCGGTCCTTCTCCACAATCTTCTTCAGGGTCCGGTCACCTCTTCTCGTTGTGCAGCGTTTTCTGCCACACTTTTTCCTTCCCACAGACTTCCCACTGAGGTGCCTTGATACAGCACTCTGGGAACAGCCTATTCGTTCAGAAATTTCTTTCTGTGTCTTACCCTCTTGCTTGAGGGTGTCAATGATGGCCTTCTGGACAGCAGTCAGGTCGGCAGTCTTAGCCATGATTGCGGTTTTGAGTAATGAACCAGGCTGGGAGTTTTTAAAAGCCTCAGGAATCTTTTGCAGGTGTTTAGAGTTAATTAGTTGATTTAGATGATTAGGTTAATAGCTCGTTTAGAGAACCTTTTCATGATATGCTAATTTTTTGAGATAGGATTTTTGGGTTTTCATGAGCTGTATGCCAAAATCATCAATATTAAAACAAGAAAAGGCTTGAACTACTTCAGTTGTGTGTAATGAATCTAAAATATATGAAAGTCTAATGTTTATCAGTACATTGCAGAAAATAATGAACTTTATCACAATATGCTAATTTTTTGAGAAGGACCTGTAGTATGCCTTTCCATTCTGGCATGAGTGGGAATAGGATTGTTAAACTTAGCTGCTTTGATCCAGACCTAGAATTACCGTCATTAGAGATACGCTATATTACCAAAAGTATTGGGACACCTGCCTTTACGCGCACATGAACTTTAATGGCATCCCAGTCTTAGTGTGTAGGGTTCCATATTGAGTTGGCCCACTCTTTGCAGCTATACTAGCGTCAACTCTTATAGGAAGAGTTGAAGCTATTTTTGGGGGTGTGTCTATGAGAATGTTTGACTGTTCTTCCAGAAGCGCATTTGTGAGGTCAGGCACTGATGTTGGATGAGAAGACCTGACTTGCAGTCTCCGCTCTAATTCATTCCAAAGGTGTTCTTTCAAGTTCAGGCCAGTCAAGTTCCTCCACCCCAAACTCGCTCATCCATGTCTTTATGGACCCTGCTTTGTGCACTGGTGCGCAGTCATGTTGGAACGGGAAGGGGCCATCCTCAAACTGTTCCCACAAATTTGGGCACATGAAATTGTCCAAAATGTCTTAGTATGCTGATGCCTTAAGAGTTTCCTTCACTGGAACTAAGTCCATCCCCTGAAAACTAACCCCACACCATAATTCACCCTCCACCAAATGATTTGGACCAATGCATAAAGCAAGGTCCATAAAGACATGGATGAGCGAGTTTGGGGTGGAAGAACTCGACTGGCCTGCACAGAGTCCTGACCTCAACCCGATAGAACACCTTTGGGATGAATTAGAGCGGAGACTGCAAGCCAGGCCTTCTCGTCCAACATCAGTGTCTGACCTGTCAAATGTGCTTCAGGAAGAATGGTCAAACATTCCCATAGACACACTCCTAAACCTTGTGGGCAGCCTTCCCAGAAGAGTTGAAGCTGTTATAGCTGCAAAGGACTAAGACGCCAATAAAGTTCATGTGCATGTAAAGGCAGGCATCCCAATACTTTTGGTAATATAGTGTAACTTGTTTGTACCAAGCACAAGTATAAGAAAAATATATTTTCCTGGAATACAGTTTTAATCATAGATGTTTCAACACAGACTGAATCTTCAAAATCATCAGGGAATCCCAGATTGAAGATCCTACCTCAATAACTTAGGACACTGGAAAATGAATAAACCAACAAAGTCATATGGCCTCTCTAAGGCTGGATTCTCCATACCACATTGGTGAGGTTTGGTGAGCAGAACCAGAGATTCTGGGAAGTTTTCCTAAGGGGGATGTTGAACATGGCCCTTTATACTTTTCATTTTGTGAAATATAAAGTCCAACTTCAGGCAAACTTTTGCTTAGTTCAGATTTGGGAAGGGTTAGAACCTTTTCAGATTTTACTGCTGTCTATGATTACTTAGGAGAGATTTCCCCTTATTTCCTGTTTAGTTACCAGAACAGCATATAAATTAATGTTTCCGATAAGGACAAAGGCAGCAATGGAAACATTTTTTAGTAGAGTAAAGCCCTGTACACACGATCGGATTTCCTATGGTTTTTAAACCGATGGATTTTTGAAGCTGACTTCCATCAGTCTTGCCTACACACCATCAGTCAAAAAACGATCGTCCCAAACGACATGACGTAAAACACTCCGATGAGCCGAGACAAATGAAGTTCAATGCTTCTGAGCATGCGTCGACTTAATTCTGAGCATGCACAGGTTTTTTATCCGATGGACTTGCCCCTAGACGATCGGAATTTGCTATCGGTTTTTTATCCATCGGAAAAATTTAAAACATGTTCTATTTTTTGACACCGATGGGGCCCATACACGATTGGTTTGTCCGATTGAAAAAAATCCATCAGACTGTTTTCATCTGTAAAACCGATCGTGTGTACGCGCCTTTAGGCCCCTTTCACGCGGGCAATTTCTCTTTTGATCAGCAGAGGATCTGTCTGCTGATCCCTTGCTGAGCTGGTGGATGACAAGTCTGTGTCTGCTCAGTTTCTGCAGAGGGGACACGGGCACAGCCCGCTCTGCCCAATGGACAACTGGGTGTAAACGGACTACCACTGATCTGATCTGCCTACACAGAGGAGAACAGATCTCCTTCCTTTTGTTTTTAGCAGATCGGATCAAGGTAGACAGGTGTAAACAAACGCTTTTTATCCATTTATACCCACCTGTCCATAGGGGTGAATGGACCGTCCGATCAGGTCCGCCAGAAAAACTGACAGGTGGACCGTCGTGTGAAAGGGACCTAAGGAAAAGTTTAGTTGGCCATACAATGTACAACATTTGCTTAGTGGGTGGCCCTTTTGCCCCCCCCCCTCCCATCCAGCATGCTTTGATTGAGAATTTGGAAAAGCAGGGTAGAAAATTGGCAGCAGAACAATGGCTGCATCCAATCAGATGCAGGTGCAGTTCAGGTATTTTGAATTTGGACAGCCAGCAGAACCAATACAATAGCCACAGCGGGCAGGGCCGGCGCTCCCACTAGGCGAACTAGGCAGCCGCCTAGGGCCGCTGACTTCCCTCCTAGCCTGGCCAAGGAACACAAGGGGCGGAAGAATGCCACCCTACACAGGGCTGGGGCGCTGACTGACTCTCCAGAGAAAGCAGCAGCCGTGGAGGACATCTGTTACAGCTGCTGCTGCGGTGGTCAGCAGCAGCTCAGCCTGTGAGGAGGGCGACACAGAGCAGGCTCCCGGGAGTCAGAGGACAGCTGGGGAGGCAGAGGAGGCGGGCACCATGTCTCAGATCACCGGGCTGGTCGGGAGGCAGTGTGGATGTTTGTCTTGCCTAGGGTGCGAAATAGTCAAGCATTGGCCCTGACGGCGAGCTGGCTGTCAAAGTACAATAGCCACAGCGGGAGGTGCACCCATCCATGCTGTATAGTGTGAATGGAGGAATATGTTAAATTTTTTTTTCATTCAGCTCACAGGCTGAACAAAAGAAAAGCCTATTTAGGTCTGTCACTCCGCGGGCATGAAAAATCATAGCAGATATTTCTAAAGAGGAACGTCATCCTCCCAATGAAATCGTCATTTTTTTTATGCTGTAATAATACAGCACCGATGTCCTGTTACAAGGGGAGCTGACTGTCCTTTCCTGGTTCTTACAGCCGGCTCCCCAGTGACGCAGCGTCAGATCTCGCACATGTGCAGATTGAGAACTGATGCTGTTTATATATTGCCTATGCCTCCGGGAAAATTGACATCACATATACCTGGATGCATTACTTTCCACCATTCATAGAATGGTATCTAAACAGACAGGTTTTCTGCCTCTGGTTCTATGAATGGAAAGCCTCCTGGGATTAGAATGCTGAAAAGTTACGTTTTTTAGTAATGGTTTACTTTAGAATTAAAGGGAAGTGTTCACAGAGGCAGAAGATGCTGACAAAGATGCTAACCTTATAGGCTCCTCTTGAATTAGTGTTTTTTATTTTTTATTTTATTGCTGCTTGTTTTGAGAGATACTTCTGCAATAAAGTGATATTAAAGTCAAATATATCTTTTTTTAATGTATACTTACCTGCTCTGTGCAATGGTATTGCACAGAGCAGTCCCTTACCTCCTCTTCTGAAGTTCCCCACCCGCACTTCCTGTTGCTTCTTCTTCTGAGTGCCCCCATTGTGATATGGGGGCACAAGTGTGGGCATGCTCCTGAGCTGGGCTGTGTGCATCCATAGATACACACAGCGTGGCTGGTTACCCCCCTGCCCTCCTCAGAGAATTTGACTGACAGTAGCTCTCAGTGAAGCCTGTGAGTAAAAGTGGAGAGGGGGGGGGGGCTGCATACCCGAATGTAGGGAATGCATTAAGGTATAAAATGCTTTGATTTATAACTACTTTAAAGAAGTTAAATACTTTTTTTTCCCCCATGCAGTGAGGTTCTGCCTGCACTGCATGGGTTAACTGCTCGTTTTTGCCTAGGGGTGAGGAAAGCAGAGATACGAAAAAAACTGAAAATAAGCCTTGGGACTTTAAATGAAGTGAGTACCGTTCCGCCAGTAAACGTGCCAATGGGTAGTAAATACAGTAAAAATATTTATTTTGTTGGAAAACAAAAGACATGAATAACATCCACAATAGCCAGTTAGAGGAATACATCAAATGATAGTACAATATTGTCATAACAGAATATATCAAGCAGTGGTACATAAATTGTCATAGCAGTCATGGTGCATGGGCATCTATAGTACCCAGTTGTCATATATGGAAAAAATATGACAGGGTGGTAGTCATGGTCATTATACAACAGCATCTGTAGTACCCGACGCGTTTCGCGAGGCCAGCTCGCTCCTCAGGGGTGGATGCATGTAACAATGTCCCTAAAGTAGAAAATATGTATGTATAAATTGGCAATATAGCAAAGTGTTGATTGTAAATAGGTACAAAGTTGGAGGGGTCTTAGGTAAAAAAAAAAAACATACTCACCACTGAGCTTGACCATGGCATAATATGTGGCTCCCAGGAGGCTGCGACGTGGAAACGTCGGGCTGATTTCACCCCCTCAGCTCCCTGTGGAGGCCTCTTGTCGCTGCCTCCTGGGAGCCACATATTCTGCCATGGTCAAGCTCAGTGGTGAGTATCGGGATTTTTTTTACCTAAGACCCCTCCAACTTTGTACCTATTTACAATCAACACTTCGCTATATTGCCAATTTATACATACATATTTTCTACTTTAGGGACATTGTCACATGCATCCACCCCTGAGGAGCGAGCTCGCCTCGCGAATTGCGTCTGGTACTACAGATGCTGTTGTATAATGACCATGACTACCACCCTGTCATATTTTTTCCATATATGACAACTGGGTACTATAGATGCCCATGCACCATGACTGCTATGACAATTTATGTACCACTACTTGATATATTCTGTTATGACAATATTGTACTATCATTTGATGTATTCCTCTAACTGGCTATTAGTACTCACTTCATTTAAAGTCCCAAGGCTTATTTTCAGTTTTTTCATGTATTTTAGGGACGGAAGTGTAATTCTGGGGGACAACAAACCATTTTCTCTCTTTTTTTTCATGATGTTCTGATATACAAGTAGCGTCATGTCACAACTGAGTATAAAAGAGAAGAGAGGCGCCTCTAGGTGTAGCAATATGGTTACATTGAATAAAGGTACAACATTTAGCAACTCACATGATTTATGATTAAAACCGGCACATCTAAGTATGCAGGCATCCAGGGTAAAGCTGTCCACATAGACCATCCTCCTCACCGCCATTAACGTCATCCCTTCCACGCTGTGCTCCACAAGTGGTTCAAGCCTCACTTTCAGATCACTCTACTGCAGGGTAGTCTTCCTGGTCATGATTGCAGACTGACAGCGGTGAGAGCCGGTGGTGTGGGGGATGGTCTATGTGGACAGCTTTACCCCGGATGCCTGCATACTTACTGTAGATTTGCCTCTTTTAATCATCAACCATGTGAGTTGGTAAATGTTGTACCTTCATTAAATGTAACCATATTGCTACACTTAGAGGCGACTCTCTTCTTTTTTTATACTCTATAGCTCCTGCTGGATTTTGCTTCTAATCCCCTTGTGGAGGCTTCCATTTGTGGATGGACATTTTATGGTTACACAACCTGATCACATTGCTATAATCTTTTCATATGGACTATAAACTGAAGGACTTATAAATAAATGGTTGTGGAACGAATCATCTGAGTTTCCATTATTTCTTATGGGGAAATTCGCTTTGATATATGAGTGTTTTGATTGCAAGCATGTTTCCGGAACGAATCCAAGGTTTTAGTGTAAAGTTAATTAGTGTCTTAGAATTGCCACCAATCAGATTTAGACTTTCCATCTTTATTTTCAGACATTTTGAATATTCTAGCTATGAGTTAGTATATAAATTGTGGAAAGTGATTGATGGTTATGTGCAATATTGATAATATTTTAGGACATTAAGCATGAGGTCCATTACTGTAAAACCAAGCGGTTTCTTCTACTCCCAGGTTCATATAGGATTGCTAATTAAAATGTGATTTGTGCAGGTGTGAGATATGAGCGTCCCTGAGATAATCCATTCAAGTGCCCCCCTCTAATTAATGTGTGCTGAGCACTGTAAATGATCCCAAGTATAAATAGCCTGCTTTGATGTAGGTCTTGCTGTTTTGGAAGTACTAGATCACTGTCACTGACGAACTTTGCTGATCTCACACAAAACTCAGTGGTGTGTTTGAAAGTAAGCAGAGATCTAGGTGACGCAGACTCCATGGCTTCTTGTACGGCACATGAAATTCTGGATTGCCAGGGAATTTGCTGAGGATTTGTCCCTCATTGTCTGTCACAGTCTACTGCCAGCATTGTCACGGACTGTCCCTCACCCTCTGACTTCTTCATCTGGTGAACTCCTAAACTTTCTCCCTCTCTAGTATGGCAAGGTTTATTTAATACTGCTGGACAGGTGACAGTTCAAGAACTAAATACAATTTCTCAAATTTTTCTGACAAGGCAGGGGCGGCATGCTGTGTGACACTTAAAAAATTCAAGGACTGCTGCCAATCGCCAAAATCTAAGAGTATGGTGAATCTGCAAATACAGGAGGTGAATTATGGAAAATACGGTTGAAAGTGGCAAATTGTTCGATTTTTACGCTGGGAGATCAGTGTTGTTTTGACAGAGTGATGCCCTACCTATGGGAACTCGTGTAATTTTGCTGTGAGGTGATATCCATATACTGTATCTAGCAATACTAGCAATGAAGAAAAAAATGTTTACGCTTACGTGCTTTTACGCTCTTTTCACACGTTTACACAAGGTATTGTAGCGGCCTCACCCTCTCTCTCTTCTTTAACGGTTACTTTGGCTTCGGTCTAGGGGTACCTTGAAGGGGAGAGCGAGGTGCGCCACGGCCCATGTCCTCTAGATTACTGCGTGTAGAGGTGAAGGCCAGCATCTAATTACACCCAGGCTGTGTATACGCTCAGAGCCAAGTCTGTTCTGCTGATAACCCCCTTTGCTCCCAGTAACTGGAGTACCACACACTGAAAAGGTCCAACACTTATTTATTCCATAACGGCAAACAAATAGTCCTTTGCGAGCAGACAGTTTGAGACCCATAGAACAGTTCAGTATTGGTGGGGAGTAGGTCAAGGCACAATCCTCAAAGAAACTAAACCGTTGAGGTTTCACCAATGGTTGCTAAGCACAGTGGCTGTTAAATGGAATTTTAGGCTTTAGAGTCTCTTCCAGCGACTCTAATGAACAGGAACTGGAGTTGCCTTCGCTATGTTACAGCCCCTGTCAGGGGAAAGACATCCCTCCAAGGGAGTTACCAGAGGCCCTGCCGTCACCGGATTAATGCTGTACCGGGCTATTCGGAAGGGTTACACTCCCCGGCCTCCTCGCTTCAGATACGGGTCCCAACACCTTAGGGCCCCTCGGACTCCTCCACCCTCGCAGAACCCAATCGAAGTTACTGGGTCCCAGGCCTTGGCTCCATCCTTCGCTCCATCCCTCGCTCCGGCCAGGTCAAGGGCACCTGGGCCCGGAACTCCGGAACGCCAGTACCCAGGCTGAAGGTGCCTGGGCGCGGCCGCGTCCTCCAACTCTGAACCCCGAAGTCAGGGTGTCCGCCCCTTTTATCTCCTCTCCCTTTGCGTCACAGCGGGTTCCCCGCCCCGCTGTACCGGCGCCAGGAAAGGACAAAAAGGTACAGTCTTGCGGTGCAGGTTCAACTCCGACCCAGGGCGACAACGCCACCTGCAGGCCACAGGGAACCTTGCACCACCAGAGTCCTCCAAGAACCACAAAAGGGATTCTCAGATTCCCTAACAATTAGTACATCTGGGTTAAATAACCCAGATGCTTCCCCCCCAAATTTAAATACCTGCTACAGTATTTATAGAACATTTTACTCAGGATTTTGTTGTCAACAAGATCCTGAAACATCACTATATGTACAAGTCCATGTGCAACTGGCCTTAAAGTGATATTACAAAAAATAACAAACATGTTATACTTGCCTGCTCTGTGCAGTGGTTTTGCAGAGAGCAGCCCTGATTCTCCTCTTGGGTCCCCTGCCGGTGCTCCTGGTCCCTCCCTGCTGCCAACTGCCCCCAGAACAACCAGCTTGCTTTGGGGGCACTGGTGCGTGCTCACTCTCTGTCCATTCACACATGGAGCATGGCACGGCCCCACCCCTACTCTCTCCTCATTGGCTCACTGGCTGTGATTGACAGTAGCAGGAGACATTGGCTGTCTTAGCCAATCCGGAGGAAGAGACCCGGGAGAACCGATGCTCTTGTGCACATCACTGGATTGAGACTCAGGTAAATATTAGGGGGGCTGCTGCACACAAAGTTTTTTACCTTCAGACATAGAATGCATGAAGGTAAAAAGCCTTGAGCCTTTACAAGCACTTTAAGCATTTTTAAAAATGAACCCCTAACCTCCTTCCCCAACACATAATCCTATTGAAATGAACAATGAGTTAATCACTATTTTAATATATCTGCTGCTACAGAAGCTCACGGGGGTCCTGGATCTGAACCAATATCTGCATTGCAAAGAATGAAAGTAATCAGACAAAAAACAAAGAAGCAAAAACGAAATAGAAATACCCATCTCCCATCAGAGTCTCAAAATTCATACCAATTTAGAACACAATGATGCTCTTGCACCAGAATCATTCAGAACTATGGAACTACACAAATAGCACCATATAACAATATAGGTTCAAGTGTACATAGATGCAGAGACAAGACATTTTATTGAATGATATAAGACAAACACAAGTTACTTGTGTAGCGGGGTCTCCTTTAAGACTCTCAGGACTACCTTACCCAGAACCCCATTCGGCACCCAGGATGCAATGTTTCCACCCCAGAGACTCATGGGTGGGGTTATATAAGGAGGAGGCGAGGCTGCGCTCGGCCTCTTTGGGACACAAGACTTCAGTGGGGAGATCTTCCTGTGCGGATCCGCTGTGGTGCAAGGCCTGAAGCCTGGGGCCTTGCGCTGTTACCCAAAAGAGCCTTCCACCCCCATTGCGAGCCTGGGTGGCATCTGACTCGGTCATCCTCAACCGCTGCTGAGCCGGAGACCAGACCGCTGCAGAGGCTGTGTGTGGAGACACAGCAGGTGGAAGTTCCCGGACTGGGATCGCGCCCGGAGGGGTGAGCGAGCACATGCTCAATCCATATACTGTATACTATTATTAGGCCTACAGACTACCGTGGCCCACCTGTTCATATTTAAGTCCCCACTGGAGATCCATAGCAGAACTGAGTCAAACGGATCTCTAGTGGAGTGTTCTGTGTTGCCATTTTTTACCCTTTGGATAACAAATGTGTTCCTGAAATGTGCATCACCGTTTAAAGACTTGCATGCGAAGAATTCATCCCCTAGAGACTGAGTTATATGGTCAGGCCTGGCCATCCAGATAGTTTATTTAGTTGCTGCGCCATAGGGCGCATAGTGAAGTACTGTTACACGTGGCGCGTGTGCGCCATATCTTACTAGTTATAGTGTGGCTATTGCTGCAGGGCTCTGCAAATAGATTCATGTGATCTGTTGCAACTGTTGATTTTATTGCCAGTAGAAAGTAAACTCGTTATTCTTCTATCATTGCATTGGTGTCTGAATTTAACCATAGAGCATAAGATATATACATATTACCCTAGACTAACTGTGCCAGAGGGGGGGGGGGGGTGAGTGAATTGCCGGGGGTTGGCGGAGCTGTCTTCAAGGCCCAAACTAAATCTGCGGCCCTCTTAACTGAAGGTATCGCTACACTTGCAAGAACCTCTGATGGAATCCACAATGGAAAAAGATCTGGGGGTCCTAGTGTATCACAGTTTTAGCAATGGCATGCAATGCCAAGCTGCAGCAAGCGAAGAAAGCAGAATATTAGCAAGCATTAAAATGGATATTTACTCAAGAGATAAATCTATAATTATACAACTTTACAAAGCTCTGGTCCGGCCACATCTTAAAGGAGAAGTCCAGCCTGAGCTTTTTAGGCTGGGCTTCTCCTAAGGGTCACAGGAGTGCAATTTGTTTTGCACTCCTGTGACCCGTTTTCAGCGGAGAGCGGTCTGAAGTCTGCTGAACACTTTCACACTGGGGGCCGCCTGTGCCTTAGCGGTAAAGCATTTCTTGTTTTAGCAGCGTTTTACTGCTGTTTAAGCTGCGCTTTTCGGATGCTAGCGGGGGGCTTTTAACCCCAAAGAAGGGGTTAAAAACTCCTGTGTTGCGGCGCTACTGAAGTGCTTTTCAGGTGCTTCAGAAGCGCTGCCCATTCATTGCAATGGGCAGGGGCATTTTGGGAGCGCTGTATACCGCCCTGCTTCCAGTACTTTTCCGAACGTACCGCAAGCGCACCACCCGGCAGTAATTAATGGAAGGCAGTTTTCAGGCGCTTGCTATTTCTAGCTCTTAACCACTTGCCGGCCGATATACGTGGTCAGAATGGCACGGGCAGGCATATGGGCGTACCTGTACGTCCCTTTAAATTTTCCGCCCAGCGGGCGCACGCCCGCCACTTGCCTCGTAAGTGCGCCCGCGGGACCCGGGAGCTCGATGTTCCCGGGCGATTGCGGACGGCAAAGGCAGAACAGGGGGATGCCTTTGTAAACAAGGCAATTCCCCTGTTCTACCTAGTGACATGTAAGGGATCTACTGTTCCCTGTGATCGGGAACAATGATCACTGATGTTTCACTGGTAGCTCCTCCCCCTA
The DNA here is from genome assembly GCA_029206835.1 of Rana muscosa. Taxonomy (NCBI): domain Eukaryota; kingdom Metazoa; phylum Chordata; class Amphibia; order Anura; family Ranidae; genus Rana; species Rana muscosa. The sequence continues at coordinate 737,109,334 of CM055118.1, forward strand.
ACAGTTAGAATCACTCCCTAGGACACACTTAACCCCTTCAGCGTCCCCTAGTGGTTAACCCCTTCACTGACAGTGTAATTTTTACAGTAATCAGTGCATTTTTATAGCACTGATCGCTGTATAAATGTCAATGGTCCCAAAAATGTGTCAAAAGTGTCCGATATGTCCGTCGCAATGTTACAGTCACAATAAAAATACTAGTAAAAAAACAAAAATAAATAAAAATGGCATAAATCTATTCCCTATTTTGTAGACGCTATAACTTTTGCGCAAACCAATCAATATACGCTTATTGCAATTTTATTTTTATTTTTTTACCAAAAATAGGTAGAAGAATACATATTGGCCTAAACAGGGAATTTTTTTTTTTTTTTTTTAAATTGTGATATTTATTATAACAAAAAGTAAAAAATATTGTGTTTTTTTTTCAAAATTGTCGCTCTTTTGTTTATAGCGCAAAAATAAAAACCACAGAGGTGATCAAATACCACCAAAAGAAAGCTTTATTTGTAGGGAAAAAACATAAAAATGTCATTTGGGTACAGTGTTGCATGACCGCGCAATTGTCATTCAAAGTGCGACAGCGCTGAAAACTAAAAATTGGTCTGGGCAGGAAGGGCGTGAAAATGCCCTGTATTGAAGTGGTTAAATACCTGAAAACTGCCTTAGTGTGAATGCTGTCTTAATGCTGAGGTTTCGGTATGCCAATTTTTACATAGTTACGTTGGTCCAGCCTGGAAAATTATCAGCCAAAAAGCTGATTACTATTTGGGTATTTTGAGGGGCTGTGTGGCCAGGTATCAAAATACAGGAAGTTTGTCCATTTGGGCTGTATAGCATGGAAGGCGGAATCTGTTAGTATTTTAGTATCTGATAGTAATCAGTATATGACCAGCTTTGCCAAACAAGCTAAAGATAGAGGGTTACTATGCACAGCTGGATAGAAGTCGCCTTAAAGTAGTGCAGGAACCTTTTCTAAAGTTGGAGCGACTTCCGTAGTGCTCTCATTGACTAACATAAGATTTCACATGTCACGCAACTTGGGGTCTTATAAGTCAGATCCCAAGTCGCAGCAGTGTGAACTGAGTCTTAATATAATTTCAAACATAATTAAAATTTTCTTTCAGTCTGCAGCTTTCATAAATATAATATCTGGTTATATAGTTAAATAGTTGCATGGTAGGTGAGGTTAAAAAAGGTACAAGTCCTTCAAGTTCAACATATGTGTGTGATTGTATGTCAGTATTACATTGTATATCCCTGTATGTTGTGGTCGTTCAGGTGCTTATCTAATAGTTTTTTGAAACTATTGATGCCTTCTGCTGAAACCACCCCTTACAGTAAAGAACCCTCTACGCAGTTTGAGGTTAAACTTATTTTCTTCTAATTTTAATGAGTGGCCACTTGTCCTACTAAACTCCCATCCGCGAAAAAGTTTTATCCCTATTGTGGGGTCACCAGTATGGTATTTGTAAATTGAAATCATATCCCCTCTCAAGCGTCTTTTTCTCCAGAGAGAATAATTTCCGTGCTCGCAACCTTTCTTCATAACTAATATCCTCCAGACCCTTTATTAGCTTTGTTGCCCTTTTTTGTACTCTCTCCATTTCCAGTACATCCTTCCTGAGGACTGGAGCCCAGAACTGGACAGCATACTCCAGGTGATGCCGGACCAAAGTGTTGTAGAGTGGGAGAGATATATTGCTTTATCTCTGGAGTTAATCCCCTTCTTAATGCATGCCAATATTCTGTTTGGTTTGTTAGCAGCAGCTTGGCATTGCATGTCATTGCTGAGCCTATCATCTACTAGGACCTCCAGGTCCTTTTCCATCCTTGATTCCCCCAGAGGTCCTCCCCCTATTGAGTAGATTGCATACATATTTTTGCCGCCCAACTGCATTATTTTAGATTTTTTTTACATTAAACCTCATTTGTCATGTATTTGCCCACCCCAATAATTTGTTCAGATCTACTTGCAAGATTTACACATTCTGCAGAGAAGTTATTGCCCTGCTTAGCTTAGTATCGTCTGCAAATACAGAGATTGAACTGTTTATCCCATCCTCCAGGTCGTTTATGAACAAATTAAACAGATGGGTCCCAGCACAGAACCCTGAGGGACCCCACTTCCCTCCCCTGACCATTCCACGTACTCCCCATTTATCACCACCTTCTGAACTCGCCCTTGTAGCCAGTTTTCAATCCATGTACTCACCCTATGGTCCATGCCAACAGACCTTACTTTGTACAGAAAACGTTATATTGGGAACTGTGTCAAATGCTTTTGCAAAATCCAGACACCACGTCTACGGGCCTTCCTTTATCTAGATGGCAGCTCACCTCCTCATAGAAGGTTAATAGATTGGTTTGGCAAGAACGATTCTTCATGAATCCATGCTGATTACTGCTAATGATACCGTTCTCATTACTAAAATCTTGTATATTTTCCCTTCTCATCCCCTCCAAGAGCTTACATACTATTGATTTTAGGCTAACTGGTCTGTAATTCCCAGGGATGTACTTTGGCCCTTTTTTAAATATTGGTGCTACATTGGCTTTTCTCCTATCAGCTGATACCATTCCATTCAGTAGACTGACAGTAAAAATTAGGTACAATGGTCTGGCAATTACTTGACGGAGTTCCCTAAGTACCCCCGGGTGCAAGTCATCTGGTCCCGGTGATTTATTAATGTTAAGTTTCCCAAGTCTATTTCTAATTCTGTTAGGAATGAAGGTGTTTCTTGTGATGTGTCATGAGGAGAAACACCCCCCCCCCCCCCCGATTCCCTTGTGAAGACTGAGGAGAAGAATAAATTTAATACAGTACCTTCACCATCTCTCCACCCCTTGTAACCAGATGTCCTTCCTCATTATATATTTTATGGGGCCGATATGGTCTATCCTCCCTGTTTTACTTATATACTTAAAGGGGTTGTAAAGGTTTGTTTTTTAATTTCTAAATAGGTTCCTTTAAGCTAGTGCATTGTTGGCTCGGGTGATGGGGGCAAGCTTACTGAGGAGGAACAGGAAGTTAGAAGATCAGACAAAAAAACAACATTTAGAAGGAAAAGGTAAGTGAACAAACAATGCACTAGCTTAACCACTTCAACACCGGGCTTTTTTTTTACCACATCAATACCGGGCCTATTCTAGCACTTCTCTCCTACATGTACAAATCATCATTCTTTTGCTAGAAAATTACTCAGAACCCCCAAACATTATGTATGTTTGTTTTTTTTAGCAGACACCCTAGGGAATAAAATGACGGTCATTGCAACTTTTTTTCTTGCACGGTATTTGCGCAATAATTTTTCAAACGCCTTTTTTTTGGAAAAAAAATGGTTTCATGAATTAAAAAATAACAAAACAGTAAAGTTAGCCCAATTTTTGGGGAAAATATGAACGATGATGTTACGCCGAGTAAATAGATACCTAACATGTCACGCTTTAAAATTGCGCACACTCATGGAATGGCGCCAAACTTCGGTACTTAAAAATCTCCATAGGCGACGCTTTACATTTTTTTACAGGTTACCAGGTTAGAGTTACAGAGGAGGCCTAGTGCTAGAATTGTTGCACGTGCTCTAACGCACGCGGCGATACCTCACATATGTGGTTTGAACGGCGTTTACATATGTGGACTGGACTTACCTGTGCGTTTGCTTCTGATCGCGAGCTACCGGGGACAGGGGCGTTTTAATTTTTTTTTTTTATTATTATTTTTATTTTTATTTTACTTATTTTATTTATTTTTGACACTTATTTTACTTCTTTTTTTTTTTTTGATCACTTTTATTCCTATTACAAGGAATGTAAACATCCCTTGTAATAGGAATGTGTGTGACAGGTCCTCTTTATTGAGAGATGCAGTGTCAATAAGACCCCACATCTCTCCTCCAGGCTGGAAAGCATGAGATCGTGACAATTTTTTCACTGATCTCATACTTACTACCTGCAATAGCGGCTTTGTTTACATATGAGGACCCGGGCGTGACGTCATCACATCGCGGCCGGGCCTCCGACGATCATAGAGATGACTGGTGACCATCTGGTCACCAGTCATCTCTATGCTCGTCACGTGACCCACCACCGGCGCCGGACGATTCTGTCCGGGTCCCCGATGGCACGGGAGAGCCCGGAGAAGCACCGGATGGCGGCGGGAGGGGGGGGTGTCCCCTCCCGCCGCCTATAAGAATGATCAAGCGGTGGAACCGCCGCTATGATCGTTCTTATGGTGCGCAGAATCGCCGGCACAAGAAAATTATATCTGAATGATGCCTCTAGCTGCAGGCATCATTCAGAGATCCCCCCTCAAAGCCGAGGACGTCATATGACATCCACCCAGGATGGGAGATCCCATCTGTGGACGTCATATGACTATGGGCGGTAGGGAAGTGGTTAAAGAAACCTATTTAGAAAATAAAAAACAAACTTTTACAACCCCTTTAAAAAAATTCTTGGGATTTTTTTTGCTCTCCTCCGCTATGTGTCTTTCGTGTTTTATCTTAGCCGCCCTAATTGCACCCTTACATATCTTGTTGCATTCTTTGTAAAGTCTGAATGCTGATGATGATCCCCCAGCCTTGTATTTTTTGAAGGCCTTCTCCTTTGCTTTTATATGCATTTTCACATTGGAGTTAAGACATCCAGGACTTTTGTTCGCTCTTTAAATTAATTTCCCAATGAGAGGCACTGGCTAATGCCCTTATTTAATATGCTCTTAAAGAAAACCCATCTCTACTCCATGTTCTTTGTTTCTAAGATTTTATTCCAATTTATATCTTCTAGCAAGGTTTGTAGTTTAGGGAAGTTGGCTCTTTTGAAATTCAGTGTCTTTGTGTTCCCCTTAAGTTTCCTAATTGTGTGATTTATACAGAAGCCAATTGACCTGTGATTGCTGTTTCCTAAATTGCCCCATATTACCACATCCATGATCAGGTCTGTATTGTTGGTAATCAGTAGATCTAGTAACGCCTTGTTTCTAGTTGGTGCATCTACCATCTGACCGATGAAATTGTCCTGCAAGACATTTAGGAACTGGCAAGCTTTAGACAAATGCGTGGTTCCCTCCGCCCAGTCTACGTCTTTATAATTAAATTAATAAAAATCCTCCATTATGATAACACTTCCCATCCTTGCTGCTAATCCAAATTGTGATAGGTCTAGGTTAGGGGGCCCATAGCATACTCCCAGTTTTATTTTCTCCTTAGATTTATCCCTTTGGAGCTCTACCCATAAGGATTCCCCTCCTCTCTAGCTCCCTTATTGATGTCATCTCTCACATTCACCTGTACTTTATTCTTTATATATAGGCTTACCCCTTCCCCTTTTTTACCCTCTCTATCCCTGTGATAAAGGGAATCCCCCTGAATGGTTGTCAGCCAATCACGAGAGCTGTTGAACCAGTTCACTGAAATTCCCACAAAATCGAAATCCTCCTTGTTCAACAGTATCTCTAGTTCACCCATCTTGTCCACCAGGCTCCTGGCATTGGTCAACATGCCACATAGTCTAGGCTGGTTGCATACTGTGCTCTTGTTGGGTGTTTCGAGATTGCAAATAGGACTTGTTATTATACTTACCTCGGGTTTATGTGCTTTAGTGAACCTACCACTAATGCCCCCAATACTACCCTCTGGAATATGTTCATTGCTGAATATCTCTACCTCTGGACCCTCCCCCCGTCGCCTAGTTTAAAAACCCCTCTAACTTTTCGCCCATCTTCACTCCCAGCACATCTGCACCCTCCTCATTTAGGTGCAGTCCGTCCCTTCTATAGAACTGGTGACCGACTGAGAACTCGGCCCAGTTCTCCAGGAACCGAAACCCCTCCTTACTATACCAGCTCCTCTGCCACTTGTTTACTTCCCTAATCTCCCTTTCTGGTGTGGCTCGCGGTACCGGTATTATTTCTGAGAATACTACCTTTTCCTCAATTTAGCTCCTAAATCCCTTAAAATCGTTCTTTAGGACACTCCATCTGAATTGGCATTGGTGCCAACGTGCACCATGACAGCCGGGTCTTCCCCAGCCCCTCCCAGTAATCTGTCCACCAGATCCGTGATGTGCCGAACCCGAGCGCCCCGTAGACGGCATACAGTTCGACGCTTCGGGTCTTTGTCACAGATTGCCTTCTCTGTCCTTCTACCATCTCTGTTATCATACCTTGGACATCCTTGTTTAGGCACTTTGTGCTATGTAATGGCAATTCCCTGTCCCTATCTCCCACCTACGTTGTCACTCTGCTACACCTCGTTCCTGATGGAGAATACAAGTGCCCTTTCAACACACATTACATATGCATGGTCCACTGTTATCACTATCAGGAACCCCACCCTGAGAAATGCCATGCAGGCATTGCAGGAGTGTATGCATGTAGACAGAAAGTGAGTGCAAAGATGCTTCAGGAGATTAGCAGCACTGGAATACAGCAATGGATAGAAAAAAAATTGAAAAATATTTAATTAAAAAAAATAACTGTTTATGAAACATGATGCTTTAGCAAATTAAATGTCAGGCAGATAAGTGACCCAAACTAAATTGACAGGCGCCGATCAAGGCTCCACCAGGTCTTCTTATGTAGCAACCGCTTGGTGTGCAGACAAGGACAGAGCTCTTCCCAGCTCTAGACATCTAATGGAAAAGGGAAAAACCCTGGAAGTTGCACATCTCTTCAAAACCGCATAAGAAGATGTATGACAGCCTCAGCCCGTGCTCCAACCAGGCCACGCCCCCAATGCGTTTTCACTCTGCCCACAGCACTTAATCATAGGGAACACAAAGTAATGTGTGCAGTAACCAAAAACAAGCAATCAGAATTTTTAATCATCTACCTGTTAAAGGTTTACTTTTTTAATATACCGTATAGACTCGAGTATAAGCCGAGTTTTTCAGCCCTTTTTTTGGGCTGAAAATTACCCCCTCTGTTTATACTCGAGTCAGCGTACCTGAGTCGATTGCCGCCTGACCTCACCGTGCCCATTGCAGAATCCGATCTGTGTACGCGAGTCCGTGACATATTCGGACGGCGGCCGTGCAATGTTAAAAACTTGCGCTCAACCTTGTGCTGTTCCGTGATAGGCGGAACACTTGGTTTCCCAGAAAAAACAGTGTTCCGCCTATCACGATCGTCCTCTCGTCTATCACGGACGAGAGGGCGATCGTGATAGGTGGAACACTGAACACAGTGTTTGCTGGGAAACCGAGTGTTCCGCCTATCATGGAACAGCACAAGGAAGAGCGCAAGTTTTTAACACTGCACGGCCGCTGACTGAATATGTCACGGACTCGGGTACACAGATCGGATTCTGCAATGGGCACGGTGAGGTCAGGCTGCAAATTACCATGGTGAGAGGATGGTCGAGTTGAAGAGCTGCAATAGACACAGTGAGGTCAGGCTGGAATGGACACAGTGAGGTCAGGCTGCAAATGGGCACAGTGAGGTTAGGCTGCAAATGGGGACAGTGAGGTTAGGCTGCAAATGGGCACAGTGAGGTTAGGCTGCAAATGGGCACAGTGAGGTTAGGCTGCAAATGGGCACAGTGAGGTCAGGCTGCAAATGGGCACAGTGACGTCAGGCTGCAAATGGGCACAGTGACGTCAGGCTGCAAATGGGCACAGTGACGTCAGGCTGCAAATGGGGACAGTGAGGTCAGGCTGCAAATGGGCACAGTGAGGCTGCAAATGGGCATTTTTGACCCGCTTTTCCGCTTACAGTAGCTGCTGCATTCTCACCCTAGGCTTATACTCGAGTCAATAAGTTATCCCATTTTTTTGTGGTAAAATTAGGTGCCTCGGCTTATATTCGGGTCGGCTTATACTCGAGTATATACGGTACTATGCATATTTTGTTGGCTCTCTGACTTATGCTGCCCATAGACATCATAGGATGGTGCAGGCATGATCTGACACCATCAGGGCAGCAAATCTTCAGAGTTCTGCTGGATTTTCCTTGAACTTGAGAGATTGGTTGAAAAAAACTGAAAGATCCCTTGGTTATCATCTTATGTCAATAAGCAATTTAAGATTTAGAGAGGTCATGTAAATACTACCCAGCTACTTAATGTCTTTAAATGTGTCTTGAACTTACAGACTAACTATGTTATGTCCTGAGAAATGCTTGCACAATGGTTTCTATGCTCAGCCAGCAAATGTCTTAACATGATGTTATAGCTAAACAAAAGACCACTGTCCACAAAAGGACATTTCTAAAGTATGCTTAATTCTAATGAATAGGTTCAGTTCCCTGTAAGCGTGAGCTCTCTGGACAGTTCTGGCTTTCCCTGGAGGCCTGAGAGAAAATTATATTTTTATATATTGAATAGTATTTTTTAATCTTTATTTTCCTTTTTACACCAGTTTCATCAAAAATGGAAGTTCTACAGACATTAGAATTGTTTTTGCCTTTTCTTGAGCATTCTGGTACTGATAGATTGGTCCTCAGAATCCTAGCTGATGTAAACTTCCTTTTGCTTCAATACAGATTGCTGAAAATTGATATTACTGCTGAGAAATGCCAGTTGGTTTACTTACATTTGGTATCTAGTGTTCCTTATATACCACAAAATGTACTTTAAGAGCCGGTTCACACCAGGGCGACTCGTCAGGCGACTCAGTCGCCTGACAAGACGCGTCCCACGCTTTTCAATGGAACCGTTCTAAGTAAGAGCGACTCAGGTTGCTCCGACTTAGAAAAAGGTTCCTGTACTACTTTTGGGGGCGACCCAAGGCGACCTGCATTGACTTCTATACAGAAGTCTTATGCAAATCGCCTCGTCTTGAGATCGCGCCGCCGAGGTCGCCCCCACAAGTTGTGCCGCGTCGCGCCGCCCTGGTGTGAACCGGGTCTAAAGTGACACTATGCTCTGGTTTAAGAAAAAAATATCTATTCAGGCATGTATTCTTAACTCCAAAAAGTACATAATATAACTGGATACTAACATTTATTAGTAAAATTGACCCAGGGAAAATCCGATTGCCTCTAAGGGGATCAGGAAGGAATTTTTTTCCTGCTGTAGCAAATTGGATCATGCTCTGCTGGGGTTTTTTGCCTTCCTCTGGATCAACTGTGGGTATAGGATTGTGTATATGGGACTGTATGTTTTTTGGTTGAACTAGATGGACTTGTGTCTTTTTTCAACCTGACTTATTATGTACCTTCTATTGCTCTCAAACTCTTCCAAATGGTATTCGTAGTGTGCATAGAGCAGTGCACATGACCTCAACTAAGATGCACTGATTGTTCCAAACAAGCGGAAGGGAGGGGGAAAAGGAAAAAGAGCTCATAATGTTACAAGGAGGCAGAAAAAAACACACACAAAAAAAAACTTTTCCCCTGCAAAATAATAGCATAATGTGCTAGTATGCATTACATACTAGCACATTATGAAATACTTACCCTAAAACGAAGCTCACCAGCGGCAGGCTGTCGCCGCTAATGCCGCATACACACGATCGGAAAATCCGACAAGAAAACCGTGGATTTTTTTCTGACGGAATGTTGGCTCAAACTCGTGTTGCATACACATGGTCACACCAAATTCCAACCGTCAAGAACGTGGTGACGTACAACACGAGCCGAGAAAAATTAAGTTCAATGATTCAGAGCATGCGTCGAATTGATTCAGAGCATGCATGGTTTTTGGTGCGTTGGAATTGCATACAGACGATCGGAATTTCCTCCAAGAACTTTTCTTGTCTGAAAATTTTATTACCAGCTCTCAAATTTTTCTTGGCGGAAATTCCGACAGAAAAAGTCAGATGGAGCCTACACACCGTCGGAATTTCCGACCAAAAGCTCACATCGAACTTTTCTTGTCGGAATTTCCAATCGTGTGTATGAGGCATAAGAGGGCTTCCATCTTTCCCCGGTCTTCCTTACGGGTTTGCGGACTCCGGGTGTGTGAGTGGCCAGAGCCGCAATGACGTCACTACGCACATGCCCTCTGTGACGGCACGGTGCTCTGAAGGTCCGGACCTTCCGAGAGCATGGGCCGGTGATGTCACCGGTTGCATCCAGGGTGAACATCTCCTAAACGGTGCACGTTTAGGAGATATTCATTTTACCTACAGGTAAGCCCTATTATAGGCTTGCCTGTTGGTAAAAATCACAAAGCAGACTTTACTACTGCTTTAAATATTGGATGTATGTGGATTATTTTTGGAGAATAAGGATGTTTTAATGTCACTTTACAATTCATCCTTCCAGCAATACCTGTAGAGTCTTCTGTATTTCTCCATTAATCCCCCCCCCCTTCCCCGCATCATAATTTGGTATTGGAGAATAGGTATACCCCTGCCACCCTCCCACTACCTGGGGCCTGAGGAACCTAACATCAGGCCTAAACATTATTGCATGAATGCTTCAGATATACCAATCTGTGGAATATACAGGACTGCAGTGGATTTGATTAAGTATGGATCTCGTATCTCTAATGGAAGCTAGTACAGAGAGAATCCCGTGACTCGAAAAAGTTCATGGTTGCCCTCAAGCTGGAAATAAAGGATTTTAATGCCCTTCATGGTAGAAAGAATGTTGGTTCATCTGATTTTAAATTGTGATTGCATTTGTATCAACCATAATTTTATTATAACTCTGTTGACCAGGGCCAACATTGTTTAGAATGTGCTGAAATTGTGTTTCACACTGAAGTTCATTTTTCTGAAATAATCACATTGTTTGTGCGATCTAACCTGTGCAATCCTAAATGACTTGAAGTTTTAGCAACTGAACCAAATTTAGGTAGATATAGCTAGTTACATGTTAACCTCATATACTCTAAGGTGCTTTCATTCTATCATGACATTTGTTGTCCTTGATGGAGAACAATTGGCAGTCATTTCTCCTGGTTGTTTTTACCCCAGATACTGGAAATTTACCTGCCTATGTATTCAGTGAAAAAATGGCCACTGTATACATCAGCCTTTCTCAACCTTTTCAACGCAGAGCAACCCTTGAAATAGTTCTCCGGTCTCGGGGAACCCCTGCTAAAATTGAGAAATCTACAACTCATGATACATTAGTGTGACAGTCAGTTGGAAGAATGGTCCTTAAACTTGTGGCAATTGGGAAGTATTACCTCCTTACAGATAGCTAAAAAGATCAATGGGGTCAGTGTGAACTTATCTGAGAGGCAGAAATTGCCCAATGCTGAAGGAACCCCTAGCAACCTCTGGAGGAACCCTAGGGTTCCATGGAACCCTGGTTGAGAATCACTGGTATACATCAATAGGAGTGCCTTAAACACACATGAAAACACACCTAATGTGCATTTGTCATGCAAATTCTTGCCTCTCCTACATCTAATAACTAGCTTTCTATTGGCTAAAATAAAAATGTGCTCAAGCCTGAAAAAGGCCTAAAAAACACCACACATAAAAGCGCCAAAATTGTCTAAAAATGCCTATGTTTGCGTGTTTTTCAGGTGATCACAATGAACTCTATTGTGTCCAAAAATGAGTGATCATGCCTCAAGAAGCTTCTGTGCTTTATGAGTATTGAGTGACAGCACATTGCTCAGATGTGATTGGGTACAATGGAAATCTTAGCGTTGAATATTGAAGTGCTTCTGGAAACGTGTGTCAAACCACCCAGGTGTGAATGGGGGCTTTAGACCATCCTTTCTCAACCTTTTCAACACAGAGAAACCCTTGAAATTACTTTCCAGTCGTAGGGAACCCCTTCTAAAAATTACTATATTTACAAGTCATGATACTGTGATGGTCAGTATTACATTTCCTTTAGATTTACCTTTAACTGTACAGTGCAGGGGCCTGGCTGATTGCATACAATTTGAAAGTGTTTAGGTTTGACCTAATATTATATGGTTTTGGTAAATCTAAAGGAAAATTTTATAATGTATGGCATGGTTGCATCAAATAAATTTGCACAATTCCCCTATCAGCACAGACAGTGCTGACAGGAAGGGATGAACTATTACACAGTGAAGGAAGTTCCCCATCAGGTCCGCCCCCTCGTATGTCAGACCCCGCCTACGTCATTGGCCTGAGCGGACCTGATGGGGAACTTCCTTCACTGTGTAATACATGAATAGACCCGCCCCTTCTCATGTTCCGCATCTGGTCCGCTTAGCCTTACACCTATTCATTTGCTGAGCGGACCTGGTGGGGAACTTTAGAAGGGGCGGGTCTATACATTTAATAGACTGCGGAGAAAGTTCCCCATCAGGTCCGCTCAGGCTTAGCCAATGACGGACCGCGCTGGACATGGGATCGCCGCGGGACACTGGATTTCATCGCTGGAATGTTTTTTTTTTGTTGTTTAATAAAGGACTTTTCCAAGGTGTTTGTGTGTTCTTTTTTTTACATTTTTTTTACACTTTCTTCGTGAAATGGTAGGGGTACAATGTACCCCTTACCAATTCACATAGGGGGGGCGGGATCTGGGGGTCCCCTTTGTTAAAGGGGTCTTCCAGATTCCGATAAGCCCCCTGCCTGCAGACCCCCACAACAACCGGGCAAGGGTTGTGGGGATGAGGCCCTTGTCCCCATCAACATGGGGACATCCTCCCCATGTTGAGTGCATGTGGCCTGATAAGGTTCAGGAGGGGGGGGGCGCTCTCTCGTCCCCCCTCTTTTCCTGCGGCCTGCCAGGTTGGGTGCTCGGATAAGGGTCTGGTATGGATTTTTGGGGGGACACCCCCCAATATTTTTTTTTTTGGGGTGGAGTTCCCCTTAAAATTCATGCCAGATCTGAAGGGCCTGGTATGGATATTTGGGGGGAACCGCACGCATTTTTAAAAAAAATTTGCGGCGGGGTTCCCCTTAATATCTATACCAGACCTGAAGGGCCTGGTAATTGAATTTTGGGGGGACCCCCACGCTTTTTTTAAATTTTTTTTATAAATGACTTTTCTATGTATTGCCGGGAGCCGACAATTCATTATAACCGCGAGTGAGTTTTAAATTACTTTTTTTTTCCTTCAGAAATGACATTTTGTGCAGGGACAGTTCTAAGCACGGGAAACAAGCGCGACTTTACAAGCATATTATACACACCCCCAAGTACGAAATTTAAAGGAATATTTCACTTTTATTGTTTCACTTTAAAGTGGTTGTAAAGTCATTTTTTAAACTTTTACCTACAGGTAAGCCTATACTAAGGCTTACCTGTAGGTAAAATAAATATCTCCTAAACCTTTACGGTTTAGGAGATATTCCCCTCGCAATGCGCCGCTGATAGCAGCGGCGCATGCGCACAGGGGATTCTCGGGCTGAAGGCTCGGCATACGCCGAGCCTCGCCAGAACGAAGTCTCCCGCGCGCATGCGCGGGAGTGAGACATCGCAGCTCCAGCCACTCATAACGCTGGAGCCGCGATACCCGGAAGACACGCCGAGGCAACATGACATCTCCCTCGGCGTGGACCAGGTAAGTTCCCGACGCCTCGTTCTAAGGTAAGTATTTCATAATGAGCTTGTATGCTGTGCATACAAGCTCATTATGCATTTTCCTTTACAGGTGTAAAAAAAAAAAAAATAGCGGGTATACAACCGCTTTAAGCATTATTAAAATCACTGCTCCCAAAAAAACGTCCGTTTTTAAAACTTTTTTTGCATTGATACATGTCCCCTGGGGCAGGACCCGGGTCCCCAAACACTTTTTATGACAATAACTTGCATATAAGCCTTTATAATTAGCACTTTAGATTTCTCCCATAGACTTTTCGAATTTGCCGCGAATACCCCAATTTGTTCGGCGAACGGGCGAACAGGCAATGTTCGAGTCGAACATGAGTTCGACTCGAAATCGAAGCTCATCCCTACTGACAGGGGAATGCTGAGCTATTATCTGCTCTTGGTGCGGGGGTGGGCAGGTCAAATGTCATCCCCCCTTAGAGAAGACAGTGATCATCGCTAGCGGCTATAGCGGCCGCTACCAATAATCATAAGAGAATCCTGCAGGCAAGTTAATAGATCGATTAACTTGGTATATTCAGCCTGCCCATTAACGGTTCGAATCTCGGTCAGCTTCTGCTGAACCGGCTGAGAATCAAACCGTGTATGGCCGACAGACTTGTGGTCATTGGGAAGAATTACCCCTTACAGATGGCTAAAATGATCAATGGTGTCAGTGGGAACTTATCCGAGAGGCAGAAATTGCTCATTGCTCAAGGAACCCCCAGCAACCTCTGGAGGAAACTTAGGGTTCCATGGGACCCTGGTTGAGAAACCTTGGTTGGTCTTGCACGGTTCGATTCTTCAAATATTTTGTCATTGTATGCATATGTAGCGAACCCCCAAAATTGAGGTCGCTATGGCCTTAAATTTAAGGGAAGCCTGAGCGATAGTTTGGCTCAGGTTTTCTGTATTCTTAGCATTGGACTCTGCTCTGCTGTGGTGTTGCCTGGGTGTATAGTTCCCCTTGACCTGTGGGTGGCGCTGTCGCTCAGGTCTTGGGTTGAACCACAGGTGGCGTGGTTGGGTGTCCTCTCTCGGCGGCCGGGCAGTGGGCATGGTCTCCCCGCTGTGCATGCCGGGAGAGGGTACATAGGGGGCAGACTCCATGTGTTCTAGGAGATTGGCCGGGGGGATTCCAAGGAGGGACCCCTGATGGCGAGAGTCGCGTCCGTTGGCCCTGCTGGCCAGGAGTGCGGGAATTGGTCGAGAAGTCTCAGGCACCTTCAGCCCGAGGCTTTATTGTTCCAGGTAGGCCCAGTACCTTCAACTGGGTCTACAAATAAACCACTGGAGTCCCAGGAAACCCGAGGGAGGGTGGCCCGCTCTGAGGGAGGAAACCAGGGGAGGACCTGTCCGGAAGATCAGTGAAGGAAGTCGCTGTCTCAGGAGAGGCCTGGTTGCCTATCAGAGGGAAGGATTCTGTGAGTTGCACAGTAGCGCCTGTGATGTGCCTCATTGGCACCTATGGTCTTTAAAGGTTGCAGGAGTTAAAGAGTTCTAGATTCAGGAGCTAAAGCATTCTGTGGCAGAGGATCTCCTGAACTTGTCTTTGAAGGGGACTAAATCTGAAGTAACTGTTCGTGCTCCACTCCGGCTGCTAGAACTGTGAGAGGGATCTATCTGGGTGAGCAATACCCACTCAGGCTTGAGTGGAGAATAGGGTAACTGGGTGCCGCGTGCCTGAACCTGCCTCCCTACCCAACTCTATTTTCAACCTTTTCCCAATTTGTTCCAAGCAAGAGAAATAAACTCGTCTGTTGGAGTTTAAACACAGTCTGGACATTGGCCTTCTTTTGGGAGAAGGAATAGACTTTTCCCTACACTCTAGGGACGAGAACCAATGGAGGGAGGTAACTCGCTGCAGGACCCAAAAATAATATGAACACCGCTCAACCTCTTATACCAGGAGGATACGGGCATGTGGCATGGTGTGCCTTACCCTGCGAGTGAAGGTAAGCAGGAAAAAGGGTCCGTGTGCTACACGTATTAATGCTAAATTGGTCGAATTTAGCATTAATACGCATACAAAGACAAAATATTTGAATTAGGGCTGTTACTGATTAAAATTTTCATGTTCGATTAATCTTTTTTTTTTTTTAATCGATTAATCGACTAATTTTGATTAATTATAACGCACATAGATCCAACTACTTTTAGCCGATTCCCAGTGCAGCTACCAACCACTGGAAAAATCGATAGCAGGATACAAAAAACACACAAAGGCAGCGCTTGATGGGAATAGCATTAAAACTTTTATAGTCTTCAAGTAGATAACAAAATAAATATTGCACTGGGGATAAAATCGATGTAGCTGCATAAACTGTAAAAATGGTGCGAGTAATACCAAACGGTAGCAAAAGCAGTCATAAAAACATGTAGCTAAGTATGATACTGGTATAAAAATGTGTACAACAATACCACTGCTGAATCCAGATGAGGAGGGGCTAACATCAGTCCGTTGGCATGTAGATGTCCCGTGAAGGGAACTATCACAACTCCCAGTGGATGGCTGTAGAATCCCAGGTTGATAGAGGGAAGTGTAACAGCCCTTGCGTGTGGCAGATAGTAAGGTCCCGCCAGCATGCAGATATGAAGGCACAGCAAAGGAGCCCTTCAGATGGACACGGCAAGCCCCGCCGGTGATCCGTGACATCACCGGATCTCCCTGAAGACCCGGAAGTCGGGGGAGAGGTGAGTACCAATCAAAAGAATTTTAATCGATCAAAAGAATTTTGATCGATCAAAACACTTAATCGATTAATCGAGGAATTAATAGTTAATTTCCACAGCCCTAATTTGAATCAAACACAACTTCCACCATTGGTTACTTGTTCAGTACATCCTTGTGCTTGCACGGTTCTGTTTTCTTATTGTAACGGAATGTTTGTATTACATACTGCGGACGTATTCTTGTATGAAAGTTTCTTAGAAGGGCGTTATATTTTGGAAGCACAAGTTGTGCTCTAAAGTGATGGTTCTCTGAGCCAGCTTTTCATTAGCATGTAAAACATTTTATGTCACGTTGATGACCAAGCAACTAATTGGTTAAGAGCTGACAATATGAGGATTTGCATACGAATGCGCTCTAGTGTTTGCAGTAAAAGGCTGGCTACAGAGTGCAAAAGTTTGCCAGTGAAAGTAAATGGAAGAAGCTGTTTTTGTATTCTCTGCAGATGCTACCCAAGTGCAAATATCCTTCTCCAGTGGCACAGATATTTTATTTCTTTTCAGTTAAGTATACAGAGCAGGAGCCCTCCTGTGATGGGTCATCTCCTCCATCCTTTGTAAGTCTTGCCTTTGCCGAATATGATCAAGCTTGCAAATTATAAAGCGTTTTCTGCAAGGAAACTTGGTGACGTTATAATTAAAGCTTTTTATCTGCTGCAATTCAAAGACTGAGGACTCTTTTCACAACATTTTAGTTTTTATACGCTATGTAGAGATGGATCGTCTTAAAATAAATCGATATTTAAGTTGAAAAATCGTTCTATAAAAAGACACGGCAAACAGACGCTCAGCATCTGAATAGGCAGCAAATTTCTTGGTATTGTTTCCTACTTCCCCAGTCGCCTTTATATTTAACATTTCCTTTTCTTCCTGGGAATTCTTGCCTGGAAAATCATGATTGAAAAAAACTGTGCTCAGTACTTGTGATCATGTTCTGCACTCCAAGGACGAGAAAGGGTCTGAATAGTTGTGGTGAAGTAAGAGCAGGACAAGAATAAAACCCTTAGCCCATTGAAGGCTGGGGAATACTGTGGGAGGTCATGAGCTATGAAAGATGTCATGAATCTGAAACCCTCTTCAGTGGGCTTAACTATTCGAACAATGCAGCATACATCATTTTGGCTGATAATATTTCTCAGATTTTCTCACACTCTCGCAGCAGACGTGAAACTTTTTTTTTTTTCTAATAAGTGACCAGTTGCAAAAAACAACTTATTGTTGTGTTCAGTACTAGCCTGATGTATTCAATGCTCTTTTTTTATTACATTATATATTATGGTGTAACAGGGATTATTTATAAAGTACCTTATGGAGCATGCCAGTAAAGTTTTCACATAAATGTGTAAAAAAAAATTGACTTAATTCAACACCAAGGCTGGTCATACACTAGTAGATTTTCAAACATGTTTGTATGAACATTCATACAAAAATTCCCAATACATTGAGGAGCTTGTTGAATATCGTTTGAAAGTACATTATTTGCGTTTAACATTCGATTTTGGAACTAATGGACTTTACCAGAAAAAAACAACTTTACTGTTATGCCGCGTACACACGACCGTTTTTAATGACGAGAAAAATGTAATTTTTTAAAATGGTCATTAAAAATGATCGTGTGTGGGCTTCAGAGCATTTTTCACGACGTGAAAAACGGCCATGAAAAAATTGGAACATGCTCTAATTTTTCACGTCGTTTTTTACATCGTCGTTTTTCTCGTCATGAAAAACGGCCTTGTGTGGGCTTTAACGACATGAAAAAAATGTGCATGCTCAGAATCAAGTATGAGACGGGAGCGCTCATTTTGGTAAAACTAGCGTTCGTAATGGAGATAGCACATTCGTCACGCTGTAACGGACTAAAACGCACGAGGCTGAAAAGCGCGAATCGTCGCTCAACAAACTTTACTAACATGAAGGGTGGCGCCATCTGAATGGAACTTCCCCCTTATAGTGCCGTCCTACGTGTTGGACGTCACCGCGCTTTACTCAAACATTTTTTTTCCACGATAGTGTGAAGGCAAGGCAGGCTTGAGAGGAAACATGAAAAATCACGTCAAGAAAAATGCAGTTTTTTTCAATGACTTTAAAAACGGTCGTGTGTACGCGGCATTATAAATTTGTTTGTTCAAGAAAGAATTTCCATCCTGCTCCTTGGAATTTTTTTTATCACTGCAGTCAAAATCAAATATTGATTTGACCCCACTAATGATTAGAGAATTGAACAAGCGTTCTTAACTCCTTTACGCTGACGTAACGCAAATATACGGCCTTCGGCTTGAAGGGGTTGTACCGGGGTGATGCCTGCAGCTGCACTCCGGTACCGTTTTTTTTTTTAGGGCCAACGGTCAGCTTTCTTGTGATCACAACTGATGCGGCTAAGCAGCCACTCGGCTGTTATCACAAGAAGCAGGAGCGGAGGTCCCCCTCTTCCACCGCCTTCTGCGGCTTGCCCGGGCTCTCCCGTCCCACCGGGAGGCCCGAGCGACCAGCCGACATGTCGACATGCTGGAGACCTGAAACGAAACCGGAATTGGCTTGGATCGGGTCTTGGATCTAGTAACCCGTAAAGCGATGTCATGACATCACTTCTGGATTACTGAAGACTTAAATGCACCAAATTTTAATAAAAGGACAGCATTCAAAACAGCCAAAGTTGGCGTTTTGAATGCTTTTTAAGTGCAAAAGAGGGATTTGGGGTCCTATAGACACCAGATCCCTCCATAAAAGTACCCGTCACTGCCTATTACTGTCACAAGGGATGTTTACATTCCTTGTGACAGCAGTAAAAGTGATCAGAATTTTTTTTTTAAAGGGACAGTGTATAAAAAAAAAAAAATTAAAGTGCCCCATCCCTCCGTGCTCACGCACAGAAGCGAACGCATGCGTATGTCATGCCCACAAATGTAAACAGTGTTCAAACCACACATGTGAGGTGTCGCCGCAACCGTTAGAGCGAGAGCAGTAATTCTAGCACAAGATCTCCTCTGTAACTCTAAACTGGTAACCTGTAGAAACATTTAAAGCATCACCTATGAAGATTTTTAAGTACTGTAGTTTGTCCGCATTCCACGAGTGTGCACAATTTTAAAGCATTGACATGTTAGGTATCCATTTACTCTGCGTAACATCATCTTTCACATTATACAATAAAAATTGGGCTAACTTTACTGTTTTGTTTTTTTTAATTCATGAAAGTGTATTTCTTCCCAAAAAATTGCATTTGAAAGACCGCTGCGCAAATATAGTATGTCATAAAATATGGCAACGATTGCCATTTTATTCTCTAGGGTCTATATAATGTTTGAGGGTTCAAACGAATTTTCGAGCAAAAAATATGGATTTTAACTTGTAAGCAACAAATGTCAGAAAAAGGCTTAGGCATGAAGGGGTTAAAATGAAGTGTTGTGAATAAAATCCTACTAATGTATAGCCAACTTAAAGTAGAATTCCTGTCTTACAGTAACAAGCCTTTAAAGAGGAAGTAAACCCTGATGGGTTTTACTTCCTCTTCAGTCCGCTGCAAAGCCTGCAAATGAAAAGCATAATTGGCTAGTATGCATCACATACTAGCCTGTTATGTGCCACTTACCTGCAAAAGAATCCAGCGATGTCCCCACAGTAAGCAGCGTCCATCTTCTGTCGCCTCCTCCTTCCGGGCCGCTAACTCCGGCGCTGTGATTCGCCAGAGCCGCGTGACGTCACTCCCACGCATGCGCCCACGGGAAGCGCAATTCACAGCACAGGCTGGGGAAGAAACGGCACTTACTTTAGTTTCTTCCCTACGCATGTGCAGTGAAGATTTTCGGCGGACTACAAGTGAAGTATCTCCTAAACGGCGCACGTTTAGGAGATATTTCCACTACCTATAGGTAAGACTTATTCTAGGCTTACCTATAGGTAGAAGTCCAACAAATGTCCCCTTCTCCCTCCTGCTACCTATGCTGATTAACCTGTGGAAAATAAAATGTGTATACTTACTTATTCTCAACCCGCTCTTGTCCAGTCATGTGATCTCCCCTGTGTCAGTCAGCAATGGCTTCAGGGGAGAGCCCTCAATAATGGCTGGGAAAACTGGGAGCAGTGACGTCACCCATAGGCTCCCATGTCCCAGCCGTTGTCGGCGCTCCCTCCTCTCCCTGGCATCCATTGCTTACTGACACAGAGGAGCCGGATCATGTGACAGGACCTGAGTTGGCTGAAATAGGTTTAGCTATAGGTAGCAGGTGGGCGGGTGGGGGTATTTTAAGGCTAGGTTGTGTTAAGCCAGCCATACATGGATCGAAATTCGGCCTGTTTAGCAGGGACCGGACTAATTTCCATCCACATTATGGGCACCCTGGTTGTACACAAGTCAATCAATCGATCGACTTGTGTACAACCAGCCTGTCTGGTATTTCCCAAATGATTAGTGCTGCTGGCAATAAGCCGGCAACACTACTCATTGTGTTCTGCCAGGGGGGAGGCTCCACGCTGTCAGAACACAATAGCGCTGCGAAAGGGATTCCCCCATCACTGAATATGTTGATGGGGAATTGAGCATCTTTCTTTCCTTCCATGTGTGATGGAAGGGAAGATAATTGCATAATGTGTGACCTACTTTGGGCAGGAATTCTACCGTAAAGCTGATGTCTGACAGGCGACGCTGCTACTAGTGATCCTGCTGCTGGTAATTTGACAAAACTGGGAGGAGGATCGCTAAGAGGCTTTTTGTTGATGGAATCGCTCCCTGTGTAGCTGAGGTAGCTACATGGCGAGCCTTGAGGCCGATACACAGGGAGCTGTGAAATGTTCCCATTTTCTATGCAGCACTTTGCTCTGCTGCATAGTAACCACAGAGGGGCGCTTGCTCAGCATGGACACTATTCTGAAAACTTTTTAAATGTTTCTCTTTAAGAAGTTCTCTGAACGGCAGCCTCGCCAAGCAAGTGACCCTTTGTGGTTACTATGCAGCAGGACAAAGTGCTGCATAGAAAATGAGAACATTTCAGCAGCCGCACAGGACCCAAAAGGCCATAGCAATCACTGTAGTAGCGGTAACTACTACAGTGATTATCTGCTACCACAGGTAAGGCTAATGTATACATACATTGGTCCAAGCTGGATCAATGTAACTATGCAATACAGCCCATGCCTGGAGTTCATCTTTAAAGGCTAACTCCACCTTTCTGAGGATATTTCATGTTATACCAATATTTAAGGTATAACACGAAGCATGGTCAGAGTTTGCAGCCCCCACCCTCAAACTGCCCCCTCCCTTACAGAATTTGGGGATGCTTTTCTCTGCCGCCTCCTGTCAAATCTGAAATTAGGACATCTGTGCATATATCCACCAGCATACCTGCCTCGTTCATTTACAGGAAGCTTTGATTGATATAACTATAAGTCTTATCTGCCACTGCAGCAGAGGGTAGTAGTTTTTAATGCACCAATGTCACTACACTTGTAGTCTAGTACACTTCCCCCTGTAACTGAAGGTCATTCAGATGTCTTCTTTTACAACCAACGATTCTGTGCACCGTAAGAACAATCATAGTGGCAGTTCAGCCGCTTGATCGTTCTTACAGGTGGTGGGAGGGGACATCCCCCTCCTCCCGCCACTCTTTGGTGCTTCTACCAGCTCGCCTGTGTAACATAAAAAGTTGCAACGACCACTATTTTATTCCCTAGGGCAGTGATGGCGAACCTTGGCACCCCAGATGTTTTGGAATTCCTTTTCCCATGATGCTCAACCACACTGCAGAGTGCTTGAACATCATGGGAAATGTAGTTCGAAAACATCTGGGGTGCCAAGGTTCGCCATCACTGCCCTAGGGTCTCTGCTAAAAAAAAAACATATATAATGTTTGGGGGTTCTGAGTAATTTTCTAGCCAAAAATACTAATTTAAACTTGTAAACAAAGTTACAGAAAAAGCCCGGTATGGAAGTGGTTAAACGTTGCAAAACCTGTTTTGTGTACCATAACAGGGCTATACCTAGCAGCAGTAAGAGCCGGTTCACACAGGGGCGTGCTGGGATCCGACTTCAGGTCGCCCCAAGTCACGCGGTTTAGAAAAGTAATGGAAGTGAATGGAGCCGTCTTAATGCACACTACTGCAGTCGCTCCGACTTCAGAAAAGGTTCCTGTACGACTTCTAGGCGACTTCTAGGCAACTTGTACCCATTGAGCTGATTATTGTTTGATTGGCCACTGGAAAGTAGCCTGTCCTGGAGGCAACTTGAACTTGCCTTGTAAGTTGCCTCATGTCGCGCTGTAATTCATACTCAAGTCGTGTCCAAGTTGCCTCCCAAAGTCGCGCTGGAAGTCGTGTTGCCCCTGTGTGAACTGGCTCTAACTGGGAGCTCCTTCCATAACAAAGCACAAGAGGCTCTGTGGCTGGATGAAGAGGGAAAGCCATTGTAAATGGCTACACTTTATCTGTGTCTGTCTGTCAGCAGACACACAGACAGGTGTCCGTGTGCTGGAACTCATGCAGACCCCTCCACTTCTCTTCATGTAATTATGGTCAAGTTACAAACTTTCCAAGACTTAAGATGTATATCTAGAGGATTTGTAACCATATTCTGGAGGGTAGATGAAAGCCGGTGGGCTGCTTTCTGCTTGTTTCTTAAAAGCTGGGGAAGCCTTTTCATTTATTTACCTCAAAAGAAAAAGGCCAGAAGAAAAAAAGATCGGGGAACAAAGAGTGTCTGTTTTGCGTGTCCCACTTGCTGGGCTGTTGTCTTCCCCCTTTTCTCTGGAGGAAGGGTAGAGTTGGGTCAGAGTTGAAGAAAATTGAAAGGACGTTGAAGCTTGACTGTTGAAATTTGAATGATATGGTCTGAGTGCGAGTGTGTGTATTCAGTGGAATTTTTCCGAGCGCTGTGAGTACTTGAGGTGACAGATGGCACGGCGCACAAAAATGCACGCTTCATGTTTCACACTGAACTGAGCTTCTAATCTGATGAATTCAGTTAGTAAACAGAGCTGTCCTTAAGAAGAAGAAATTACACATACTATGGGAGAGATTAGAGATGTGCTATTCGTTTTGTCAGAGATTACAAATTAGAACATTCAAAATGCATCCCCCAAAACGCAGAGCATCGTGTTATATTGGGGAGATCACAATTCTGTAGCCCTGTACACACGGGCGGGAATCCCATCGGGAAAAAAAATGTTGGTTTTCCCTACGGGATTCCCGGCAAGCTTGCCTTGCACGCCGAGTGTACACACACCTATTCAAATGAACCACCGTTCTTTTGAATGGCAAGAATGCGGTCGCATTCGATGCGGTCGCCGCCATCTTGCTACACCCCACAGTAACCTTGTATGCTACTGCGTATTCGTCAAAGTCTTTTCGAGCATGCGCGAGTTTACCTTGGACAGGTAAGCATACAGACGACCGGTTTTCTTGGCAGGAAACACTCTGCCGAGAAAATAGAGAGCAGGTTCTCTATTTTTCTCGCCGGGATTCCCGGCAGTTTTCTCGCTGAGAAAGCATACACACGCACGTTTTTTAGGGCAAAAAGCTCTCCCAGCAGTTTTTTTGCCAAGAAAACCGGTCGTGTGTACGAGGCTTGTTTCTTCAAACTCCAGACAAATATATAAGATACAGATTAAGCTTTTCTGTGTTTATTAACACATTATTATAGCGTTATTTATCTCTCATTTTCAGAATTTGCTGACTGGTAGGGTTTTTATAACAGAAGAGACCCTATCTGTCTTTTGTATCATAAATGCTTCCGCCGCTTGTCAAATATCATGTAGAGTGAGCCACACATGCGCGTCTCAGTGTACATTTACGGTACCCAGTCTGCGCTATGGTGATATGACTCCCATGCACATGCGTGGATGTGACATCGTCACAGCCCAGTCATTTAAGCGTCTGACCAGACCAAACCCCCGAAGGAAGTCTGTTAGAAGATGGAAGCACCCGGGACCAGCAGGAATGGTGACAGCGCAATGCTGAAGGGTAGATTATAGCAGGTAAGTTTGCATTTTTTTTAAACAAGACATGCAACTACTAGAATGTGATTTCGTAATATTCTCTTGTGACATGGTGAGGTGGGGAGGGGACCTGTAAGTGTTACTTGAAGCGGAGTTCTGCCTGGGTAAAAAAAAATTTAAGTCGGCAGCTACAAATACTGCAGCTGCAGACTTTTAATATATGGACACTTACCTGTCCTGGGGCCCATGATGTCGGCACCCAAAGCCGACCCGTCGTTTGGCTCCGGCATTCTTACCAAGGGAAACAGGAAGTGAAGCCTTACGTGATCTGCGAATTTTAGCGGGACTGCGACATTGCGGCGGACAAATCTGACCCTAAGTGACACTTTTTGGGGACCAGTGACACCAATACAGTGCTAAAAAAATCCACTAATCAATGTATAAATGACACTGGCAAGGAAGGGGTTAACACTAGGGGGTGATCAAGGGGTTAACTGTGTTCCCTGGGTGTGTTCTAACGATGTGGGGGCTGGGCTCACTGGGACAACACAGAGATCGCTGTTTCTGATCACTAGGAACAGCAAATCTCTGAGTTGTCCCCTATCAGAACTGGGATCCGCCTTGTGTACATAGGCAGATCCCCTTTCCGCCTCTCTGTACCGCAATTGCGGGTGGCCAGCGGACATTGAGTCCGCTGGACCTGTGCATGAGCTCCCCTGGGCCCACACTATCTCATGCATGGACCGACATACAGGTACGTCGGTTTGCGCAGCTGAGCCGCCTTGTCGCAGTATATCTGTGGAAGGCGGTCGACAAGTGGTTAAAGTGATTTTAAACCTTAAATTATTTTTTTACATACAAAACATGTCATACACTGCTCTGTGTAATTGTTTTGCACAGAGGAGCCCCAATCCCAATCCTTTTTGTCTGGAGTCCCCCGCCAGCGCTCCTGGCTCCTCCTGCCTTCTGAGTACCCCCCTAGCAAGCTGCTTGCTATGGGAGATACTCGTTCAGGGTCGCTCCCAAGCCCAGCTGCTTGTGTCTATAGACACAAACAGCTAGTGCTCTCGTACACAGTGCTGAATCGATATCGGGCCCAGGTAAGTATAAGGGGAAGCTAGGGGAGATCCTGGACACGGAAGGTTTTTTACTTTAAAGTGGTTGTAAAGGCAGAAGGTTTCTATGCATTAAGATAAAAAAAACTGTCTGCAGCAGCCCCCCTAATACTTAGCTGAGCCCCATCTCTACGCAGCAATGTGCACGAGTGCCTCGGCCATCCAGGACTCTCCCTCCTGATTGGCTGAGACACATCAGCGGCGCCATTGGTTTCCGCTGCTGTCATTCAAAGTCAGTTAGCCAATCAGGAGAGAGAGGGGGAGGGGCCGAACCACGGATCCATGTTTGAATGGACACACAAAGCTGGGGCTTGGCTCGGGTGCCCCATAGCAAGCTGCTTGCTGTGGGGGCACTCAACAGGAGGGAGGGGCTAGGAGTGCAGACGAGGGTCCCAAGAAGAGGAGGATCTGGGCTGCTCTGTGCAAAACCACTACAGTGCAGGTAAGTATAACATGTTTGTTATTTTTAAAGAAAAAAAAATGAGACTTTAGTCTCAGTTGTGAAAAAAAATAAAGATAAAATAGCTAGATCAATGTTTAATCTGGGTCAGTGTGTTTTGGGTAGGATTGACTGGTTCCCAACCGGCTCGCACAGATATACTGTGGCAAAATGGCTCTCATGGGCGAAATCCTGTGTGTGTGTGTGTGTGTGTGTGTATATATATATATATATATACGGCTTCTCGCAGGAGATCCGCGTGCCCCCCCTGCATGGCGGGGAACCCGATGCGCGGGGCCGGCGGGCGCGATTGCCGCCCTCCAAACGGGCAATCGCGTGCATGAGTGGGAGCAAGGGGGGTTTGTTTGTGTAAACACAAATCCCTGTGCTGTCTGAGGAGAGAAGGACAGATCATGTCTTTCTACAAAGTAAAAAACACGATCTGTCATCTCCTATAGTTAGTCCCCTTCCCCCCCACAGTTAGAACACACAGTAGGGAACACAGTTAACCCCTTGATCGCCCCCTAGTGTTAACCCCTTCCCTGCCAGTGACATTTACATAGTAATCAGTGCATATTTATAGCACTGATCACTCTGTAAATGGCAATGGTCCCGAAAATGTGTCAAAAGTGTCCGACCTGTCCGCCGCAACGTCGCAATACTGCAAAAAATCGCAGATCACCGCAATTACTAGTAAAAAATAAAAAAGCCATATAAATGCCATAAATCTTTCCCATAGTTTATAGACGCTATAACTTTTGCGCTAACCAATCAATATACGCTTATTGCATTTTTTTTTTTAATCAAAAATTATGTAGAATAATACTTAAAGGCCTAAACTGAGGAAATTTTTTATAAAAAAAAAAAAAAAAAAAGGGATATTTATTATAGCAAAAAGTAAAAGATAATTGTGTTTTTTTTTTTTCAAAATTGTTGCTCTTCTTTTGTTTATAGCGCAAAAAATAAAAACAGGTGATCAAATACCACCAAAAGAAAGCTCTATTTGTGGAGGAAAAAAAAACGACATCAATTTTGTTTGGGTACAGCGTCGCACGACTGCGCAATTGTCAGTTAAAGCGACGCAGTGCCGTATTGCAAAAAATGTCCCGGTCATTGGGCAGCCAAATCTTCCGGGGCTGAAGTAGTTAAAAGACAGCAAAATGTGCACTGTTGTTTCTTGGTCTTACTACGGGTACAAATAACATCCACATATGTGGTATCGCTGTGATCGTCGGGAATAGGAGAATTTATTGTGGGTTATTCTTTGGTGAGTTATGATAATGGAAAGCCTGCAACTGGCTATCAGTTATCAGTAACTGTAAAGCCCACCCCTGTACCCCTTCTCCTCTTGAATGGAGAAAATTATACATTACATACTTTTCTAGCAAGGAGAAAAAGATACAAAGAAAAAAAGTGGTGAAAAAAATAAAGATAAAATAGCTAGATCAGGGTTTGATCTGGGTCATGGTTAGGTATCACACATAAGGGGTATCGCTGCGATCGTCAGGTATAGGAGAATTTATTGTGGGTTATAGTTTGATGAGTGAAATAAACAACAAAATGTTAAAAATTATATATTGTTTTTACTATTTTGGGATGAGAAAAAATCAGGCGATATCCGTTACTGTTTACTACCAAATGAAGGCCAAATTTGACCTGAAAAACAAACAAGGTGCAATTCACATGGCTACACTAAGGAGTTCTGATGGTATGTACAATTTTACTAACGTTCCAAAATTGCAAAACTGGTTAGGCATTAAAGGGACACTAAAGCCTCATACACACGACCGAGTTTCTCGGCAAGAACCAGCAAGAAACTTGTTGGCAGAGATTTCTTGCCGAGAAATTCGTTCGTGTGTATGGTTTCTCGTCAAGAAAAGCGACAAGAATCTCGACGAGAAAATAGAGAACCTGCTCTCTATTTTCTCGTCGAGATTCTCGTCAGCCTGTTTCTCGACGAGAAAATTGAGTGTGTGTGTACACTTACCTGTTCGCCGGGAAGCCCGCGCATGCTCGAAATGACTTTGACGCATGCGCTGTAGCTTCCTAGGCATAGGTAGGGTGAACCAAGATGGCGGCGACGGCATCGAATGTGACGAGCGCATGCTCGTCGTATTCGATGACGTCACCGCGTACGCTCCATTCAAAGAACCGCGGGTTCTTTGAAATGAGCGTGTGTACACTCGGCCGGGACAAGTTTCTTGTCCAAGGATCTCGTCGTAAAAAACGACATGTTTTTAACGACTAGATTCTCGGCCGTGTGTACGAGGCTTAAGGCCCCTTTCACACTGGGGCGGGCATATGCAGTGACTGTATAGCGGCGCGATTTTCAGCGCCCTATACCGTCGTGTTTACCGCGATATTCGGCCGCTAGCGGTGTGGTTTTAACCCCCGCTAGCGGCCGAAAAAGGGTTAATACCGCCCGCAAACCGTGGCTACAGCCGCGGTTTGCGGCCGGTATTACCGCGGTGTCCCATTGATTTCAATGGGAAGGAGCGGTATACACACCGCTCCTTCACCGCTCCAAAGATGCGGCTTGCAGGAGATTTTTTTGTCTCCTGCCAGCGCACCGCCTCAGTGTGAAAGCCCTCAGGGCTTTCACATTGAGAATGCTGGGGCAGGAGTATTTCAGACGTTATTTATGCGCTATTTTTAGCGCAACAACGCCTGAAATACGCGTCAGTGTGAAAGGGGCCTTAGAGCCCATTCACACAGGGGCAACTTTGGATCCGACTTCAAATCGCCCCAGGTCACCCCTAGTCGCCTCAAGTCGCGCTGCATGAGAAAATCAATGTAAGTGAATGGAGCCGTCTTAATGCACACTACTGTAGTCGCTCCGACTTCAGAAAAGGTTCCAGTATTACTTCAATCCGACTTCTAAGCAACTGCTAGGCGACCTGTATCCATTGATTTCAATGGAAGTCGCTCAGAAGTCGGATCCCCTGTCTTAACAGGAGCAACTTTCCAGGAAGAAAACATACATTTCTCAGGCAAACCCCTCCCTCCCCCCTCCCTCCCAAAGAGCTGATTCTTGTTTGATTGGCCACTGGAATGTCTCCTGTCCTGGCGGCAACTTGAAGTTGCCCTGTAAGTAGCTCTAGGTCGCGCTGTGATTCATACTCAAGTCGTGTCTGAGTTGCCTTCCAAAGTCACGCTGGAAGTCGTGTTGCCCCTGTGTGAATGGAGTCTAAAGGTTTTTTTTTTTTTTTTTTAAATAACAAACATGTCATACTGTGCAGCTCGTTTTGCACAGGGTGGCCCGGATCCTGGTCTTCTGGGGTCCCTCGGCGGCTGTCTCGGCTCCTCCCCGCAATAGCTAACCCCCTTCATGGGAAGCGCTCTCCCAAGGGGGTTAGCTTGCGGGTGCGCTCCCGTGATACAGCCGGCGGCTATAGCCGCCAACTGTATCACTCGGCCCCGGCCCCGCCCCCCAGGGCGCGGCGTCATTTATTTGATTGACAGCAGCGGGAGCCAATGGCTGCACTGCTATCAATCAACCAATGAATGAGCCAGAAGCCAGCAAGTTCACATCGCGGGACTTTCGAGGGATCGGGTAAGTAAATGGGGGGGCTGGGGGGCCGCTAATCCTCGGATGTTTTTTCACCTTAATGCATAGAATGCATTAAGGTGAAAAAACGTGTACCTTTACAACCCCTTTAAGGTTTGTTTTACCTTCCATCATGAAGGGGTTAAAGGACTCATAAGCTGCAGCATGGTAACATTTTTATTTTGAGGTTTAGATACGTTTTTTATTGTCTCCAAAAATCTTTTGAATCCTTGGGTATCTGTAAGTCTGTCCATCTGCATACATAGATTTGGTTTATACACAGATCATTCTTTCGTATTGTCTCGGTATTTCGTTTTATCTGGACAATAGTATTTTGGTTGTCTGATTTTACCCTAACTTTTTTTTTTTTTACATCTCTTACCTTTGTTACAACAATGCAGCACTGTGTTTGGAGCACAGGGGTCTATAGTAATCCAGTGAATACATTTGTTTTCAATAAGGTCAAAAGAACCTTGGATAAAGGGAGGTTTGCAGGTGCTGGGAGTGCTATGGCGAGAGGCCAGGCTGGAATTTGAAACAGGTACTATTTGTACACTTTGAGGACCAGATTAGAGTGGAATTCACATGTCATTAGTAGGAATCTCTATGTATATTACATTGTCCTGCTGATTGTTCTGCTGTTTGTTTGCACCTCTTGTTAGCAGCCTCAGGTTTCATAACTTCTTTCTTCCATTCTAAGGCTGCTAAGAGTTTTTCACAGTTCATTTGGATAAAATGCTATTGTATGACCTTTTGTGCGCTGGTATGCTTTGGGGAAAGAGAGCATGCAAAATGCATGTTTTAAAGTGTCATTAAACCTCCCTCAAAAAAAAACTATCAATTTCTGTATTACATGCTGTTCATACTCACTCTGTCACTATGAGATTCATTTTCTGTATTCTACAAAAAACCTGGTTGATCCTGCTGCTCTCTATCACCCCCTCCTGTCCATGTCGCCACTGCATTTGGGGATTTTGAAGAGCAGTGTTGGCAGCTCTTCACATGCTGAGTTTTTAATGAGTTTCTATGCTGAGCATTTCTTTCCTATCACATGTGAGCAGCCCATGTGACTATGGAGTACACAGTGGTAAGTGACAGCCCACTCCCTTCCTTCCTCCTCCTCCACTAACCAGCTAAACACAATGGGAGCTGCATATGGATATTACGTGTAGATTGATGGAGGCTTCTCCTCCCTGTTATTCCATGACACAGGCTTGAGGGGCGTGACACTATGACTGGCAGAAATCCACCCACACCATATTACTGCAAAAAAATAAATAAAGATTTGATTTCAAATATATATTTGTATGACAATTTAAACAGTTTATTGATATTAATTATTTATTTTTACTCTGTATTCCACATGCATTTTTTTCTTTCTTTTTTTTTTTGAACGTGTGACCAGTAGGGATGAGCTCCGGCGTGTTCGCACAGTCCACGTGCAGAACCCGCCAGGAAGTCGGCACGGCGCTGCTCTAATCACAGACAGGGAGACTGCACGTGGACTGTGCGAACACACCGGAGCTCATCCCTAGTGACCAGCAGCAGAGGACTAAAAGCTCCTCCTGCTTATGTTTCCCTGCAGACAGGCTGGGGAAGATCTGGGTCAGGTGACAGCTGTATATCTATTAAGAAAAAGGTGTTTTTTTAAATTAAAATAATTACAGTGCCATCACCCATTTACAGAAATAGAAAGGATAATGTAAACTAAACAGTGTGTGTTTAGTATCCCTTTAACTCTGAAAAGCCTGTACCATTTTCCACAGTTAAGGCGTTCACTTGAATAGGTTGCGTTTGGGGGCAGCACTGCCCACCAAATGTGAGAAGGGGTAAAATGTTAGCAATGGTATGTGTATAACCATGTCCAGCCACTACATAAGGTTAAGTGGGGCAGTTGAGGGGATGGTGTAATCACAGCTGAACCACCATTTTTGTTACTGGCCCCTGGCTACATGTATGAACAAGCCCTTAGACCAAAAAGGGCATAAACAAACATGCAGTTGTTTCCCAAACGTATGTGTAAGGCTGACACATATGAAAGGTACAAAGGTGCAAGAGTGTTTTTGCACAATTTTGCATATTTAGGGTAGTTCTTTCATTTCAGTGAAAATAGTATAGAAAAGCCATGCGCTAAATATAGATAAGACTGCTGCACTTTTACTACTCCTTGAATATGAAGAGGTGAAGATACGGTGCTCAAAATATAAAAGATATGCGCTGCCTCATGTGAATCAAAAAAGTGAAGTATTGTGAACAAACACAAAAGTTACCACCGTGTGATTAAACAAACATAATAACATAATGTGAAACCAAATTCATCAAAAAATTTAAGTTCATCAAAAAAATTAAATTATATTTTTTTAATCAAAAAATTATACATAGAACGTGTCCTGGTGTTTTCATTTCAATCCATGTTCAAATCTTTCTATAAAATCAAGTGAACCACTTCCAATGAAAGAATATTTTCAATCTGTTTTTCCAAATATAATTAATTGTGCCGCTTACCAGATCCCAATGATCTCCAAGTTATAAGAGATCATTTATCGCATGAGGTGGACTGGATTCCTCCTGTATGTAACCCGACCTCCTTGATGGATCACTCCATTTCATTGGGCTGCCCTACATCCAACAATTGCACAAAATAGGTGCAGGACCTATTTTCTAAAATTGCACCACACCTAAATGCATGGTACTTTGTTACCTGCAATTTGGCACATGCTGCATTGGGGTGCCATTAAGAAGTATTATAACCACTGCATGCTTGCAAAAAAGATGCATGTTTTATTGTGCTTTGCGGCAGCGCATATGACTTTACGTATGTTCCCACAAGACACACCAATGTTAATCTAGCCTAAAGGCAGTATTACCCCCTTCCCGTCTGCGCTATAGCCGAATGGCGGCTACAGCGCGGACCTACACTGTCAGTAGACATCCTCCCCTTTGCACGCTCCCCATGCTCTGTGATCACTAAGTCAATGAGACTCGGGTGATCGAAGTAGGGGGCCGATCCTGACCCCTTACCACGTGATCAGCTATCAGCCAATGACAGCTGATCACGTGATGTAAATAGAAGATCGGTAATCTTCTTTTTTTCTTCTCACGCTGACGGTGTGAGGAGAAAAAAAGACGGTCAGCGGCTTCTGTGAAAGGGACATCGGTCCCGGAGAGGAAGAGGCGCAGCCACCACACCTGTGCCCACCAGTGCCGCCTGCCAGTGCCCACCAGTGCATATCAGTGCCACCTATCAATGTGCACCAGTGCCTCCTATCAATGCCCACCAGTGGTGCCAATCAGTGCCACCTAGCAGTGCTGCCTATCAGTGTCTCCTACCAGTGGCCATCACTGCCAGCTATCAGTACCATCCATCAGTGCCCTTCAGTGCCACCTAGCAATGCCCATCAGTGCCACCTCTCAGTGCCGCCTCATTAATGCCCACCAGTGCCACCTTTCAATGCCCACCAGTGATGCCAATCAGTGCCCACCAGTGCCACCTTTCAATGCCCACCAGTGATGCCAATTAGTGCCACCTAGCAGTGCTGCCTATCAGTGTCACCTACCAGTGCCCATCACTGCCAGCTGTCAGTGCCACCTATCAGTGCCCACCAGTGCCGCCTCATTAGTGCCCATCAGTGCTGCCTTCTCAGTGTGCATCAATGAAGGAGAAAAATTACCTGTTTGCAAAATTTTATAACAAAATACAAAACTGTTTTGTTTGTTTTTTCAAAATTCTGGGTCGTTTTTTGTTTTTTTTAACAAAAAATAAAACGCCCAGTGGTGATCAAATACCACTAAAAGAAAGCTCTATTTGTGGGGAAAAAAGTGATAAAATTTAATTTGGGTACAGTGTTGCATGACCACGCAATTGTCATTCAAAGAGTGATAGCGCTAAAAGCTGAAAATTGGTCTGGGCAGGAAGGGGGTTTAACCACTTGCCGACCGCTCATGGCATATATACGTCGGCAGAATGGCTCATACAGGCACAATCACGTACCTGTACGTGGCCCTTTAACTGCCGACGTCGGGGTCGCGCGGTCCCGCATTTTTATTGCACTGATCGCTGTGAAAATGAAAATGGTCCCAAAAATGTGTCAAAAGTGTCCGATGTGTCCGCCATAATGTCGCAGTCACGAAAAAAATCGCTGATCGCCGCCATTACTAGTAAAAAAATAAATAATAAAAATGCCTTAAAACTATACCCTATTTTGTAAACAATATATTTTTTGCGCAAACCAATCGATAAACGGCGATTGCTATTTTTTTTTTTACCAAAAATATGTAGAAGAATACGTATCGGCCTAAACTGAGGAAAAAAAATGTTTTTTTTATATATTTTTTGGGGATATTTATTATAGAAAAAAGTAAAAAATATGTAATTTTTTTCAAAATTTTCGCTCTATTTTTGTTTATAGCGCAAAAAATAAAAAACGCAGAGGTGATTAAATACCACCAAAAGAAAGCTCTATTTGTGGGAAAAAAAGGACGCCAATTTTGTTTGGGAGCCACGTCGCACAACCGCACAATTGTCAGTTAAAGCGACGCAGTGCCGAATCGCAAAAAGGGGCCTGGTCATAATGGCCCGTATTGGTCCGGGGCTTAAGTGGTTAAGTGCCCAGTAAGCAAGTGGTTAAACCAAAAAGCAAACATCTATTTGATTGCAGATTAGCAATTCTTAGATGTGATGGCTGTATTTGTTTTCTTTTTTAGACTTTCTTTATTTTATTTTCACTTGTTTATCCAGCCAGTAATTCTGTTGTTTTTCAACAGAACAAACTGTCTTGCAGATATAGCAGTTACAGGGATGAGACAAACCATTTAACACTAAGGCCCCTTTCACACGGAGGGTCCGTTCAGGTCCGCCTGTCAGTTTTTTAGGCAGACCTGGACGGACGCTCCATGTAGCCCTATGGAGCCACGGATGTCAGCGGTGACATGTCCGCTGACATCCGCTCCGCCAAAGTGTGACGGAGGAAAACCCTATTTTTCCTTCCGTCGGCGGAGCGGATCGGATGAACACGGACAGACGGTCCGTGTTCATCCGATCTCCCCATAGGGGAGAGCGGCGCTCTGACAGGGCGGTCCCTGCACAGTGTGCGGGGACCGCCCAGTCATCCGCAGGCTCAGCGGGGATCAACTGAGCGATCCCCGCTGAGCAAGCAGAGCTTCACGGGGCGGATTATGACTGATCCGTCCCGTGTGAAAGAGCCCTAACAGGGGAGTTTACAATGATCGGCTTTTATTCATTTATGTAAAACCTTGATCCCAAAAGAAAAAATATTTAAATGGGAAGTTAAAGGCACATGCAGTTAAAATTCTCTTAACTTTCGGGACAATTATCCCGTCAGCCTTCCCTCCTACCAAGAAAGCATCAGCGCAAGCATGGAAAAAACTGATCATGCACTCAGACTAAACTCCCCCCAATCCACTACTCCAAATACCTCCTGGAATCTCCAGACCTGTCACTAACACACTGGTCTAGTAGAGGAATATGCTTCCTCCAATCTCTTCTCCTAGGGTCTCACTTCAAGCCCTTCGCTGACTTACAAAAAGAATTTGACCTCCCCTCCAGGGAATATTATACCCACCTAAGGATTTGCCATTGTCTAAAAACAGTACCCATTCCCCTATACGCCATTCCGCCCAAAACCTGGGATTTCCTCACAAACGCTCTCTCCAAAACAAAAGACATATCTCATTTCTATAACCGCCTCCACTACAAACAACACTTCTCCAAAACATCCTCGCACCTACGCTGGGAAGCAGATCTAACTTGCTGCTTCTCAACAGATCAATGGACCTCAGCACTAAAGTCCATATACTCCTCCACCAAATGTTCTGCTTTATGGGAACTTACCCAAAAAATCACCCTGCGGTGGTATCTGACACCAGCCAGATTGGCGTACTTTTCTCCCCAATCCTCTGACACTTGCTGGCGATGTAAATCCCTTAAAGATGACTTGTTACATACACTCTGGTCTTGTCCCCTCATACAACCGTTCTGGGAAGACATTTTTAAACTCTTGTCTCAAGTCACTCACAGTAAACGACTCCCTTCCCCAGAGTTGGCGATTCTAAACCTAAAGATAGAGGAGATCTCCCATGCCTCTAGGTATGTCACAACCCACATTCTCCTGGCATCCAGACTATGTATCACAAGACTGTGGAGATCAGAAAGGGTCCCGTCTACTTCCCAAACCATTGACCTTGTGAATCTACACTATAGCTACGAATCTCTTATGGCAGCCAGCAATGGTCAAGCCGAAAAGACCCGGAAGGCCTGGGTCCCGTGGACCATTTGGTCCGGAGCTGTGCCTATCTCATAATACACTCTGTTTAGTTATAAATCTTCTTGACTGAGCAATATGTAGGTCACACCCTACTATAACGGGTGATTATCACCACCTATTGTATTTTTGGAAATATACATGTTTGGACTTATCCTTTATCACTAAGGCGACTGCGGTCATTTCTCCTCCTGGGACACAGAAGTGCCCCGATCCGGGTGGCCCCGGAGGAGAGAGGACCTTGAACTGCTGTTTTCTCATGTACTCTTAGCATCACTATGCTAGATTTCGATACTTGTACTCTTCTATATTCTATCATATCTCGCCGTCGTTGCACGACGAACATTGTTAAGTGTTTTTGTACTATATGAAAAAAAAAAAAAAATTCAATAAAGACTGATTTAAAAAAAAAAAAAAATTCTCTTAACTTTATTACAAAATATATGTAATTAAAATTAGGCATGCATCGATACCCTTTTTTATCAGCTAGTATGAGTACCGATACTTTCGGTCAAGTACTCGTCGATACCAAGTGCCGATACTTTACGGTGCGATTTGTGCCAATACAAAATGAATATGCGCAAATTGAACTGCAAAGAATTGCATCTCTCTCCCCCCTCAGCCTCGATCAGTTCAAACCATCCACTGGACCCCCCCCCCAATCCCCCCCCCATGGTCCCACTGTACTAGATTGCCACAATCCCCGTCTGTAAGATGCCAAAAAGCTGCTTCACCAGTCCAGGGATTTTAAATCCTCTGACTTTCTCTCCTCTCCTTGCAGTGCTGACAGTACGGGCTAGACAGCTTCTGATTGCTCAGCGCCATCCATATGACGCTGCTGACCAATTAGAATCCCTGTTGTCCATATTGTCAGACGGAGGGGAGATGCGGGGAGCAAAGCCATGGGAGAGGCAGAAATAGTCCAAGCCGTAGCCGCAAATGTCCACAGTCGGATCAGAAGCCAGAGCTGGTGGAATCTGTCGAACACAAAAAAAAATTTTGGGTGGAGTCCTGCTTGAAGAACAGATTATTTGATTTGCAATACATGAACCTATTTAGTGCATAGTGGAAAACACTTTAAGCAACTAATTATGTTTAATTTTTGTTCTAGATGGATGTCAGGTGAAATGAGGGTTACTACACTTGGCTCATAAGCATTGCTTATTGCAGTCTGATAGGCTTTTATGTTTGGGTAACCTGTGGGTGACTGTGCGTAGTTGTGGAGTTATATTAGCTGCTCCTGTTGAAAGCGGTACGTCTGCCACTCCCTGACAGAGTAACTAGAGCTGTTAACATCCTTGTTCTCCAGTAATTTTAAACTTTGGGAAATTTGAGCACTGTAAATTGCTTTGTGTTCTATTCATTGTGGTTTCTATTGACTGTCAAAGAGAATGGACATTGTGTATAACAGTGCTTTGATATAATGAATTTTGCATAGCTATAGTGACTTTTCAAGCTGTTTGGACATACTTGTAGTTAATGGAATAGTTTATCGAAGCACAAATAGATTTTAATACCTTTTCCTGGAATAAAATAATGGACCCAGAATTTTGTAAGAAAACAAGACTAATTCGATCCTTGATTCAGCTTAATCTGTTATAGTCTGTAAATTGTACTCCTTTAATAAAATCTGAGATTTTGCTCCCCCAGCCCTCTCCAACAAACAATCGGCACACCCCAAGAAGGATATAGAGGGGTTGGGAACCGGATAGTTCCTCGCTCATCTTACATTGATCACAAACTTTCTCCTGCCTCAAGATCTCCAAGCTGCTAATTCTTCCTTAGGAAGTCTTGGACAACTAGGTAACCCCTTAGACACATCAAATGAGACCCCCACAGTCCTCCCTCATTCTCCCTCAGTACAAGTGTTGTGTACCTCCCTGTCCATGTATCTTTTGCTGATGCTGCTGGTGGTCTCATCTTCTCTTACTCTATGTTGGAAGCCTTCAACCAGCCCCTACTGAGTGTGGGCTCCTCTGCTGATCCTGCCTGTACTCCCCTATCGGCAGGCCAGCATGCAGTGCCAGCATTACATAACAATAGCCTCAGCATTTCAGTGCCTGACTCCTCACCGGCAATAGCTCTCAATGGCCTGGTCACCAGGGAGGTTTTTTGTCGACCTAGTGACCATGAATAGTCCAGTCAAAGTGTACAGTGTATAGAGTTCTGTGGTAAGGCTGATTTAATGTAAAGCATGCAGTGGTCATTTAGTATGTAAAGTGAAACATAGTTTATAGATTTCAGGGGTCTGGAGTATGTAATGTGTACAGCACATTGTACAGAGTGTAGTTGTTAGTAGTGTGTAATATAGTGGCCTTTACATTGGTGGTCAATGTGAAGAAGAGTGCTCTTACATTGGTTGGAGTAGGAAAGCCTCAGCATTGATATCAGTGGGAAGAAGGCTGTCTCTTACTTTTGTGTCAGTGGGAGCAGGAATGCCCCAGCATTGGTATTATAAGGAGAAAGACCCAGTTAGCAGTTAAAATCCTATATTAGGCAAGAATGGGACAACATTCCTCTCCCAAAACTCCAGCAACTGGTCTCCTCAGTTCTCAGACCTTTACAAAGTGTTAGTAAAAAAAGAAGGGATGCTACACCATGGTAAACATGGCCCTGTCCCACATTTTTTTGAGATGTGTTGGTGCAATCAATTTCAAAATTACCTTTTTTTTTTTTTAAATTGTACATTTTCTCAGTGTAAACTTTCGATATGTTTTCTGTTGTGAATAAAATACGGATTTATGCAAATCACTGCACTCTGTTTTAATGTAGATTTTACACAGCATCCAATTTGTTTGGGAATTGGGATTGTAAGAAAAAAATTTTTTTTGGTCATATTTTTGTTTCAAGATGCGCCAAATATTTTCCATTGGTAAAAGGTCTGGACTGCAGGCAGGCTAGTTAATCACCTGAACTCCTCCACTACGAAGCCATGCTGTTGTCATCGATGGAGTATGTGGTTTAGTATTGTCATGCTGAAATATGCAAGGCCTTCCCTAAAAAAGACGTAGTCTAGATGGGAGCATATGCTGTTCTAAAACCTGGATATATCTTTCAGCATTGATGCTTTCCAGATGTGCAAGGTGCCCATTCCATACACTCTAATGTGCTTCTATACCATCAGAGATGCAAACTTTTCAACTGAGCGCTGATAACAAGCCTGAAGGTCCCTCTGCTTATTATTCCATAGAACATGGCACCCATGGTTGCCGCAAAAAAAATTAAATTTCGATTTGTCTGACCACAGAATAGTTTTTCCTTTGTAACAGAACATTTTATATGAGTTTTGGCTCAGAGAAGATGGCAGCGTTTCAGGATCATGTTGAGATATGGCTTCTTCTTTCCATGATAGAACTTTAACTTGAATATTTGGATGACACAGCAAACTGTGTTCACAGACAGTGATTTTTGAAGTATTCCGGAGCCCATGCAGTGATGTCCATCACAGATCCATACCTGTTTTTAATGCAGTGCCATCTGATCAAAGGCATCAAATATTGGGGGTTATTTACGAAAGGCAAATCCACTTTGCACTACAAGTGCAAAGTGAACTTGACATTGCACTGAAAGTGCAATTGGAAGTGCAGTTGCTGTAAATCTGAGGGGTAGATCTGAAATGAGGGGAAGCTCTGCTGATTTTATTATCCAATCATGTACAAGCTAAAATGCTGTTTTTTATTTTCCTTGCATGTCCCCCTCGGATCTACAGCGACTGCACTTCCAAGTGCACTTTGCACTTGTAGTTTGCACTTGTAGTGCAAAGTGGATTTGCCTTTCGTAAGGAACCCCCATTGTGTTTTGGCCTTGTCCCTTGCATGCAGAGATGTTTTCCAGATTCTCTGAATCTTTTGATGATAGTATTGTAAATTATATTTTTAAAGACTTTGCAATTTTAACATTGAGGAACATTATTCTGAAATTGTTTGACAATTTTTAGACAGAGCTTTTCAAAGATTGGCGAACCTCTGTCCATCTTTACTTCAGAGACACTCTGACCCTCTAAGGTGCCCTTTTTATACCCAATCATATAACTGACCTGTTGCCAATTAACTTACAGTAATTAGTTGCAAAATGTTCTTCCAGCTATTCTTTGTTAGTACCACTTACTTTGCCAGCCTGGTTGCCCTGTCCCAACTATTTTGAGAAGTGTTTACTGCCATCAATTTCAAAGGTACCTATTTTTTTTCTTAAAATTGTTAATTTTCTTAATTTAAATACTTGATATGTTTTCTATTGTAAAAAAAAATATGGGTTTATGAGATTTGCAGTTCATTGCCTTCTGTTTTTATGTAGATTTTACACAGCGTCCCAACTTTTTTGTTGTACATCCATGTCAATGGGAAAAAGAGTGTCCCTTACATTGATGTGACTGGGATAAAGAGTGCTTTCTACATAGGTGTCGGTTGGCAGAAGAGTTCCCCTTAAATTGATGTCAGTGGGGGAAGAAAATCCTAAAGTGTATTGGCAGCATGAATTGGATGGGCAATTAGGGTAAAGGATTGGCCGATCGTTTTGGCTGCTGCATAGATCTGGCAGTCTGTGTTCATCTGTAAACTCCAAATCTGGTAGTTACAATACAGGGAGGAGATTCAGGCTTAATTCTACTCAGCTAAATAGGCTGATTGCCGAGACATGGTCAGTTCTGGAGATTAAACAAATAATTGGAGTTTTGGTTTTTATAGCACACTTTCCTATTGTGTAGTAAGCAGGGTGCACATGCATTATGCTGAGCCTGGTTATTTTGTTTGGGATGCTGTTTGTACTAGGCTTTCTGGATTCAGCAAAGGGCCTTTTGCTGCTTCCACAGGTCACGTTTCTGTCCTGACAGATTGTACATCTGCTTTTGTTCTGGAGATTAGTTTATTACCGTAATTGTCTGTCACAAAATGCTGCTGCGACTCTGGATGGATTTGTCCTCTTCTTGTGTACAGGAAGCTGGATTCACAGAGAGCAGCACTTTTTTCTTCTTTTTGTTTGGTAACATTTTGCTGCATGTAAATGAGATTTGAGGCATTCATACAGTGTATTCTCCTCCTATAAATAGTTCATGCATAAATCCATTGAAAATTAAATACACCCTATTCAAGCATTTCTAGTGACACGTCAGTTAGAAAGATCTTCTTCCTGCTGGATTAGAAAAGTCCTCTGGTCCTGGACTGCTAATTCTCAGACAATTTGTCACCAGTTTCAGCCAGGCATAGATCCAAATTGTTTTGAAATAGTAATTGTAACTAATTGTATTATACATTCGTCAATTATTTTGATTAAAAAAGTAATTTATTTGCTGCAAATCACTCTTCTGTATACTGTCACAGATAAAAACACCTTGAGTTTTTTTTTTTTTTAAGTATAAGGGTTTATGCACACGGGACATAAAAATGCCACTTTTACAAGTGTTTGGAGTTTATTTTTTTCAGCCTGGAAAAGTGCCACCATGTTAACCTATGTGTCCATGCATTGTGGCATTGGGGAGATTAAACTCAAGCGATAGGTGCGTTTATAATGAGTTGCGCCAGTCCAAAACTGTATTTTAGGGCATGGCGGCCCACTTTTATTAAATAAACGGAAAGTTCACATTCACATTAGTTGCCCACGCAGGGGTTTCTTACACACAGAATCCAAACGATGAAAATGCTGAGCCACCTGGCTCGCTTGTTGGTAGCACTGCTGCTTCTTTTGCCAGTATCTCCATCTGTGTTGTCCCGCACTCCTGGATCACTTTGGCTCTTTTAGCCTTACGTTGCAGCACTCTGCTGCATGGCCCACTTCTGGCCTATGGCCTGACATCCTGATAGGAGCTGACCTGACTCCTGGAACAGGACCTCCCATCTCCTGGCTGCTATCTGGGGCACCTATGACCCCTTGTTGAGACCCTTTCTCTTTGCTTCTGGCTGGGGTACCTCTGACCCCTGGGTGAGACCCTCTGTCTCTTGGCTTCTGGCTATGACCCTCTCACCCCTTAGGGAGACCCTCTGTCTCTTATCTTTTGGCTGGGACACCGTTAACCGTTGGGTGAGACCTTCTGTCTCATTGCTTCTGGCTGGGGCCCTCTGACCTCTGGGGGAGACCTTCTGGCTGGGGCCCTCTGACCCCTAGGTTAGACCCTCTGTCTCGTGGCCTCTGGCTGGGGACCCTCCGTCTCCCACACTGGAAACGGTCTCCAAACTGGAAGTTCTGAGCTATCCTCAGACTGAGTATACAGGTGTGCAGGGTCGTTATATACTCAGGACAGGTTGCAGACACCTGGTAAAACCCGGACACAGGATTGAAAGTTCCGAACCAGAACTACATAATCTGGAGGAAGCCACATACAAAGTTTTTTTTCTGCTCAGAAAACAATAGTCTGGAACTTCACATTAATCCTAAATGCGAATCATGTGTCACATTATACTATATTCTCAGTAACAGGGCCTCTCACTGTCACAGTACACATAGGTGTTTACAGACGTATTAGAACAGGAGCATTTGCAGGCTGAAAAAACTAAACAAAAAACAACACCAGCGCATTAAGCAAAGGAGCATTTGGGTAGAAAAAATGCTTGATGCACCTAAGAGCTAATTGCATTTAGTGCTTGAGGATTCATTAATTCCCATGGCCAGAATAAATTAATATTTCAGTCAATGGAATCCATAAACTCTCAAATGCTTTATGCTCCTAAACGCGTGTGCAAAATGAGGCCTTGGGCGCATTTTTAAGCAGCTTTTTTCCTGCAAGAAGAAAAGGCATTCAGGGGAGCCGAACAAACACTCAGTGTGCATGAGGCCTGAATTAGTTATCTTTTTTGTTTGATGGAGGCATATAACATATGAATCTGTATACTAAACAACTTTGATAAATCGTATCCTTTGATAAATATTCCTATACTCAGTTCTACAAGTTTGTGTGGTCTGACCAGTTGCTTAATTCAGTGCATATTGGGATCTCTGATCCTCAGATGGAAATTCAGAAATGTTCCCTCGCCAGTTTCACGGTGTTCCCCTTGGAATGGATGGATGAATCCTCCAAGTTAAAATAGGTGAAAAACAGGGAGACTCCTCATGGTGTAGACCGTGTAGTATGGTCACAACCGTTTTATTTTAAAATCGGTGCACTTACATATAAAACAAAGATGCTGCTGGCTGGAAATCTCTCCACTATAGCTAATGCTATCCATCAAACAGTCATTAATTCAAAAAGCATCTGTGCAGCAGCATGTGTGCATCGTCCCTGGGACTGTTTCGTTATATGTAACGTCATCAGGGGTACCCCTGATGGTACACTGTGGTAGAGATTTCCAGCCAGCAGCATCTTTGTTTTATATGTAAGTGCACTGATTTTAAAATCGGTTGAGACCATACTACACCATGAGGAGTCTCCCTGTTTTTCACCTATTTTAACTCTGAGGATTCATTCATCCATTCCATCTGAGATGGTGAGCTGGATCATCTTCTCACCATAAGGGGAACACAGTGAAGCTGGCGAGGGAACACTTTGGGATTTCCATCTGAGGATCAGAGATCCCAATATGCGCTGAATGATCTTCCTGAGTAAGAGCCCTTTCACACTGAGCCGTGGGTGGCACTATTCAGCGCTTTTAACCCCTGCTAGCGGCCGAAGAAAGAGTTCATAGTGCCCGAAAAGCGGCACTTCGGCAGCGCTGCCCATTCATTTCAGTGGGCAGGGGCGGTGTATACACTGCTCCTTCACCGCCCCAAAGATGCTGCTTGCAGGACTTTTTCTAATGTCCTGGGAGTGCGCCACTCCAGTGTGAAAGCACTCGGGCTTTCACTCTGGGGTTGCAGGGGAGGCATTTTTCAGGCGCTATTTCTAGCCCAAAAGCGCCTGAAATACACCCCAGTGTGAAAGGGGTCTTAGGAAGATCACTGGCCCCTATCTGATTTATGGTGAAGGTGTCACAACCGGTGAATGTGTGATCATTGCACCGTCAGCATCGATCTATCCAGTGTGGGGCACTGGCATGCATGAACTGTTTGTACAGGAGCGCTTTAGTGATTCATTTATGAACTTTGCACTTCATGAATGTGTAATATATTTTGCATTTTTGCATAAGGACATTTTTGGATTTAATAATATCTTGATATGGTGTTTTGCACATGGTCATTTTATTTAGCGCTTCACTTTTAGGATATACACCTTAGTACATGTATGTTACTGGCAGGATCGAAGAGTAAAAATAAAGAAATACGTTTGAAGAAAAAGAAAACTATGCAGACACCACATCTAAAGACTAATAAGCTGTAATATATTCAACTTTTAGAAAAGTGACATTGCCTGGGCTGAAATTATGTAATCAGTCTGCTGAAGGCAGGAAGAATAATTTCCTCAGTCTCCTGCCCCCCAGTAATCAGACTGAATATTGTAGATTTACAGAAAATGACATGATGGGACGCTGCATCAGTAACTGATCTGTGTCAGACATTGGTGAACAAAACTAGGAACTGCACAGGCACCAGGATGTACATGAATGTGTCATCTGTGAGCCAGTGTTGCAGTTCACGACCATGGATGAAGTCAGTACAAAGATGGCACCATCCTTCTATTGAGAAAAGCAGACACAGACATCACCAGAGGGATGATCCCAGTGTACTGTGATATCTCTGAGAGGTAACCAGGACCGTCTTTAACGCAGGACAAAAGGGGCACCTGCCCGGGGCCCAGTCATTATTGTGGGGCCCAAAGCAACTGCCCCTTGTGCCCGCATTGCTGGCAAATATTTGATAAGTGGATTTGGGAGGGCCTAAGAAAAGGGTCCAATGGTGAACTGCTATATATTATAATGCACACAATAGCTGAACAGATTTTTTGATTTTACAGAAATATCCAGATATCTTATTTTATCTGTTTTACTCTAATAATAAACATGCAATTGTTTGTAGTTTCCATATGCTTAAAGCTTGCAGTGTAGCAGAAAATTATCCTGTGACCTAATTGTGCAATTGTTACTGTTGCTATTCTTTTTTTGTATTATGTTTAAAAGCAGCTCCCTTTTTTACTATTTGGACTTAAAAGAGAAGCATGGGAATCATTTTTTTTATAATCATCCTTACCTAGGTGGATG
The DNA here is from genome assembly GCA_029206835.1 of Rana muscosa. Taxonomy (NCBI): domain Eukaryota; kingdom Metazoa; phylum Chordata; class Amphibia; order Anura; family Ranidae; genus Rana; species Rana muscosa. Next base: position 737,153,844 of record CM055118.1, read on the forward strand.
CAGCATTGGTCCGATGTTGTATCTGTCCCCCGCCGGCTCTAACACTGAGAACAGAGTGATTAAACACCACCGATCGTTAGGTTCTCAAAACTCCCTGAGCAGAGAGCTGCTGACTGTCAGTCACTGGCTCTTTGCTCTGCCCCCCCCCACTCACTGGAGTGCTGGGCTGTGGAGGGGGCATGAGCGGCCAGCTCAGGCTCTCAGCAGCTCGCTGAGAGGCTGAGCTGGGTGCCCATCCAGGCATGTGGGCAGATCCTGACTTCATTGTCGCGATCTTGCCCAAGCCTGGACCAGTTCTTTGATGCCAGCAGACAGCGGACTTCAGCCCGCTGTCTGCTAAAAACTGGTTATAGGTGTGCAAAATGGGTTACAGGAGTGCAAGACGAACTGCAATCCTGTGATCCACAGGAGAAGTACATCCAAATGAGCTTTGGCTGTACTTCTCCTTTTAATGTTCATTATTCTTCAGGTTTGATATACTGTACATCCTTTTTTTTTTTTAAGTATACAGTGTATTAAATCATATATCAACACCAAAAGCCTCTAGTAGTACGGTGCACATAGACCAATGGAATAGTTACTCTTGCGTTACTCTACATGGTTTGCACTATGCTATTTATGAGACATTCCACCTAAAGTTTATATTTTAAAGCCTAAATTTACTTTAAGAAAATAAATGAATACAAATAAGCAGAAAGAAACATTACTGACCTTTAGGAAGATGTCTCTTGTGCTGCTGTGTCCTCCTCCTCTGATGCCCCAACCCCTGCCACCGTTATTTTCTGGTGTGATAGGGGTTATGAGAACTGTGGGAGATGTGACAAATCGCACCCCAAATTCGCCAAAAGTAGTACAGGAACTACTTTTGTGAATCAGTGCAGTGCCGCAAAGTCGGCGTCGCACTGATTAGGACGATGCCATTCCGGGCAATAGCCGCCGATCAGGCATTCGATTTGACATGTCAATTCGCATGCCAAATCACACCAATGTGAACCTAGGCTGAAATCATGCCATGAATGATAACTGTCCCAGTTAGCATTGTGCTTTTTTTAGCTCTTAACTTAACTGTCAAGCCATCGAATGATTGGTGTCATAACCGATCACATGTGCAGCACCATGGCAACTGCAGATCAAACGGAGACAAAGATGACAACTTCCTTGACTGTAAAGAAGAAGAGAGATTAGTTCTGCTTTAACAGACCAAGCTGTCCAGCAAACGTGACAGCTAGACAGTTGAGACAAACCATTTAACACTGACAGGAGTGCTTATAATAGTCAGCTTTTATTCACTTGTGTAAAACCTTTATCCCAAAAGGGGGGAAAGAAGGCTACTGTAAAGCCTCGTACACACGGCCGAGAATCTCGTCAAGAAAAAACATGTTGTTTTTCTTGACAAGATTCTTGGACAAGAAACTTGTCCCGGCCGAGTGTACACGATCCATTCAAAGAACCCACAGTTCTTTGAATGGAGCGAACGCGGTGACGTAATCGACTACGACGAGCGTACGCTCGTCACATTCGATGCCGTCGCTGCCATCTTGCTACACCCTACCTATGCCTAGGAACCTACCGCGCATGCGTCAAAGTCATTTCGAGCATGCGCGGGCTTCCCGGAGGACAGGTAAGTGTACACACACACACACTTTTCTCGTCGAGAAACCTGCTGACAAGAATCTCGACGAGAAAAAAGAGAGCAGGTTCTCTATTTTTCTCGTCGAGATTCTTGTCGGTTTTCTTGACGAGAAACATGATAGCCGCGTACACACGACCGATTTACTCGGCAAGAAAGCTCTGCCAGCAAGTTTCTTGCTGGTTCTTGCCGAGAAACTTGGTCGTGTGTACGAGGCTTAACTGATTAAAAAGTTTTACCTGGAGATCGGCTTTAATTTGTTAGTCAAGTCCGTCTAGATTTGTTAGTGCATTTGTGAGTGGAGACACTCTAAAGCAGGGGTCTCAAACCTGCGGCCCTCCAGCTGTTGCGGAACTACAAGTCCCATCATGCCTCTGCCTATGGGAGTCATGCTTGTAACTGTTTAGCCTTGCAATGCCTCATGGGAATTGCAGTTCTGCAACAGCTGGAGGGCCACCAGTTTGAGACCCCTGCTCTAAAGCCTCATACACACGATCGGACTTCCATGAGACTTTTCCGTGGATTTTGGTCCGAAGGGCGTTGGCCGTGAACTTGTTCTGCATACACACGGCAGAACATTTTTTAGCCAACATTCATCAAATCACGTTGTTTTCAGCTCTTTACTGCCACCCTTTGGGCAACTTCTGCTATTGTTGTCTTATGTTTAGCATTGGTTCTGAGCATGCGTGTTTGTACTTTGGGTTTTAGTCCGATGGACTTGTGTACACATGATCGGATGATCCTCCATTGGACATTTGTTGTCGGAAAGTTTGAGAGCATGCACAGTGAACATTTGTCTGTTGAAAAACCAAAAACAATTGTCCGATGGAGCATACAGACGGTCGGATTGTCCAATAAAACACGTCCGTCAGACCGTTGTTGACGAAATTTAGATCGCGTGTATGGGCCTTAAGACTGTATGTGTGTTACTGGCTGAATCATTTGGTGAAAATAAAACCTAAAAAATAAAATAAATGCAGCCACCACATTTAAAGATTGGTAAACTGATCAATTAAATGAAAGTGGTTCTAAAGCCTAAACTTTTTTTTTTCTTTTTACCGTAATGCATTCTTTGCAGTAGGGTAAAAAATATTTAGGTAGCAGGAAGCCCCCCCCCCCCCCCAAACATACCTGAGCCCTTACTTGATCTACCGCTGTGCCCGTCTGCAGTTCTTCTCACAGGCTTGGCAGAGAGCAGACGGAGCAATTGGCTCCTGTTGCTGTCGGTCAAATTAGGTGACAGGGAGAAGGGGATGGGGGGGAAGCTGAGCTGCACTGTCTGTGTGTATATATAGACACAGATAGTGCAGCTTGTGATCAATCCCGCAAGTATGCCACAATAGGAAGCCACTTCCTATGGTGGCACACCAAGAAGAGGAGCAGCCAGGAGCACTGGCAGGGGGACCCCAGAAGAGGAAGATCGGGGCTACTCTGTGTGATTCCATTGCACAGAGCAGGTAAACCTGTTTGTTAATAAAAAATAAATAAAACAAGAGCATTTACAATTACTTCAATAGCTTTATTGGTAACATTGCTCAGAAGCAGTCGAATGCAACCCTAAAACTCTGTTGGCCACACGCATGGTTTGTCTGGCAATTCCATCCATTTTCAGCCAGCTCAATTAATCAAATGGCTAAAAAGATTCTATGGAAAGCACAAATTTTTTTGGTGGTAGGTTGCCTTGACCCATTTGATATTTTTTTGTCACTAGAAGCGGTTTGAAAATGCTAGGAATGTGTTGTGTTAATGGGCAGCCTAAAGCACTGTAAGAATAATCAGTGTAGTATTCCATCACTCCCGGGTTTTGTCCAGTGTAGACTTCTCTAGTATTTGCCCAATACCTTCACCAGCTGGCCTTGATTAATTAGGGTTGTGTACTTTGTGTGTGTGTGTGTGTGTGTGTTCTAAGGAAACTTATTTGGTTATGGATCCTTTTCTAATGGCTTCCTTTCATTTCTGTTTCTAGGTATCTGAGTGCACTGTGTTACCTTAAAGCATGGGAAATACTGCTAGAAATAATTAGATTGTTTTAAAGCAGCAAACATTTGAGGTGAGTGATGTCCACGTAGATAATTGCTTGTTTTATACAAAAGGACCCACTAGAAGCTCCCACAGTGTCAATTTACACAGGTGTCCTTACATCCGTCATGTGACCGCACATCACTGTGCTGAAAGCTGGAAGATAAATTTTACTTTATGCGGCTAACATGATTTGATAATGTAAAAAAATGACATAATGTTTAGATTAGGAATCCTTGTAGTATTTCTAAATGTTTGATTGTTTTTAAAAATACTACATCAAGAGGACTGCTTCAGTAAAATGTTAGGCCCCATTAATGACTGGGCGATGCGCTTATGCATTTTTTCTGTGCATTTGTTGTACGACTGCATAGGGCGGGCTGCTCTACACTCGACAAATGCATCAAAGTAGCTCCTGCAACCTTTTTGGGTGGTGAGCCTCACATGTTTTTGTACTGTGTTTTGGGGCAACAAAACATGCAAATTGCTTAATTTGTCACCATTGCACAGGCGTGGGCAGTTTTAAAGCGGGACATGTTAGGTATCTATTTACTCAGCGTAACATCATCTTTTAAATGTTACCAAACAATTGAGTATTATATTGTGTTTTTGTGCATTACAATTGTAGCGGGGTGTTCAATTTAGGGGAGTGTCTGAGTGGTAGTTAGGCTCAGACACACTATTGTTAGGGTTAATGAACCATTTTTGTGCCATGGGAGATAGTATTGGTGCATAGTTCCCTGGGGCCTACAGGTGGCGCGGTCGCCATAGGTCCAGGTTGAACCACAATACAAGGTTGTGCCTTTTCTTGTCCCCTTTCGGCAGCAGTACGGCGGGGCAGGGAACCTGCTGTGCCTGTCAGGAGAGGGTATAAAAAGGGGCGGCCATCTTCCATAAGGGGTCCGCGCTCAGGCACCTTCAGCCTGGGTGTGCGTGTGGGTCGTCTCCGGGTGCCTTAGGCCTGGTTCCTGTTCCATCCCAGACACCTTCAGTCTGGGGTGAGGTACTATTTTGCAGGCCCGGAGCCCAGCACCTTCGGGTGGGTTCCGCCGAGGATCGAGGACTCCCAGGGTGCCGCCTTGCGAGGGGACCCGGATCTAGGACGAGGAGGCCAGGGGGGTTACCTGTACCGAAGACCCAGCGAGCGCAGAGTCGTGGTGACGGTGGGGACCTCTGGTAACTCTCCGGAGGGATGTCTTCTCCTTTACATGGGCCAAATACTATTTGAGAAGGAAGTTCACGTTCAAAGTCAGTGGCAGTGGCCTCATAGGGCCGTGCCCTATTCATCAGGTCAGTGGCAGTGACTTTATTTACCCGGTCGGTGGCAGAGACCAACCTCACGGTCTGTGGCAGAGATCGTGCGCCAAAGCTGTTTGTGAAACCTAAACAGTCAAAGAGTCTGATTCAAGTTTGTGCCTGGACCTCCTCCCACCTAAGCTGTCCTGTGTCTTGCTCCAACCTGTCTGCTGTTAGAGGCATATTTATTATCCGTGTGAAATAAATATAGAGTTGGACTTTCAGTTGGTGTGGACAGTTACATTACTGGTGAAAATATAAGGACTTGCCTCTACCTACGGTAGAGGTGGGAATCATCCTTGGGAGGATTCAACTCCAGCTGCAGGCAGGCCCAAAAATCAACACCACTCAACCTCCTTACTCAGGAGGGTACGGGCTTGTGGTGCGGTGTGCCTCTCCCCTCCCTGCGAGGAGCCGAAACTAAATAAAAAGGCAGGCAGGGGGAGAGGTGAGGGCGCTACACAATTAAAAGTGTATTTTTTCCCAAGAAATTGCAATTGAAAAATCGAAGTGTAAATACTGTGTGACATAAATAAATTGCAAAATTTGGAGATCCCGAACTGCCAGGATAGTACAAACACCCTCCCCAAATTACCCATTCCAGGTTATTTGATGAGAGGCATGTTGAGTCTTCAGCATCTGCCGGACCTTTAGAGCGCATGCGCCGCTGACGTCAGTGGCTGCATGCAAGGTGAATATCTCCTAAACTGTACAGGTTTAGGAGATATTCATTTCACCTACAGGTAAGCCTTATTTTAGGCTTACCTGTAGGTAAAAATGTGCAAGCGGGGTATACAACAACTTTAACTGACACTGATGTCACTAGTGATCAGTGATAATATTGTACACTGTTACTGTACTAATGACACTGGCTGGGTGACAGCGGTGAACAGAAGGGAAATCAAAGGTTTAACTGTGTGCCTCCATAAGTGTATGAGTGCTAATTTTACCCACAGACTGGCTGGCTTTTTTTCCTGATTTCAGCTGTGAGCGGTAAGTGAGATCAGGGAACAGAACCAGCCAGATCTGAGTAGTGGGTTTACTAACACACTGAACTCTGTGCTGTGGTTGGCCACAGCCATTAGCAGGATCACAGCCAAAATCATTGGCTGTGAGCCTGCCGACAAACTTGTGCTGTGTCCAACCAAGGAGGGCGCACGCTCCTGCAAAGCCAGAGGTTCCCCCCGGCGTACGGATATGTTGCGGGGAAACAGAGGCTCTAGCTACCAGTAAAAAATAAACTGCTGGTCAGCAAGTGGTTAAGGAAGGATATTGATAACCGTACTGGAGCATGCACCTTCAAAAATAATTCAACAATGGCAGCTATCCTAGCAGCTTCCTTTTAAAATTAATATTTTTCTTGAATTTTTTTTCGTGCTTGCATTTCTGTTTTATTCATGCAATTTTATTTTTTTTATTATTCATGCAATTCTTAATAGCATTGTTAATATCCAAATTAATACATGACACAGACAAAATGATTTCCCGTGGGTGTAAAGTGGTATATAACCATCTACAATGTTTTTCTGTGCCCTATTGTACTGTTTGCTGTTACATTTTTACTAAGGACTCGGACATATTCGTAGGACAATTCGTTCTTTGTAAAATGGCAAAATGAATGGTTAAATTACACAATTAATTGCTACTGTATGCCTTGAGATTCATATGTTCCACGCCAGTCTGCTACATTGTGCATCCATTATCGGAACTCAGACAAACGGAAGATGTCATTTAAAATCAGTCTGGTGTCTTCACACCATGCATCATGCTGATTTAATAGGAAATAGGTGGCATTGAAGAGAGCGCTTGCTTCATTCTGTCTCTTTTCATTTAGTTTCTGATGGTGACTCCACTGCTCCTGTGCTTCTCATCAGTTTCACAATATTATATGACAATATATAGCACTGAACGTTCATATTTCCCGTGCCTTTTTTTAAACACTTGCCTTTTATTTGAAATATTTTTTTATTGTTTTAATGAGTTCAGCCTTATGTAACTGCAATCACTTTTATGGTAATTTTTTTTTATGTTTTTTTTTTTTTTATTATTATTTAAATAATGAATGTTGTTCTTTCTATGTATTGATTTGTGAAGTGTACTTTAGCTCTAAAGCTTTCATGTTTATTACTAATGGTAATTTAAAGTGAATCTTTAAAAAAAATTAAAAATCATGTGCGTAAAAGCAGTCTTATCAGCATTAAGTACATAATGCAAGTTTGACATACTTCCTATCAGTTTATAAAGGGGATGCTGAGATTTATGAATAGAATACTTTTCTTGCAGTTTGTGGCTAAACTTGGTCCAATTTTTTGTACTCTATATGCTTGTTATGTGCTGCCAGTCACACAGCATACCTAAAAAATATATGTTTTTAATATCTTACCTTTCTAGTTTTTTTCTTAAGAGCAGGCAGACTGTAAGGCCATACAAGGTACAAAATTATTTTCTGCAACCATGGGTTACAGGAAATAAATTCACACGATTCCCCCATTAACATAGACTGACTGTGAAATCCCTCCTGCTAAGCCATTGCCTGCTCCCGGCGGGGGCCAGGGGCTGGCGGGAGAAGACAGTGATTATCGCTCGTGGAGATCGATCAACTTGGTACATTCAGCCTGCTCATTAATGATTTGAATCTCGAATTGTGTATGGCCGGCCTAAGCTACTCTGAACATTGAAAGTGCATACAAAGTGGGGACAGGCTAAGTTTCCCCTCATAACATACAATGCAGAATCACAGCCCTTAAATCTTCAAAGATCTATCATTAAATATTTTTTTTACTGTTCTTTGTTACTGTTCAACGTTCTGTTGCTGTTGTACGTAGTACATTGTCTGGTGTTGCTAAGAACTTTCTAAGTCTGACCTGACAGCCTCCCCTCCTGCCATGGATGTTTTGACATTAGGTAGAAAAAAGATGGCTGATTCATAACTGCAGCTTGTCTGTCTCAGCTGTGAGCACTTCCACAGACAAGCAACGGCAAGAAGAATACAGAAGAATGTAGAAGATTGGGCAGGGTGTCAGCCTGTGCATTCCTTTTGCAGTTGCTTTTCTATGGAAAATACTCATAGTCAAGACAAGCTGCAGTTATACATCCACATTCTCCTTCCTATTTGTTGCTGGAATGTCCACAGCAGGAGGGGAGGGGGGCAGGTCAGACCTCATAACTAGATTTAGAATGCACTGAGCAACATGAGATAAAGTACTACATGTACTTTGCTCTATAAGATACAGAATGGGTAAAAATAATGATAAATCTTTCTCAGCCCTTTGTTGGTGTTCAAATCTAGTTTACAGCTGATAACGAGGTCTGGCAGCACAGTACAGATTGGTTACTTATGGTGAACAATAACTCCACAGCCCCCCTTAACATAATATACAAGGGGAAAACTTTAGTTTTTGGAGAAAAGTGCAAGTAAATACAGTGCCTTAAAAAAATAATATGGTTTTCATTTTTTTTTACAAATAAATATCTGAAGTGTGACGGGCAATTGTATTCACCCCCCTTTACTCTGATACCCCTAACTAAAATCTATTGGAACCAATTGCCTTCAGAAGTCACCTAATTGGTAAATAGAGTCCACCTGTGTGTCATTTAATCTCAGTATAAATACAGCTTTTCTGTGAGGCCCTCAGAGGTTTGTTAGAGAACTTAAGTGAACAAACAGCATCATGAAGGCCAAGGAACACACCATAGAGGTCAGGGATAAAGTTGTGGAGTTTAAAGCATGGTTAGGTTATAAAAAAATATCCCAAGCTTTGAACATCTCACAGAACACTGTTTAATCCATCATCCGAAAATGGAAAGAGTATGGCACAACTGCAAACCTACCAACACATGGCTGCCCACCTAAACTGACAGGCTGGGCAAGGAGAGCGTTATTCAGAGAAGCAGCCAAGAGGCCCATGGTAACTCTGGAGGAGCTGCAGAAATCCACAGCTCAGGTGGGAGAATCTGTCTACAGGACAACTATTAGTCGTGCACTCCACAAATCTGGCCTTTATTGAAGACTGGCAAGAAAGCCATTGTTGAAAAAAAGCCATAAGAAGTCCAGTTTGCAGTTTGTGAGTTGTCATGTGGGGGAAGAAGGTGCTCTGGTCAGATGAAACCAAAATTTAACTTTTTGGCCTAAAAGCAAAACACTGAACACACCATCCCCACCGTGAAACATGGTGGGGGCAGCATCATGTTGTGAGGATGCTTTCCTTCAGCAGGGACAGAGAAGTTGGTCAGAGTTGATGGGAAGATGGATGGAGCCAAATACAGGGCAATCTTAGAAAGAAAACTTGTTGGAGTCTGCAAAAGACTTGAAACTGGAGAGGAGGTTCACCTTCCAGCAGGACAACAACCCTAAACAAACAGCCAGAGCTACAATGGAATGGTTTAGATCAAAGCATATTTATGTGTTAGAATGGCCCAGTCAAAGTCCAGACCTAAATCCAATTGAGAATCTGTGGCAAGACTTAAAAATTGCTTTTCACAGACGCTCTCCATATAATCTGACAGAGCTTGAGCTATTTTACAAAGAATAATGGGCAAAAATGTCACTCTCTAGATGTGCAAAACTGGTAGAGACATCCCCAAAAAGACTTGCAGCTGTAATTGCAGCGAAAAGTGGTTCTACAAAGTATTGACTCGGGGGGCATTTGCATTCTGTATTTAACCAAAAACCTCACACAATTGACCCAGGCATAAGATTACTGAATAACAAAGAGTCAGGGAAAGGTGTCAGGTACAGTAATAGAAACACATAAGTACCCTAAATAGTCAGCACCGTCCTGCGCTAAAGACAAACTGAGGTGTTGTGTGGATATATTTGGTAAATGCCATATATATAGAACTAGAAAATGTTGAATGGATTATAGTTACCAATACGTGAGTAGTTTTTCAATGATGGGCGAAATGAGGACTGAAGAAGGGACATCTGGAGAAGGGAGGGGAGTAAGTAACAGAGAAGAAAGAGATAGCAAGAAAAAAAAAAATAATAATTTGAAGGGTGTGGGGGGGGGGAGGAAGAAGAGGGGGAGTGGTGGTTTTCCTCACCCTAGCCCCCTCTCTAGACCACAGCTCGCCCTTCAGAATCAACTATTAGACTTATAACATAGGGTCAAAGCTTCATTATGACCACGTAGAATAAAAACAATCCAGTAAAACAGGTTTGCCATAATCTGTCATGTGTGCCTCTGTTGGAGGAAATAAGACTATTCCTATACTTGACTATGAGTACGTTTACATTAGCTATCCACTGAGCTGTAGAAGGGGCATGTGATTGTTTCCACCAATCTGGGCTTCAACTCTTTGCGGCAATTAAGCCAATGGGAAAGGATGAATCTTTTATACGTCTACATTCGGGAAGGTGTTGTGGTGGAGCAAAAAGAATGGCGGATGATCCAGTAGTGCAAAGTGCATACATTTTTAAGAGATGCGCCAAGACCAGAAACATGTTAGATATCCCGGGTGTAGTTACACATCTCCAGCATTATTCTGCAGGAACATCTGGTGTATGATTAGGTTGTGAATGGTTAGGTAAGACCGGCACATTCCTTCTGGGGAGAGAGTTCATGAGGCAAAACTGGAAAGGGATGAAAGTACTGTTAAGTGTTGTCAGACTGGTAAGCTGGCTTCATCACTGGTTCCTCCTTCTTTTGCAGAGGGTACTTACTGTCATTAATGCTTACAAACTGGGTTTACAAGGGAGATGGGATATTAGCACCTGGCAGTGCTTTTCCGAAATACACAAACCTCCAGTTTGGCAGTACATACCCTTTCTGCTTCCTCGTTTGCAATATACTGACTGTTACAAAGTAGTAAACCCATTTTAAACATAATTAAAACCTTAAGTTTGTAAAACGTTTCCATGTCAAGTTTAATTTTATATGTCATGATGCATAATGATGATTTTTATAATCTGAGAGTAAACCAAACTGTTCTGCAGGAATCTTCAATGACAAGCCATTTCTATATGGATACAAGATTGTTTCTAGCTTTTCATCTGCAGCATTAACAAATGTCAAGAACAATTATGTTTTAACAATGGAGGTTCGCGTAACGCTTTGTTAAAGAGATATTTAACATATGCATTTTTCTTTTTTTAAATTGGGTCACACTCCATTAATTTGCTAACAGAATTATGATAATTAGATGCAAAATTTATAGTTAAAGAAAATGGGGAAACAATAGAGACCAGATCATCTTTAGAAAATAAATTTGGTATAATTATGTGCACATCTTTTATTGCTTTCTTGCATGTTAATTAAACATTTTACAATACATTGTTATTTAAAATTTGCCTAAGGGTGATCTTTTGAATTAGAACTGTGTAACTTGTGGTGAACTGTAAAGTGAAAGACTACAACAAGATACACGGTTAATTTGCAGTATACCGTATATACTCGAGTATAAGCCGAGATTTTCAGCCCTTTTTTTGGGCTGAAAGTGCCCCCTCGGCTTATACTCGAGTCAGTGTACCTGAAAATATTGAGAGGCTGCAGGCGTCCATCATTTAAATCTCACGGTCTCCTCCTGGTCCCTTCCGTGACAGGCGGAACTGTGTCTGCTGAGAATCGCCTATCACGAACGTTCTCTCATCCTCACCCATCCCAGCAGACACTGTGTTCAGTGTTCCGCCAATCACAGATGCCTTTTCATCCTCGGACAAGAGGACGTCTGTGATTGGTGGAACACTGAACACAGTGTCTACTGGGAAACTGAGGATGAGAGAACGTTCGTGATAGGCGGAACTGTGTCTGCTTAGAAACGCCTATCACGGAAGGGACCAGGAAGAGACCGCGAGTTTTAAACAATGAATGGACGCCCGCAGCCTCTCAATTTCAGGTACACTGACAACGGCACAGTGAGGATGGGCACAGTGAGGATGGGCACAGTGAGGATGGGCACAGTAAGGATGGGCACAGTAAGGTGGCAATGGGCAGAGTGAGGTTGGGCACAGTGAGGCGTGCAAATGGGCATTGTTGACCCTCTTCCACTTACAGTAGCTGCTGCATTCTCACCCTCGGCTTATACTTGAGTCAGTACGTTTTCCCAGTTTTTTGTGGTAAAATTGGGTACCTCGGCTTATACTCGGGTCGGCTTATACTCGAGTATATACGGTAAGTCAAAATTAGTATTTGAGTGACTTCGGGGCTTTAAATGCCACACACTACATGCATGGAGCTGGTATACCTCTTATTTGGACATGAAATTAGTAAAATAAATGTCATCAGAAATCATTACAGTGGGATATATTTACTAAAGGAATAGAGACTGTTCACTTTTGGAATGTGTAGGTATACAGTACTTTGCAACATGAATGTTTTAGTCAAATTATGTGAAGCCATGTTCACTTTGAATATCCAATCATATGCAAGAGAAATTAAACAAATAGGATTATTTGCTTGCATGTGGGCTCTTAGTCCTCCTCCCCTGCATTGCAATGGTTAAATGCTTGTTACATCAAGGGGTGGATGAAAAAGCTGCACTGCATTGCTTGCGTTACCCCTGATCCGGTGTTGTCGTCACCTCCCTCAGGCATTCTGGGATGTGGGTGGTCCCTCTGCATCATCATGTATAACGCAGGGTTATGAATCCTGCAGTGCATATGCAACCTTACAATATTAACCGTGCATTGTATGTGGAGTAGGCAGCAGGGCACCTTAGGGGGTTTTGTGGGACTGATGGCATTGCTGGAGGGACCCTGCTGTAGCAAGGAAGAAGGTAAGTAATTATAGTTTATTCCTCAAATCCGAGGCAAAAATTTGTATTCAACCCTTGCAGTTTTAGGGGGGGGGGGGGGGTTCCGCTACAAGATTTTTTTTTCTTTCTTGTGCCCAGAATTGGGCTTTATACGTACATTCACTTTTAAGTGATTTCCATTAGTAAATTAACCCTATTTTCCTCATTTATCTAAATTAAAGCAGATCTCCACCCAAAAGGGGAAGCTCCACTTAACTGCCTCCCCCCCACCCTCCCCTGCCACATTTTGCCCATTTTGGGGGGAGCAGGTACCTGGTTTTGACCCCTCTCCTCCTTCCCCCGTGGCCGGCCCAATTAGAAAACGCAGTGCGCTTTGTGCATGCGCAGTAGGGAACTGGCTGTGAAGCCGCACGGCTTTCCCTTATTGGAGATGGTGGCGGCAGCATCCGATAGCCGCTCAAAAAATCTGCTTGGGTGAAGACACTGCTGGATTCCTAGACAGGTAAGTGTCCTAATATTAAAAGACAGCAGCTTCAGTATTTGATTTTTTTCTGCAGGAGCCTCAAGCTCCTCTTTAAGAACCGGAAAACTTCTCTTGCATATATTAAATTTGATACCTTTCTTCCTCCTTTTTAATTAATTTTTCTGCCTTACACTCATTGCCATTACCATTTTCATCCACAAAAGACTCTTCAGGATTGTTTAGCGCTAGGTTAACATGTGTGCAGTGTGGTTTTTCCGCCTTGCATTTATATGCATTTTTTCCCCTCCAATGATCAGACTTGTCCTGATACGCCCCCACTGCACAGCCATTCACTGGGAAGCTCAGTGTGCTGCTGCTTCTTCTCCTCCCCCAGCTCTTATGTAGCTGAGAACAAAGGGAATGTAGTCACTTATAAAAAAGGGAAAAAAGGTATTTATAATGTTTTTTTTATATCTTTACAAAAAATGTTTTGCATTTAATTTCTATTGTAAACTGAATAGGTGGCTTAAAAGGGTTGTAAAGGTTAGTTTTTTATTTTCTAAATAGGTTCCTTTAAGTTATGCATTGTTGGTTCACTTACCTTTTCCTTCGATTTACCTTCTAAATATTTTTTTTCTTTGTTTTCTTTGTCTGAATTTCTCACTTCCTGTTCCTCCTCAGTAAGCTGTTCAGTAAGCTGTTCTGGCTGACTCCACACCACTCGGATGATGGTGTGAAGTTTAGTGAGGAGAAACAGGAAGTGAGAAATTCAGACGCAGAAAAAAAACATTTTGAAGGTAAATCAAAGGAAAAGGTAAGTGAACCAACAATGCACTAGCTTAAAGGAACCTATTTAGAAAATAAAAAACAAACCTTTACACAACCCCTTTAGGACTCCATTCACACAGGGGCAACACGACTTCCAGTGTGACTTTGGGAGTCAACTTGGACACGACTTGAATATGAATCACAGCGCGACATGAGGCAACTTACATGGCAACTTCAAGTTGCCTCCAGGACAGGAGGCTTTCCAGTGGCCAATCAAATAAGAATCAGCTCTGTGGGAGGGAGGGGAGAGGGAGGGGTTTGCCTGAGAAATGTATGTTCTCTTCCTGGAAAGTTGCTTCTGTTAAGACAGGGGATCCGACTTCTGAGGCGACTTCCATTGAAATCAATGGGTACAAGTCGCCTAGAAGTCGGATTGAATTAGTACAGGAACCTTTTCTGAAGTCGGAGCGACTTCAGTAGTGTGCATTAAGACGGCTCCATTCACTTACATTGATTTTCTCATGCAGCGCAACTTGAGGCGACTTGGGGCGACTTGAAGTCGGATCCAAAGTCGTCCCTGTGTGAATGGGCTCTTACAAGGTGATCGTTTATAATCACTTTAACTTTTCTCCTTGCAGTATGTTGCTTTTTTAGTAGAATAGTTTTTTTCCCCCACAAACACGGCACAGCACACTTTCTAAGGAGCATATCCACAAACTTCAGATGTTCTGGTAATTTCCAATTTGAACATAGATTATTTCTAGTTAGAAAATTGAATTTGTCACTCTTACATTTACTCATTGATTGTTTTTAATAATGTGAAACGTGTAATGGTTCTGTATCAAGTAATGTGACCTCCTTAAAATATGGAGATTTGAATAATTTAGTGATGTGTCCCTTGCAATGTTTTCAAACAAATATAAATGTGGACTGTAAAAACAGATCACTTGGTTTTTAGAAAAGCTGCATTAGTGATTGTGGGGTTTAGTTTATAGTATTTCTAGTATTTCTATGTATATCCTTTATCCTTTGTTAATGCAGTTACATTCGTAATCAATGACCCTGCATGAAACCATTTAGGGTATGTGTGTCTGTTGTTCCTCCTGATTATGTGGCCATTGCCATGCCTCATTAAAGAAGATCATAGTACTTGACCCAAGAAACTCTCCGTTTTCAAGTATCCCTATTCAGTAAGACAAATAATTGTAGAATAGTAAGGCTTTCCAGCTTTACCCTAATTCAAAGGTGACTGCAGGAAGTGAAATATATTGCTGTGAAGATTATAGAATGTTCATTTTACTGAAATACTGACTTCATTTGGCGCTGCTTGCGTCTACCCCAATGTCAAATGTGTCAGATCACTTAAAAGATAAGTGCACTTTTACAGCACTTATCTCTTCTAGCTCTCCTCCCCTCCCCCAGCATTTTTGTAATGCATTATACTTTTCTATAACCCCATTCCTCCAAGATCTCAGCCTGTCTGGCACTGCCTCCTAAAATGTTTTAAAATTTTCATTGCGCTACCCTCATATGGACGATGCTGAATTCACTTTAATTGCAGGCTCATGAACAGGCTACAGATGGGCTTTGCTTTGAAGTGAAAGAAATACATGTCATGCATTCATATATAGCACAGTACAGAGTGTTTGGAAAAGTGTGTCAAGCATGCTGCACAGTAATGCCGCATACACACGATCGGACATTCCGACAATACAACCGTGGATTTTTTTCCGACGGATGTTGGCTCAAACTTGACTTGCATACACACGGTCGCACAAATGTTGTCGGAAATTCCGATCGCCAAGAACGCGGTGACGCACAACAAGTACGACGGCACTATAAAAGGGAAGTTCAATACAGGCATACCCCACTTTTAAGTACACAATGGGGTTTATTTACTAAAGCTGGAAAGTGCAAAATCAGGCTCACTTCTGCATATAACCCCACGAGCTTCCAGGTTTTATTACCAGGCTTAATTGAACAAGCCGGGCTTAGAATCTCATTGGTTTATATGCAGAAGTGAGCCTTTTGCGCTTTCCAGCTTTAGTAAATAAACCCCATTGTGTACTTAAACGTGGGGTATGCCTGTACCAAGTGCGCCACCCTTTGGGCTCCTTCTGTTAATCTTGCGTTGGTAGAAGTTTGGTGAGAGACGATTCGCGCTTTTCAGCCTCGTGCTTTTCAGTCCCGTGACGTGCTTTCAGCGTGACGAATGTGCTATCTCCATTACGAACGCTAGTTTTACCAGACCGAGCGCTTCCGTCTCATACTTGATTCAGACCATGCGTGGAATTTTGTGCGTTGGAATTGTCTACACACGCTTAAAATTTACGAGAACTGATTTTTTTGTCAGAAAATTTGAGAACCAGCTCTCAAATTTTTGTTGTTGGAGATTCCGACAGCAAATGTCCGATGGAGCCTACACACGGTTGGAATTTCCGACAACAAGCTCCCATCAAACATTTGTTGTTGGAAATTTCGAGCGTGTGTACGCGGCATAAAGATGTCAAAGGGGTAGAAGCATAGGTAAGTGTAAACTATAAGAAAAATACTGGGAAGAGGGATCAGAAAAGGATAACTGCACTAAACACGCACGTATCCTCTAGCAGCTGAGAGACTTTTGGCTGACAGCAATCATAACCATTATTGTTAGCGTTATTGCGCATACTGTACATCAAAGGCATGTTTCATAACAAAACTCAATAGCTGTATCCAAAAATAAAACAATCCTTACAGTAGTAGTAGTAGTAGTAGTAGTAGAACTATAGATAAAAATTAAACTTCAATGTAATCCTAATCAAATAGAAGAAAAAAACATTCCCCGAGTCAATAAAAATTTGTTTGTATTAAAAAGCCCCTGGTGCAATCCACATGAGCTCCTCACTGATGCATTTCACTCAATAAGACTTTAGCTACGACTAAGCTGTTATCGAGCAAAATGCATCGGTGGAAGTACTCAGATGGATTGTAAAAGGGGTTTGTTGGTTACAAACATATGGTTATTAATTTGGAGTGTGGCTATTTAAGTCTCTTTGGCATTTGCTATGTGCAGCTAAGCAGAGCTGAGAGCCGGACTAAGCAACTAGTGGATGACTATCTGGAGCAGATCACAGATTTGTTTTCACATGTAATCCTAATCAAACTGCACACTTTCCTACATTTAACTCCTTTATTTATTTGAAAAAAACCTTGTGATCCTACCAGTGAGAGGTACTTCCTTCAACAGTGATAACACTACTTTTCCTACCAGTAAAAACAGTGCAGCTTATGGCACCCTGTGCGGCTGCTGTAGCTACTAGGAAAACAGGCCTACCGGTATGTGCTTGGCAAGGCTTGGCACCTCTTCTCTTTGAAATGGTAGCAAAAAATCTGGCATTTTACCCTTGTAATGGGGATACAAAAAGCTGGCCATTAAGTAATGGTTCCTTTTCATCATTGTCCAAATCCTGGGGTCCTTAATGATCTCACCCCACCCATGTACAACAGCCAGGATTTGGGTAAAAAATCCCAATGGAAGCCTGTCCCATTTCTTGCACTTCTCCTCTTCCCCCTGATGCCACAGCCCCACAGGGATGGAGGCCGTGAAGAACATTGCAAGTCCTGAGACAGCAATCATTTTTTCTTCCTGCTGCTGTGCCTGCAGTGCCCAGTGTATTACACCATGAAGCATCTGTTCCAGCAGGAACAGCAGGGATTGTATCACTATTCTGGTTGCTTATTTGGTGACAAGATTCAGCACATTTGAATCACATTTAGGCTCCATGCACACTAAAGCTCATAAAAACTGCAGTTTATTGGCATTTTGGGCGTTTTTTTTTAAATGCCCATAAACTGCAGTCTATGTTAGCCTATGTGTCTATGCACACATGGATGTTTTTTAGCGTTAATGAGAAGTGGAGATTATGGGCTTTTTTCTGAACGCAAGAAATTTGCGTTCAAAGTGCCGTTTTTCGGTGGGAAAAAAAACTAATAAACGCTCAAACGCAGCTCGCCAGCGTTTTTTTGCATATTTTGATCCATTGAAAAAAATAAAAAAAAAGCTAAAAAATGTTAACACTCAAAAACGCTAATAAACGCCATTGCAAAAACGCGAAAAAAACTTTGAAAGGCTCCCTGCAAATCTGCTGGCGTTTTTTATAGCTTTTTTTTAGTGTCCGGTGTGCATGGAGCCTTAGGCTGCATTCACATCTCAGCATTCTGAATCGTGGGCAGGTTTACTGCGATTCTGCCTGCGATGTCAATGCGCCGAGATGTGAATGACAAATCGCAGAAAGCACATTTGAGATGCCCTTTATTTGAATGGCACCTAAATTTGTGGCGCGATAAATCACACTGCAATCGTGGCAACCCGCATCGCATTAAGCATGTTGCCCAAATGTAACTCTTGAACTTTTTTTGGGCGACAGGCTTCATGCGGGTTGCCAAGATTGCTGCACCATTTATTGCGAGACAATCTGGCACATCAAATGTGTTTTCTACGATTTGTCATTCACATCTCAGCGCTTTGAAAATCGTGGGCAGAATCGCAAGAAAATCAAATCAAATCAAAACTCCAAGATGTGAATGCAGTCTTTCCGAATCAAGAGCCACTGACTTGGTGAAAAAAAAACAGCTGTCCGGAAAATGTTCTCGTCTTGTACTCATGCAGATACTCGTTGATGGCCCACTGCTAGTAGTGTAGCATGGCTAATGTGTAGTTACAGCGTGTGGATGTATTTCATATCCGGCAATTGGCAGGCAACTTGTGTAGCCAGTGCCACTGCATTTCAGTCAGGGTACATAAATAGGGACTACTGCACTGCTAGGTTCAGGACAAGTGCCAGGAAAGGTACAGTACATGTCTGAACTTTCTCAGTTGGGCAGCCAGAAGTTTGGTGCCATTGCTACACATGACCTTGCCTTTCACAAATGGTGTGGGGTCAGCCACCTCTCAACTGGCCCCTAAAGAGCTGCCAGAATGCACCAATGCTTCTTAACCACTTGCTTACTGGGCACATAACCCCCTTCCTGCCCAGGCGAAATTTCAGCTTTCAGCACTGTCACGCTTTGAATGACAATTGCGCGGTCGTGCATTGTGGCTCCCAAACAAAATTGACGTCCTTTTTTTCCCACAAATAGAGCTTTCTTTGGGTGGTATTTGATCACCTGCGGTTTTTATTTTTTGTGCTATAAACAAAAAAAGAGCGACAATTTTGAAAAAAACACAATATTTTTTACTTTTTGCTATAATAAATATCCCAATTTTTATTTAAAAAACGATTTTTTTTCTCAGTTTAGGCCGATACGTATTCTTCTACATATTTTAGGTAAAAAAAAATCGCAATAAGCGTATAGTGATTGGTTTGCGCAAAAGTTATAGCGCCTACAAAATAGGGGATAGAATTATGAATTTTTATTTTGTATTTTTATTAGTAATGGCGGCGATCTGCGATTTTTATTGTGACTGCGACAATATGGCAGACAGATTGGACACTTTTGACACATTTTTGGAACCATTCACATTTATACAGCGAACAGTGCTATAAATATGCACTGATTACTGTATAAATGTGACTGGCAGGGAAGGGGTTAACACTAGGGGGCGATCAAGGGGTTAACTGTGTTCCGTGCTAGGTGATTGTTACTGTGGGGGGAGGGGACTGACTGGGGGAGGTGACCGATGGTTGTCCCTATGTACAAGGGACACATCACCCGTCTCCTCTCCCTGACAGGACGTGGATCTCTGTGTTTACACACAGAGATCCACGTCCCTGGCTCTGTGACAGACAATCGCGGGTACCTGGCGGACATCGCGGCCGCTAGGCACGCGCATTGGCACCCGCGTGACACGGCGGGCATAGCTTTTCCCCGATGCGCACCCGCGGCGGCGCGCATTGCGGAAGTAAACAGGAGGATGTCCTCTCAGCAATTGAGCGCCGCAATGCAGACGTCTTTTGAGCATTGCCCGGGCGCAAAGTGGTTAACCACTTCTCTACTGTGCACGAAAACCCCCTTCCTGCCCAAGCCATTTTTCAGCTTTCAGCGCTGTCACACTTTGAATGACAATTGCGCGGTCGTGCGACGTGGCTCCCAAACGAAATTTGCGTCCTTTTTTTCCCACAAATAGGGCTTTCTTTTGGTGGTATTTGATCACCTCTGCGGTTTTTATTTTTTGCGCTATAAACAAAAGAAGAGCGTCGAGTTTGGAAAAAAAAACACTTTTTTACTTTTTGCTATAATAAATACCCATTTTTTTTTTTAAATAAAATTTTCCTCAGTTTAGGCCGATACGTATTCTTCTACATATTTTTGGTAATAAAAAAAATCGCAATAAGCGCGTATTGATTGGTTTGCGCAAAAGTTATAGCGTCTACAAAATAGGGGATAGATTTATAGCATTTTTTAAAAAAAATTTTTTATTAGTAATGGCGGCGATCTGCGATTTTTTTATTGTGACTGCGATATTGCGGCGGACACATCGGACACTTTTGACACATTTTTGGGACCATTCACATTTATACAGCGATCCCTGCTATAAAAATGCATTGATTACTGTATAAATGTGATTGGCAGGGAAGGGGTTAACCACTAGGGGGCGGGAAGGGGTTAAATATGTTCCCTCAAAGTGTTCTTACTGTGGGGGGAGGGGACTGACTGGGGGAGGTGACCGATGGTTGTCCCTATGTACGAGGGACACACCATCGGTCCCCTCTCCCTCACAGGACGTGGATCTGTGTGTTTACACACACAGATCCACTTTCCTGCTCAGTTCCCGGGCAATCGCGGGTGCCCGGCGGCAATCACGGCCGCCGGGCACGCGCACCGGGGCCTTGTGAACGCGGCGGGCGCACGCGCGCGCCTCCTAGCTCGTTTTAAAGGGAGGACGTCATATGACGTCCTCCCAGAACGAGAGTGTCCTCCGCCCGCCGTCTATTGACAGTGGGCGGGGGACAAGTGGTTAAGGGGCCCCAACGATAGAAGGCAGAAGAGCAATAAAACAACTGCCCCTCCCATGAAACCATCCTGCTAGCCCCCTTTGTTCCCTTATCCCCTTTACTTCATGTTTATGGACAGTGCACATCCAGTTGGTCTAGGCCTAGCACAGTCGTCATTAATGCACTTTAGCAGTATAGTTCCTGTGTCTAGTAAATCAAGCTATATTACTGCCCACTGCTGCACTTCAGGTGACCTTGCTACTGTTTATGCTGATCTGGACGTCACATGTCATCTTATGCCTAGTCCTTTATTACTAATCACCCTATGTGTTAAATTAAGTTATTACCATTGTTAATTAATTCCTATGCTTACTTCATCACCAACTATATCAGGTGATATTAGATTTTCCTTTATTAACTGGTTCAGTGTCTGTTTTCTTTGACATAGTGCTGCTACTGGGTACTAAGTATTACACTCTCCATGATTTTCTGTGATATTGCATGCTTTGTACACTCAACCTAGTGCAGTGTTTATCAACTCCAGTCCTCAAGGCGCCCCAACAGGTCATGTTTTCAGGCTTTCCATTATTTTGCACAGGTGATTTGATCAGTTTCACTGCATTAGTAGTTACCACAGCCATTTCATCTGAGGGAAATCCTAAAAACATGACCTGCTGGGGCACCTTGAGGACTGGAGTTGAGAAACACTGACCTAGTGTGTCACAGTGGCTGAATTTTAAAGAGGTTAATGCGAAGAACAGAGGACCTGTCCTAACCAGCAGCTCCTAATGGGGTAACACTACACTTACTTGCCTTCCAGCCTCACTTTGGCGCTCTCCTGCTTTGCTGGCATCTCCAGTCTGTGGACAGAGTAACCATGCCATTCAAACGGAAGCAGACTTTACTTGATCCTCTCTTGGAGAGAGCTGTATGCTCCTACCCAGTCTGCCATCCGCATTCCAGGGTTGGAAAATTTGCAAGCAAACTTTCTCAATCATCAGTGTCTTGATGCGGGGAATGGGCTTTCCATCCAGAGGTCTTTAAACCAATTTGCACAAGTGGGGAATTTCTGATGTGGACCTTCTGGTACCCAGATTCAACAAACTGGACAGGTTTGTCGTCCCTTCCAGGGACCCTTAGGCCTTTGCAGTTGATGATGCAGTGGAATCTGACCTATACCTTTCCACCCTTCCAGAATCTCCCTTGCCTACTTCACAGGATCGAGAAGGAAGGCAACCCAGTTATACTTATTTCACTAAAATGTCGCAGGAGGACAAGGTACTCTGACATAGTCAAGCTCCTGGCAGACGCTCTGTGGGTTTTTCTGGGTCCCCTGAAGGTAGCTACATATTATCCAATCATAATAATTTAGAGCTGCAGTATCTGCGTCATATACTGTATTCCATGAATACCTATTTTAGGTCCCTGTTGAGAAACAAAAGTGATTAGGAATAGCATTAAAGGGACTCCTGATGGAACATCCTTGTGAAGCAGTTCAGAGGTAGTTTACTTTGAAATGAAAACTTCAAATCTTGTTTGTAGCCTGGGGGAAGGCTAGTACCAGCTACTACAGGAAGGCTGCAAGCTGTATCCCCCATAGGTAAGCTCTGTTGACAAAGGTCCTTTAAAATCTATTCAACAAACCTTTTAGGTTAGAAATGTTCATCTTTTATAACAAGCAATGAGAAATAATCATATGTTTGAGCATACAAAGCATTTTGTTACTGGTCCCTCGTGGAATGTTTTGGTTTCTTTTTATTTATGATCAATATAAATTGCTTTTAGTATATCCAGAGGAAATGGAACCTAAAATGAGTTCACCGGATATGAGAAATAAAGCTGCTGTTGACACCGCAAATGTTTAATTGGTTATATACACTACAGTAAACACCAGGTCACATTGTGGCTACATTCATTGTAATCAGTGTTCAGCATAACACACCATAACTTTGTTCATAAAAACGATTGTTTTATACGGCAGAGCTTAGTTTGCAGGGTGCATTATTGCTGTTTACTAAATGAACGTCCTAATCACATTGTTTTGTATCAATGAGTGATCATCAAGTTATGTTTTATTCTCATTAACAGGAAATATTTTACTGCTTTTAGTACTTTTTTATCTTTAGTTTGGCATATGAGTTACATCTGTATGTGTGTTGGCATTCTAAAGTGTATCACTAGCCAAAACTTTTTCTTTTTTTAGATTTGTATAAAGTATGGAAAGGTTAGAACCTCTGTCAGGTTGTTACTGTTGTCTCTGCCCCCGTTGGAAAAATTCACCATCTCTGTGTCCTGATGAGCATTGTCACTGGGAAAGGAGGTAACTGGAGGTCCAAAATTGTATAGTTTTCACCAAAACAAAAGGTGAGAGTTATATCTTTTAATAGGGATGCCTGTTACTGTAAGGCTCGGTTCACACCTATGCAGTTTTTTTATTGGTTTTTGCATAAATGCTGCGGGAAAAAAAGTCCCTGATCCTTTCCAAAAATGCAGAGGCACAAAAATGCATTGGTGTGAACATGTTCCATTGGAACCAATGTTAAAAATGTCCTGCGATTCGGCAAAAAGCATGAAAAATGCAGTAGTGTGAATGGAGCCTTAAAGCAGATCTCAGGCCCAGGCCAGAGGAATACTGGCTTCCAGTAGCCCAAAGTGGGGTCTTTGTCTTTCAGCTTATAATGTCTAAAAATTAAATTGGTAACTCTGTTATGTACGTATACCATATCCACAGCCACTCCTTTCGCTAAGTTTTTGCTTACCTCCTCATAAAGAAGTGGTTCTTTTGTTATATTTTGCATTTGATAGTTTCTAGTGGATGGTGCTCCCAGGAAAAAAATAAATGTAAATCCAATCTAGATCTGAAGATTCCACCATCTAAGTTGCTCTTCTGTTCTGGTGTAGCTGAACCTGTGGCCAGGCAATCAAAATTTAAAGTGGTTGTAAACATCAGACATGAAATATGAACAAAGCATATCCCTCTAAGGTCTAAGGTTATTAGTGGTGTACCCAAAGGCTCAGTGTTGGGATCCTTACTTTTTATTATATTTATAAATGATATAGGGGTCTTGGATTAAAAATACCATTCTTTGCAGATGACACCAAGCTATGCAGTGGAATAACATCCTTACAGGATGTCTACAATTTACAGCAACAAAAATGAGGTTTACTGTTGATAAAAGTAAAGTTATGCACTTGGGGGCTAAAAACATGCATGCATCATACATCTAGGGGAGTCAATGGTGGAGAAGGATTTGGATGTTCTGGTAGATCATAGACTTAAAGAATTATTAAACCCAAAAGCAAACAAATGTTTTTATATTGCCGCTTACCAATTCTTAGGCCCCATGCACACAGGACCTTTTGCAAAGTCTCCTAGAAGCTTTTCTTCCTGGCAGGAGCGTTTTGGCAGAAAATGGGCCTGACGCTTGTGAAAGTGTCTAAGGGTGTCAGGGAAGGTTCCATCCACTGATGACACTGCCTGATATTTGGCGTGCAGTACTGTGGTCCACCAGCAGGTGTCTCCTGGCAGTCTGGAACTGCCAGGAGAGCTTTCCCCTGGTGGTGGTATTATGTGATCTTTGGGCCGCAGTACTGGTGTCCACCAGCGGGTGGTTCCTGGCAGTGTGGGGCCAACACCATCTCCTGCAATCAGGCATCACCTGAGTCTGAGTCTTATTGCAGGAGATGTGTATAAATACCTGGCAGACACACTCATACTTTGCCTTGGTATCTTTCCTTGCGCCCTGACCCTGAAACTGAGAAGCTCTGTTTTTGTACCTGATCCTGTTCCTGTCTGTTACCTGAACCCTGAGCCTTGTACCTGTACCTGTCCCTCCTGTGATCCTATCCATCCATCCTCTCCTTGTCCTGTTTGTTTTCCCTTTCCCCAGTTGCTGACCTCCCGTTGACGACCCTGGCCTGGCCCTGTTTATGATTCTGTTTTTCCCCATTACTTGTATATATTTGTCTGTTACTGTTATTATTTGTGGGTTCTGTTTGGTATTGGTTGTTGTGCACTGTGTGGTATTGGAGGTGGTTGTATCTATATTATTTCACTTATCTTTAATAAATCATTATATTTCACTTACACACGTTTGGGTTTCCTCTGTTGCAGTCCACACAGTTCTGGTCTTATCTGATACCTGACAAAGGGCTCATTTACACTTGCTTTGGCTTCAACACACATTAAAGCGCCTACTGCTTCAACATGCTTTTATGGTGTGTTTTTGATGCTTTGATGAAGCTTTGGTGGTGCTTCGATGAAGCTTTGGTGGGCTTCTGTGATGCTCTTTTGAAGCTTTGTTGAAGCTTGACAGATGCGATGTGTGTGTTTGTGTGTGTGTGTGTGTGTGTGTGTGTGTGGATATCACATACCTGCAATTTCTCCAAAACAAAGCAAAGCTAAAGCTGAATTACAACTTCTCAAAAGCTGCAGGTGCTTCAAGCGAGCTTTGTCATAGACTTCTATGGAGGCTTTGAAGACGCTTTGAAGCACCACTAAAGCGACATGGGGTATAATTTTTGAAGCAAAGCTGAAGCAAAGCAAAGAATTGAGTTGAATAAAAATATATTTAAATACAAATGCAAACGCAAGGTGTAAACAGGACTGTAAGCTAACCATTTTATTTAGTGACCGGAGCTTTGACTGGTGTTCAGAGAGCTTTAACAAAGCCTGTCCAAAGCCTTGTTTTGAAGCAAGTGTAAACTAGCCCTAATGCGACGTACACACAATCGTTTTTCATGCCATTTTTTAAACCGACGTTTTTCTCGTAGTTTTTTTTCATGTTTCCTCTCAAGCCTGTCTTGCGTACACACGATCATTTAAAAAAACGTTCAAGCAAAGCGCAGTGACGTACAACACGTACGACAGCACTATAAAGGGGAAGTTCCGTTCGGATGGCGCCACCCTTTATGTTAGTAAAGTTTGTTGAGCGACGATTCGCGCTTTTCAGCCTCGTGCTTTTCAGTCCGTTACAGCGTGACGAATGTGCTATCTCCATTACGAACGCTAGTTTTACCAGAACGAGCGCTCCCGTCTCATACTTGATTCTGAGCATGCGCGTTTTTTTTCACCTCGTAAAAGCATACACACTATCGTTTTTCACGTCGTTAAGAAAAACGACATGAAAAACGACGTAAAAAAATAGAGCATGTTCGAAATTTTTAATGGCCGTTTTTCACGTCGTTAAAAATGCTCTGGAGCATACACACGATCGGTTTTAATGCCCATTTTTAAAAATGGCATTTTTAACGGCATGAAAAACGATCGTGTGTATGGGGCATAACACTTTTACAAGTGTTTAGGTGCATTTACAGGCATCAAACGCTTGGGCGTTAATTAATTTCATTAGCCAGAATAATAAATTTAATCTGGCTATTGAAATGAAATTAAACTCAAGTGCTAAGCACACCTAGCATTGTCACGTCTTTATACAAATTTACACGCATTTACAAGTGTAGCGGGTATGTACTTTTTAAACTGGTAAGGACACCATTGATGCATAGTTCCCTGCGGCCCAGCAGGTGGCGCTGTCACTTTGGGCGGGGTTGAACCATCGCTGCAGTGCCGTACCCTTTGTGACCTCTCGCAGCGGTTGTACGGCGGGGCGGGGAACCCGCCGTGCATCCTGGGAGAGGGTATAAAGGGGGCGGACATCTTCGCCACGAGGTTCGAGTCCCGGGCACCTTTAGCCTGAGGGCTGTGGTTGCGGTCGGTGTCCAGGCGGCCTAGGCCTGGACACCTGGAGTTCGTGTTCCATCCCAGACACCTTCAGTCTGGGGTGAGGTACTCAGCCGGAGGCCTGGGGCCCAGTACCTTCCGCTGGGTCCCACGAGGGAGGAATTGTCCTAGGGGGCCCTGGGAGTGGGGCACCTGAATCCAGAGGCGTAAGGGACCGGAGGAGGGACTCACCCGAAGACCTGGTGCAGCAGATTGCCAGTGCCGGGTGAACCTCTGGAGACCGCCCAGAGGGATATCTTTCCCGAACAGGGGCCAAGTTCAAAGAGGAAGTTCAGACCACGTTCAATGACCGGTGGCAGCGGTCCAGCTAATTCACTCAGGTCAGTGGCAGAGGCCTGCAATTAGGCCTGTGGCAGGAGCCTCAACGGTTCATCCGGTCGGTGGCAGCGACCAAAACTCACGGTCGGTGGCAGAGACCGTGCACAAGGCCTAAAAAGGAATAGGAGAGTACAGTTGTGCCTGGGCCTACTCGTTCCCACACCCCCATGTTCATTGTTAATGGAAGTTCAAATGATTGTGTTACGAGAAATAAAGGAGCGTTGGACTTTCGATTGGTGTGGGGCTGTATTATTGGCAGACATGCTTCCAGGGAACAACAAGGCTTCGTATGCAGTGGACAGACCCGGGAGGTAAATCAACTAACTTTTCTCAACCCTCTTGGCTTGGCGTAGTGTTGCTGCACTCTCCTCTCTCAGGTACCCCTAGACACAAGCCATTCACAGTAACCAAGAGGGAGAGTGAGGTTCCGCTACACAAGCATTAAGCATTTTTTTTTCTACCTTGGGTGTGATGTCTGCATTAGTTTTCTTTATCTCAAAAATGAAAAAAAAAAATAACTGTTTGCCATAACTGATCATGGCACACACAAGTGCCCCATAGCAAGCGGCTTTCTATGGGGATATTCAGCAGGGGGTAGGAGCCAGGACCATCAGCGGGGGACCCGAGAAGAGGAGGATTAGGACTGCTCTGTGCAAGTATAACATGCTTGTTATTTGAAAGAAAAAATATTCTTTACTATCATTTGAACTTTCTTTGCTGCAAGTTTCACTTTCAGTGTACAGGTCTCATCCACTCCCCCACCCTGTGGCTGGAAAGTACAAGAAGAGGCAGCCCACTGTTGGGTTCATCTCCTATTCTATCCTGTTCTCTCCTTCTATCAGCATGCTCCTTGTACTCCAGCAACCTTGTGTTGCTTCTCCCTTCTCTTCTCTAAACTTTGCTGTATAGGGACTGTAAGAGGCTAATACCAAGCAAAATTAAAAAAATACAGTTAATGATGCATTGATGATTACAGGATTGCATTAGTTTGTGGCTTTTATAGCTGCCTGAAGTTTATTGAACTCTAACTGATAAGTTGCTGTTTTTTTTGTTTGTTTTTTTGCCCTTTGCTGTCTTTTCTTTTCTGTAAGCCCTATATGTGTATAAAGATACGGGATATATTATTTTTCTGCAAATGAAGTAAAATATGGTTTTGATTCCATTTTCAAATGTGTTGAGTCTTCAGTCTTTAAGCTGAAGTTGGATTAGTGATCCAATACAACTCACGCAGATTCACCCATTTAAGTTAGCAGCCAGCATTGTTCTGTTGATGAATATCGCTAGTGATTCGTACTCACGGATGTTCACGGAATAATGTGCTGGTATTTCTTCTGCTAGAACAAAATTCTAAGGACTGATGGCATTTAGCTGCAGGGAAGTCAAACCAATCCCATCTTTGTGAGGAAACAGTAATGCAAATTTTTGTAATACAAAAACTAGTGTTTTGTTGCTTCCAGTACAAAGTAGACGTTGGTATGAGTCACAGAAGATGAGATGGAATACTCATTATTTCTGCTGTACTCAGACTTTACCAGAAGAAATTTTTTAGAGTACAGTCATTTGGGGGGAAAAAGCAAGTAAAATTTCGCTGGTAGAATATAATTTTTATAAATACAGAGACACATTTTTTTTTTTTGTAAAAACATTTTTACATTTAAAATGTAAAAACCCACCTAATAAACTGCAATACAATGGAAATACATTTAAACATACACCTACTCTGACATATAGTACATTAGAAAATTTAAAGACCTTTTTAGCTTGACGTAACCAATTGTGTTTGGCTGGGAAACGCTAAACTGAAGCTAAGCTGATTGTACAGCTAGCCATTTATAGCCTGATATTCTGAGTATGGGGTAAGTTTGAGAACCATTTAATAGTATGAATTTCATGGCTTAACTCCCATGGAATAATTAGAAATATAACAATCTGAATCGGTGATGGTTTCCTTTTTTTAATAGAAAAGGGTAAACTGTCATCTGAAACAAGAAAAGCTGCTCCTGGTGAGTGAAGCCTAGTACACAGGGCCGAGAATCTCGTCGCAAAAAAGTCATTTTTCTCGACGGGTTTCTTGTCAAGCTTGACGAGATTCTTGTCAAGCTTTCCTTGCATAGACACTGTCAATCCAAAATCTCGTCGGTCTAAAGCGCGGTGACGTACAACACGTACGACAGCTGTATAAAGGGGAAGTTCCATTCTCATGGCGCCAACCCTTGGCCTTTTTTTTGCTAATCTTGTGTAACTGCGTGTTAGTAAAAGTTTAGTGAGCGACGATTCGCGCTTTTCAGTCTTCGTGCTTTCAGTTTGTTACAGCGTGACGAATGTGCTATCTCCATTACAAACGCTAGTTACTCTTTCGTCCATGGACCGACACAGCCTCTCTATTGACAAAGTGGGTATTATCCGTTAATTAGGAGTGACTAGGCAGAAAAACTTGTAAAAAGTGTTGCATCACACCTTCTACAGTCCCGCCCGGGGGGCGGACCCCCGGGTATATCCTCTCAGTCTGCATCTCGCAGATCAGTTTTTTTCTGTCTAGCAAGGAGTAGGACATGGCTCTCTTCGGGCCCATTGGTCCGGGGGAAAAAATATATATATATTTTTTTGCTACATTTGTTGTTTCCTGCGATCTTCGATCAACTGCCGACTGGGTGACAGGCTGGATCCTCGATCCTTGTAGTCTCCCCAGTTTCGGCCATCGAGCGTGTGCCGACCCTAGCTACGCGCTGGGTTTTCCACGGCATGCCCGTCGCTCCACGGGTGGCCGGTAAGCCTACGCTCCAGGGCCTGCATCGGACCGCTCAGCTTCGGCTGACCTTACGGCCGAGTCGCAGCAGCCTGGCCGGTGAGCTTATGCTCCAAGGCTTGCATCGGACCGCTCAGCTTCGGCTGACCTTACGGCCGAGTCGCAGCAGCCTGTCCGGTGAGCGTCACGCTCCAGGGCATACATATGATCGTCCCTTTTTGGGTCCAATCACAGCATGCCTGGCCAACAGTCACCTTCCGTGCGCAGACGATGATCTGTTTGGAATGTCTTCCAGCATAATACAAGCAGGATAGGTAAGTAAAACTCCCCTGCCTCGGCTGGGTGATTTAGCTGGACATTCCTGGAGTGATCAAGTAAGTGGTTGTGGCCCCTTTCTTCCCCCTCTCCCTGCCTTTCCCTCCTCCCTGGGCTTCTAGCTAAAGGTTGCTGGGTGCTGGGGGTCACCCAAGGGGTTCCACTGGAGCGGGGCTGGCTGTAACTAACATTTAAAAGAAATGTAATTTCTGCTTACCTGTGTGTGTGCTTCCTCCTCCATGCTGTCGGCGGCCATTTTGAGGTGGTCCATGCCGAGTTCGGCCTCTTGTGACTGCCCGGCGGCCATCTTCCTGTGGTTTGGCCACACCCACTGACCCCTATCAGCTGATCGGCGACCATGTTTGTCCACCCTGTATGTATATATTGCCATTCGGCGGCCATCTTTTTGTGGGCTACGGCTGCTTGACCTCTAACTTCAGCTCCGCGGCCATTTTCTTAGAGCCCACATTATCTTCCATACAGACGTTTTTGGCAGCCATTTTGCGAGAGCCTCCGGCCTCTAGGGTGCATTACACGGGCGTGAAAATTCACACAGGAAGTGCTGATAAAAGAAGCAGACTGACACAGCAGCAGTGGGACAGCATCACAGGCGCAGCACACGACAGCATAGCAGTACCGGTCCAGGGTGGTGAGTCCTCTGGGTAACCCAGCATCTCGGCAGCGCAGGAGGGTGGCCTATTGATATCTTGCCTGGAGCCCTGTGAGTGTCAGCGTGTGGTCAGCATGGCATCTGAGCCAGATGTCTTCTCCCCTGAAACACCAGATTTAGCAGCTGGTGCCCCTGAGGTGTCTATGAACGCTATGACGGCAATCCTAGAGGCGTTTGCTGCCAGGGTGGAAGCAGCACACAGGAATACAGGGGGTAGTAAACGCCCCGTCCCCTGCAAGCTTCTGGGGATAATTCTGATGCAGAACCAGGTCCAGCTACGGCTCCGGGCCCAGATTCTGACACATCAGAGACTGCAGACTGTGACCGGACAGTGAGGATGACTCCAAGTCCAGGTCAGTACGCGAGACGGCTTGGTATCTGACCTTATTACTGCAGTGCGGGATACACTAAAGTTGGAAAATACTGCAGAAGCAGCAGAGACTCCGGTCCACTTGGGTTTCATAGACCTGCCCGCACTGCTAAGGTGTTCCCTTGTGTGTCTTTTGATAAACTCTTATACAAGGAATGGGAGAACCCACTGAGGGTCTTTACAGCCCCAAAGAGGTTTGCTGTACGGTACCCCTTTGAGGAGAGTTTTCTGAAGAGATGGTCCTCTCCCCCTATAGTGGACCCTTCGGTGTCCAGACTTAATAGAGCCACCACAATTCCTGTAGAAGGGGCTCCTGTTTTCAAGGACCCTGTGGATAAGAAGGCTGAAGCATTCGCTTGCTACCTATACTCAGTGGTAGGCTCCGCAGTACGCCCGGCATTGGCGGGGGCCCTAGTGTCTCACACACTTACTGAATGGGCAAGATTGCTACTCCAGGGGTTAAGGAGCGAGATGCTCCTCCTGATGACATAACATTGGCCGACCTGTTGGTCAAGGGCCTTAGGTTTGTCTGCGAGTCAGACATGGATACTATTCCCCTGCTGTCTAAAGCTTTGGTTTATGCAGTAGAAATACGCCGCCTGATCTGGCTAAAAGGCTGGTCTGCGGACCAGACTTCCAAGAAAGCCCTGTTGGATCTGCCTTTTAAGGGCGACAGACTTTTTGGGGCTTCTCTGGATGACATCATCAAGGATGCCACAGGAGGTAAAAGCACTTTGCTTCCCCAAATTAGCAAGGGTAAGGGGCCACGCCAAGGGCAAGGGCCCTCCTTTACTGCACGCAATCGGTTTTTTCGTCCCCCTAGGGCGACAGGGAAAAGACCCCAGGCCCATAAAGCGCCTGCCCAAGGACAAAAGCGTCCTTGGTCCCGCATACCGAATAAGCCTGCGGACAAATTTGCGTCCGCATGAAGGTCCACCCCCACCCAGCTCTCGGGTTGGGGGACGTCTTCGCAAATTTGCGACTCAGTGGACAGCTCTTATCTCCGACAGGTGGGTTTGCAATGTAATCTCCTCAGGCTACAAGATAGAGTTTCTCTCTTGTCCACCGGACAGATTCAACACCTCCAATCTCCAGCTACTCCCGACCCGTCTGGAGGCCCTGTAGGGGGCGGTCCAGGGTCTACTGGAACGCGGGGTAGTTATTCCAGTTCCGGAACTGGAACAGGGTTTTTACTCAAATCTGTTCATTGTGCCGAAGAAGGAGGGGGTTCGTCCAATCTTGGATCTCAGAGCCCTCAATTGCTTTGTGAAAGTACAAAGATTTCGGATGGAGTCGGTTCGATCTGTAGTCACGGCTCTCCATCCGGGGGACTTTATGGCCTCCTCGGACATCAAGGACGCATACCTGCATGTCCCCATATACTCCAGACACCAGAGGTTTCTGCGATTTGCTATCGGGAAGGACCACTACCAGTTTGTGGCCCTCCCGTTTGGTCTTGCCTCAGCACCCAGGACGTTCACCAAGGTGCTCGCTCGATTTTGGCACTTCTAAGACAGCTCGGGTATCGCTATCATGGGCTACTTGGACGATCTTCTACTGAAGGCCCCTTCAAGCTCAGAATTAGAGGTAAGCGTGTCTATTACCTGTCAGATACTAAACACGCAAAAGTCAGTATTGGTGCCCACTCAACGCCTAGTGTACCTGGGGTTGATTCTGGATTCCTCAGAGGCAAAGGTATTCCTCCCTGTGGAGAAGTTGCAGACCCTCCGGGATGCAGTACGGCAGCTGACTTCCAGGAATTGGTCGTCACTCCGTTTTGGCATGCGAGTGTTGGGCCTCATGGTAGCCTCTTTCGAGGCGGTCCCATATGCTCAATACCACACTCGAGTGTTACAGAAGGAAGTTCTGTCCAGATGGAACAGATGCCCTTCATCTCTGGATTATCAAATCCGAGTGAGCCACCTAGTCAGGAGATCCCTGGTATAGTGGCTGACAGCACCAGCTCTAATGGCGGGGAAGTCATTTCTTCCGGTTTACTGGATAGTGATCACGACGGACGCCAGCCTTACAGGTTGGGGGGGAGTCTGGGGTGTTCAGTCGGCGCAAGGTCGCTGGACCCCAGAGGAAGCCCTCCTGCCGATCAATGTCCTGGAAATCCGGGCGATCAGGCTGTGCCTCTTCAAATGGTCTCAGAGGCTGCAAGGGCGTCCAGTCAGGATCCAGTCAGACAACGCCACAGCAGTGGCATATGTCAATCATCAAGGAGGAACAAGAAGCTCAGCTGCAGCGTCGGAGGTTGCTTGCATCCTGAAGTGGGCAGAGAGGAGCGTACCGGCACTGTCGGCCGGGTACATTCCAGGTGTGGAAAACTGGCAGGCGGACTACCTGAGCCGCCAGATGCTGGACCAGGGAGAATGGTCCTTACACCCGGAGGTGCTCCAACTCCTCTGCCAAAGATGGGGCACACCAGACGTAGATCTTCTGGCTTCCCGACTCAATCGGAAGGTATTGAGGTTTGTGGCCCGGTCAAGAGACCCATGGGCAGACGCAACGGACGCGTTGGTGGCATTGTGGGGTCAGTATCGGCTAATCTATGCCTTCCCTCCCTTAAGGCTTCTTCCTCTTCTGCTCCGCAGAGTGGAGGCAGAGGGAATTCCAATGATTCTAATCGCTCCAGATTGGCCTCAGCGTCCATGGTACGCCGATCTAGTACGTCTGGTAGCAGACGTCCCCTGGCGCCTACCACTACGGAAGGACCTGCTATCGCAAGGTCCCATACTCCATCCTACTTTACAGTCATTGGCTTTAACGGCATGGCTGTTGAGAACCAGGTACTGAGAGACCGGGGCCTGTCAGATTCAGTAATCTCTACTATGAGAAGTGCTCGAAAACTGTCCTCTAGGAAGGTTTATCACCGCACTTGGAAGGCCTACATCTCAATGTGTGAGGAAATGAGATGGCATCCGCGTACCTATTTGGTTTCCAGAATCCTGCTGTTTTTACAGCATGGGGTGGACCAAAGAGCGTGCCCTAAGTACGATTAAGGGACAGATATCTGCCCTGGCTTTTTTTTTTTTCGGCGACCCCTGGCGGCTCACTCTCTCGTGAGTACATTTGTGCAGGGGGTTTGACATGTGGCCCCTCCGGTCCGTCCCCCGCTACCTCCGTGGGACTTGAACCTGGTCCTCTCGGTGCTTCAGAAGGCACCGTTTGAGAATATTAGAGATATTCCCCTGTTGACACTTTCTCAGAAAGTGGTCTTCCTGGTGGCTGTTACGTCAGTTAGACGAGTCTCTGAGCTGGCAGCCTTGTCCTGCAAGGCTCCCTATTTGATTTTCCACAAGGATACGGTGGTGCTGCGGCCGCAGCCTTCCTTTCTTCATACCTATCTGCTACTTCCCTGTTCCGGAAGTCAGACTCACTGTTTGTTTCGGTGGCTGGTCCCTAGAAGGGCCAAGCAGTCTCGTCGGCCACCATCTTTAGGTGGATCCGACAGATAGTAATCCAGGCTTACGCCTTAAAGGGTCAAGCGCCCCCCTTTCCGGTCACGGCGCAATCGACCAGGGCAATAGGTGCCTCTTGGGCTTTCCGACATCAAGCGTCTGTTTCCCAATTATGTAAAGCGGCGACTTGGTCGTCCGCTC
This sequence comes from Rana muscosa, assembly GCA_029206835.1. Lineage (NCBI taxonomy): Eukaryota > Metazoa > Chordata > Amphibia > Anura > Ranidae > Rana > Rana muscosa. The sequence continues at coordinate 737,188,390 of CM055118.1, forward strand.
ACACTTTCACAAAATTCTACAAAGTTGATGTAGATGCATCTTCGGATGCCTCTTTCGGCCGCAAGGTTTTGCAAGCGGCTGTTTAGAATTGCAACTCCTCCGTTGGAGGAGTGCTGTTTTGTGTTTTGGGGTGAAGTTTATTTTTATGCTGTTACCACCCCTCGTTTTTTGGGATGTCCCACTTTGTCAATAGAGAGGCTGTGTCGGTCCATGGACGAAAGAGTAAATAGGATTTTTGTACTCACCGTAAAATCCTTTTCTCTGAGTCCATGGACCGACACAGCACCCACCCCTCCTTTTAAGTTTGTACTGCTTTTTGACGAACTGATCTGCGAGATGCAGACTGAGAGGATATACCCGGGGGTCCGCCCCCTGGGCGGGACTGTAGAAGGTGTGATGCAACACTTTTTACAAAGTTTTTCTGCCTAGTCACTCCTAATTAACGGATAATACCCACTTTGTCAATAGAGAGGCTGTGTCGGTCCATGGACTCAGAGAAAAGGATTTTACGGTGAGTACAAAAATCCTATTTTTACAAGAAGGTGCGCTCCTGTCTCATACTTGATTCTGACCATGCGCGGTTTTTGAAGACTCGGAAAAGCATACACACGAACGGTTATTTCGTCCAAATACAGTCTGACGAGAATCACAACGGGAAAAATGAGACTCCCGATGAGAAAAAAGAAAGCAGGTCTTCATTTTTTCTCGTCGAGATTCTGGGCAGTTTTCTTGACGAGAAACCTGAAAGCCTCGTACACACGCATGGTTTTCTCGGCAAGAAAGCTCTCCCAACAGTTTTCTTGTCGTTTCTTGCCGAGATAACCGGTTGTGTGTTTGAGGCTTGAGTCTTTGGTCAATCCCAGATTCCCCACACACACCAGACAGGTGCCAGCCCAGCTCGCATGCCGTGTAACGTAAAGAAATAATTCCGGATGGCTGCACTTCCAAAAATCCTTTTATTGAAGCTTCATATGACAAGTGGTTGACAGATGGAGCAGTGGACAAAGAGGTAGACGCGTTTCGCGCAAATGTCAGCGCTTAGTCATTACCTATTGGAACTAGTCACCACAATCGCCTATATACTGCTCTAATGTGTCGTCATTAGGCTACAGGTGAACTAACGAATTAAAATTAGTACTCAGCTGGTGTTACAAAGAAAACCCGGCTAGAATACACAGTACTTACACTCAAATCTGATGTTAAGAGTTCGGTCCAAATCCACTGCCAGAAAAAATCTGATACACCAATTGAACTCGGAGCAAACTCGACACATCAGTCAAAATCATTGTATAGTTACAACAACATACACAAAATAGGAAACATGTATATATGTATACTAGGGTTGTCCCAATACCACTTTATTAGGACCGAGTACAAGTACCGATACTTTTTTTCAAGTACTCGCCGATACCGATTACCGATACTTTTTTTTTAATCACGTGTCAGTTTTTTTATTTTTTACATTTTTTTAAATTTATTTATTTTTTACAATGCTTTATTTTTTTTAAGGGGAGGGGGGGGGGGGGGTGGACAGTGTCAGTGTGTCAGTGTGTGTGTGTGTCTTTTTTATTTTTTACAATTCATTTTTATATTTTTTTTATTTTCTTCTTCTTTTTTTATCAGCCCTGTTGGGGGGCTTTGGTGAGATATCAGGGGTATTAACAGACCTCTGACATCTCCCCTTTGAGACAGAGAAAGAGACTAGGGACAGATTCCCCAGTCCCTTTCTCAGCAGTTTCAGCTGTGCTGAAGATGAATGGAGAGAAGACAGCGGCTTCTCTTCATTCATAAACTGAAACATTGTAAACACAGTTTACGAGGTTTCAGTTATGTGAATGGACAGAGTGATCACTGACTCTGTCCATTACGAACAGTAAGGAGCCGGATTTACCGGCTCCTACCTCCGCTCTCCATCCTGACAGTAAGAGGGGGTGGAGGAGGAGCACAGAGGGGACCGGCAGCACAGAGGGGGCCACGGAGGGGAACGGCAGCATGGAGGGGGACATGAAGGGAGACGCGGAGGGGGGCGGCGGCATGGAGGGAGACCGCAGCATGGAGGGGGACATGAAGGGAGACAGCAGAAAACCGGAGGGGGCTGGAGGAGGATACGGGGACAATCAGCGGTGATCGTGTGTGGGGGAGTAACAAGCACTGATCACCGCTGATTTTAAAGCAACTGAAAGCCGCGCGGGGGGGGGGGGGGGAAGAGAAGGGAGAAACAGCTGTCAAACTTTTACATCTATGCAGCGGTGATCGGTGCTTGTAACTCCCCCACACACGATCACCGCTGACTGTACAAAAGTATCAGGTGAAGCATCGGGAGCATTTGCCCGAGTACAAGTACTCAGGCAAATGCTCGGTATCGGGACAACCCTAATGTATACACACAATCAAGTTGATGTTGAGAACAAATGATGTTAGAACATCATGAGGACCAATACTGGCATTTCTGCGAAACGCGTCTACCTCTTTGTCGCCCCCCCCCCAGCGACGCCACTGAGAAACAGAGGTAATATATGTCACATTATAAGAGAATACATTAATACTATGGATCTTATCTGTATCCAACAGTTGTGGGGCACTACCCCTCGTCATTTTCTAATTCGAGTTAAATAATCATATACAGTACATAGTAGAAATAGTGCACAGTAAAAAAATTTGCAGAAATTTTTTTATTTTTAGGACTGGATTGTGAGGATGGAGCGAGCCATGGATCCTTCTAAGTAATTTTATTTTTCCATTCCTTAGAGCACATTTCTTGCAGACTGACAATCTTTACTCTCTTTGCAGAAATGAGCTACTGCAAGTAGTGTAAACATCAATTTTCTTTTCTGGTTTCCATGGTTTTGCTATGTGCTCAGAGGAAAACTCCATGACAACATTATCTGTAATTTTAGTGGAATGGGTAAGCAAATGATATAAGTGCAGTAGGAATAAAACAATATAAACTTTCCATCAGCAATCGTTTTATTGATCAGACAGCTTTTATATATTTCTGTTAGAAACCACTTATACACAAAAGGACAATAGCTTGCACAAGGTATAACTAGCATTCTTGTTTTCAAACAGATTGTATATTAGTAATATCCATGATTTATACAGAACAGTCTGTGACAGAAAACTCATAGATGGAAGTTTTATTTTAACTTCATATCAGGTAGAGCAACTAATATAATGGAAGCAGATATCCATCTAGGTAAGTACGATCTTAAAAGTATATATATTATTTATTTTTTTGCGTTTAAGGGTAAATGAGAGATCTGGGGTCTTTTTAATAAAGAGGACCTGTCACGCTTATTTCTATTACAAGGGATGTTTACATTCCTTGCAATAGGAATACAAGTGATAAAAAATAAAGGGACAATGTAAAAATACAAAGTGAAACAAATAAGATTTATATCAGCTGCTCAGTCAATGTGTTTGCATTGAAAGAGCACAGCTGCCCTGTGTTGAAAATGAGCATTGCGCAGGTTTACTAATATTAGTTTCATATCATCTCCGGGAGAAACTGCTGTAACACATTTCTCCTGACAAGTTGCATAGTATTTAATGTCCCTCCTGCAGTACCACCATGCAGTGCTGACATGGGCTACCTTCGGCGCGGGAGTCTATATCTACATAGTTATCATAGCAGGATTTCTGCAGTCTTCTAATTCTCAGGGCCACTTCACAGTTCCTCCTTGTTTATCAAAAGAACCTCCAGGGGTGTATGTAAACCTTTGCGGCCACTAATATAAAATGCATACTTTGGACCTGACATCTCATTATTAATAGCAGTTGCCATACAGTCAATTCAAGCAACATAAATGTGTCTTCAGTCTATTCAATCTATTATGATGATGCTTACATTAGGTTCTTGGTCCTAACAACTTTTTCCTCATCCATACTTCCCAACAGTCTCAATTCCAGTGGGATTTGCCCCCCATCCCACCCATTGCACTGTATGTTACCTGCCTTGGAACCAAGAGGGTAGAAATAGGTCATAAATAGATAAGCTTGAAGGATGATTAAGGGAATCTGTAGTTTGTATCATGGAGGAGCTTTGGGCATTTTGGTCCAGCAGAGCAGTGGTAACGTGACCTTCTCAGTTTATCTCTCCTGAGCCTTTCCTAATGCAATGTAACATTATTCTAACTCAAGGTGCTGTCTACTATCCTGCCTACTATATGCACCATTCTTATATAAAAGCTTCTTCAATCAAGCCCTGATTTCCCCCCATTAAAGTGGAGTTCCACACTAAAAATTAACTTTCTATTAACAGCTTGCCTTTAATGTAAAAAAAAAAAATTTTTTTTACTTCTATCTGGCTGTTACTAGGCAGATTTCGGAATCTTCCTAGTTCCTGGTTCTAGGTGGTTCAACTTCCTGTCCTAAGACCCCATTGCCTCCTGGGAAATGATGACACTAATTTCCCAGGAGTCTCTGGGCATTACTGGGCCTAAAAATCGCCCAGCATGCACCTCTCCCTGAAAACCAGGAAGAAAAAGGAACTGGGCTTCACATGCCCACACATATGTAGGATACGGCCACAACATGAGCTGGAGGATATAAGGCAAGTGTTTGCAATGATTTCTGGAACGATTGGGGAGCTATTAATATGTTTTAGGGACTATTTAATGTAATTAATTTTAGCTTGCAAAAAAAATAAAAAATTATGCCCGGAACCCCGCTTTAATTCTAGGTTTAAAACATCATTAGCAACGTGTATCTCTGTGCCTATATTATCCATACAGATTCTGTCATTTCCATACTTGCTTTATGAGAAATCAGCTGTTAACTGGTTGATGCAGGCAGCAAAACTACATCTGTACTTCTGCTGCAGTTAAGCATGGAAAAGGAATGCCAGTTATTATTATTATACAGTATTTACTGTATATAGCGCCCGGCAGTTTGCTCAGCGATTAATATAGATCTTCTTCCTTGCTCTCCTGTATTAGGGTAAATAAATAGATATCATTTCATGCTGGAGCATTGAGAGATGTGTTGGCTATCTATAGAGCCTCCCAACAGTATACCAGTTCACATGCACTATCACCGCTTTACCTTTGTTTCTGTGCCTTTGGGAGCAATGTGCAGTAGTCTTCTGGAACATAGAAACAGTTTCTAGGGACATAACATGGGTAAAGGTGAGTTGCATATATTAGGCAGGGTAACCTGCTGCTGAAAACGAAAGTATTGGAAATTGTTTTCTTTATTGTCCACTTGAGGGACACAGCTTGAAAATAATAATTAACCACTTGAGACCCGCGCTATAGACAAAAGACGTCTGCAGCGCGGCTCTCAAGTGCTGAGTGGACGTCCATGGACGTCCTGCTGTTTCTCTCCCCCTGCGCGCCGCCGAGGGCGCGTGGCGGGGGAACAGCTGTGCCCGCCGAGGTCACGTGATGCCGATGCACTTGCCTGGCGGCCGCGATGTCCGCCGGGCACCCGCGATCGGCTGTGACAGAGGCAGAACGTAGATCTCTGTGTGTAAACACAGAGATCCACATCCTGTCAGGGAGAGAGGAGACCGATGCTGTGTCCCTTGTACATAGGGACACAGATCGGTCTCCTCCCCCTGTCAGTCCCCTCCCCCCACAGTAAAAATCACAAATAGGGAACATAGTTAACCCCTTCCTCGCCCCCTAGTGTTAACCCCTTCACTGCCAGTCACATTTATACAGTAATCAGTGCATTTTTATAGCACTGTTCGCTGTATAAATGTGAATGGTCCCAAAATAGTGTCAAAAGTGTCCGATATGTCCGCCGCAATATTGCAGGCCTGACAAAAATCGCAGATCGCCGCCATTACTAGTAAAAAAAAAAATATAATAAAAATGTCATAATTCTATCCCCTATTTTGTAGGCGCTATAACTTTTTCGCAAACCAATCACTATACGCTTATTGCAATTTTTTTTTACCAAAAAAATATAGAAGAATACGTATCGGCCTAAACTGAGAAAAAAAATAGTTTTTTAAAAAAAATTGGGATATTATTATAACAAAAAGTAAAAAAATATTGTGTTTTTTTTCAAAATTTTCTGTCTTTTTTTTGTTTATAGCGCAAAAAATAAAAACCGCAGAGGTGATCAAATACCACCAAAAGAAAGCTCTATTTGTGGGGAAAAAATTATAAAAATATAATTTGGGTACAGCGTTGTATGACCGCGCAATTGTCATTCAAAGTGCGTCAGCACTGAAAGCTAAAAATTGGTCCGGGCACGAAGGGGGTTTAGTGCCCAGTTGTCAAGTGGTTAACTTATGCCGCGTACACACGGTCTGAATTTCCGATGGAAAAAGTCCGATGGGAGCTTTTCATTGGATTTTCCGACCATGTGTATGCCCCATCAGACTTTTTCCGTCGGAAATTCCGACGGAATTACATAAAGAACGTGTTCTCTTTTTTTCCGACGGAAAAAATTTCTATCGGAAATTACGTTCGTCTGTATGCAATTCCGACGTACTAAAAACCACGCATGCTCAGAATCAAGTCGACGCATTCTCGGAAGCATTGAACTTCATTTTTCTCGGCTCGTCATAGTGTTGTACGTCACCGCGTTCTTGACGGTCGGAATTTGGTGTGACCGTGTGTATGCAAGACAGCTTGAGCGGAATTCCGTCGGAAAAAACATCAGAGTTTATCCCAATGGGAAAACCGGTCATGTGTACAAGGCATAAGGGTTATAATGCCACATAGGTTGTTTATTATGATCAAGTTGTGTCCTTCACTGAACTGCAATTCCTATTATCAAGCTATATCCTTCAATGAAATCCAAGATTTTTTTTTTAAAGTGAGTGCAAAAATCCAATTTTTTTTCTTGATTGGGTTATTAAAGTAAAGGTAATTAAGTGAATGAGCTCTGTGTTCACGATTCCTACAAATTCAGTGCTTAATGGAACTTTTAGGTACCACTCCAATTTTTATAAACAACAACTATTATGCAGTAAGTGGCGTGATACCTAAAAGTTACATTATGCACCGTTTTTGTATGAATTTTTACAAAGTGATGTTGGTACTTTGAAATATAATCCCTGAATGTTTATAGTTTTATGTGAATCATTGTCACATTTTTCACAAATGCCTGATTTTAGAAATACATTTATTAAAGTGGCTTCCATGATGCTGTGCTCTCAGGGCATTCTGGGCTTTCTAATAAGACAGCCCACCAGAAGTGCCTACTGCCTTTTTGACTCTCTCTCTATTTGATACTCTATTCATGAACTGTAGTTGGGGTGGGGTTGGGTTGTCCCTCAAATGAGTCATTCAGCTGTGTGTATCTTGTGAACAGAGCTGAACTTTTTAGTTCAGATTGTCCTCTGCCTTAGCCCTGGTTCACATTGATGCGATTTGACATGTCAAATCGGTGGCAATTGCCGGCAATGGTACCATCCTAATCTGGTGCAGCGCCGCAGCGATTTCAACAAGTAGTTTCTGTACTACTTTTTGCAATTTTGGGGTGCGATTTCCATTGACATCTTTGCAGAAATCCGCACAGATGTGAAATTGCAGCCGAAATCAGGACTGGCATGCGGGAGTGAAATCGTGCGAGTTCAGCAACCCGCACGGCTTCATTCCCGCAGCTCAGTGTGAACCTGGGCTAAAGCAAAAAATCAAAAAACTAAAAAGAAAAAAAAAATTCAGTTCATTTGGAACATTTTATTTTTATACAGTATCATTTAATTTTCTGCAGTGTGCATTGCTTGCTGTTTATTTGTTCCTGTTTACAACCTTAAAAGGTTTGGAGGTATGTATTTCCTTCAGTGTATCTTCACCCTATATAGTGCCTATGTGTATTATAATTTGCTGCACTGTGTTTTAACAGGAATCTGATTCAGATGACTTGAATAGGACTTGCAGAGCAATGCATCCAAATATGCAGCATAGGTCATCTTTTGACACAGCAGTGTAATGCAGCATGCTTATGAGAATTGGATTCCATTTGAATCCATTATGTTTTTACACTACCCTGCATTTTGCCTACAGTAATTTGCAGAGTAACACAACCAGTGTTATAAGGCCCTTAGGGGTTCAGTCTCTAGGCAAAGAAGGATCAGCAGTACTGCCATGCAGAAGGTAGAATTTCCTCTGTATCCACCCTGCACTGTTCCCAGAGGCAGATCATCTGAACTCCAAACCGTCTTATGCAAAGATACACTGCAAACAACCAATGTGCCTTGTGCTACGTTTGTTCCAAAAATACTTTCTTCAGCCATTAATCTGTCCTTTTAGTTTTTTGGCCGCCAGCATTAGATGTTAATAAGAGAAAGGAGACGGAATCAATGGGCTGACTATTTGCTTTTCAGACCAATGCCATGGATTAAAAGCTCTGTGCAAAGAGTAATGACAAGAAACTGGAAACATCACTTCTACGTAAAAGGAACCTTGCTCCATTTCTTAGTGCATGTGCACAGAGCTTGACTATATTTTCTATAGTATTATACATTATCCACATACAACGTGTATGTTGTTTTTTCAGGTGTATTGCTACAGAAAATTGATTAACAAGAATTACAAATCAAAGGTTGATTCCCCAAATTTCTTTTTTTTTTACTTGGCTCATTAAAGCTGTTATAGTTTCAGTCATCCAATCGTGAGCAGAGAAAAATTTAACTTTTTGAAATGTGTGTATAATTGGGTATTTAGTGTGAATGCAGATTAATTTTCAAGCACAAAGATATAATTAGAAAATAGGCAATACTGTAATTGGCTATTATTTTAAATTTTTTCTTTTTTTTTTCTTTAACCACTTAACAACCACCTGCCGACAAATAACGTCAACAAGGTGGTTGCTTAACTCTGGGAGGACGTTATATAACGTCCTCCCAGAATCGCGCTCCCGCGCGCCCCCTGGGGCGCGCACACGGGAATCTTCGTGACCGCCGGGTCCAGAGGACCCAGCGCATCACGAATCGCGGTAAATCGCCGCTGATAGCGGCCGTTTACCACGTGATCGCTCCGTCAAATGACGGAGCAATCACTTGTAAACAGACCGGCGTCATGTGATGACGCCGGTTCCTCTCTCCCCTCTCTGTACCGATCGGTACAGTGTGAGAGGAGAGGGGAGGGAGCGGATCATGTCAGCTCCCTCCCCCATGTCAGATCATGTCAGCTGTGGGCTGGATCTGTGACAATTGCAGTCACAGATCCAGCCATCCATCCATCCCTGCTCAGCCATCCCTGCGCAATACTCTGCAAATTACCCTGTGCAATACTCTGCAAAATACTCTGCAATACCCTGCGCAATACTCTGCAATACCCTGCGCAATACTCTGCAATACCCTGCGCAATACTCTGCAAAATGCTCTGCAATACCCTGGTGCAATACTCTGCAATACCCTGCGCAATACTCTGCAATACCCTGGTGCAATACTCTGCAATACCCTGCGCAATACTCTGCAATACCCTGCGCAATACTCTGCAATACCCTGCGCAATACTCTGCAATATCCTGCGCAATACTCTGCAATAGCCTGCGCAATACTCTGCAAAATACTCTGCAATACCCTGCGCAATACTCTGCAATACCCTGGCGCAATACCCTGCACAATACTCTGCAATACCCTGCACAATACTCTGCAATACCCTGCACAATACTCTGCAATACTCTACGCAATACCCCCTGTGCAATACCCCGTGCAATACCCTGTCATACTCCGCAATACTCCGCAATGCCCAGCAATACTCTGCAATAACCACTTCCCGCCCGCCGGCCGTCATATGACGTCCTTGACTTTGTGCAGGGATATCTGAATGATGCTTGCAGCTACAGGCATCATTCAGATATTAGCTTTTTCAGCCGGCGATTCCCTACACCATAACAACAATCATAGCAGCTGTTCTGCCGCTTGATCAGTCTTACGGGAGGCGAGAGGGGATGTCCCCCCCCCCACCACCCTCCGGTGCTTCTACCGACTCACCGCTACGATCAAAGCCAGGATTGTTGTTTTTTTTTTGTTTGTTTTTTCAGGCTTCCCAGCCTAGAGGTGAGATGTGGGGTCTTATTGACCCCATATCTCACTGTAAAGAGGACCTGTCATGCCATATTCCTATTACAAGGAATATTTACGTTCCTTGTAATAGGTATAAAAGTGATCAAAAAAAATTTTGGGGCGGAAAAACATGTCAAACTAAAATAAATAAAGTAAAATAAACAATAAAAAATTTTTTTTTTTTTTTAAGCGCCCCTGTCCCCGTGAGCTCGCATACAGAAGCGAACGCATACGTAAGTCCCGCCCACATATGAAAACGGTGTTCAAACCACACATGTGAGGTATCTCTGCGAACATTGGAGCAAGAGCAATAATTCTGGCCCTAGACCTCCTCTGTAACTCAAAACATGTAACCAGTAAAAATATTTAAAATGTTGCCTATGGGGATTTTTAAGTAGCGAAGTTTGGCGCCATTCCACGAGCGTGTGCAATTTTGAAGGGTGACATGTTAGGTATCTATTTACTCGGCGTAACTTCATCTTTCACATTATGTGAAAACATTGGGCTAACTTTACTGTTTTTTTTTTTTAAGCACAAAACATTTTTTTTCTGTAAAAAATGCGTTAAAAAAATTGCTGCGCAAATATCGTGCGAGATAAAAAGTTGCAACGACCACCATTATATTCTCTAAGGTCTTTGCTAAAAAAACATATATAATGTTTTGGGGTTCTATGTCATTTTCTAGCAAACAAATGATGATTTTTACATGTAGGAGAGAAATGTCAGAATTGGCCTGGGTTCTCCAGAACGCCTGATGGTGCTCCCTGCATGTTGGGCCTCTGTATGTGGCCACGCTGTGTAAAAGTCTCACACATGTGGTATCCCCATACTCGGGAGGAATAGCAGAATGTGTTTTGGGGTGTAATTTGTGGTATGCATATGCTGTGTGTGAGAAATAACCTGCTAATATGACAATTTTGTGAAAAAAAAAAAGAGAAAAAAAGAATCTTGATTTTGCAAAGAATTGTGGGAAAAAATGACAACTTCAAAAAACTCACAATGACTCTTTCTGAATACCTTGGAATGTCTTCTTTCCAAAAAGGGGTCATTTGGGGGGTATTTGTACTTTTCTGGCATGTTAGGGTCTCAAGAAATTAGATAGGCCGTCAGTACTTCAGGTGTGATCAATTTTCAGATATTGGCACCATAGCTTGTGGACTCTATAACTTTCACAAAGACCAAATAATATACACCAATTTGTACTTATTTTTACCAAAGATATGTAGCAGTATAAATTTTGGCAAAAATTTATGAAGAAAAAATTGTAATTTGCTAAATTTTATAACAGAAACGAAAAAAAAATCATTTTTTTACAGAATTTTCGGTCTTTTTTCTCTTATAGCGCAAAAAATAAAAAACCCAACGGTGATTAAATACCACCAAAAGAAAGCTCTATTTGTGTGAAAAAAAGGACAAAAAATTCATATGGGTACAGTGTTGTATGACTGAGTAATTGTCATTCAAAATGTGAGAGCACTGAAAGCTGAAAATTGGTCTGGTTATTAAGGGGGTTTAAGTGCCCAGTGCTACTTGATCACTAAGCCTTTCACACTGAGGCGTTTTTACCGCGTTTTCGCGGTAAAAATAGCGCTGTAATAACGCCTGAAATAATCCTGCCCCAGCATTCTCAATGTGAAATCTCTGAGGGCTTTCACATTGAGGCGTTTTGCTGGCAGGGCGTTGAAAAAAATCCTGCAAACAGCTTTTTTAGAGCAACTTTAGGGCGCATAAAATAGCGCTGTAAAAACGCCTATCCCCATTGAAATGAATGGGATTCACGGTAAAAACGCGGTAAAAACGCATAGGCATAAGCGTTATGTTAAAAAATAGCGCTAACGCCTATGCATTTTTACCGCGTTTTTTGCGCTAATTTTAGCACGAACGCGGTAAAATCGCGGTAAAAACGCATAGGCGTTAGCGCTATTTTTACCGCGATCGCGGTAAAAACGCGGTAAAATCGCGGTAAAAAATTTCATTTTTGTTTGCGTTTTTTCAACGACTCAGTGTGAAAGGGGCCTTAGGTGAAGAAGTATATTTCTAACTGATCTAGGCTTTATGATGATGTATAGTGACTGGACCAGATATAATATTAGCTCAGATGTAATAAAGACCATTGTGCCATGGCAAACCTCATGTGGATTATTTTACGAAACCCCCGGACAAGGAAGGTTAAATGTTTACTCACAACTAATGGATGCGCCTCTTGAGAAACTGGAATGAAATGTTTCCAAGTCAAATTTTTAGGGTACTCGCCTCTTATGAACTTCTGGAAAGTTTTTCCATGTTTTCGGTGTCGCTGATTTCTTCTCCCTTTATGTATTCATTTTTATTTATGAAATAAATAGACAGGGCTTTTATTTGCAGAGAATTCCCACCCCCGATCCTGCCATTCCCCAGGAAAGAGAAGTAAAGTGTTACCAAATAATGGGTGTGATCAAAGCTCACTCCAGCCATTCAAAGGTCACCACCTCTCCTCATCCACAGCTCAACCCCCCCCCCCCCCCAGCTCTCAAAATTTTGTTGTCGGAAATTCTGACAGCAAATGTCCGATGGAGCCTACACACGGTCGGAATTTCCAAGCAAAAGCTCACATCAAACATTTGTTGTCGGAATTTCCGATCGTGTGTACGTGGCATTACAGTTGTCACCAACACAGGGGTAGAGGAAATATTATCCAGTGGGGCAAATGTTCCGATAATGACTGTTAATCTTGAGATTTTCTTTGATATTGTCTACTTACTTCCCGTGTGGTCTCTGAATGAATGTTTAACCCTTTTCCTTCTCAATCAAACAGATTTGTTTGGAGACTTAAAGCCCAGCTCCTGGCAGAAATAGGATTATCCCTTGCAGTGAGGCTGCACCCACACTGCAAGGCTTAATAGCTCATTTTGTCTAGGGGAGAGGAGAAACAGTTTTACTTACCTGATCCTCAACTCCCCCATCTAACTAGTTCAAAGTGAACATAAGGGTGCCCCCAGAAAGGACCCATGCAAGACGCATGGTACCTTTCCTTGTGGGTCCTGCACGCAGTGCAATGTGATTGGTAGGAGGACCACACTGGCACTGCCTAATGGGGATGCTTTCACCTTGAGACATTTTGCGAATTGCAGAACTCGAGGTGTTGTGTATCTCATGCAGTGCCAGTGTGGTTCCTTCTACGTGGGTAAAACCAAACAGGAATTAGGGAAACGCGTAGAAAAACATGTACTCTCCATGCGTATTGGCAATTTATATCTGCCCCTGGGAAGGCATGTGGCTTGATGTCACAACTACAGAATGCCTACAGTTAATTTTACTGTATTGGACAGGATCCATATTCCGGTCAGGGGAGGGGATTGGAACAAGGTCCTGCTCCAGCGGGAGATGCGCTGGATCAGGTACCTGAAGGCCACCACACCCCTTGGCCTGAATGAGGCGGAGAGCTACAGACCCTTTTTGGAGGGATTCAGTTCTGGTAAGACCGATTAATTTCCATCATTGAATCCTTTATTTAGGGTTGAGTCACCTGGGCCTTGATTTTTTCACTGTTTTGGCCCAATGGGGTTGCCTGCCACGACACGCAGTGTGGTCCCCTCTGCCCAGAATACCTTTTTGGGGTTGTGGGCATTGGGCTTCCCACTGTTTTACAACTATCACTCCCCCTGGGCGTGTCACTGTCCTGGGCGGTATGTTCTGTGAATCATGAACAGATTGGGGACACATAGATGGGGCTTTTCTTGTTTTTGTTTTGCATAATTGTATTTACAGTCTTTGTTGGAATTTATATAATTTATATGTCCTTAAATGCCGCTATTACTGTTATAATTGTTCATGTCTCTAAATTATTGAATGTGTTCCATTCCTCTCTTGCAGGTTTGCATTTCCCGCGGCCTTGGCAACAAAGTATTTACAGGTGTTGTAGGTTGGGGTTCTTCATCCTTCTCTTTCTTCCCATATCTCTGCTCCTCTTTTCTCCCTTCCCATCCATTGCCGGGGGAGAGTTGGAGGTCATCCTCCTCTCTTAATGCTTTTTGGGGGGCAATCTTGCATCCGTCAGGCAACCCCTGGCAACGGTGGTATTAGTTTTCTTTCCTTTAGACTCACGTTTTTTTTAAGATCTATTTGGGGGCCGTAATTTTTGTTTTGGAGAGTTTCTCTCCTAGATTCACTGGCTCCATGTCTTGCTTTGTAGGGCTATATGGGGCACTTTGTTGTCTCCAATTTTTCCCTACAAATGGGCTTTTCTTTCCATCGTGGCCGCAGATCAACCCCCGGTGATCTCACCATCACGGGAGGTTTGTCCATCTTGCAGCCACATTCGCCCATTTCCAAGATGGCCGCTGACTAACTTCCGGCGATTGCATCGTCGGAAGTGATGTCATCATGCTCCATCCGAGTGACGGCCTTCATGTCGGCCGCCCTTTGATGCGGACGCGGCGGCATACCGTGAGGCGGCGTCATCGCTTGGAACCAGTGATAGGTAAGTACTTAGGAACGCAAAGGTGGACGATTGGTGTCATTTCCCCTCCGGAGCCCTTTGTTGAGGTCAGGAGTTACTGGCATACACAGCAAGAGTTTGGGGAGGATTTTTGAGAAAGACCTTGGGAATAGCAGGACGTTTTTCTTTTTTCTGTCCGATTTGGCCCAACATGCTCAATTCCTGAACAACTTAAGGGATAATTTTCTTTCTAATCTTTGGATATATGGGTGAGTGATCATTAAATAGGTCCCCTGCCTTTCAATATCCTGGAGATTTGGATTTTAATTATTTTCTTTTGTGCTTTTTTATCTTTTTTCCTTCCCTCTCTATTTTTTCATTATGCTTGGTAGCTGCTGATTTCCTGTTTTTAAACGCCATTTTGATTGGATTATATATATCCCGTTCACCTATGGGATACAGAGATGAGGAGCGGTTTCTTTAATGGGGAGGATTGAAGGAGGAACAATTACCATCACCTGTGACCTGTGCTTTGGCCTCGGGAAATGCATCCACGGACCTTTTGGTGCACATCATTGAATGAAAAGTGAGTCACTATTTGGTTACACCCCATTGGGTGGGGGGATGGTGATCATTTAATTTTGTCTGATATTTAATGGAAATTTGTATTCTGATTTGTTGTAGATTATGATACTGTAATATCCCTTGAAGAAGGATGCTTTGCATTTGAAACGCGACGAATACTCGCCATTGCTTGTCGCCAGTTGATCTGGTGACGTGTAATTGATGTTGGATAGTATCATTATGTCTAGGTTTCAATCATTGTCCGTGTTTTTAATGTTTTGTACATCATGACAGTATTCTGACTATCATCTATTTTTGTATGTGTAATAAATATTTTTCTAAAATGATATATTTTTGTCTATACTCGTTGCCTCCAAAATCCCATCAAATAAGAGGTTATTTCTATTTTGAATATACAAGGGATGATGGCAACTACATGTCTCTTCACATGAGTTGGTCTTTTTTCAATTTGCAGCATAAGACATTTGGAAAGCACAGATCCACAGAATAAATGAAGCTGAAGCAAGGATATGCATGCACTGCAGGTCCCCAGATACAGTTTCTTGTTTAGCAAGCAGCACAGTGGTGACATCACCAACTGTCACTCAGGCTAGAAACCAGAGGCAAAAGCGCCTCTTACACCCTCAGACACACAGCTATGAGGCTATAGGCCTAGGTGCACTCACATATCAGGGGTTCAGGACAAAATGTAAATCTTTCAGGATTCTGCTTGGGCACATTTACCATTTCTAGATGTTCTCTATACATAGTAAATCTTCATTTTGAGGTGGTGGGCGGAGGGTACTTTTTATTAGTTTCAGTTTAATAGGACTGTATTGTAGGAGCTGCTGGATTTAAACATTAAACAATTTTGTATACAAGGTGCCCTCTCTTTGTGGATACCAGCTCAATGTGGGTTGGGATAGGTATTTTCATATAACCTACCTGCCCCACCATTAGAGATAGGTTATTGTTGCCCTTGCCCAACAATTGTATTTATTGAAATGCAAAGTTACTTTCCCTCCTTGCTGGTCGGCTTATTGTTTATACAATGTCTAGGGTGATTATCCTGGGAGCAACACTCCTCTGGTCTTGCTGGCCTGAAGGGAGGCAGGTAGGTCGCAGCAACCACTTTGTGATGACACTCCCCCTTGGGAATCAGTGTTGCAGATGAGAGAGGATTTCTAAGCACTGGACATTAGTGCCTTGAGAGGGGTGATTATTATTTGGGGTCCCCTCTCGTGGCACTCTTGGGTCGCAGAAGGGCATACCAGCTAGTGTTTCCAAAAAGGGAGGGAAGCTTGGTGTTTTTATCCTTCCAGTCATGGGGATCCCAGCTTCTATGCATGATATTCCATGTTGGAAACCTAGAGAAAGAACACTACATTTTAATTTATAAAAATAAAAAAAAGGATCCGCACTGTGGTCAGTATATAAGAAACCGCTTACCATTTATTTCACATCTGGGCATGCTTAAAAAGAATTGTAAATTAGAATGCAATTTAACTAATTTTTGAATACTTCACTTAGCTGTTTGAAACTGGATCATTTGGAAGTGCCTGTAATTGTAGCATCCTTAAGCAAATTAAAGTTAACTAATTTCAGGAAGTTGCTGATGAAAATATCTATTTGAATCAAATTATCATTAATTTTATTTTCCAACATAAATAAATGTTACTATGTTAAAACAATTTTCACAGTGTGTATTGTTGGTGTTCAATCTGTTATTTAAATCACCTTTGGTTAGGTTGTCATGGATAGAAGTGAAGTGCACCTAAGAGAAATTTATTTTCACTCTGTTCGTTATTGTGTTGCTGGAAACATGCCTCTATGCACCTATAGACCCCCCAGGATCTTGAAACCTGAGGCCCACATCTGTGGCATCTGTGCAATACTGACTTGAGTTCATAAAGCTGGTTATTTGTCATGTTTGCTGTCTATCAGGTAGCAAGACCCATAGTGAGGTACTAGAGGTAGAAGGGAGTCACCCCAATGTCAAATTAGTATTTGCTAAATCTAAGGCTCTGGATTAGGTTCTAATATATGATGAAGGTGTTTCTAGGTACCTGCTTTTCATGTGGGTATACAGTAAGTACACTAATAATTTGACAGCTTGGGGGAGATTTACTAAAACTGGTGCACACTGAATCTGGTGCAGCTGATAATTAATCATTCAGTTTCTTACTTCAGCTTGTTCAATTAAGCTTTGAAAATAAAACCTAGAAGCTGATTGGTTTCTATGCACAGCTGCAGCAGATTCTGTGTGCAGCAGTGTTAGTAAATCTACCCCCTTGTGACCTAAGGGCCCTTTCACACAGGCGGTTCCCGTGAGGATTCGTTCCTTAAACATCCGCTTGCTCAGCGGGGATCGCTCCGTTGATCCCCGCTGAGCCGGCGGATGACAGGGCGGTCCCTGCACACTGTGCAGAGACGGACCAGTCAGATCTCCGCTCTCCTCTATGGGGGGATCGGAGGAACACGGACTTGTCTGTCTGTGTTCATCCGATCCGCAGACGGATGGAAAAATAGGATTTTCTTCCATCTGCAGAAACGGAGAATAGCGGAGACTGATGAGATCGGATGTCAGCGGATGTTCACCTGCTGACATCCGCTATCCCATAGGGATACATGTATGTCCGTTTTTTCATCCGAAAACGGATGGATGAAAAACGGCCCTTAGGCTTGATCTGACTTATTCATGATTGTGTCTTCAAATATTAGTAAAATAGACACTTTTATTTAGTTTCTTAAAGTAGATCTTCACTGTATCCCCCCACAATTTTCTTTTCTACCCCTGCTTACCGGGAGAAGGGTTCTACACATTTTAGATACTCATCCACCCAGTCAGGGCCGCTATTAGAAATAATGGGGCCCCATACAGTCTACCTTTCAGGGCCCCCTTTGACCTGCCCTTGACCGCACCTCTGCCCCCCCCATCCCGACTTTAAACATGTAATAGCATGAGCCATGACAGGTACTGTTTATGGAGATATCTGGGGTCTATCAGACCCCATATCTCTCCTCTAGCCCCCAAAGCATCTGATACAACTGAGATTGCTGTTCCTACAGGGCTTTAGAAAGCCCTGTTTTTTATTTTGCAGAAATTAGTTGTAAAGGTGCCTGGGCCCCCCTGTTGAGCTGATAGGGCTCGGGCCTAGTACAACAGGACTGGCTGTACTGCCTTATCAGCGGCCCTGCACCCAGTGGATCCGGCCTTGTCCTGCTGAGATCCTCTCGTCTTCTGCCACCGATTGGTCCTGCACCACCAAGTTGTTTGTGAGGTCATCAAGAGGCACCCGACTCTTCCGTGTGGGCGGGCCTCCTGAGGATGTGCCGCTAGACCCACCCCCTTCCTTCTTTGTAAATTAAACGCTATGCTTCCTGGGATATATGATGTGCATATCTCAGGAGGCACAGTGAGCACTGTGCATGTCATTCATCGTCATTCATCAAGGCAAGTAACGTGCATTGGGGGGGGGGGGTGCTTTGCTTTAAAAAAAAAAGGGAAACGACTAAATAAAAAAAAACAAGACAGCACTATTTATGTAAAGGATAGAAGGAGGGAACTTTATTAAGCGAGAGAGGATCTGCTACATCTAAGGGGTAACTCAGTAGCTGAAGGTATATTGTGCCTTGAAGCAAACCTAGAACATATGATGTTGTAAAGAAAACTGAAGCAAAGTAGAAGTATTGTAGCCTAAAACTAAAAATGTTACTGCTTAGTCACTGTGGCTGTCAAGTTAGGCAGTTCATAGACAGTGCAAGAAATTTGCACGATTCCCCCATCAACACAAACAGTGTTGACAGGGGAATCCCTCCTGCTGAGTAATTCTCATTTCATGGTGGGAGGGCGGGGAAGGGTGGGGGAAGCCGTCCCAGCCGAGAGAAGACAGTAATTATCGCTAGCAGCTATAGCAACCGCTTGCGATAATCACAAGCTAATCCGGCAGGCTGGTTGTACCCAAGTTGAACGATCAATCAATTTGGTACATTCAGCCTGCCCATTAATGGTTCGAATCTCGGCCGGTTCAGCAGCAACCGAGTGTGGCCGGCCTAAGGCCCGCTCCCGCCGCGAGAGGACAATGGCTTGGCAGGAGGGATTCTCCTGTCAACACTGTCTGTGTTGATGGGAGAATCATGCGAATCAATGTGAACCCGTGGTTGCAGGAAAGAAATTTGCACCATCTATGGACTGCCTTATTGAGGCTTGCAACCTGTAGTGCATGTTTACTAACCAGTGTCAGTATTTAGATAGGACTGATTATATCTACTTGCAAATTGGACTATTCTGATTCTAGTTTGGATTACTATTGAAAAGGGCTGATGATACTTTATTTTGTGTATACAGTACATGAAAAGGAACATTCTTGCTTAAAAAACAAACAAACTTTCTGTTCTGCGTTAGCTGATCACCTTTTATTGTACTAAAAATGTTAAATTTTAGGATCAAAAACATATTTTTTAAGATCATCACTATGATAACAGAAGTCTGACATATCCTACTCCAAGTTGGTTTTGAGATGTCTGTTGATTGCGGACACATTATTTTCTGCTGTTTTGTTGGCTTCTTTGTAGGGAGTCAGTACTTTGTTGGCAATGAACCCTAGCAGGATGCCGGGAAGGAACGGGTCTCAGGAAATATTTAGCGTTTATTAAGTCTAGTGTTGGAGTGATTCCCTGGGCAAAGGTAATTCTGATGCAATTTGGTCAGTGAGGTTTTAGTAGGGTTGCCACCTTTTCTTCAAGTCAAACCCGAACACTTTAAAGACGCAAGGCAATTTCTTTTTTATAGAATAAACTATACATATATTTTGATATTGAATACAATTTCTAATCATATGAAGTTAATAATAAGAGTCCCCCTTTATATCAGAGTTCCACTTTTACATCTGAATCCACAGAGTTCCCCTTTTACATCTGAACTCAGAGTTCCCTTTCACTGTAAGGGGCAGACTCTGATGTAAGGGAGACAGGGCTGCTGATAGAAATCATGGGGCCCCGTACAGCCTACCTGACGGGGCCCCCTTTAGCCCAACCCCTGTTCCCACCCCTGATCCCTCCTTCAGCCCCACCCCTGGCCCCGCCCTATACCGAGAGGCTAGGGTATGTAGACAGGCTAGTGTATACAGAGAGCACCCCCCACCAATTTAATACAATTAGAGGATGATCGAATGAAATGGAATCAGTATACAGAGGTTTACTTCTTCTGAGAGATATAAAAGGAACACTCTAAGCACCATGACCACTTCAGTGATTTGAAGTGGTCAAGGTGGTAGGAGTCAGTATGTGGGATGGCATGAATATACTAAGGTGGTCTAATGATTGGCTTCTAACAGGGAAGGCTAACACAGATCAAAATTTGGCTGATCCCTGCTAAACTGAATTTTGATGTGTGTGTACCCAACTTTACCTAATTCCTTGCTTTAGCTGACTTCTTTCAGTGCTGACTGGTTCCCCACAGTGCTTGTGTATGTTTTAGGCTGCTTTCACAATGGATCGGGCGGGTGTTGACAGTATAAAGTGGAAGTAAAGAAGTGCAGCGCTATTAAATAAAAAAAGGTGACAAATGGGAATATCACATATACAAGTTAAAAATTAGATATAGTTGGAGGTAGATCTCAGATTGTGGAGTACCCCTATCAACAGGTAAAATTCATAGGTGAAGCAATAGTGTCAATATATATATATATATATATATATATATATGCACAATAAGTGGAAAAAAACAAAAATACAAAATAAATGTGATTCATAAAGTCAACTCCAATAACAACATATCCGTGCAGGAATTTCTTGTGAAAATAAAAAGGAATCAGGCTCCAATATAGGAGTCCATGAAAACAAGTGTCTATAAAAAGAGATGGTATCCAAAACAGCAGACTGATGAAATAAATGGATAATAACAATCTTGGAAAGTGTGTGTGACAGTAAACTGCAGCTAGTTTTAGTGGCGCTTTACCGTCATTTTAGCAGGGCTATTCGGTCACTAGCGGGTCGCTTTTAACCCCGATGAAGGGTCAAATGCGCCCGTGTAGCGCCGCTGCCGAAGTGCTTTGCAGGCGCTTTGGCAGCGGTGTCCATTCATTTCAATGTGCAGGAGCGGTGTATACACCGCTCCTTCACTGCTCCAATGATGCTGCTTGCAGGAGGTTTTTTTTTATTTTTTTACAAGAAGATGCAGGAGTTTTTTTTTTTTAACGTTGTGCCAGCGCATCACCTCAGTTTGAAAGCACCTGGGCTCTCACCCTGAGACTGCAGGGGAGCCGTTTTTCAGGCGCTTTACAGGTGCTATTTTTAGCCCAAAAGCACCTGAAAAACGCCTCAGTTTCTCACACTCCAGCCCCCTTATCATACCATACAGGGTTAATGTTCCTATATGGTATGTGATGGACTCTGAGGCTGAGGTTTTGGTGGAGGAAGAGAACACTGCACACACACACACACTGCAAGATTGGACTTTATTTAATTTCCTGGAGATGGTCTGTATTTTATATATATATATATATGCACATTCTTTGCTGTTAATGCTCAACTTTATGAATATGTTAGAAATATACTGGGACTTTTCAGGTGCTACATAAATATATTCTACATACACATACGGTATATTAAAAAGAATGATTTTGTGAAATGCATCTGTGTGTAGTACCTGAAAAGTCCCATTATATTCCAAACATATTCAGGCATTTTACTTTCACTTTCACCAGACCTGTCCTTCTGAGGTACAGGACAAGTTTACAGTACAAATTTGTATGGAGGAAGAACAATTGGTGACTCACAGGACAAGAATGCAATCTGTCATCTGTTATCTTGCCTTGAGGTGATCTCCGGTGTTCTGTCCTGCTTGCTCTGTCCTTCCCGAGGAGGGGGGAAGAAGGCTCGGGTGCTGACAGGAATACAAGTCCACTCTTCTTATCCATAGACCCGAGGAGTGTCTTATCTGGGCAGTGGCGCCTGGACTCGCTGGGCTGGAGTGTCACAGTCCAGTCTGACACACTGTCACAAAATAGTCAGCCTCGCCCTCTTCTGCCGAAGCCGCTGCTTGCTCTGCTTCTTCTCTCTGCCCGTGAAGAACAGAGCAGAGCGCCAAGTGCAGAGAGAGACGAATCACTCCGCAGCGCCACGCCAGGGAATGACATGCTGGCCGGGACTTGAGCCAGCATTGGGCGCGGAAGAGAAGAGATATTCTTCCGCGCCCGAAATAGGAAAAAGAGTCCCCTCCTGCTGCCACCCTGATGAACGAAACAGGTATTCCGCTGGAAAAAAAAACGCAATGGGGGGGGGGGGGCGGGGGATGGTGCGGAGGAGAGCTGGCTGGTCTAAAGATGTTATGTCAGGGCTGTTTTCTTTTTTCCCCTACATTAACACTAGTTCTCTGTGAAGGTTGCCGGGCCCCCCTGCTGGCTGGGCCCAGTACAACAGGGCCAGTTGTACTGGCCTATCAGCGGCCCTGAAGGGAGAACTCTGGGGCCTCTGACATAAGGGATGCTCTGGGAACCCTGATTTAAGTGGGAACACTGAGAACTCTGATGTACGGAGAGGACTCTGATGTAAGGGGGAACACTGTGGCCTCTGGTGTAAAGGGGAAATCTGATGTAAGGGGTGCTCTGAGAAGCCTGATTTACCTTTTGTGTACTCATTTAGAGGCAGGAGAGAGAAGGGGGGAGACTTTAGTCACAGAGAGGGATGGATGGTGAGCTCACTCACCCCTTGGCAGTCAGTACCTCTCATCCAGATGTATCTGAGGCTGTTGGACATCAAATTTCCGGCCCCAACTTTATTTTTCTAAGGCACAGGGATTGGAGTGTGGGCACACACAGAGGGGAAGGAGTGGGGGGAAGAGGTGCAGATCGAGCCCTCTCTCCTCTCCCGTATGTGTGTGTGTTTGGGGGGGGGTTTGTTAGTGCTGGCTTTGGGCAGTGTGAAAGAGTGTAAGAGCCACTCTCAGCTTAGACAACTGCAGCCAGAAACCCTGCTGGGAAGCCATTGTCCAGTCTAAATAATGTGTCCGGGTTCCAGGCAGTCTGAAACCCGGACGCATGATTCCAAACCCGAACTGTCCAGGTGAATCCTGGACAGGTGGCAACCCTAGGTTTTAGTGTTTCTCTGCTTCTGAATCCAGGTTCACATGTCTACCCTAATTTCTGTAATAATCCAATGATCACTCTGACATAGCTATGTTTTCCTTCTTATTTATTGTTCAGATACTAAAGTCTTTATTTCAAATTACTAGTCAGTGAAAACAAACACCTTTTTGAAAAACAATAGAGATTAATCTACACCAATCAACCATAATTTTATGACCACACACCTAAAAATGAGTAGGTCCCCCTTTTGCCACAAAACAGCCGTGGTCCGTCAAAGCATGTATGCCACCAGACCTCTGAGGGTATGCTGTGGTATCCAGCATCAAGCTGTCGGCAGAACCTTTTACCGTGTACATAGTACAGATTTGGCAGAGGGGTTCTACACACACTCCCGACAACTGCAGCCACCTGGTGTGTGTGTGTGTGTATATCTTGCAAGCCAACTGCCAGCTGTCAGATGGAAACAAACTCGTCACCAGATTTCTTCCACACACCACTGTTATGTAACCCCCCCCCCTCCAGCACCCTGCCATCTATCCCGGGCTCCGTGTGCCCATGTGATGAAAAAAGTTCTACTTAAAATCACCCCCCAATTTTTTTTTAACTCCCCCAATCCCCACATACTCGCAAACATGAATGTAAATGCACATGTCAGGGGCGCCTATGCATTAAAACCTATGCATTAAAACCAACAAAGTAAAAGTGATCACATAGGCATAAAAAACATTTAAAAAAGGGCAGTAAATAGAGTGGTAAGCAAGCCCAGGGCTTGCTTACCACTCTATTTACTGCCCTTTTTTAAATGTTTTTTATGCCTATGTGATCACTTTTACTTTGTTGTTTTTTTCAAATAAACCCGCATTGACCTGCACTATCGGAGCACTTCTCTCATTTTTTCCCTATGGTCGGTTGGTTGAGTTGAAGCTATCTTCCTATGTGCAACTGCTATTCCGGGAAGAATTTTGTTTCCCCGGATTCACTGTGTTTTCTGTCTCATCGGATGTCTGTGGAGATCGTGTTTGAGTCCTGAGTCTGCTTCCAAGTTGGGGAACCTGCCGGGAAGTTTTCGTCTGAGATTCATAAGATCCAGTCTACAGACAAGCAGAGGAGAATCACCATCGAGTCTTTCCAATGCCTGTTTGATCTGCATTAATGCACAGATCCACCTGTTCCTGTAAGGGTATTCTACCTTTCTTCACCTTCAGAATTTGCGATGACCCATATTGCTTCACGTGTGGTTCCAAACATCACGGATATGTTTATGGACACTTTTGTGGACTCACTTTATTGTTGTAATGTTTCACAAATACTCGATTGGATGGAAATCTGGAGAATTTAAAGGCCAAGTCAACACCTCAAACTCGTTGTTGTGCTCCTTAAACCATTCTTGAATCTTTTTTGCTTTGTGGCATTGCGCATTATTCTATTGAAGGAGGCCGCTGCCGTCAGGGAATAGTTTCCATAAAGGGGTGTACTTGGTCAGCAACAGTGTTTAAGTAGGTGGTACATTCACATAATGGCAGGACCCAAGGTTTCCCAGCAGGACACTGCCCAAAGCATCACACTGCTGCTGCCGGCTTTCCTTCTTCTCATTCTGCATCTTGGTGTAATTTCTTCCCTAGGAAAGCATCACCCGGCCATCTACACAACATAAAATAAATGTTTTTCAGCAGACCAGGCCACCTTCTTCCATTGCCCCCAGTGGTCTACTTCTGATGCTCTTATGCCCATTGTAGGCACATTTGATTGTGGACACGAGTCAGCATGGTCACCCTGACCGGTCTGCAGCTACGTAGTCCCATCCCCATACACAAAAAACTGTAATGCCCATTTTTTCTGCTTTCAGCTCAACTTCAGGGACAACATGTTAATTTGCTGCCTAAAATATCCCACCAACTTTCAGATGCTATTGTAACAAGATAATCAATGGTATTCACTTAACCTGTCAGTGATCTTAATGTTATGGCTGATCAGTGTGTATACAGTATGTACTGTTCATTTCCTGGCCTGCCGGACTGCATGCTCAGAAAAGCTTGGATATGTGTCTGGTATAGGTTTTGGGGGTATACCATTCAACTTTAGTTTTTTTGGCATGGGATTTCCCTTAAAATCCCTAACAGGCCAGAGGGGGTGAGGCCAAGCCGCGCTCTGTGTGTCAATAGACACCCAGAGTCGGCTTTAGAGTGAGCACGCATGAGTAACCCCATAGTAAGCGGCTTGCGTTGGGGGAACCCATCGGGAAGAGGGGCAAGGAGCAGGAGGAGGATTGTGGCTGCTCAAATCATTGCATAGAGCATGTAGGTATAACATGTTTGTTATTTAAAAAAAAAAAATGTTGCCTTTAGAATAACTTTAAATACCTAGGGCTAACGGAGATAAGTGTTAGCCAGTTTCCGCTGATAACAGCTATGTGATACGGCAGCGGGAGCCAGGTATAAATATAAAAGTGCATATACCGGACATTCCTAAGTGTTTGCCAGTTCATGTTAGATGCAAAGATCGGTTTATCATGCAGTAAAACAGGTAGATTTTATATTTGCAAAAAAAGAAATCCAGAAGGTCTTGCATGTCTTTTAAACGGTTTACATGCTAAGGTATAACTGGGTTCTTTTTCTGTTATCCATGAATGGGGGATGTGTGTGGTGCAATTGCATACATCATTAACTGTGGCATTATCATAGGAAAATTCCCTAGTCAATTCTTTCCATCTGTGGTTAGACCAACTACTACATTTTTCATCTACCTAACCAAGCCACATGTCGGTAAGTCTCAGTAATTAGATTGTTAATTAATTGTCTAAGAAATGTAGTTAAAACACTTGCAGATAAAATGTCCAATTTTGTGTTATATACTGCTAAAATGAAAAGGTTCACTCTAAGATATAGTAGCTTATATAAGAGGAAAGTAGCAATGATAATAATAGATATATACATAAACCGTATTCATGTAGCTAAACAGTTTTTTTATTTTATTTTATTTTATTTTTGGTACCAGAATGCAATGGACAATGAAGGGACCCTAACACCTGGCTAATATAATAAAACAAAAATAGCAGTACTATTTTTGATAGTATGATTTAAAATGAGAATGGTGGTACTGGGTCTAGCTTGAAAGAATATGCAGTATATGTTGAATGAACGATGGCTGGTCTGTTATCTTGCAATTGGAGGAATGGGGGAAGGCCTTGGCTAATATAATGTGGAATAGAATTTAGGTGGGAAGTGAAAGATCAGTTGGAGGGTCATAAGTTACGGTAATTGTCTGGTTTGATTGAACAATAGCTTTAAATGGTAACTGTACTTTCGAAGGAAAACCCCATGTTAGACCTATTGCCTACAAGTGACCATTAGTCCCTTTGGTCAGGCTGCCCCATGTGTGACTTGATACAAGCGCCACTGGAACATTAAAAGTTATTTATCCAAACTTGAACAGTTGTGCATATCAACGGACCAACTTCTGTCTATTATTTTCAAAGCTGAACTGAAGAAGCTGATGCACATTTCATGCACATTTCATGCACATCTGCTCCAGACTCTGACTGCTTCAGTTTTGATAAATTCTCTCTATGGTGTCATGCACTTTCTCTGCAGGTGCAGATTGTCCACAGCAATGAATGTTCTTGTGAATGTGAGGTCTGTATTGGCATTATGAAATTACAGTCAACCATAAGACCCCTTTCACACTGAGCCGCCCATAGCGTCGGCAGTAAAACGTCGCTATTTTTACCGCTGACGCTATGGGCGGATTTGCGGTGCATTTTGGCCGGTAGCGGTTCAGTTTTACCCCCCCGCTAGTGGCCGAGAAAGGGTTAAAACCGCCCGCAATGCGCTGTCCCATTGATTTCCATTGATTTCAATGGGCAGGAGCGGTAAACACACCGCTTCTTCACCGCTCCAAAGATGTGGCTAGCAGGACTTTTTTTTACCGTCCTGCTAGCGCAACGCTCGGGCTTTCACACTGAAGACAATGGAGCAGCTGTTTGAGGGCGGAATGCAGGCGCTATTTTTAACGCTATAGCGCCTGCAATACGCCCTCAGTGCGAAAGGGGTCTAAGTTGCTTTGCAGGAAATAGCTCCACTCCCTTCCAGAGGCAGATCCAGAGTCTAGTCTCGGGAGGGGCATTGCCAGAAAATTCCTTTTTTTTTATGTGGGCAATTTATCGGGGAAATGGCTGGTGTTGGCGCTTCAATCATCACAGCACCATGGTTGATATGGTGTCAGGATGATTGAAGCACATTATTTCTATTATAACATTGTAATATAAAATGAAATAGTTCAACTCACCATAATGCCGAATCAGTGGGTGCCCTGAGTGTGTCACTTTCCATGTCACCTGCCACCAGATGCAGCGTGTCACTTGCCACGTCACCTGCCTTCAGATGCGGATTGCCACTTGCCACACGTTGCAGATTGTCACTTGCCACATCTTCTGCCACCAGATGCAGATTGTCACCTGCCACAAGTTGCATATTGTCACTTGCCACGTCTTCTGTCATCAGATGCAGATTGTCACCTGCCACAAGTTGCAGATTGTCACTTGCTACGTCACCTGCCACCAGATGCGGATTGTCACTTGCCAAACGTTGCGTATTGTCACTTGCCACATGTTGCAGATTGTCCCGTTACCCCCCCTCCCCCCTGGATCCGCCCCTGCTCCCTCCATGAACAGAATGTGGATGTCAGTGATTTATATCCTTGAAGTAAACAATTGGGTTACAGAGGATTGTTTCAAGTCCTAGACCTTATCTTTGTCCAGCACTATTGCCATAGTTACCTATTCATGTCTCTGTGCTGCATGTGCATTATCCTTATTTGTTATGTTACTTTGTATCATAAATGTCTTTCCCATTTTGTTCCTTCTTCTCTTTCCGTTGTCTTCACAAAGGCACAGTAGATTGGATGGTATGTGACTGATTCCCCCACGCAGTGAGAACATTGTGAATCATGTACAGTGATCTGCAAGCCCTCCAACATGACCCACTCCATAAAGTTCAAAATACTCAACCTTGGGCTTCTATTTACTTTTCAAATTGAAACAACCAGACAGTTAAATAACTCTTTGGGAGAATATTCAGAGATGTTCAATAGCAGAGTATTTGTACTTCTATAGAGGGTCGGTATTTCTGTAGTACAGATGTATACGGAACCCTGTTTACAATACAGAGTACAGAAAAAGCAGGTCTCTTTTTTAAAGTGACCCTGTCATGAAAAAAAGAATAAGGGAAATCTGTAAAAAAGGGGTAGAGGTAATATGCAGCACTTACCTATGTCCCAGTGCCTGGGATATTATTATTTTTTAAATAAAAAGGAAATTTATTATAGCAAAAAGTAAAAAATATTTAGTTTTTTTTTCAATCTTGTCAACTACTCTTTTGTTTATAACGCAATAAATAAAAACCGCAGAGGTGATCAGATACCAACAAAAGAAAGCTGTATTTGTGGGGAAAAAAAATGATAAAAATGTCATTTGGGTATAGTGTTGCATGACCGTGCAATTGTCATTCAAAATGTGACAGCATGGAAAGTTGAAAAATGGCTTGGGCAGGAAGGGGTTTTAAGTGCCCTGTATTAACGTGGTTAAAAAAAATCTCCATTGGCGACATTTACAAATTTCTACAGGTTACCAGTTTTCAGTTACAGAGGAGGTCTTGGGCTAGAATTATTGCTCTCGCTGAAACGATCCCGGCGATACCTCACATGTGTGGTTTGAACACCGTTTGCATATGTGGGCGTGACTTGTGTATGTGTTCGTTTCTGCCAGCGAGCTCAGAGGGACGGGGTGCTTTAAATTTTTTTTTTTTTTTTTTTTACACTGTCTCCTTTTTCTTTTTCTCTCTTTTCTCTTCCTTCTCCCTTTTATTTTCTTTATACCTTTTTCTATCATTTTTGTCCTTTTCAAATAGCAATGCTTTTCTGATTTCATAAAACCATAGACATAAGCTCCTAGAAGCTTTATAACAGTGATAACAGTCACTCTTTTCTTTTCTAATGCATATTTTAGTTTAGTTTTTTTACTTATCTGAGGCTTTATTATATCTTTATTATCCATTTTTAGATTCCAGCCTCTATTGACCAAAACTAAAATATTATCTACACCACTAATCCTAAAACAGACTTTGCAAAATAGGTTACTTTCAGTTAAATTGTGGAGCAATAGTTGTTTGTTATACCTTGACATGTTACTTTCTAGCACTGCTTTTGAACCTATCTTTTGATTTGTTAAACTTTAATAACCAAATTTGACAAGAGAAAAGAAAGGCCAGTTAATTAAATATTTATCAGCCCCTTCCCTGCTCTTGAGAGGAGAGGAGGGAAGCTGGCAGCACTGCAAAGGGGAGATGGGAAGCAGGGGAATCGGCACTGCATGATTGGGTGATTAGGGTGTGCATGCCTGAGTTTCACTAAACCCAGGACCCTGTATTCACTATATCTGGTCTCCCACAGTATAATGCAATTATTTTAGTAAATTTAAACTCCCAAATGCTTTTTCTCATCAAAGGTGTTTGGTTAAATCTTGTAGGTGGAGTTTTCAGTCTACTTTGACTGTTCTATGAGGCTGTATGACCCCTGGTCCTCTGTCTGGACAGTGCTGATTTGCCCTGTGCTGATCACATGCACCTTCCCAAGAAAAAAAACTTTCTAGCAATACACACCAAACTGAGCTTGTGCACAGTGACTCCAAGGGCTCTGTCTTATCAGGAGATGGATTGGGGACAGTGGAAGAAGGGAAGGATCAGAGAAGACAGGATCAAACAGCCTTTTTCCACAATGCAGAGAATTAACCCCTTAGGTTCCACAGTGAGTTTAACAAGCATGTTTTACTGCATGTATAGACTGATTTTACTGTTGTGGGTTTAGTAACATTTTAAGCTCAAAAATGAAAGTAAATCAACCCCTCAGTGTTGCCCTTCTTATGCCCATGAACGCAGACAGCGATAAAAGCCCAGGGGAAGTTCTAACCATTCCCTGCTGTCCCCTTAACCAACATCACTTGTATAGAAGGTGAGGGAAATCTTCAGAACAGGGAAACAACCAGCAATAAAAACCTGACAGAGGATGTAACCTTTCACCACTTTATCCAACAATAATAGAGTTTCACATCATTAATGACTCAAGTGAAATCAATCTTCATAGTTTTCTCATCAGGTCATGTTTTATGTTCTATCTAAAGCATATTACATTTTACAATTGTTCAGAACCTCTGTTAGTCAAATGTAAAAGATTTCTCAGCTTGGAAACTATGGTAGCCTTAAAGCTATTGCTGTCATTGGAAGAATTGAGTATTTCTTATGAGTTTCTTTTGTTGTAAGCTAAAAAAGCATCATAAGTGATGTGCATAATCAAGAGAACCAGGTCACTGCGAGAGGGCTGTCTCGCCTAAGGGATGGATTGTAGAATGAGAAATAGTCTTCAAAATTGCAAAATAGTGTACTTTTTTCCCTCACGTCTTCATGAATGTATACCAAATGTCAGAAGAATGAATAATATCTGTATGCTGACTTGCTGAACAGATCTATGACAGAGAGGAGGAATGCACTGTGCTGTAATGTACAGGCAGTGCAAAGAGCAATGATGTATATGAAGTGTAGTAGCCCATAGTAACCATAAATCAGATTTTTACCCTTTACTGATTTTGAGCTTTGGAAGCTGTAAAGCATGGGTGCTCAACCTGTGGCCTTCAAGCTGTTGTGCAACTACAAGTCCCATCATGCTTTAGCTTTTGGAAGTCATGCTTGTAACTATCAGCCTTGCAATGCCTCATGGGACTTGTAGTTCCGCAACAGCTGGAGGGCCACAGATTGAGCACCTATGCTGTAAAGGATGACTGCTGATTGGTTATAATGTCTATCTGTGCTTTGCCTGTTGGCTTTGTTTAAAGTGTCACTAAACCCGCATCCCAAAAACTATCAATACATGGTGTATTACATGCTGTTCATACTCACTCAGTCACTATGAGATTAATTTTCTGTATTCTGCAAAAAAAAACTGGTTGATCCTGCTGCTCTCTATCTCCCTCTTCTGTTCATGTCCCCAATTCAGCTAGGGATTTTGCAGAGCAGTGTTGGCAGCTCTGCACATGCCCAGTTTTCAGTGAGTTTATATTCTGAAAGTTTCCTCCCTATCACATCTAAACATTCCATGTGACTATAGAGTCACACATGTGGGTGTATACACAGTGGTAAACGACAGTCCACTTCCTCCCTGCTCCTCCATGCCCCCTAAACACAATGGAGGGTGGGATATTACAGTGTAGATTATTCTAAGACACAGACCAGAGGAGTGTGACACAGCCTGTGACTGGTACTTAGATAATATTTTTTTTTTAAATTACGGTGCCATCATCCACATACAGAAATAGAATGTAAATTAAACAGTGTGTGTTTAGTAGATTAAATCTACCCTTGCAGAAACCCCCCCCCCACAATTTATATTTAGTCTAGGGGGATCTGAAGAGACTGTAACACTTACCTTACCCCTGCTCTGACTGACTCCATCGCTTTGGGTTGTAGGTGGTTCCTTCGGCGCCATCACATACAATGCAGGGCTATTACCACTATATTGCATGTGGAGGAGACAGAAGTTCGACTGCAGCTGGGGGTTCCTTAGGCTGGTTTCACAGTGGGGTGGTGGGTGCGGTGGCAGTATAGCGCCGCTATTTTTAGCGGCGCTATACAATCGGAATTGCGGCGGTATTCGGCCGCTAGCGGTGCGGTTTTAGCCCCTGCTAGCGGACGAAAAAGGGTTAATACCACCTGCAATGCGCCTCTGCAGAGGCGCATTGTGGGCGGTATTACCGCGGTTTCCCATTGATTTCAATGGGAAGGAGCGGTAAACACACTGCTCCTATCACCGCTCCAAAGATGCGGCTAGCAGGACTTTTTTTCACGTCCTGCTAGCGCACCGCTCCAGTGTGAAAGCCCTCGGGCTTTCACCTTGGAGAAACAGCAGCCGCTGTTTAGGGTTGGTTTGCAGGCGCTATTTTTAGCGCAATAGCGCCTGCAAACTGCCCCAGTGTGAAAGGGGCCATAGAGAAAAGGCTTTGCAGGACCATTTGCACCACTAGAGGGACCCTAATCAAACGAGCAATAAGGTAAGTATTTCTTCTTTCTGCAGGTCTAGACTGAATGAGCAGTTAACCCTTGCATTGTTCGGCCACCACTGCAAGGGCAGATTTTTTCTAATTCCTGGAGTTGGGCTTTGAAAAATCTAGAATAGCATATGTTTGCAGTTTCCTTGTTCTACTTTTCTGTGATGCTAACAATTTTCTGTAAACTCCATTTGCACACTAATAAGTAAAAAGGAGAGCTTACTTAATGATCTATCCCAACACTCATCCTTCTCTCTCCCGTCCTCTGGAACTCCTTACTCCAATCTGTCCAGCTATTTCCTACTCTGTCCACTTGTAGGAGATCCCCGAAAACCCATCTCTTCAGGGAAGCCTGTCCCGTCTTCACCAAACAACTGAACCTTTTTAATTCATAAAGTCATTCATCTTACAGTTATTACCTTTGTTCCGCTTGCCCCTCCCTATTAGATTGTAAGCTCTCATGAATGGGCCCTCCTAATCCTCTTGCATTGATTTATATTGTAACTGTATTGTCTTCCTTTATATTGTAAAGTGCTGCACGAACTGTTGCCGTCAAATTCTGTATAATAATAATAATAATAATAATAATTATGAATAATATTTTTTAATTGATTAAGGCCCCTTTCACACGGGCTGACCGTTCAGGTCCGCCTGTCAGTTTTTTAGGCGGACCTGAACGGACGCTCCATGTACCTCTATGGAGCCACGGATGTCAGCGGTGTAATGGAGGAAAACCCTATTTTCCATCTGTCTGGCGGACTCTTACGATTCGTCATCATCTGATCCCCCATAGGGGAGAGCGGTGCTCAGACAGGTCGGTCCCTGCACAGTGTGCGGAGACAGACCTGTCATCTGCCTACTCAGCGGGGATCGACTGAGCGATCCCCACTGAGCAAAGCGGAGCCCGCACACGGACACGTCCGTGTGAAAGAGCCCTTAAACGTGTGTGTGTGTGTGTTTGCTGCTACAATTTTCACTTTGTTTAAATAAAATGTAACTTTATTCTTTCTATTCTCACTTTGTAGCATTGAATAATAATTGTTGCTCTGTCCTATCTTTGTTTTAGAGCCCGTTCACACCAGAACGCGGTGTGGGAAACCTGCATTCCGTGCTCCTGTCCCGCACCAAGTTTAAAACGCTTTGCAGTTGCGATCTGCAGTGGGTGTCAATGTTAAGATGATGACACCCCAAATTCAGGTTGCAAGGACAGCGCGTTTGCCTGCACCTGATCTCATGGTACAGAAGTACCATGGGGACCGGTTTACTGTTGAGTTTTTAAAGTAGTGCATGCTCTGTCTGGTGTGATTCAGCTCACTCAAAATGCATGGGCTCAAATCAAACTGAACCACATGCGAATTGCACAAGAATGCACTCCGCGTTCCTGTACGGTTCACATACGATTCATTGTTGTCTGATTTGAGCCCATTCATTTTGAATGAGCTGAATTGCATCGGAACGCAGCAAATTTAGTGTATGCACTACTTTAAAGAACTCAGAGCAACCCAATTCCTGGTGTGAACCGGCCCTCAAGGTGCTCTGTTTATAATGACAGTAATAATAATTAATCATATACTAGCAGTTCTGGGTGCATTTGGCTGTTTGGGGAGTAAAGAAGTCATTTGTAATCCCCTCCCCAAAAAGAGGAATAGTCTTATTTCTTGGATATGTGAGAGAGTAAGACATGTGAATATGTTCTGTTTTAAGAAGACTTTAAAGCAGAACTTCACCCAAAAGGAGAAGTAATACTAGACTGCCTCCTCACCCCCAGCCCCCCCCCTTTACGTTTGGAGACTTCTTTTTTTTTGGGGGGGGGAGTGGGCACCTGGTTTTGACAGGTACCCACTCCCACTTCTGGTTGAGCTGCCACGGCAATTTGAGCGGAAGTTCAGGCCCCCCCCCCACCTTACCCTGCAGCCTTCCAACACAGTTCCCAGAAAGCTGCAGGACCATTCACAAAGTGCATGCACAATGGGAAGCTGGCTGGGAATCCCCAAAGTAAGCATGCCAGTGCCTGAACCCAAAGCTTGGGGGAGGACAGTGCTGGATACCTGGACAGGTAAGTGTCCTATTATTAATAGTCAGCAGCTACAGTATTTGTAGCTGCCTACTTTAATTTGTTTATTTGTAGGGTGAAGAATCTCTTTAAGGTGTTTATTTATGAATAATAAAGTGGGAGGGATATTCTGTCCTCAAGGGATACAGTACACCTTTGTTCTGTGCGCTGCCTTATCGAGTAAGCCTGACCTTATACATGCACTTATTGCTTTACTTTGCATTTTAGATCAGATTGCTTTTTAAATACCCTCTTTAGTCCTTTACTTTCATTGTTTACTGTTTATAAATGAGCAGCTGAAAAGAATAGAGGTAAAGTCAATGGAAGAATAAACTGAAAACAATAGATTTAGCATTATCATGCTTTTTATAGGCATTTGAAAATGTAGGAATTTATAAAATATTGTTTATTTCTAAATAAAGTATAGTGTAGCTGGTGCTTTGTCATGAATCAGACACACAGAGGAAATGAGACCTCATTTGTATTGTCATGAACCTTGTGCTGATCAGTTATAGAAGCCTGGGAGGTCCACGGGGGCTGTTGATTGGCTGGAAGACTTCTCTGTCTGAATGTCAGTGCACACATTGTGGTAACAGCAGGGATCAGCGACAGTCTTGTCAGTGGGATTACAAGGCAATACCGTTCCATACACAAGTGCTCTATCTCTTCCGTGTAACAGGAGGCAGTGACTCGTTTTTAGATGATCGTTCCCATTCAATGATTCACATGAGGAACTCTCCGAGGCATCCAGGAACAGGTGGATTTCTTTTCTTGTTTAGGTAAGGATGGCATATCTTTTTTAAATCTCCTTTATTGCAGTCAAAATATTTTGTTTAGCTTTACTTTTTATGGCTTGTGATGTTTGTACAAAATTTATTTAAAACCATTTATTGGGCAAACCTTGCATGCAGACCGAGGTGATATGTTATAATGGGAAGTGACTGAACATATAAATAGATATGGATTCACCGTGGATCACCCTAATTTGTGCCTGAAGTTAATTAAAAAAATGTTGCTATTTAATTGTTTGGTTGTGTTTGTAGATGATTTGTATTAATAGGGCTTAACAAATATGTTGTAGCTTTGTTATGTCATACATTAGATCTATGTATGCACATACCTAACATTTATTTAGATCAGTATATTCTTTTTGTAAGATCTGCAAGGTGTATTACATTGGCCATAAACCAGACGGAATTCATTTGAATATTTTAGTGTTTGGAACATTGTTTCGATTTTCTAAAGGCTAGAGGGGTTAAATCGGCATTCGTTTTTCACTGTAGTGACCAGAAAATTTGAAGGAGCAGGATGGAAAATTCTTCTGGAGCTAACAAAGTTCTAACTGTTGATGTCATTTTCATTCGGGAAAAATGTGTACATTTTGTAACGAGCCAGCTTAAGTGAATTGTATCATGTTGTATGTACAGACATTTCAGGAATCTACACATTCAAGCAACAGCTATCTGCTCCTTTATTTACACTCACTTGTAAGGAAAGGCTCCTCCACAGGCATTCATATTTACTGTTTAATTGCAATGCTTTTCTTCCATTTAAATAGTTCTTTATGTGAACCAAAGACAATAGGATGTTGCTTTTTTTTGAGCTTCAGTAGCAGAAAGCGGGGAAGACAGTTGTATGTAGTATAATCCATCACACTGTTGAAAGATCAGGAGGGGTATTCATTCAGTGTCTTTTTACTGTGCCTCCTGTTAAGCTATTCTAAATGGCTGTCATTATCTTTTGGAAGTTTATGACCTCCATTTGAAGTGAAATGCTTTATGAATGTGCTGCTATGCTGTATAGCTTATTTGGGGGGTTTATTTCTTGTTTGAACAAATACTAAAGTCTAGTAATGACAATTTTTTTAAGTCATATTAATTTCACTTGCCAGCCACATGTGGGACTTCTATGCGGACAGCTCCACAGATATTCCATTGGGCACTCCTTCTTATAGCATTCTTCCAAGTCATAACAGGTGCAAATATGTGAACTGTGAACTAAGGAAACATAGATTTACTTTGTATTTCCCATCAGATACTACTGGTTCGCTACAAAAACATTGTCATCATGTCATTATATATGTTCATTCTGATGATTTATAACTATGCTTCTCTTTTGTAGTTAAAGCCAACTCCAGCCAAAACGTTTTCTTTAGGCTTGAAACCCTACATGGCAGCCATAACCTTTAGGCCTGGGCTCCCTGGACCTGGCCCCCTTACATCAGAGTTTACCCCTTTCATTAGGGACCCCAAAGTTCTCCCCATAGTCCCCCCTCCTTTCGTCAGTGTCCCCAGAGTCATCCCCCCTTACATCAGGGTCCCAAGAGTCCTCTCTCCTAAATCAGGGTCCCCAGAGTCCCCCCTCCTTTAAATCAGGGTCCCCAGATTTTGCCTTTACATCCGAGACCACACTTTTATTAGGGTCTCCAAAGTCTCCCCTTGCGTTAGGATTCCAAAATCCCCCTTACATCCCCATAGCCCCCCTTTAATCAGGGTCCCCCAGAGCCTCCTTCCATAAATCAGGGTCCCAAGATTACCCCCTTAAATCAGGTTCCCCAGAAACCCCCCTCCTTAAATCAGGTACCCCAGAGTTCCACCTTACATCAGAGTCCCCCTTTCATTAGGATTCCCAAAGTCACCCCCTTACATCAGGGTCACAATATCAGTGTCCCCAGAGACCCCTTACATCAGGGTCCCTAAAGTCCCCTTACGTCAGGATCCCCAAAATCCCATTACATCAGGGTTCCCAAAATCCCCTTAAACCATGGTCCTTAGAGCTCATTCCCTTTCAGTAGGGTCCCCAAAGTTAGAAGGGAAGAGCAGAGTGGGATAAGGAAGAGGTTTAAGAAAATAGTTAGGGGTAGTGGAAGGGGAGGAGGGAGTATTGTGAAGACCCTAGCTTGCACCAGGATCTGTTCCTTCTCATAGCAGCAGTCGGCTTCAAGACAGGTGGAAGCTGGAAAGCAGAGCACTGCGACTGGATAGGTTTGGAGGCCTCTGAATGCCAGGGCCTGGGGGAGGGGCAAGCACGTGATTGGTTTCTATGACATGGGCTGTCCTAGCAACCAAACCCTAGCATTGAGAACAGCAGGCGGTGGCAGAGGTGGATGCTGTCAGCCGCCATACATTCAGGGACTGCTCTGATTGCTGCACAACCTGCACTGTTGCTGAGCAGTGCAGCAGGGGCGCTGACTGGATATTTGGGCAGGATGCTCTGGGGGGTGGGATGGACCAAGCAACAACTGATTGGTTGGGGTCTGGGCCCCTTAGGACACCCGGCCTTGAAACCCTAGACCCCTTTCAGTCTATTGTTCTTCTATTTACATAAGCCTTCATCTGTTAAGGTCCCAAGAAACTAACAGAAATGGTTTTGCTTCCTTTTCTGTTTTCGCAGATCCGAATGGGATGGATTAGATGAACACTGATATGAACAATTGTTATCTGCTACATCCATCCCCACCCCCAGTGAGATTGCATGGGTATATACTTTTCCCATCACAAGATGGAAGTAAAGTGGGAACACACAAGGATATCACAAAAGTGTCATCCATCCCATTATGATCCCATTTAGCAGGCAATCTGTAAATTTGGAACAGTGGGTGGTTGTGTGAAAAAGGAGCGTAATGTCAGATAATTATTGGTGTCATCATGGCCTTATTAGGGAGATGTCTGTTTACTTGATTTGTTACTATCAGGACAGGAAGTGCAGTGAATGTCTCTGAAAGTGACACATGCCAGAATAAAACCACTTTGTATGGTTTTCAGGGTTTCCATATCTGTTAGGCCAGACAGCAGTATAAATCTGACAGTCACTCTAATGCCGTGTACACACGATCGGTTTTTCTCATCGGACAAACCGATCGTGTATGAGCCCCATCGGTCTTTTTTCCATTCGTGAGAAAAAAATAGAACATGTTTTAAATTTATCCGATGGAAAAAAAAACGATAGCAAATTCCGATCAGAATCAAGTCGACGCATGCTCAGAAGCATTGAACTTCATTTTTTTCTGCTTGTCGGAGTATTTTACGTCACGGCGTTTGGGACGGTCGGATTTTTGACTGATGGTGTGTAGGCAAGACTGATGGAAGTCAGCTTCATCGGATTTCCGATGGAAAAATCCATCGGATTAGAATACATCGGAAATCCGATCGTGTGTACAGGGCTTACCCCTTCTCCATGCTGCACAGAGCTAAAAAGTGTTTTGGGCAAAGTTAGGCTTGAATTTTAATGTGAATTCATAAATTTACTTATATCCTATTTAGGTATTTTATGCAGACCTCCAATTTGGGAGACTATTCACTCCTTGTCCCAGAGCACTTTGAAAGAAAAAAAAAGGATAAAGACATATTTCCAAGATTCTAGTGACATTATGGGGTTGATTTACTAAAACTGAAGAGTGCAAAATCTGATGCAGCTCTGCAAAGAAACCAACCAGCTTCCAGGTTTTTTTTTTTGTCAAAGCTTAAAGCGGAGTTCCACCCAAAAATGGAACTTCCGCTTATCCGTTTTCTCAGATACCTGTCGAATATAGGTATTTGCTCCCACTTCCGGCAATAGATTGCCGCAGATTCCGTGGCGATCTACGCAATGTCTAGCCCCACCTCCGCCCCCCGCTGTCTTCTGGGAGACACACAGGTTCCAGAAGACAGCAGGGACCAGTGAGGACACGCAGCGCGGCTCGCGCATGCGCAGTAGGGAACCAAGAAGTGAAGCCGCAAGGTTTCATTTCCTGATTCCCTTATCGAAGATGCCGACGCCTGCACTCGGGAGCCGAGGGATAGATCCGTTTTGGTGAGGACATCGCTGGTGCCCTGGACAGTTAAGTGTCATAATATTAAAAGTCAGCTGCAGTATTTGTAGCTACTGACTTTTTTATTTTTTTAATTTTTTTTTGGGTGGAACTCCACTTACTTGAGCAACCTGAAGTTAGAAGCTGATTGGCTATCATGCACAGCTGCACCAGATTTTGCACTCTCCAGTTTTAGTAAATCAACCCCTATGGTCGTTCCTTTTCTTCTGTACAAAACAAATGGTTATTCTGCAATCTATAGGAGAGTTGAACACTGGCAAGGCAAAGCTGTAAGGACAGCCCAGTAAACCCTTCCCACTGCCAGAATGCCTTGTGCTTTTTTTTTTTTTTTCTTTGCTTGTGTACTTATCAAAACAGACCTCTTCTGTCTGATCTGAAAGTAGCAAAACCTTTTTTACCCTTTCTCACTCATTGTTTCCCTTGTAAGTTGCCCAGGGACTTCACAGGATCTTAATTGCTTCTGTTGGCCCATCATAGACTGCCCCGTTTGAACCTGTTAGGGATTTCCCTCTGTCTATCCTTACTTGCAAAGTCACTTTCCAGCCAGGCGGTTTCTGAGATTGCGCTCTTTATGCCGCCTACACACGATCGGAATTTCCGACAACAAATGTTCGATGTGAAACTCAGATCGTGTGTACGCGGCATAAGCCTTTTTGTGTTACCAAAAACAAAGTTTTTTTAGAGACCCAGGCCTCTTTTTCCTCCCCAAGTGCTATCTTCCTTTCATCTTAACCAGGACATTGTTCTACTATCAGTTTATCTTGCTCCTAAATATGCTAAATATATTTACTTCTCAACGTCCGGTTGTGGTACGTGCTGTTCGAGTTTACCTTCCACTCACACCTCCCTTTTGTCAATCCCACTTTCTGTCATTCCTGAAGGTCCCCATATGGGAAAATTAGCTTTTTATTCCACTATGGCTAGGATTCATCATCTCATCATTGTAGCTTATGACCTCAGAAGCAAAGTTCCCCCTTTCCTTGTCAAATCATTCTTTACTAGATCAGTTAGGCCTCATGCACACTGAAGCTGATAATCTGATAATCTGACGTTTTTGGTAGTTTGGGCGTTTTTTTTCAACAGCCCTTAAAGCGGAGATCCACCCTAAAAATAAACTTTCTATTAACAGCTTGCCTTTAATGTAAAAAATAAAAATAAAAAAATTGTACTCACTTCTATCTGGCTGTTACTAGGCAGATTTCACCAGAGTCTCTGGGCATTACTGTGCCTAAAAATTGCCCAGCATGCACCTCTCCCTGAAAACCAGGAAGAAAAAGGAACTGGGCTTCACATGCCCACACCTATGATGGATACGGCCACAACATGAGCTGGAGGATATAAGGCAAGTGCAATGATTTCTGGAACGATTGGGGAGCTATTAATATGTTTTAGGGACTATTTAATGTGATTAATTTTAGCTTGAAAAAAAAAATTATGCCCGGAACCCCGCTTTAAACCCCGCTTTAAACCTCTATGCTATCCTATGTGTACATGCACACATGGATGTTTATTGAAGTTTATCAGCAAGGGAGTTTATGGGCTGTCTTCTGAACGCCCTAAAATCGCATTCAATAGCAGTTCTGACCACAAAAAAACCCAGAAAAACACGCATAAATGCTCATAAACTCACTTTTATCAGCGTTTTTTACATTGCAGAGCTGAATGTAAGCTGGGTGTAATTTTAAAAAAATTACAAAATGCTGAAAAACACGCATAAACACATTTTAAAAATGCTGTTATAAGCGCGTTTTTCAAGGAGCATTTTCCTGCCAGCAATCCGACGTCCAGAAATACTTTTTTGAACGTCCTGTGTGCATGGAGCCTTAGTGTTTCATGGGCATTTCAGCATCAGACACCTTTTTCTCTGATTCACAAGGCTACAACCTGGTCTTCAGTTCACATGCTCGTTAGGTTTTACTGTGTGGATGCTGCACAGTGTCCTATAATGTACTCAAAGAGTACTTACACTGTGGTGTCAGAGATTGGTGGTAATCACTGCAGGACAGAATATCGCTCATGTAATGAGGAGTAAGCAATGCTATGTGCCTCAGTGAACGTGATTATGTCCCTCCATGGAGTGAGTCCCTGATACCCTGGGCTTGCTGGAGGTGGGTAAGTGGCACAGGCCATCGTTTAACCCAGAAGTGTGGTGACATCTGATGTGAGAAAGAAATTACTATGGAAGCAACTCAAAACTGAAGGTGATTATTGCAGCTAAAGATGCCTACTTATTGCTTTTTAATTATTTTTATTTTTTTACTTTTACATGTTCTGAGCTACTTCTGCTAATGTATGCTAGCTATGTAAATTAGAGACAATGAAGATCAGCCATGTAATTTTCTCTTTTTTTTTATAATTCTAGGTCATAAAAAGATAAATTATTATTATATTGTTAGCCTAGTTATAACATTGTTCTACACATTACCCTTGGCATAACCTTGACTGACCAATGTTTACGTCATAAATAACTAAGTTTAACGTGATCATACCAGCAGTAAAATAAAAGGTGACAACAACTGGTTCTCGCCCACCAATTGTAATGTACTCTCATGAGAGAGTCAACTGTCATGATCTGACTTACATTTTCATCAAACTATATTCTTCATCACTTTAGATTAGAATTAGGAGCAGTAAAAGTGGCCCCCACATTATCTGCTTTCACAGTTGCATGTTGCCACAGATCAGACTACCATTGTGAAGTTTTTGAACTGTTAAAATAATTGCCAATTTGTTTGCTTTGTTAAAGGGTAACTCCACTTTCGTGGGGAAAAAAAAAATAGCAAATAAAGAAAAAATAATATAGCGCATATAATTGCGACACTAATCATATTGTAATTGAATGTTATTAAAAATTACCTTTCCTTTTCAATCTGCAGCCAATGTAATTTTCTGAGAATACATTGCAATATGGCTACCTGGATTTGTTCTGTACACAGAGTGTGTACTGACCAACCCCCAGAAACATCATTTCCTGCTTGTGTGATTGGCTCACCAATTTTCCCAGAAGTTTGCCTACCATACAAATCAGATCTCAGGCATCCCCTGCACCAAAAATGTAATTTTTGGAGAGATACTTGAAATAGGAACACGTCTAAAGGGATGCAGACCCAGCAGATTTCCTCATTGGTGCTCTGCAGCTGCACACCCGACAGTTAATTATGACACCACTCTCATTAGACCCACTCAGAACAGAGGCACAGAGAAACAGAGGGATTTGTTCAGAATAACAAAAGGTAGGAATCTGTAACAACGTTTGTTATAATCCTTGCAATGTACATAGATCACCCAGAGGGGAATGTTTCTTTCTCGACAAAAGTGGAGTTACGCTTTAACTAAAATGGCCCTTGGTCCACATGCTTTTATATGTAACAGTTTCTCCCGTGAGAATATTTTGTGTGTAAGAACTGTATATTCGACTGCTGTCAGGAAAATAACTACATGCAGTCCTGAATATCTGTTAAATTTATCACTGAGCTTTCCACAGTAGGTATAACGTTATTTTGGTTGCCATGCACCAATTCTCTAAGATGACAAACTCCATTATACTTGAAAATGCCTTCCCCTCAGATATGAAAATGTATATCTCCTCAGCATACAACCCTTGGTCCATCCAATACATAAACCGAGAACATGTTTTACGCACTGGAAGCAGTGTAAAATTTCCCATTAGGCACTCTAGACATTTGCCTATAGAAAGAATGCCTGAGACTTCTTCTGAGACCATGTTGTTTGCGGTCATCATTTATACAGGACCTCTTGTAAGTGCAGCACACAACAGTACCTGTCTGTTATTTTGTGACCTTGTCCCAGTGGCAAGAGCACTAACAGGGATCCTATATAGACAAAACCTGTAAACGCTTTTTGCAGGCTTTGTTTATAAATACATTAAACAAATGTTATTGTTACAATGTTTTTTTTTATTTATTATTTTTTGTTTTTGTCTATGTAGATCAAAGGAGTTTTATTTGATCTACACATAATTGCAAGAAAATAGGAACTGCGCTCAGAGACTTAGGCCCCTTTCACACGGGGCGGATCCGTGCAGATCCGCCCCGTGAAGCTCCGCTTGCTCAGCGGGGATCGCTCCGTTGATCCCCGCTGAGCCGACGGATGACTGGGCGGTCCCGCACACTGTGCAGGGACCGCCCTGTCAGAGCGCCGCTCTCCCCTATGGGGAATCGGATGACGACGGACCGTAGAGTCCGTTGTCATCCGATCCGCTCCGCAGACGGAAGGAAAAATAGGGTTTTCCTCCGTCACACTTTGGCGGAGCGGAGCGGATGTCAGCGGACATGTCACCGCTGACATCCGTGCCTCCATAGGGGTACATGGAGGATCCGTTTCAGGTCCGCCTAAAAAACTGACAGGCGGACCTGAACGGACCTCCGTGTGAAAGAGCCCTTAGGCCCCTTTCACACTGGCACGTTTTTCAGGCGGTTTAGTGCTAATATTAGCGCTGTTATACCGCCTGAAAAAATCGTGCCCTGTTGTCTTAAATGTAAAAGCCCGAAGGCTTTCACACTGAAGCGGTGCGCTAGCAGGACCGCTCCAAAAGTCCTGCTAGCCGCATCTTTACAGCGGTGAAGGAGCGGTGTGTTCACCGCTCCTTTACCGCGGCTGCCCATTGGAATCAATGGGACACCGCGGTAATACCGCCCGCAAACCGTGGCAACAGCCGCAGTTTGCAGGCGGTATTAACCCTTTTTTCGGCCGCTAGCGGGGGTTAAATTCACCCCGCTAGCGGCCGCCTACCGCGGTAATAACGACGGTATAGCAGCGCTGAAAATCGCCCCGCTATACCGCCACCGCACCTGCCCGCCCCAGTGTGAAAGGGGTTAGACCCGGTTCACACAGGGGCGACTCCGGACGCGACTTCTGGTCGCCCCGAGTTGCCCCAAGTCGCGCTATTTTTAAAACTAATTGAAGTGAATGGAGATGTTTTAATGCACACGACTGCAGTCGCTCCGACTTCTAAAAAGGTTCCTGTACTACTTCTTCAATCAGACTTCTAGACAACCTGTAGGCAACTTGTACCCATTGATTTCAATGGAAGTCGCTTAGAAGTCTGATCACTTTTCATTTTGAAGGCAACTTTACAGGAAGATAACATACATTTCTCAGGCAAACCCCTCCCTCCCCCCTCCCTCCCAAAGAGCTGATTCTTGTTTTATTGGCCACTGGAATGTCTCCTGTCCTGGAGGCAACTTTAGTCATGTTGTAAATCACCACTTAGTCGCTCTGTGATTCAGGTTCAAGTCGTGTCTGAGACGTGTTGAAGTCTGAAGTCTGAAGTCGTGTTGAAGTCGTGTTGCCCCTGTGTGAACCGGCTATACAAATAGCAGCTTACACTCACTAGACATATAGTGCAAACGTATAACAAATAAATAAGTAGTGCAGCGCTCTGTACAATGTGAGAATATAAAGTGAATAGATAAAATAACTGTCAATGAGACTGATGTAGTGATACAACAAAATCGCATAGGGGGTTATTTACGAAAGGCAATTCCACTTTGCACTACAAGTGCAAATTACAAGTGCAAAGTGCACTTGAAATTGCACT
Organism: Rana muscosa; assembly: GCA_029206835.1. Taxonomy (NCBI): domain Eukaryota; kingdom Metazoa; phylum Chordata; class Amphibia; order Anura; family Ranidae; genus Rana; species Rana muscosa. Next base: position 737,232,938 of record CM055118.1, read on the forward strand.
GAAAGTGCACTTGGAAGTGCAGTCGCTGTAGATCCGAGGGGGACATGCAAAGAAAATAAAAAACAGCATTTTAGCTTGCACATGATTGGATAATAAAGTCAGCAGAGCTTCGCCTCATTTCAGATCTACCCCTCAGATTTACAGCGACTGCACTTCCAAGTGCACTTTCAGTGTAATTTCAAGTGCACTTTGCACTTGTAGTTTGCACTTGTAGTGCAAAGTGGATTTTCCTTTCGTAAATAACCCCCATAATGTCCATCAACAATAAGTAATGAATGAAAAAACATGCAGTGATCAAAATTTAAAGGATTATAAATAATCATATGAAAAATAGTCCACTGTGAAAATGAAATCACTGAAGTAGAAAAAAAGACACCCATGTGAGGGCACAAAAAGGGTTTTGACTTCGCCTTTGATTGTGAGATCCACCACCATATGATAATATTGGCACGCTTACCAGAGAGTGTGGACTCATATATGCCATGCTTATATCAAATACTAAGGGGGTGATTTACTAAAGACATGCGCCTGTGGTGCAGTGGATAAATTGGAGCAATTGCACAAAAAACGGGACTCAAAACATTTATCAAATATGATGGTGCACTTCTATGCACCAAACCATATTTACATAGGAAGCGCTATTGCGCACTTGCGCAATCTTTCGCGCCTACCATTAGTAAGCGCAGCCAATGTAATCTTCAACATTTTTGTCTGAATACTGTAGATAACTTTACTAGTTTACCATCTTCTGTTACCAGGCTAAAAAGTATGTATATAATATTGTTTAAATGCACAAATTCTGTCCAGAACATGTAGATCTGTCTTACAACTAATCAAGCCTTTTTACTGTGCAATCTGATTGTACAGTGTATGGGGAAATGAATAGCTCAGAGAATAGAGTGGATGTAAATGTCATCCAATCAGATTGGACAGTGTATGGAGAAAGAATTGTCCAGAATGCACAATACACAGACATGTGTTGAGAAGATGTTTTCATGGAAGTTTTGGCTCCACCAATGATTATAGACTATCACCATAAAATGCACAATTACAAGTCCAGTAAATATCTGCACAGTTGTTGATAGGAGGAAGATCTCTAGAATGAATATTGAGTTGTTTCACAAAGAAATGAATGAAAGGAATAAAAGTGGAAGCAATATTCTCCATGTGATAAGGAAAAGCTCATTAACATGATCAGCATTACAATGAGCAAGTGCCCGATGTCTGTTTCATATTTAGGAATGTGTATGCGCCTGTACGCGCAACGATTCCGCGAATCCGGCGCAAGTCGCCAGCATGCGCCTTGCCGCAATAATTATTCCTGCCCGCGCAAATGCGCCAACATTTTCTTAAATCAGCCCCTAAATGTTTATAAGACTCAATGGGTATGAATACATATGGCTACATAATTCAATATCGACTCCCGTGCATAATTGGCCACAAGGAAATGAAAAAAGTCCCAGTGAAATAAAAGTAGCAGCTGCAGTATTTGTAGCTGTTGACTTTAAAAAAAAAAAAAATCGGCAGAACTCTGCTTTAAAATACACGGGGAACCATCATAATGCAGTAAGTTTGAGAAATCATTTTATTAAAACATTAAAATGCACTTACATTAAGCTTCATATAAACAGCGTACTCCTGCACAACACAATACAAACACCACTGGAGTGTCCTCCAAGCATGCAAAATGGTCACGTGTGCGGCCCCACCCTATGCATTTCTCTGTAATAAGCGTCTTCGGGGAACAGAGGCTCTGGAGTACAGCCAGCCTGTTTGTGTTTTGTTTGTGCGATCACTGCCGGCAGTGATCATTGTATTCTGATGGTTGGCAAATCTCCCACTGTCAGAATACTGTACAATAGCACAGTGGGAGGAATTCCCTCAGCAACACTGACTGTGTTGATGGGGAAATCAAGCAATTTTCTTTCCTTTAACCTGTAGTTGAAGAAAAGAAAATTGTATAATTTATGCCTTGCTTTAGACACAAGCAAGTGAGGGGGAACTCCAACATCTAGAAGGGTGTGTAGTTGTAGGGTACAGTTATCTGACAGGCCACTAGTGGCTTATCTAGGAGGAGGGATGTAACAAACTCCTGCACGTCATTCATGAGTGGCTATACATAGATTGGGCGGTGATAGATCCCCAGGTCCTCAGAAGTGGAGTAGGAACATGGAGATACTATTTTCATTCTGTTTGAAAAGGGATTATGTAGAGAATCGCTGTCTCCCCACATTACCCCCCCCTCTTCTTTTTTTTTTGAGGGGGGTGCATATAGGACTTTTCTTAAGGATGGGGGTAAGCTATCCATAGCCCCCTCATGGGGATGCTTGGATTCTGCCTGGCAGAATGCATTCTTTCTGTTACAGTAAAACGTTTGAGCATCCAAAGCCATGGCATGCTGTAGACATTACTTTATTCCTGTCTCACTGGTGGTGTTTCCTGGAACAAAACCTGTTGCGGTACTCTAATGGAGTTATTGAAAAATCCAGGTTACCGAAAGTGATTGAGGACCCCCATCCGGGTTGGGGTTGGAAATCCCTCTTGAACTTTTGGAGGGAGAGTAAGGGGATCCATGTGGCCCTGGCACTGTGATAACCAATAGATCCAGGTAGGAAAGGTTCATGAGTGGCTACGCGTTTTACTAGAACACAGCAGAGCTCTGCCTGTAACTTAGATATGCAGGATGGCTCCAGTTACATAACATAGCAAACATTTGCTGGCACCTGCTTACATCCCATAGCCAGTCATTTTCTGTCTCCAAGGCAGTGCTCTGTCTTGACTCGTTCAATTGTTGTCTTTTAGCTGTAATTGTAGGTGCCACACATTCTTAGGTACACATCTGCACTACTAATACTATAAATATGGGACCATAGAGGATGCAAATAAATGTAATGCTGTGCTGGGAGAATACCTGAGCAGTAAGCTTTGTGGCGGTTCCCTACTTATCTGCAATTCATACTGTTTTTGTTGTTACAACCCCAGTTGTCTCTTTCGTAATTCATGTTTGCAAATATCCGGTAGAACTATTCAGCCATGTGCATGTATACCATTTATCCTTCTCCTACTCCCTCCCTAAGTGCATACAAATGCAGGAGAAGATATACTTGAAGACACAGACAACGGTTGTTGGTAATCTGTTAACTTCTAAGGTCCATGAATTAAATATAAACTGTGCCTTACTAATGGGGACTTTACTAATCATGTTTGTAAAAATAGGACTGGAAAATGTAGTAAAGAATGAAGGCCAATGATATAGTATCTGCTCTGAGAGTTAGGTGTGGTTTTCTTTGTTAATATTGCATGAAGAGATAATGTTAATATGGGATTCATGTTTATAACCAAACTTCTTATGAGGAAACCTTGACTGACCAGATAACGCAAAGTACTTATATGCAGCCTCTTTCTTTTAATATAAAGATGGTGTGGACAAATTAGCTTTAATATACCATCAAAGTTGAGTGTTTTCTAGTTGAACACACGTTGCTGGGCATGAGCTACAGTAATCAGGTTGTATTAGTGATATGATACATCACATTAGGCACATCGTAGGATGTATTTTCAAGCATGAAAATGTAAACAGTTTGAGAGCAAGATTGGGAATTTCATAGTGTCACTTTTGCTTCTTGTCAAGCCCATGAGGCTGATGCACAGAGAAGAGGACTTGAGCGGGGTCACAGTGCCCTGCAGCTCCGTATTATATCAGGGAGCTTGCTGGAGTTCCTAGCTGTTTGTGTCAGCGCAGTGTGTCTAACACATCAAAAGGTAATTTATGGAAACCCAATCATTAAAGTCTAATAGAAGCTTTAAAGAAATAGTCCACCTTGGCAAAAATCGAATAAATGCACCAGCTGAAATAAAAAAAATGCAAAATATGTTTGCATTCAGGCCTGCAGTTTATTGCAACTGCAATCAGTGTATCATGGGTGCAATGCACAGGCTCCTGCATTGTTTACCCCCAGCCCTAGTTCCACATGAAGGTACAGACCTTCTGTTAGCAATGGACTACAAGTGCAGTGATGCCACCACCCTGCTGCCCGTTTGATCTTTCAGTTTCTCTACCATGATGGCAGACGGGACTTGGAGTCATCATATTCATAGATCCGTGATGGGATGATGTGGCTGTACAGTCACAGCCACGCAAAGCCACGCTAAATTCTAAAACATTAGGATGCTGCAGGGAACCCTGCTATTCAGGGAAACGGTGGTGGTGGGTAGAGAGGGGTTTAGAATTAGACGCTGTTTCATGTTACACCCTAAATATGGGTGTAACATGAAACATGTAAAGATGGACAATGCCTTTTAACATGGTAATGTAATTTCAAAAGTACATTTTCAATCTTTTTATATCTGCAGGTTTTCTTAAAAGGATACTTAGAGATCCTGCCATAAAGGTCCTTATTCACGCACTTTCTGTTATAAGGCTGCAAAGCTCCGTCTGTGTCTCCTGCATTGTCACGCAGGCTTCCAGTTGCGACACGTGGCCATTTTAATGTATAATATGCTGGCATGGCCCACTGTTGTCACTATCAGGAAACCCGTCCTGAGAAATGTCATGTTGGAGCGCATACATGTAGTAGACAAGAAGAGGCTGTATGAAAATGAAAAAAATTATTTTAAGAAAAAAAATGTAATCCGTTTAAATCTACAGCAAAATAAATGCAGTTATAAATGAGGCATGCCTCAGATATTTACCTGCAAAAGCTACTTTTGGTATACAGTACAGATACATCACAGTTGCTCAGCTTTAACAATCACAATAGGGGCTGCAAATTAAAAAATCATGTAGGTGAAACCAGAAGGAACCATTTTTCGAGAGACTGGACATCATTTAATAAAGTTGTTTGTCCCACGGTTGAAATGACAGTTAAAAGCTTGTCTTAGTGCTCCAGTCACTGCTCTTTTCCTCTTGAAATCTGCACTCCTCCCAAAACAGATGCAGCCTAGATATCCAGCTTGCTTTATTGAGTGGATGTCTTGTGCCCATACAATGACATGAGGGAGGGCCACATTCTGTAACACTGAACACAGTACAAGGCACTGTAGACTGCAGATCTATATCAGTAGTTAGTGGTGTAGGATGAAAATAGCCTTTAATGTTACTAAATAGGTTTATCACTACAGGAAAGTAAACAACAGATTATTACTCTTTAAAAATATGGCCATAGAATGTGATGACAGGAAAAAATACAACTTAAGATAGACCCTATTAAGAATGCTGTTCCCAGTTCTGGAGACCTCACTTACTAGAAGAGAGAAAAAGAGAGTTTTGGGACAGGTAACAAAAATTGTAAAAGGTCTGAGGAAAAAAAACATATCAGGGACATAATAGCTTCATTATCACCCACCTAATACTGAGTAGGCCCCCGTTATGCCTCCCAAGACAGCCTCTTTTGCTGCCAAAACAACCCTGACCCTTCCAGGTATGGATGCCACTAGACCTCTGAAGGTATGCTGTAGTATCTGGCACCAAGCAGTCAGTAGCAGATCCTTTAGGTCCTGTAAGTTCTGAGGTGGGGCCTCCAGGAACCAGATTTTTTTCCAGCACATCCCGTAGACGCTAGGATGGAATGAGATCTGAAGAAATTTAAGACCAAGTCAACACTTCAAACTCATCGTGTTACTCATACATAGACTAACACCCGCCTTCCTCCAATCAGATCCAAAAGGGGATCCTTCCCCCTCTATCTAAATGGATCGTATCCAAGGGAATTCAGGTGTAAATCAACAGAGAAGTCAGTTTTACTCTCGGCCATCTATAGAGTGTCTGCTCTGCAGAAACTGAGCAGGCACGAACCTGTTATCCGCCCAGTCTGCTCTCATCAGTAGGTACCACCAGATAGATCCCCTGCTGATCAAAACATAGTCTGCTCCGTGTGAAAAGGGCCTAACTGATTTTGCAGCAGCTTTGATACAATAGGTAGTTTTTCAGCTTGTTTTGATCATTGCAGTGCATGCCCCCAAAAAATGTTTGTGCAGACATGTTAGATCCTTGCCTTCAGGAAACAACTCTCTAATATCTGCATCCCACTCTTGCTCCAAGGATTTCTCCCATGATGTACTTGGATACATTACATAGAATATCTGTGAAAGTATTCTTTTTGGTTTGGTGCCTCTAGTTCTCCAAATCAGAGTGTGCTCAGTTATACAAATGTTAACCCAGTTTTCAGGGGCAAAGAATGGCTCCACTTAAGCTTCACTGTTGACTAATAAGGGCAACCTATGGCCTAGGAAGCTGGATGGCTATACGTATACCAGGGTACTAATGAATTCAGGATGCCAAATTGGAAAATGGACCTGACATGCAGGTCCTTAGAAGTGCCGGCTTTTTATTGCTACTGGCTACGTAGAGGTGTTTCCCCCAATTCTGTTTCTCTTTAATACTGAATTATGTTTTATAAGGCATGGCTTATCTTCTGGACAAATAAATGACTACCTCTTACTGTATGTGTATCTTATTTAAATTTTAAAGTCCTGGGCAAATGGCCCTTTAAATTCGCTGTTATGCTGTTAATCATTTTATTGTTTTGGGTGACTTCCTTATATTGCCAAAGCTATGTGGCCATAGCTTTGTAAGGTTTGGAATAAAAACAATTAGTGTACATTTGATAGATATGATTACTCAACTGTTATGGTTCAACTGTTATGGTTCATCTGTCAGAGTCTTGTAGTCCTGTTTGCCTTTTAATACTTAAATGTGTTCATGTAAATATGGTACTTTATGTTTTTCATTTTTGAAATATACATACTCAGGGCGGCACGACTTTGGGGGCGACTCGGCGGCACGATCTCAAGACGACTTGAGATGCCCGCCTGAGGCGATTTGCATAATGACTTCTGTATAGAAGTCAATGCAAGTCGCCCTGAGTCGCCCCCAAAAGTAGTACAGGAACCTTTTTCTAAGTCGGAGCGACCCAAGTCGCTCCTATTAGAACGGTTCCATAGTACAGAGCGGGACGCGACTCCTCAGGCGACCGAATCGCCTGACGAGTCGCCCCTATGTGAACCCGAATTATGAAACTATTTAAGTGGATTCCTTAGCAAATGACAAAACAAAATGACAGACTGACAAAATCAAAATTCTGTGGAAATATTAGAATAGAGTAGATAAGATTTGAACCAGCAACATAATCTAAGCCACAAAAAGTGTGAGCAAAGTATGATGATCATATTTGTTCTCTTATGCATGGATTACAAATATCCTTTTCCAGTTTTTTGCTTCTGCTACATATTGTCCCAGGAGTGTTTGTCAAACCGAAGACTAAACTCACTGTAACTGAATTACAAACAAGAACATGCAGCTCCTCTTATCTTCAGCTCCAGTGTGCAATGACAGTTTTACAGTTTACAGGTGCATTTTCAGCTAGAAACAGTCAAGCAGATGGTAGATTTCCTTGTGCTCAGTTATGATTATCACAGATACCTGTTTCCCCTGTGGCTTTATCTTAGCCATCATGAATTCTTTCAAAAACTTTTACATTTTCTGTGTATTTATTTATATTTTTGAGAAGAGGTAGATAAGAGATATAACAGGCAATACAATTTGGGAAGAATACTTTAATCCTGGAAGTCTTATGGTCTAGAGAAGTTTCTCTTGGAAGGAGCTCCATGACATCTTTCTTTTGTGATGCACGTATACAGTGAGGGAGATTTACTAAAGCAGAATATGTTGCAGCTGTGCATGGTAACCAATCAGCGTCTAGGTTTTATTGGCAAAGTTTAATTGAACAAGCTGAGATTAGAAGCTGATTGGTTAATTATGCACAGATGCTCCAGATTCTGTATGCAAGGGAGTCCTGTTGCTCACTAATATAGAATGCACAGGTGCACTGATATTGGATGGACTGGTTGCATTACCTATGACACTGTTCCCTGCGGGAAATTCTACATTGTTTTTAGTATTCTGAATTCTGGCAGCACATATATGTTTAAAGGTGTATCAGGTTGTAATGCTATTGGTTACCATATTGATACTCCTTTCTGTGCATTGTATCTGTTTACACCTTTGAAATGTTATCACTTATGTCTGAAAAGACTTTATTATAAATTCAGTGGAGATTACCCCAGTGACAAATTAAGCCTTGCTGAAGCCTTTTTCATTAGTGTTTGCATTAACTGTTAGGTGAATGGTTGTCATCAGTCTTTGATACTTTGCAACCTTGTCTAAATAACGTTTGCAGCTCCTCGTTTTGATAAAAATCCTGGTGGCTCATTTTTTCAAATGCTCTTTTCATGCCAGTTAATTAAAAAAATATATATTGTATTTGTTTTTTACATTAAGCTTTCTGCCCCTGTAACGATTGCAGTTTTAAAGTTATAGCATTCAGTATTTTTGGGCTAAGCCTTTGGTATCCAGTCTCTATGACTGTATGACAAGAAAAGCAATTTTTTCCTGTCAGTTGAGGGATGCAGTAATTCTTAGGCCCCTTCCACTTGGGCATGTTGTTGCTTTAAATTTAGGTGTTTGAGGCACATAGTTTACACCTCTAAGCTGCCTGTCAAAACATTTTAATGGCTGATTGATAGCCCATACACATTGTTGCTGCCATAAAGCGGTGTTTTGCCAAAAATAAAATAAGGCATGCCTTGTTTGAAAGGCAATACCACCTAACATCACTCCCCATAGAGGTGAATGCTGAGCCGCAACCATGATGCAACGATGTCCAAGGGACATTGTTACAGTGTAGTGAAGAGGGATTTCAGTGTAAAATCCATTTTCAAATCCGTTTTGCGACATATCGCCTTCCAATCGCTTGCTGACCATGAACCAGTAGCTGCTGACAACAAGAGCCACCATGAATCCCAAGTTAACAGCTAGATGCATGTAAAAGAGTCTTTAGGACTGTCATGCTTACCGCCCACAGACAAAATGGACACTGGCAACAAAAAAAAAAACAGCGCAAAGTATTTCCTTCAGTGAGAAACATCATTACAAAATTTGGAAACCCTGCATCCTCCTTGTGACTCTACCCAAACAAATCATGGCCGATGCAGGCCGCATATTAACCAATTTTCTTTCCTTCCACCATGAGTTGGACTAAAAATTGGGCAGTTCCTACTGAACTGGCCTGTTTTAAATCTGTCTGGGCCTAGCTTTACTGGTCAAAATATATTTTAAAGGGATTTCGCCTCTATTGCGATTGTTATCTTGATCACAGTACATGTGGACATATTGCTGTGGTATTTAATTTCAGCTGTCACGGTCCCCTGAAAACTTTCTGGCCTTGCTCTGGCATTGATCTCATGTTAGCACACATATACATGGGCATCTTGGTTAAGGTGCTGGTCTCCCTCTTGTAGCTATCACCTCTGTGAGGTGAGTTTCTGAACTGGCGGTCATACCTGCAGAACCCTTTCTGTTATTTTCATAATGGAGGAAATACACATTTTGCAAGGTCCCCCTTGATTGATCTTTTTGTCCCATACACAGTAAGATGCTAACAAAATTCCACCACAATGATTGTTACGTAATAATTTCTGTGTTGCCAAAACCTAAGGCTCCATTCACACCTTAGAAATTTTCAGCTTGAAGCTCTAAAATGCTCAACAAGACAAATCCTACTTATTTAAATGGCCCCGTTCACATCTTGGCAGTCTGTCGCCTGTAGAAAAATGCCTATTGTTCAAAAAAAGTACATGAGTTTATTTTGGCAGATTGGAGGCAGATTGAGCCCCAAAGACTTCAATGTGAACACCTGAAAATGTATAACACAAGCATTTTACAACAGTTTTGCGGCATGTTTTCTGCTTAAACAGCAGCTTTCCACCCCTAATCTCCTCCACTGCCCCTTCCCCTAGTGCTTTCTATTGGCTAATCAAAAACACCTAAAGCTGTAAAATGCTTGTAATAAACTTCTAAACTGCCTGTAATACACTTCTAAAAACACTTAAAAACAGCCCAAATAAAAACGCCTGAAAATTGCACTGCTCAGGTGTAAATGCTGCCTAAGTTTGATGTCCAACAGGCAAAACTGCTGCTAGCGATCCTGCCACTAGAATTATGCTGCTGACAATTTTTCAAAAGCATAAACAAATAATGTGTAGCGTCAATACTAAATATAGTGCAAAAAGTCTGTGAATAATAATAAAAGAGCAAAGTTCCAAACGTAAATGGGTATCACAGTGATTCTAAATGGTGAACAGTGGAATCACCCTTCCATAGCCATATTATGTGTGTTGATTCTTCCAAAAGTGCTCAGAAAACTAGACACCAACTCTTAGTGAATTCAACACTCGCCAGAAAAAAATGTCTGTCAATACAACAGCATCAGCACCTGTAGCGTATGAGAAATCCCTCTGGAGCCCATACAGTAACCTGCATTCATTGGCATCCTTCTGATGTACCCCAGCTAAGGCAAACAATCTCACCACGAGCCTAAAGTGATCTTCAATAGTGTAGTAATTTATTAAATCGAATTAAAAACACAATAATACATGTAAAATATAGTACACTACCATTGAAACCCGCTGCCGACCCTGGATCGTGCAGCAGCATGACGTCGGCACTAAAAACTCTGCGCCGCAGTTACTATTTTTAATATTAATACAAAAAAATAAGGAGCATGATGGGACTTTGCATGAGGTATGTCGTTGCAGATAATAATTTATAATTATTATCTGCAAATACATACCTCATGCAAAGTCCCATCATCCTCCTCCTTTTTGTATCTATACTCTAGGGATCGAGGTATGCCATTGCTGGTTATGTCAGGTCACACTTATTTTTAGCTGTCTATATTTAATATTGGCGCTACACATTATTTGTTTATACATTTTTTGGGGTTTGTTATACTGCCTTTGTGTGTAAGCAGCTTCAGTTATTTTATATTTGTCACAGCACAGATTTCTTTGGTAGCGCATCCTTTGGAAAAAATAACTGAAATACATTTTTTACTGTAACCATCAATACGTTTCGTACACCTCTCTACTGGAATTTTGGACCACTCTTCTTTCACCAACTGCTCCAGGCCTTTTAGATTGGAAGGGTTTCTTTTCCCAACTGCTGCTCTATGAGATTTAGATCTGGACTCATTGTTGGCCAGTACTCTCCAGCGCTTTATCTTTAACCATTTTTGGGTTCTTTTTGACATGTGCTTTGGGTCATTGTCTTGCTATAAGACCTATACCTCTGATGGAGACACAGCTTTCTGACACTGGGCCCTACATTGCACCCCTAAAATTTGGTAGTCTTCAGATTTCACACGGTTAAAACATCTAGTGCCTGAAGAAGCAAAGCAACCCCAAAACATCAGTGAACCTCCACCATATTTGACTGTAGGAACTGTATTGTTTCCTTTAAAGGCCTCATTTATTTTTTCTGAAAACAGTAGGATGATGGGCTTTACCAAAAAGCTATAGTTTTGTTTCGTCTGTCCACAGCACATTCTCCCAAAAAGATTTCGGCTTCCTCAGGTATGTTTTGGCAAACTCCAATCTGGCTTTTTTATGTTTCTGTGTCAGCAGTAAGGTTCTTTTTCAGTCTCCTACCATAGCTGTAAACCTCTTGACAATGATGAGCATAGTGGACACAAACATTAAGATCTCTGGAGATGGACTTGTAACCTTGAGGATGTCCATGCTTTCCACATTTTTTGTTGTCAAATCCTCAGACAATTCTTTGCTGCTCTTTCTCTTCTCTGTGCTTCGTGTGGTACAAAGAGACACACAACAGAAAGGTTGAGTAAAACTTTCACCATTTTAACTGGTTGCCGGTGTGATTTCTATATTGTCAGCACCTGTTAATTGATACAGGTGAGTTTAATTACAAATTACAGGAGCATCACAAATTTGGAATACAATTATTTCTTAAAATTTTTGGAGTTTTGCGTGGAATGTGTCAAATTTGTTTTTTTGTTTCACCACTTTTATGTGTCATACCAATACAAACAAAATAAATAAACGTATGAATGCCTAAACATTTTTAATTGCAACACTTTTCTTGGCGAAGTGGTGCATTATCTGACAGAAATGCCGGGGTTCCAATATTTTTAGCCATGACTGTATGTGCCATTAGCCAAATTGGCTGATGGCACTCATTTTAACCCCATTTCATCAAAACAAATTCCATCTAGTGCCAACTATTCATTTTGTACCCTTTTTGTATGTATGTTTGAATCAAATTGATACCTTAGATGACCTTTCTGTGTTATAGTAAGACACCACTGAGGTCTGTACCATACCATATGTAAAAAATACAAATGAAAAGAGGGATGGAAAGAACAAATAAGGTCAAAGTTTGATGGGTCACATAGTTTTCAACACAGTCCATAACAATAGGAGTTATTTCTGGATGACAGAGCAGGTACATTTCTACATGTCCTAAAAAAAAACAAGTTAATCAGTATTCCTACTGAAATTGCTAATGAGCTTTGCCACTAATACAGACCTTCTATTGTATTGCAGTCAGTTTGAGGCAGCCTTTACAAAGAAAGGGGTGTGGAAATAGACAGTTCTAGAATGAAGTGCCAAACTTCCCAGATTTGCCTCTTCAGGATAAACCCAGTGCTATTGATTCACTTCCCTGCCCACTCAGTACTCTCATGGAAAGATAGCTTAACTCCCTAAGCTGCCACCCTGCCGGCTTCATGCAACACCATTCTCTGTTTTACGCCTGCTAAACCTTGTGAAATCAGTTCCATCTATGTGTGCATTAGAAAACTGGATATATTCCAGACAGCTTACATCCACCCATTTCAGTGCTGTACTATTAACATATGTGGCGGTGCAAATCTTTTGCAACATGTTGTCATCTAAAAAATTGCCTAAACTAGACTAAAAATTATTTTTTGTATCAATATAGCCTTAAATGGGCTAGCACATGCTATTAGAAAGTAAAAAAAAAACCCTTCTGGTATTAAGCCTTTGCGATATCTCCTTTTCATATGAAAGTATTTTACAGTTTTTGGAAGCGGCTCCGCTAACAGTGATTTTGATCACACATAGTAAATGGCTGTCTGGGGACAGTGAGTGGGCTAATGCTGCCACTTAAGCTTTGAAGTAGAAGACATGAATGTAAGTTACATGACCTTGGACAGATTTCTCCCAAGGCACCAGGCGTTATATTCTATGTTTAATGTGAAGCCTGATTGTACTGTCCATAATTGTGCATAGTGTGTGTTATATGAAATACATTACACTGTACTGTACAAGAGCTGTGTGAATTGTGTATTGAATTGATATTCTGACATTTTTGAAAAGCTCAGTAAGTTTTTTTTATGTTTTTTTTTTTTTTTCAGTGGCTCTTGTATTTTGTGTTTGATCAGCTGTCATGCATTTGTATAGATTCAGAAATTGATCTGACATGTTTCTTTGTCCCTGGAAACCTTTTTACAAGAACTATCTTTTACGTGTTTTATGGTCCAGTGATGGAGAAAAATGAATGTGCTTTACTGCCTTGATAGGTATTAGCATTTTAAACCCACTGATAGAGCAAATAATTATAGTACACACTGCTCTGGGAATAAAACAATTTACATATTTAAATTCTTGCTATAACTGACATTTTTTTTTCTGTATTTGGGTGTTGTTTTTGTATCCAGGCAGATATATAAAAAAACTCATTATTGCAGATCTGTAATCAGTAATTTATCCCTAAAAATATATTTTTCTTAAATGCAAGCAGTGTAAGTATTTAAATTTGACTTCGTATCAGCCTCTTGCAGTTTCTGTACAGTTGGGCACAGAATAAGAGGAAAATCAGCACAAGTAGCCAGTCAGTTGTGCTACAGTGTTCCTGTACTAACAAGAAATATGCTGATCGGAGAAGAGAGAATAACTGATAAGTGGACCTGTAATTATTAAAGTGTTACTAAACCCACAACAGTAAAATCAGTCTATGTATGCAGTAAAGCATGCTTGTTATACCCACTGTGGAACCTAAGGGGTTAATCCTGCACATTTTGAAAAAAAAATGTTTTTCCTTTCTTCTCTGATCCTCCTCTTTTTCCACGGTTCCTAGTCCATCTCCTGATAGTACAGAGCCTTGAAGGCACTCTGCACATGCTCAGTTTGATGTGTATTGCTTTTTTTTTTTGGGGGGGTGCATGTGATTAGCACAGAGTCAATTAGCACTGGGGGTCAGGAGTTATGCAGCCTCATAAGACAGTCAGGGGAGAATGAAAACTCCTCATACAAGCTTTAACCAGTGCTCAGCCAGACATTGATAGAAGTCACAAGACTGCTATATACTGCTGATAAGAAAAGGTATTTAGCAGTTTATATTTACTAAAATAATTGCATTTCCATGTGCTGTGTACTGTGGGAGACCAGATATAGTGAGTACAGGGTCCTGCATATAGTAACACTAACTACTGAAGATAAAAATTTGGGTCTCCTTCCCTGCCAGGAGACCTGTGGAGGGCATGACAGTATGTGTAGCAGGAGTGTGGAGGGTATGACAGAAAACAGAATGTGCAGGAGAGAAGTATGAAGGGCAGCATGTAGAGAAGAGGATGGTGGATTGTGTGATACAAGACCAGAGAGGAGTGTGGAGGGTATGTCAGGGGCAGTATATGCAGGGGGAGAGTGTGCTTTGTATGACAGAAGGCAGTACATTCAGAAAGGAGTGCAGAGGGTATTATGGGGGGAGTTATGTATTGGAGAGGAGTATGTAGTTTGACAGTGGGTAGTATAGGCAGGAATGGGAAGTGGAGGGTATAACAGTGGATTATATGTATTATCCAGTTGTATAACAGAGTTTTCTGGAGGTATAACCTGGTAGTACAGGGGTGCCCGACCAGTGGCCCGGGGGCCACATGTGGCCCGTGGAGCCCTCTGATGTGGCCCGTGATCTCCTGCTCTGGGATGGAATAAAATAGAATAGAATGCTGTTATTAAAGGTAAGTTTATTACTAAAATCACAGTGTATATATGGGCATATCTGTTCTGTAACGGTTACTGGGCTTCTTTCAAACTGATCCACAGGTGCAGAGAAGTGCACTTGTGGGTTACCTGCACTGAGCCATAGACTTCTATTACCTGCAAGTTTGGTGTGCTGAGAGTAGAGTGGACTCTATAGAGCCAAGTGGACTGCCATCCACCCGCTCCGCTCCCTGTGGCCCGCAAACAGTTACCAAGTCGCTTAAGTGGCCCTTGCTCTTCAAAAGGTTGGGCACCCCTGTGGTAGTATGTGCAGGTAAAAATTATGGAAGGTGTTACAGTGTGTATTTTAGTACAGAAGAATCTGGAGGGTATGGAAGTGGGAAGAACAGTTAATTTTTTGATTGGCAAATTATGGTACTAAACTTTTTTATAATTGGCAACACAATCAGTAAAATATATGGTCTTAGTCATGTAGGTAAATGACAGGGGTAAAAAATGTGCCATATAATGCATTTGGCACCCGTCTTTTAAAACTGTGTAAATTTAAAGCAGCAGTATGGTGGCTGAGCCTGTCACACAGAAAAGGGACAAAGGAAATGGGCCTGCTAAAATTGAAGATGGTTTTCTGGGACAGTGGAGGTTGCCGGGATTGCATCACAGCACCGCTGACTGCAAAGGTGGTGTGGTTAGGATACTAAGCCTGAACAAGAAGAAGCTTGTCTGTGGAAATGGGGACAATTAATGTTAAAAAGGAGACACCAAAATGTAATCAGGTTATTAGCAGAGACTGTGTTATGGAGTCCAGGGGCAGTAGAGGTAGTCCGGAGGACTTGGCAGATGGGGCAGGGCTTTATTGCCTGGAATTGTGTAATGAGAGAATGGGGCAGTGTGGCTGAAAGTACCACTAAACCAGTCGGTGGAGATTAGACTGATATTTTGTGTGGTGCACTAAATACATATGAGGGATTATCACATGGAATGGGCACAGAGGGGTTCTTACACATGTGCTGGGGCTAGCTGCTTGGGTAAATGCACTAGTGCTGACTGTTGGCAGATTGGAGATTAATGCAGAAAACATAAGCAGAAGAATATGGGTGGAGAGGTTAAGACTTGGTTCACACTGCTATGACCCTATTGTTGTGCGTTTAGCAGTGCGACAATACAGTGCAACTTTAATGCGATATTAGAGCGTATGGGACAATTTAAAAAAGAATTTGAAAACTACAAGTACCAACAGCCTTTGCTGCTGTCGGCTTGTAGATCCCAATGAACGACCATAATGCTGTTGAGCACTCTAGGTAGTTCATTGAGTCTTTCTGTCAGTGTGTAACTACCTACCTATTTGAGGTACGGGCAGACAGCTTACACAGACTGTTTGCAAAAGCCCTGCATAGCACCCGCGATCTGCTGTCCATGGGTGCAATGCTTTACAGGCTCCTAGTAAGAGAAAAATAATAATTGCACATTCTTTTACCTGCAGAAAGATGTGCATTTATTCTTTTTTTTATAAAGGTGAACTTATCTTTTAGACACCTTTCACACTGGGGTGGTTTTCTTCAGGCGCTTTAGCACTGGAAATAGCCTCTCCTAAGAGCCTGAAAACCACCTCCCATTCATTCCAGTGTGTCTTTTCACACCCGGGCGGTGCACTTGTGAGACCTTCCGAAAAGTCCTGCAAGCAGCATCTTTGGGGCGGGTTGGGAGTGCTCTATTTAGCGCTCCTAAAACGCCCTGCCCATTGGAATGAATGGGCAGCGCTTTCAAAGCACCTGAAAAGCGGTTTGAATGCACAATGAAGCGTGAGGTTTTAACCCTTTTTTTGGGGGTTAAAAGCTCACTGCTAGTGGCCGAAAAGCAGCACAAAAGTGCTGCTTAAACAGCCCTAAAGCGCTTCTAAGACGAGCGGCACTTTAGCACTGACGGCTGGCATTTCAGTTTGAAAGCAGTCTAAAAAAAAGCTCTAAGGTGCACACAGATGTGAACTACTGTAGCTACATAGTAGTAATTTGTATTTGTACTTAAAATGCAGTTAAAGGCCCTTTAGGCCCGGTTCACACTTGTGCGATGCGAGAACCTTGCGAATCCACTGCGGGTTCCCGCGTCGCACCCGACTCGCACGGCAGTTCACACTGCCATATACGAACTGCTGGGGAGTGTCTTTATATGTTAACGACACCCCCATTTCAGCTTGTGTATTGCACTGCGAACTGACAGTTCGGACATGAATCGGATCGCATATGTGTGAACACCCATGCGATCCGATTCTGGTCTGAACAGAAAAAACCGCCCTGTGCATGTTTGGACCGAATGCAGTGCGATATCAGCCATACTATCTGTATGGCTGAAATCGCATCGCACAGACATCGCATGTGATGTGAACAGCAGTGCGCTGCGAATCAATGTCTGGCATCGCACAAGTGTGAACTGGGCCTTACAGGAAAACAATGTAAACTGATATTGATTTCTCATGTGATAACAATATAAGTCTCAGTCCTACTGCTGCAATCTCCATAAGGTAATGAAAAATCCCATATAAATTGCTATATCTAAAAACCTATGTGAAGCTGGTAAGTGACCCAACCAACCAGTACCTATCTACAATGAAATATTAGTTTTAGTGAGTTAGATGAAGGCCAATGAAGAATACCTTTCAAAGACATCTAACTGCTGTAGATTTGTTGTCTCTGAGCACAAAGACATCAGCATTGGTCACAGGGATCAGCAAAACTTTCCTTCACTAAGTATTTGCTGGCATTTGGTGAATCTTTGCTGGTTGCTGTGCTTTTCCATTATGTGTGATTATTCCCAGTAAATCCATGTCACATGCCTTTGCTGTCTTTATCTTTGAACATCTGCTTTTATCACAATAGGTGGTATAGTGTCTCTGCGAGTTAAAAGCATCTACATACACTACATCATGTAACTGAATATGTATAATTGGGATTCACTGATAACTTTTTGAAGTTCACATTTCTGATACAAGTGACTTGGCTCACAGCTGAGGATAATATGATGTTACAGCGGAGTGGTGATATTAGAAGGCAAAAATAGTACGTTGCAGATGCTGAATCTCAGAGTTTGTGGTC
Source organism: Rana muscosa (assembly GCA_029206835.1). Lineage (NCBI taxonomy): Eukaryota > Metazoa > Chordata > Amphibia > Anura > Ranidae > Rana > Rana muscosa. The sequence goes on from CM055118.1 coordinate 737,250,841, forward strand.
CATACTCAGATGCCAGTAGTGGGGTTGATGTACAAAATGAGAAGCAAATGTTCACTTTGCAATGCCATAGTTCAGCTTATAGGTAAAGCTGCACTCACTTCAGTCATCCAATCGTGTGCAAGCAAAAAAAGCGTTTTTTTTTTGTTTTTTTTGTTCCTCTTAATTTGGCTTGTACATGATCGGGTATTAAAGGGGATGTAAAGGTTCGTGTTTTTTCACCTTAATGCATCCTATGCATTAAGATAAAAAAAACACCTTGCTGTCACGGGCCCCCCAGCCCCCCCGTTTTATTTGCCTGAGCCCGTTCACCTGCTGTGTGCGTCCCCCGGCGTCCTCTTCTCCACTGAGTCTGGCCGTTGATTGGATACATTGATAGCAGCGCAGCCATTGGCTCCCGCTCCTGTTAATCACATCCAAAGACGCGGCCTCCGGGGGGGACGGGACCGAGTCATACACTTGTCGTCTATGGACTGTATGACACGGGAGCAGGCCCGCCAACTAACCCTCTCGGGAAAGAGCTTCCCAGAGGGGGTTAGCCGCTGTGGGACCCCAGAACAGGTGGATCAAGGCCACTCTGTGCAAAACTAACTGCACAGTGGAGGTAAGTATAACATGTTTGTTATTTAAAAAAAAAAAAAAAGGAACCCATATAACCCCTTTAAAGGGGAACATGCCTTCAGTAGTAGGGGAGTACTCTCTGCTTCTCTAGTAAATCAATCCCAGTGCTTCATACCTTGAATGAAACCAGTAAATGACAGGTCTGTGCAAATTTTATTTTGTTCACTATATCCAAGCACACACAATAAATCTGCGATGAATGTAGGCGAGATGTGACAGTAGGATTGAGTTTTGAAGAAAAAGAATGTTTCAGAATCAAACTACATCAATACAAGCAGATAGGATTTATTTAATTCAACACTGTGTGTTAAAGCAGTATTAAACCCAAAAGCAAACATTTATTATATTGCAGCTTACAGATTCATAGATGTGATGGCTCCATTAGTTTCCTTTTTTTAGGTTTTCTTTCCTCTATTTTCATCTGGTAATCCAGTAAAGCTCTCTTGCAGCTACAAGGATGAGACCGACCATTTCACACTGACAGCATTCTTAAAATGATCAGCTTTTATTTATTTCAATTTGTTATCCCAACAGAACCAAAACTGTTTGCTGTAATTGATTATAAAATATTATATATTTTTGTAATAAAATCTGCTAGTACAGCTAGCACTATCCTCCCCCCAGAATGGCAATGCTTCTGTCAAAAGGTGCCCCCTGTGCTCCTTCATCCAGAGTGTACTCTAATACAGGAGGTGCGTTACTGACCAGATCATCAGGTGAAAAAAGAGTAAAAACCCTAAAAAAAGCAAACTAATGCAATATATTAAGTAATATATACAATATATATTACACTTTTTGTTTTGGGTTTGATGCTTCTTTAGCTAAATTGCTTTATTGAAGCTGGCCAGGCAAACGGCTAAAATCCTCAGATTACATTCATATGAGAGCTGTTTTACCTGCCAAAGAATTTGATTTCTTTCTATTCAGTTCTGAGATTTACAGAGCTCTGCCCCAGGGAACAGTCTTGTCTAGCAGGATAGGAGACCTGAACTTTCTCTGCTACATTTTCACTTACAGGACACCCCTACGTTAACTGGACAGTGAAAAGAGAAGCAGCACACTGATGAGCTAATCTCTGTCTGCTCTCGCCTTGTATCCGCTTGCTCCTGCTGCACACTTGACTGGCTCCTTGTGCTGCTTCTCCCTCCCCCAGTTGAAGCTCTGCGGTAAAGACTGTATAGTAGATTGAAAAAGGCTTAAACCAAGTCAACTTCAGGTAGTTACGCTGTTTGCCTTTTTAACAATAAATTTCATGATGTACTAGCCCCCTTCATTGTGGCATCTCATTTTCTATATACCTAGTCTGTCCGCTACATTCACCCTAATGTAACATAAATGAAAAATTCTAAAGGCTAGGTTGGAACCACTTCTAAAGACTTTGATTTATAGACAAACTGGCAAATTAAGATTGGCCCATTTCCATCTACTCAAAACCATGATCTTTAGGCCTCACTCGGTTGGCCATACAGATGCACCCACCAGATTCCAGCATCAAGAATGAGTGTTTTCTTGTGCCTGGGATGACTGAGTCATATGGACAACAGTGGCCACTCAGCCTACTAATACTAATGACTGCCTGACAGTGTCCACCACGGTTCACATTTAGCCACATGCAAAGTGGTTATCTGTGGATGTCTGAAGCTAGACACAGATGACTGTGTCCAGGCTCAGACATCCATCCCTAACCACAGGTAACCTTGTGGCATGCACCTACATGCAAACAGTAAAAAAAGGTTAACGTGATAAACTCATCCTGGCTCATTCCCCCTGAAAAAACCCCATTGGGGGAACTTCCCATACAAAATCCCCCCTGATCAGTGCCTCCAATAGCAAGCCGCTTGCTATTGGGGCACTGGTGCTTGCTTGCTCCCGAGCCCTGCTCTATGCATCTATAAGAGACTTAGAGCTGTGGCTCGGCCCCACCCCCTGCTCTCTCCTCATTGGCTCACTGGCATTGATTGACAGCAGTGGGAGCAAATGGCTCCTGCTGCTGTCTCAGCATGAGAGGGAGTCCCGAGACAGCTGAGGCTCTTGTGCACATTGCCGGATTGAGAGCGAGCTCAGGTGAGTATAAGGGGGGCTGTGGGGGGAGCAGCACACAGAAGTTTTTTTGCCTTCATGCATAAATGCATGAAGGTTAAAAACCTTTAGCCTTTACAACCACTTTAATTATTTATTCGTATTAATAATCAGAGTTTTAAAGACTTACAATATAGCTTTCACTACTTATCTTTGGCATACTAACATTTCCGTACTAATAAGGGCATACTTTTCCCTAGCATATCATAATTTAGCTTAGAGGCTAAAAATGCATTAGCCTCAATGTCCAGACACTGGACTGAAGTTCATAAAACTAGGTCATGCAATCTAGTGCTTAATTTAACTTGTTAAATAGAATGCCTCTGTTGGCTATAGGCTGAAAAAGCAACAAGAATTCCATTAAATTAAAAGTATGTATGTTTATCACAATGTGAATGATGCTTTTTAATAATAATTAAAAGTGATGATATCTTAATGTTTTTGTAAATCCAGTCAAAAAAACAAACTATAATAAAATGTATATTATAAATGTATATTATAATATTATATCTAAAATTGAACATGCTAAAGCAATTTTAAAATTCAATTCCATATTTTTAAATCTTACGCTTTCAAGAAAAAGAATACCTAGTGATCTTACCACAAAGGCCTTTATTCAATCTGTAGGGCAGTGATGGCGAACCTTGGCACCCCAGATGTTTTGGAAATACATTTCCCATGATGCTCATGCACTCTGCAATGTAGTTGAGCATCATGGGAAATGTAGTTCCAAAACATCTGGGGTGCCAAGGTTTGCCATCACTGCCCTAGGGTAACAAAGCTCTCCCTTTCTCAAAACTGTGCCTCTTATAATGGCTTCCAGTAATGGTTACAAGTTCAACACACATTATACAGGTATGCTCCATTGTTGTAGCCATCCGGAAATCTACAGTGAGAAATGCTGTGTAGATATTGCTGGAGTGAGAGCATGTAGACAGAAAGCAGTGTAAAAGAAACTTCTGGAGACCAATAAAGAATGGAAACGGGTGAAAACAAGTATAGGATTTAAAAATGGCAGTTGTTTATAATACATGATACGTTGGCAAACAAAATATTTTCCGGTAAGGGTTCATCTAGTTCAAGGAAAATCTGTCATCTTAGCACTTGGCTGTAAAGATGGCTGATGAAAGTGGCTTTTCCTATTACCCAGCCACACACTTGTCTGTGACCAGTGAAGTATTTATTCAGGCTTCACTGCAGTTAACTTGACTGCCTGGAAGGCATATGCATGGCGCAATACCTTGTGCTGTATGGCTCTGTAAGGGTAGATGGGCAGCCAGCTGTGGGAGTGCAAAAATCCATAAGAGAGAAGGAATGTGCTGGGTTGAAGTGTCAACATTAGCAGGTATTTGTGACAGGTGGGTAGCAGAAAAAAGCAGAAGTTCTCAGAGTTTAATTAAAACTTTTATTTATATGACTTAAATCGTAGTGATGTGCAAGGACATTGTATTGTCTGAAATACATAAGCATTAGTGGGTATTTTTAAGATTTGACTTAGATTTGGCCTTTTAATATGGAAGTAGAGAAGAATTATTCTGTATACACTTATTTCATTTTTGGTTGATCCAAAGTATACTGGATGCTCACTGTACTGCATAACCAGGAGTTTTGATTATTATAAACACAGGGGTTGATTTAACTCAGTGTTTCTCAACTCCAGTCCTCAAGGCGCCCCAACAGGTCATGTTTTCAGGAGTTCCCTCAGATGAAATGGCTGTGGTAATTACTAAGGCAGTGAAACTGATCAAATTACCTGTGCAAAATAATGGAAAACCTGAAAACATGACCTGTTGGGTTGCCTTGAGGACTGGAGTTGAGAAACACTGATTTAACTTTCAGGTTTTTTTTCTTTGTCAAAGCTTAATTGAACAAGCTAAAGTTAGATGCTGATTGGCTACCATACACAGCTGCACCAAATTTTGCACTCTCTAGTTTTAGTAAATCAACCCCATAGTATGTATGTTTTGCTGTTTGGGTTTTGTTACTATTTGTCATGTCGTTGCAAAGCAACATTTTGTGATCAATGAAGCCTAATATACGTTGTAAAGGTGTTATAGTTGGCCTTCTGTAGTCTTTTAGACGCTATTTAGAAGCATCCGGTGCTGATTACATCCAGTTCTGAAGCAGTTAATATACAGGCATTAAACGATTTTCTAATGCACTCAGCATAGTATGCAGCCAATATTCAATCAATCACTTTTTCTACTGATGGATGATCACCAATGTAGTTGCTGTGGCAAAGTGCATCGTCACATAATAACATTTGCTCAGGGGCTTAGGAGAGTTAAAACTGCATTCTGTAGATAGGCTAAGAGTGTCATACATGTAAGAGGGATAGAGAGAAATATTTTAATCACCCAGACACAAAGCCACCGGTTTTGATGGTGAAAGCACAAGGGATACGTTGTGGTAAGTGTAATCAGGGTAGAATATATTTCATAGTTTCAGAGTGTCAAATCATGTCTTCCTATTCTCACTGGTTAAATGATGTGCATGAGTATTATTTTTCAAATCTAAGAATATTGGTGTATAGGAACAAATTGTATCAATGTTCTTTGTGAATTATATGATTCTTTATGTTATTTTGGGTTGTGTAGCGATTTCTTATAATATTGTCCTAGACTGTTAAAATCCACACAACAAATTTCTGCTTTGAATTAGCTCTGAACCTGTGAATGCTATTGGTTGTTCGCTACAAAATGACATTTAGCTTATGCCTGATACTTTTTGGCTGAGCTTATTACCTGTAACTTTTTTTTTTGTTTACAGTGTTGTAATTTATTGCATGTATAATAATATATGGTCTACATATAAGCAATTCTAGTAAGCATAGTTTCAGCAATGTGTTAGAACTGTTGATGGCTGTGCCTTTGCTATTTGTACATTAGGCAACAATTTCTGTTTCCTGCTGCAATTTTTTTTTTTAATGGGTTATATATTGCATTTGTATAGTTCCCTGCTGCTAAATCAAGATAGGTTAATATGTTTAATTCATTTTCTCCGATTATTTACGTTGTATGAGTACTTAATGTAATGGAGTGCGATATATATCACCTACATATGTATTGTAGTAAGCACCAATGTACATATATTTTACATTCCTAAAGATTAAATATGGGTGCAATCAATACGTAATCACGTGCCTTATTTTGCCCTAGGGATCCTTCCTTTAAAATTGTAATAGGACTTTTAATTAATGAACTGTAGGCATGGAATTGACATTTTCTAATTCAGTTTTTTGAGAACTGTAATTTTGCAGACAGAAATTCTTGAATTCACATACCGGTGTTGATGGTTGCTGATGCGCACTGTGCTGTTTAGAATTTGTGTACACTGGAAGGGCACAAGCACAATGGTATTATACTTACTGCTTTCCTTAAGTGCTTGTAAAGTATTTTCTCTTGATAGCCAGAAGATTATGGGAAAAAACATGATTGTGCTGAGTAGCATGTGTCTGTAGGTCCATTTCTGAGAGAAGTAATGTCAGGCAGCCATTAGGCCAAACAATCGGATAACTTGAATGTTGCCCAACTTAACCCTGTCATGTGTTTATTTGCTGTGTACTCTTTATTCTGCATATGTGTAGTGATGTTCGTTTTGTACTCATATCAAATACACGGTACACCAATTTAAAAAAAGTTGGGATGCTGTGTAAAATCTACTTAAACAGAATGCAATGATTTGTAAATCCCATAAAACCATACTTTATTCACAATAGAAAATAGACAACATATCAAATGTTTAAACTGAGAAAGTGTACCATTTAAGAAAAAAATAAGGTAATTTAAAATTGATGGCAGCAACATGTCTCAAAAAAGTTGTGACAGGGCAACAGAAAGCTGGCTAAGTAAGTGATACTAACAAGAAAGAGCTGGAAGAACATTTTAGGTTAATTGGCAGTAACAAGAGCATCTTATAGAGTCTCAGAAGTAAAGACGGGCAGAGGTTCACCAATCTATGAAAAGCTGCGCCCAAATATTGTCAACAATTTCAGAATAATTTTCTTTAATGTAAAATTGTAAAGACTTTATATCATCATCTACAGTACATAATATCAACAAAAGATTCCAAGAATCTGGAGAAATCTCTGTGTGCAAGGGACAAGGCCGAAATGCAATTTTGGATGCTCATGATCTTCAGGCCCTCTGTGAACATCCAGAAATGCAAGTTAACCTCCCTGGCGGTAATTCCAAGTATGGCTTGGGGTGAATTTTCATTACCAAAAGCGATAACCCCGAGCCACACTCAGGATTGCATTGCAGTATCCTGGGAAAGTTACTTACCTTGTCCCCAGGATCCTGCAATGTCCACCTGCTGTGTCCGTGGGTTGTGTCCTCCGCCCGATGTACTGTGTGCCGGGCTCCGTTCCCAAACAGCAATAGTAAATTAGAAACACTTGCAGAATTGAGCGATATTAATTAGTGGAGAAATTCGTCATCAAACACTGAAAGTAACGACAGAGACAATTCTGCAACTGAGCAAATTTCAGTGTTTTTAATTTGATTACATTATTGAATACATTTTATTATATTATTAATTATTATTATTTATAGGTATTTATTATATTATAATTTTATGATTTTGTGTTTCAAACTTTATCATATGTCTTCTAGACGCAAAAATCTGACATAATCATACCGCCAGGGAGGTGAAAGCTCTATCGTTCCAATAAGAAGCCATATCTGAACATGATCCAGAAATGCCACTTTCTTCCCTGGGCCAAAGCTTATTTAAAATGATCTGTTGCAAAGTGGAAAACTCTTCAGTGGTCAGATGAGTCAACATTTAACATTCTTTTAGGCAACCATGAGCGCTGCTTCTTTCAGACTAAACAGGAGAGGGACCTTATGACTTGTCATCAGTGCTCAGTTTAAAAGCTTGCATTTCTGATGGTATGGGGGTACAAAAGTGTATATTGAATAGGCAGATTGCACACCTGGAAAGGCACCATCATTGCTGAAAGATGTATCTAGGTTTTAGAGCAGCACATGCTCCCATCCAGACGATATATTTTTCACGATAAGGCCTTGCATATTTCAGCAGGACAATGGTAAACTGCATCAATGACAACAGCATGGCTTTGTAGTAGTAGAGTGCAGGTGCTTACCTGGCCTGCCTGCAGTCCAGACCTTTCACCAATTGAAAATATTTTGCACATCTTGAAACGAAAAATACGACAAAGAAGACACAGGATGTTAAGCAGCTAAAATCCTATATTAGGCAAGAATGGGACAACATTCCTCTACCAAAATGCCAGCAACTGGTCTCCTCAGTTCCCAGATGTTTACAGAGTGTTAAAAGAAGAGATAAGGCTACGCCTTAGTAAACATGGCCCTGTCCCAACTTTTTTGAGACCATCAATTTAAAAATAACCTTATTTTAAGTATCTTAAAATGGTACATTTTCTCAGTTTAAACATTTGATATGTTGTCTGTTTTCTATTGTGAATAAAGTATGGTTTTATGGGAATTGCAGATCATTGCATTCTGTTTTTTAAGTAGATTTTACACAGCGTCACAACTTTTTTGGAGTTGTAATTGTTATGTTTGGGTAGATGTTGTTCTACACTGACTTTTTTGTTATATAATCTGAATTTAAATATGCATATTTTTTTTGGGGGATTAAAGAGAAACAGTCTACGGAATGTAGAAAGTACTTAATATTTACAGATCCTTTTGAGACTAATTTACTAAAAGAGTAATTTCACCATAGCTTCAAATTTCAAGTCTGACTTATGTGAAATATCTGGCCATTAGTAATTAGCCCCTTTTATACATTTACCAACAGATTAATAAAATGAACAGTAAAGAAATGTACACTTTCCTAGGTTAGGGGCCTGTCTTTAGCCATGGTTTTCATACACTGCACTAATGATGGCCAAAAAGCCTGAAACAGCTGTCTGCACTTTGGAATAAATGGCTCTTAAATATTTGCACTATACACCAGCGGTTCCAGATGTGCATCTGGCTGATGGTGCATAAAGCAGTTATTTGCGTGGCTCCACCTGCTTTCCTGAAATAAGGAATAATACTCTAAGGTTTGGGATATGTGATGGAATATGACATATGAATACCTTCTCTTCAAAAGAGGCCTTGATGTGTTATGCACTGATTTGGTTGGGGGGATTTTTTTTAATACATTAGCCCCTTCTCACTATAATCTGTATGATTGGACTGTCTCATTGGGTTCCAAGTCCTACAGGAGACACTGGTGATGACCAAAAAGCCTGAAGCATCTGTATGCACGATGGTATAAATGGCTCTCAATAGGTTATATGTGCACTATACACTGGTGGTTCTAGATATATGTACAGTATATATATCTGACAAGGTGTAAAGCAGTGACATGTGTGGCTCCACCACTGTCCCGAAATCAGGAATTACCGTATTTATCGGCGTATAACTTGCACAGGCGTATAACACGCACCCTAACTTTAAGAGCGAAGTTTCAGGAAAAAAACTTTCCACAGCCCCCTGCCTATAACACGCAGGCACAGTTTACCCTCTATTTTCAGGGTAAAAAAGTGAGTGTTATACGCCAATAAATACAGTATTCTCTTATTTTTTGGATATGTGATCAAACGAGACACATGAATACCTTAAAAAAAAAAAAACTTTACTGTGTTATGAAAAATAAAAGGTAAAATAGACAGAATCTTCAAATGTATCATTTGTTTTGTTTTTTTCCTTGTCATTTGAACAGTTTTAAGGTTGGAAAAGAACATGAATTCTTATTAAGTTGTCTTTAAACTGTACACAAACTGAAACTGTTGGGTTACATTACTAAAAGAGTTGCAAATCTTCATTAGATAAATTGCAACTGTGTTTATTTTGAATACCCAATCATGCAGATGTAAAGAGGAAAATGCTTTTTTCATATAATTCACTAAATTTATTGAGTGAAAATTCTCAACTCTTTTAGTAAATCAGCATCTCTGTATCTGACTGATGCTTATGGGCATCACCTGCAATTTGTTTTTGTTTGTCTGTTTTTGCCTTGTTTGTTCGATGTTGCATAGCAGTTTCATTTGTCAACTATATATATATATATATATATATATATATATATATATATATATATACATACATAGTTTTGTTTTTTATTTATTTTTTCCAAAGAAAAAAAAAAGATTAAATTATGTTGTTATCTCTGCAATTATACAGTTTTAATATGATTCTTTTTCTTTTTTTCCTAGTTGATATCCCTATGATACCGGGTTCTGTATTGTGAAGGAATCTGTTGTGATAAGAAGAAAAGCTTCTGTCTCTCAGCGGGAGTAGACTTAGGCAGCTTAAAATAATGCAGAAGAAAAGATTATTACCCGGCAGAGCTCCTTTGGTCCTTATTTTGTGCCAAGTACTTACAGCACTAGAAGTGCCACTTGATCGTAAGTATCATTACACTCAAAGTTTTTATTGTTATCCACCTGTGACTTTCAGCACTGCTGGAATCTATACTACTGGAATATTTTAAAGCCATTTGTAGATTGATGGCAGGGCTGAAAGTACATCTCCTTCTGTGAATGCTAGCTGTGTATCTGTGTTTGGCTTCAATACATTTAAGTAGACCCCGAACAAGCTTGCAGCATAAAAAAGTTAGAGAAAAGTCAAAATCCTGTGTACTTATTCTAGGTCAGTAACTCATGGAAGTAAGAAGGCCAAAATATACACATGAATGCCAAGCAAAGGACTTTTTTTTTATCAGGAGTCAGCAATGGAAGTCTATATATTTTTGTCATGACAGGTTTCCTTTAGGCTTGGTTCACAAATGTCCATGCACAGTTTCATTGCAATCTTTCAAAGGAGTCCGGTGCGGTTTCATTCACCGATTCAGGAGCGAATTTGTTAGGGGTTAGGGTATGACACTTGAAATCCACCCTGAATCGGATTTGAAATGGTACAGGACTCTTGAAAAATGCACTGCGGCCGGCCCACAGATATGTGAACTGGCTTTAGAGAAAGCCGGTTTGGTTCACATTTCTTACAAATCGGATGTGGTTCAATAACGCATCCAATTCGCATATGTGTAAACCAATCCTTAGGAATCATTGACAGCTCTGCTGCTGGTGTTTGCTGGGAGGAAACAGTGATGATGTGCCAATCCCAGAGCAACATGAAATGTATTTATTTTCTGTTTGAACCTTATTGCAATGACACAAGTGATGGGAATAAATGTGTTAATACGCTGATCTCAGAATAGCACTCTATTTACTTTTTTGTTAGAAATGTATTGAAAGGTCACAAATGATATTTCATTAAGTTCCATTCACACAGTGGAGTTTATTTGCATCACAACCTGCTGCACTGAATAAAAGTACTGCATGCTTGCAACACAGTGATGTGAAGTGCCCTCACAGGGAACAAGGTGTCTTGCGCTGGGTCTACGCTGGGCAAGGCCACCCAGCGCAGTTCCAGCACACTTGATGTGAATGAGGCCTAATGAACATACTGCTGCATGCAAGCCATCACTTAATTTATTTACAATGAAGACACATGTACAATAGAATAACAAGCACATACACATAAGTGCTACTTCAACTTCCATGGTATTATGTTTATTTGCAGTCATTTGTTAAACCCACTAAGCACAGGCTGCATGAGGTGAATAAAGCCTGCACTCTATAGTAACATTTTAATGACCATTTCCATTTTTTATCATCTCATCATTACCAAAACAAAAAAGCTTTTCTCGCCATTAGCTTCTTATCGCCATCAATAGTCAAAATATAAATCATTTGCTATATGCTGACTCTAGACACTGGAGCCATGCAAGGGAGAATCGGATGGGCAAAGGTAATTTATAAAGTCATAAAAATTCACTAACTGCAATTTCTAGCATCTGTGAAGATTTTTTTTTTTCACATAGATGTCTACAAATTGTCTAATAAAGATATTAATTTAATTTTAGACACTTTTGCTTTGTGCCACTAAACCATATACTATAAAAAATTAGGAAGGCAGTGCAAAGAGTACTAGTGTACAGTAACCTGTCACAACCAATGAGATTTCACTTTTTCTTAGTCTAGAAAATTCTAGGTGATGAAAGATATCTTCAACCAATTGGTATGTGTTGATGCGCTTATTTCTTTTTGCTTTATTAAAAAGCCCAGCTCCAGCCAAAACTTTTTGTTTTATTTTGGAGACAGAAATACGCATGTGACCGAAATTGTATCTCTTCCCTTCGCTATCCAAAAAAAGTTTGGATTGGGCTTAAATCAAGACATCCAACATTTTAAGAAATGGATTGAGTAAAACATGTTTGCCATTTTTATTCTTCCTGCCTCGTGACTAGGGGTGGCTATAAACATTCGCTGATTTCAAGCATCACTTGTCAAAAATTGGACTGTTTCTTACATCCTTGAGGTCTCACGATATACAACCACCAGTTGGAGACACTTAGCCCTGGTTCACACTGGTGCGTTTTGACATGCGATTTGGCATGTCAAATCGCATGTCAAAACGGCGGTATTTGCCGCAAATTGCCGGCAATGGCATTGTCCTAATCGGTGCGACACCGCATCTGCGGCACTGCACCGATTTAAAAAAGTAGTTTCTGTACTACTTTTTGCGATTTTGGCCCATGATTTACATTGACATCTGTGCAGAAACCTGCACAGATGTCTCTGTAATCGCGTCCGAAATCGGGACGGACCAGCAGGAGTGAAATTGTGCGAGTTCAGCTAAACTCGCACGGCTTCACTCTCGCAGCCCAGTGTGAACCTGGGCATATTATCACAGCTTTTACAACTTGATGGAAAATATACCTGCAATCAGCAAAGATACTTTACTCTTCAATGTCAGGAAGAATCTCAGCAGCTTCCAGGAACCCAACATATTTCTCAAGAATAAGTAATTATCTCCATGCCCAACATTCTCAGACACCTTACCTAATCATCTCTAGCCATCCTTAATTAAAATAGTTATATTATTGCCTTTCAAGATCACCACAAACATGATTTTCAAAGTACCTATGCCTTTTCTAAAAAAAAAAACAGTTTTATGTATATTTGCCAGAATTTTTTTTTTTCCTGTTTGCATAACAGTGGGGAGATTTCCCTCGCCTATTTGCCTCAGGGATGCAACAGGAAGAGTAATACTCTCTAAAGTAAGGGAAAAAAAAACTATTTAGAATAAATTTTTTCTATAGAGTGGAGAAAATAATTTTTTGACCCCCCTGCAGATTTTGTAAGTTTGCCCACTTACAAAAAAATGAAGGGTCTAGAATTTTTATCATAGGTGTATTTTAAATGATAGAGACAGAATATCAACCAAAAATCCTTAAAAAAACACATGATACAAATGTTATAAATTGAGTTGTAGTTCAGTGAGTAAAATAAATATTTGATCCCCAAGCAAAACAGTACTTGGTGGAGAAACCCTTGTAGGCAAGGATAGAGGTAAAACGTTTCTTGTAGCTGGTTACCAGGTTTGCACACATCTCAAGAGGGATTTTGGTCCACTCTTCTCTACAGATCTTCTCTAAATCCTTAAAGTTTTTTGTCTGTCACTTGGAAACTCTAAATTTCATCTCCCTTCATCCATTTTCTATAGGATAAGGGTCTTGAGACTGGCTAGGCCACTCCATGATCTTAATGTGCTTCTTCTTGAGCCACTCCCTTGTTGTCTTGGTGGTATGTTTCGGGTCATTGTCATGCTGGAAGACCCATCCACAACCCATCTTCAGTGTTCTGGCTGAGGGAGAAGAAGGTTCTCATCCAGGATTTTACAATACATGGCCCTGTTCATTGGCCCCTCAATGCAACAAAGTCAGCCTGTACCTTTAGCAGAGAAACAGCCCCAATGCATCATGTTTCCACCTCCGTGCTTGACTGTAGGACTGGTGTTCTTAGGGTCATAGTCAGCATTTTTCTTCCTCCAAACACGGTGAGTTGAGTTATAGCCTAAGATCCAAGTTTTGGTCTCATCTGACCACAGCACTTTCTCCCAATCCTTCTCGAATCATTTAGATGTTCATTGGCAAACTTCAGATGGGCCTGTACCTGTGCCTTATTGAGGAGGGGGACCTTGTGGGAGCTGCAGTTTTTCAATCCATGGCAGTGTATTGTGTTACCAATGGTTTGTTTGGTGTCTGTGGTCCCAACTGCTTGAGATCATTCACAAGCTCCTCCCTTGTAGTTCTGATCCCTTAGTTTTTCCATGATCATCTTTACCCCATGAGGCAAAACCTTGCATGGAGCTCCAGACCGAAAGCGATTGATGGTTATTTTGTTTTTTTTCCATTTGCAAATAATGGCTCCAACAGTTGTTTCCTTCTCAGTAAGCTTCTTGCTGATGGTCTTGTAGCCAATTCCAGCCTTGTGCAGGTCTACAATCTTGTCCCCGACGTCCTTTGACAGTTATTTGGTCTTGCCCATGATGGTGAGGGTAGAATGGAGGAAAGATACTGTAGCCAGTCTGTGAGAGACAGAATTATTGTTGGTTGGTAGGGGATCAAATACATATTTTACTCACTGAACTGCAACTCAATATATAACATTTGTATCATGTGTGTTTTCTGGATTTTTGGTTGATATTCTGTCTCTATCATTTAAAAACAATCATAGACCCTTCATTTCTTTGTAAGTGGGCAGAGGATCTAATAATAATTTTCGCCACTGTAAACAACTGGATTCGGTAAAGGAGTTGGGAATATTCACACAATAAATTGTGTAAATATTCACTTAAATTGTGCAATCATATGCAGATGAAAGAAGTAAACAATAATTTGCTTTTAACATTTTTAAATAATTAAAATAAAATAAAGTGGTTCTAAAGTCAACATAATTTTTTACCTTACAGTAGAAGTACAGCCAAAGCTGGTTTGGCTGTACTTCTCCTGTGGATCACAGGAGTGCAGTTTGTTCTGCACTCCTGTGACCCATTTTCAGCAGACAGCAGGCTGAAGCCCCGCTATCAGCTGACGTCACAGCGCTGGTCCAGGCTGGGGAAAGATTGTGACCATATGGTCAGGATCCACCCAGAACCCTGGACCAGCACCCGGTTCCCACCTCCTCCACAGTCCAGCACTACAGTTGGCACGGGGAGACAGAACAGACAGCGGTGACTGATAGTCACCAGTTCTCTGCTCATGGAGCACTGAGAACTGAGCAATCGGCAGTGTTTGAATACTTGGTCCTTAGTGTTCGAGCCGGCGGGGGACACATGCAGCATTGGACCAATCCTGCATCCACCTAGGTAAGTACGATTCTTGAAAGAAAAATCCTATTCTTCTCTTTTAATGCATTCCCTGCATTAAGGTAAACAACTCCCAACCAACTGTTCCCCCCCTGTGCCCCCCAAACATTTACCTGCGGTTCTTCTCCCTTCACTACTGGGTCTCACAGGAGACTCAGGCAGCAGTGGGAACCATTGGTTCCTGCTGCTGTCAGTCAAATCCTATAAGGAGGGAGTGAGGGCGTAGCCAAGTGGCTCTCTGTGTTTATAGGTGCACACAGTGGCTCGGAAGCACACCTGCACAATTTCCCCACTAGCACACAGTTTCTATGGGGGTACCTGCAAAAATGGAGGAGCTCAGAGCGCCATCAGGGGACTCCAGAAGAGAAGGTAAGGGACCTCTCTGCAAAACCATTTAAAAACAAAAGAATGAGGCTTTATTCTCAGTTCAAAGTGAATATTCACGCAATGGGGGTTGATGTACCAAAACTGGTGAGTGCAAAATCTGGTGCAGCTCTGTATAGAAAACAATCAGCTTCCAGTTTTTTTTTTTTTTGTCAAAGCTTAATTGAACAAGCTGAAATTAGAAGATGATTGGCTACCGTGCAGAGCTGCACCAGATTTTGCACTCTCCAGGTTCAGCAAATCAACCCAATTTATTTATCATCAACTTTAGTAAATCAGCCAATCATAATGTCGGTGACCATTGTCCCCAGAGGGAAAGTGAGGGCAATTCTTTCCAAATGAAGACAAGGACAGAATAAAACACAAACCCTTCCTCTTTTAGTCCAAAATCAAACACATTTTGTCTGCAGTTCCTCTTGAAAAGTGCACTTTTTTCTTTCTGTGACTTACTAAATAGTTGTAAATAAAGATGAAAAAAAAAAACCTTTTTTTTTTTACTAACAGTCAGTTTTTAAATCTTTGTTTATCTTTACAACTGCTGGTTCTCTTGTGGAATAAAGCACAACTTCTAGAGCAATGTAAGTTCCTGTGAATTGATATTGTGCAGCATGTTGGGCAGAAGTTGTGTGCTGTGCTGCTTAATACAGTAGCTGTTTTTTGTTTGCTGAAGCTATTCACCCGCTTGCCTTCAAGTTATTTTGACACTTATACACTTATTGGTTAATTATTGTTTTTGCGTTGATTATTGTATCACCTTTTATGGTTTGTAGTTCCCCTTGTGTGGTGTTGGATTTTTTGTTTTTATACTTTGTGAGTCTTTTTTAATGATATCCAATTCTATTTTATTTTTATTGGCCACTAAATGTGTTTTTTTGCTCTTAATATGCAGTACCACAGCCTCCAACTATAACTCATCAGTCACCAAAACATTACATTGTGGATCCAAGAGAGAATATTGTGATTCAGTGTCAAGCCAAAGGAAAGCCATCACCAAGGTATGTTTTCGCACAGTGCTCCGCTGTATGCACTTAGAGGTCAAGTGAGATACTATCATGGCTGGTGAAATTGTGGATGTGCTTTACTGTCTCCAGACATTTACTGGAGCTGAATGTTCAGTCAAAGGAGTGGTGTGTCATTTTCATACACTTTATTCATATAGGTCAGGGTTTCTCAGCCAGGGTTTCATGGAACTCTAGGGTTCCTCCAGAGGTTACTAGGGGTTCCTTGAGCAATTAACAATTTCTGCCTCTCCGATAAGTTTCCACTTACACCATTGATCTTTTTAGCTATCTTTAACCCCCTTGGCAGTATTCCCGAGTCAGGCTCGGGGTGAGTTTTTGATGCTAAGAGCGGTAACCCCGAGCCAGACTCGGGCTGCATCACAGTATCCAGGGGAAGTTACTTGCCTTGTTCCCTGGATTCGACGATGTCTCCCCGCAGTGTGTGCGAGCCGTGTCTCGCTCGATTCACAGTATAGATACAGTATACTGTAATCTTACAGATTACAGTACTGTATCAAATAATTACACACCCCCTTTGTCCCTAGTGGTCTGTCCACTGTCCTGCATGCACTTTTATATTATAAAAACTGTTCTTTCTGCCTAGAAACTGGAGATTGTCCATAGCAACCAAAAAGTGTCCCTTTACATCAAAAGTGGTTTTAGACCAGCTAAAAAAACAGCGATAATAATTTAGAATCACTTGCAGAATTGAGCGATAGCGATTTGTGGGGAAATTCGTCATCAAACACTAATGCCCTGTACACACGATCGGATTTCCTATGGACTCTAATCCGATGGATTTTTCCATCGAAAATCCGATGAAGCTGACTTCCATCAGTCTTGCCTACACACCATCAGTCAAAAATCCGACAGTCCCAAACGCCATGACGTAAAACACTCCGACAAGCCGAGAAAAATGAAGTTCAATGCTTCTGAGCATGCGTCGACTTGATTCTGAGCATGCGTGGGTTTTTTGTCCGATGGAGTTCCACACAGACGATCAGAATTTGCTATCGTTTTTTTTCCCATTGGATACATTTAAAACATGTTCTATTTTTTTCTCACCGATGGGGAAAAAAGACCAATGGGGCCCATACACGATCGGTTTGTCCGATGAGAAAAGTCCATCGGACTGTTTTAATCGGTAAAACCGATCGTGTGTACACGGCATAAATCTAATGACAGCGACAATTCTGCAACTGAGCAAATTTCAGTGTTTTTGATTTGATTACATTATTGAATAATTTTTATTATAATTACATTACTATTTGTTATAATTATTTATAGTTATTTATTATATTATAATTTATGATTTTGTGTTTCAAACTTTATCATACCCGGGATGTCTTCTAGACTCTTGTTTGGTCAGGTTTAAGTAAGTAATTACTAAGAATTGCAGGCCTACAATACATAACACCAAATTTCCATGCAAAATAATTGTACCGCTTTTGGTACATAATTCCAGACAGAATCATACCGCCAGGGAGGTTAAGGGGGTTATTCTACCCAATGACCTCAAGTGTAAGGAGCATTTTTTCCACTGACCAGCACACTAATGTTTCATGAGTTGTAGATATAGTAAATATTTGCAGGGGTTCCTTGAGACCAGAAGGTTATGTCCATGGTTTCTGTGTCGAAAAAGATTGAGAAAGGCTAATATACAGTAGGCGTTAAAAGGGGTCCTTTTGTTATATATTTCTAACACCTGCCAATAGCTTCCTGGTATGGCTGTGGAAGCTGTATTGAGCTGAGCAGTTTAGTACACACCAGCACTCAGTAAGTGTTTACACACTGCTCTGAACCTCTGAACTGCATCAGGTTCCCTAGTCTCACTAACTTTACTTCATATCCTCTGTTGGTCTTCATCCTGGAGAATTTTTGAAAACTCGGTTGAATGGCCTCTGAAAACATTTAGGTGCTTATCATCTTTGTCAACAAGGCCTTGCTGTCCAAAATATAACATCATATTATTGTATTTTTACTGGGATATAACCCAATTTTATATCAATTGAGTATTTTTGGGTCTCCTCACTCACAGGCATCTCTAATGTGAGAAAGATATTTAATCATTAACAATGCTACAACAAATATCTATAGTAAAAATTCTATATTGCATAACCTTGTGGGGCTTTCATGTGGTTCCCTGTGCAGGCCCTGCTTATACACTTGTCTCAAAGAGGTAATGCTATTGGAAGGATAGCCTGCAGTGGTTGGTGAGGGCCCCATTCACTTATATTACTCTAGAGCAATATGACAGATAAAAAATGGGCATACTCCATGGAATAGGCTTTTGCCTTTTATACAGATTGGTGGGCTTTTTACATTTGGCTTTTATAGATTGAAGGATAGGAGTCAGTGCGTGATATCAACAGTGGTATGTATCTGTCACTTTGACTAAGTAATATATACATCAAAGATTCCTCTGCATGTATAACACCACTGATTGATTGTCTGCTCTGCCAGTCGTCCTTATCACTACAACAGAGGTATCATATCAATTGGCATATTCCTGTTGTATGGATGTGCACTTACTGTACTGTGGTCTACAGTAATTGTGGAGTACTGCCTGTTTTGTCAGGAGTTTAGTTATCACATTACAACCAGCCAATCTCAAGGATATCAACTTATGAGTGTCCACATCATTTGCTTATTTTTTCTGTTATTTATTTATGGATTGCACCATAAAGAGTTTGTACAAGCTGAGTTTTTTTTACCTAAAAACAAATTTGAGAGTGTTTAAGGAGCTAACATATACAACTACCGGTAATGATCTACCTAGAAACCACTTTACTATGAGTTTAGAGATGGATGCTTATGTATATTTATATTGGTGGATACCCTGGGGCAGGCATTGTACTGAGTTTTGGAAGTTATTTGCTGGATGACCATAGTGATTGCTTTCTTATACAAGGCACCGATGATATAGATATATATAGATATATATATATATATCTATATATATATATATATATTTATTTAGGCAAAGCCCTGCATTAAGTCCTTTAAATGTGTGTTTCTGACTACGCAATATAGAATTTAGACTATACAGTGGATAATCATTGTAGTACTGTTATCATTTAGACATGTTTTTCAGATGGGAGTTGCCTATGCATGAGACCCACAAGTGTTTATGCTTCGCTATGTGGCCTATCCCTAGAATGCACCTGGAGTCCTTCATAGATAGAATGTCAAAGAATAAAATATAGTTGGGTTTAATGGGTTGTTGCATTTAGCACTGTGTAATAGATGAGCCCAACCGTTTACCCTGTTCACCCATAGAAACCAATTAGATTTAAGCTTAATTTGGTCAGATCATTAAGTGGTATTTCTGATTGGTCAATGTGGATTACTGAGCTTGGAACATACTGTAATAAATTTACTACAAAATATTTTAGTAAGTACAGATGATTTTATATTGCAAAGGGTCAATGCAGACTAAAGTGTACATTGAATAAAGTTTAACTCTATGTCAGTTTGTTTAATGTGGGAGATATATATATATACTTATCTGTTTCTGCAGGCAGTTTTAGCATCATCCCTGTACAGGTAGAGATTATTCAATCTATGGAAAACCAAAGTAGTTTAAATGGTATATAAACCCAAGTCATAAACATAATATATATTGCAGCTTTGTCTACGTTTTGGCTGCATTTGTTTTCATTTTCAGGCTAAGAATATTTAGCATGTATGAAAATACCTGTTGCAGTGCTCGTGTCACCTCTTAGGAGCTCATATAGAAACACAAACATTCTTATTTGCCTTCCAAGCTATCTTCTGGTAACTACTAACTTCAAAAGTGCACAAAACCAAAATCTCAGTAATCATATATAATCCTAATTCATGATAGAAAACTTCATGCACAATATACATCAAAATACTTTGTAAAGTGTCCATCACAGAACATATAATTGAAACTTGTGCAAGATAAAAAGAGTAAGCTTTAAAAAACATATATTCAAGTCCACTTGTAGAATTTAAAAAATAAATTAAAATCCATCCATAATAGTCCCAAACCAACTTGAAATCAGTATGCCAATTCCCTTACCAAATGGTAATGATCTCCAAATTATAAGCGTGACCACCAAATGGAATACCGCAGATTCCAGAGTCTCCAGGGTCCTCCACTGGTTATCTAAAGACCACTACTCAGAATAGGGATAAATGGAGGAAAGAGGGAAGGACCATAGAGTAGTGTTACTTAAAACCTCTTAATTTGTTAAAAGCAAATATACTTACAAATATAAAAGCATCTCATAACTAAAAGACACCATAACAGAGAACATCAGCAGGTGTGTAACATCATAGGCCACTGGTGAGGCTTACTCTTTTCTCATGCACAAGCTTTAGTTATATGTTTTTTGATGGACACGTTATGATATTGTATACAGTTGTATGATTATATATGATTTATTACTGAGTTACTGATATTTTGCGTACTTTTGAAGTCGTTATTTTTAGATTTTCCTTGTGTCCAGAATATATAAGTGCAGCATCACCCTTTTACACCAAGCGCTCAATTATTTTTGGGTTATATTGTAGTCTGGATAAGTAAACTAGCATGGGTGGCAACCATGGCTGTCTGCCTAGATAAATGCAGCCACGGCATCTAAGAACTGGTTAGCTGAAATATATTAAATTCTCAACTGTCTGCGCCTAATACTGAACGTTCAACGTCTGTTAAAGCGGAGCTCCACATTAGTGAAGATGTCAGCTCCTGCACCCAGGGCCCATTGACGGATTGGCTTGGGGTTCCGACATTGTGGGCTCCCTGGACAGGTAAGTCTCCTTATATTAAAAGTCAGCAGCTATAGTATTTTGTAGCTGCTGACTTTTAATTTTTTTTTTCCCGAGGCTGGAACTCCTCTTTAAGCGAAAATCAACCAGGAGGCAGGTCAACTCTCTCAACAAATGCAAGGTGGAAGTTCAGACAGAGAACTCAATACACTGTTATATTTGAATTATTTTACTTTTTAAAATGGTGTAAATTTGTTGTAATTTTGCCACTCTTGTGATTACCAGACTCCTGCCACACTTCCAGCTTGCTCTTTGGATTCTGAATGAGAGTCTCAGTATTAATGAGCTTGCCTCTTTGCTTCCTTATCCTGTAAACATGAACCTCTTCACCAAAGTCTCCCTTGCATTGAATATTTTAGAATTGAAGCTCTGCTCAGTGCAGTAGAGGCTGGTTTGCTACTGAAGCTGGTCATACACTAGTAGATTTTTAAATGAACATATGTGCATTTGTACAAACAGTCATCCAAAAATTCTCAGTACTTTCAAATACTTGATAAATGCCATTCGAAAGTACTTCCACATTTTGCTTGCTTTTAACATTCAGTTCTGTAATGAATATCATTTCTAGAAAGAAAACCAGATACACTGTTAGAAAAAAAAGTTTTTAACAAAAACTTGCCATCCTCGTCCTTTGATATTTCTTGTCACTATGGTCAAAAAACAAATGTCAATTTAATCCCACTACTGACTAGAAAATCGAATTAATATTAAACTTATGTATGGCCCACCTAAGGGAAGCAGACCTTTGCCGCTTACAGACGATTGTAAATTCCGACAACAAAACCATGGATTTTTTTCCGACGGATGTTGGCTCAAACTTGTCTTGCATACACACGGTCGCACAAATGTTGTCTGAAATTCCGAACGCCAAGAACGCGGTGACGTACAAGACGTACAACGGCACTATTAAAGGGAAGTTCAATACCAGTCGTGTTAGTAGAAGTTTGGTGAGAGATGATTTGCGCTTTTAAGCCTCATGCTTTTCAGTCCGTTACAGCGTGATGAATGTGCTATCTCCATTACGAACGCTAGTTTTACCAGACCGAACGCTTCCGTGTCGTACTTGATTCAGAGCATGCGTGGAATTTTGTGCGTCGGAATTGTCCACACATGATCAGAATTTATGAGAACAGATTTTGTTGTCGGAAAATTTGAGAACTAGCTCTCAAATTTCTGTTGTCGGAAATTACGACAGCAAATGTCCGATGGAGCCTACACACGGTTAGAATTTTCGACAAAAAGCTCCCATCGAACATTTTTTGTCGGAAATTCCGACCGTGTGTACACGGCATTACTCTTAGCTGTTCTGAAGTAGAGGTTCTAATATTACAGCTAATACATTTTGAAAGCGTGTAAAACTAGACTAAAAAGTATTATTTAATATTTACTGGGCGTTCAAAGTTAAGTGTGGACATTATAGTTACAATGTTCTTGCGCATAGTATAATAAGGCCTGTTCAGTTTTCTTAGCTTTACTGTCTTATGCTTACTCTTTGACCTATGTGTCTTATTGTAGCTTTTCTTGGACTCGCAATGGCACCCTTTTTGACACAGAAAAAGATCCACGAGTAACAATGAAACCAAACTCAGGAACCCTTGAAATAAATATATTAAATGGTGGAAAAGCAGAATCTTATGAAGGGGAATACCAGTGCACTGCCAAAAATGACCGTGGTACAGCTGTATCAAACAATATTGTTGTTCGTCAGTCCAGTAAGTCATTCTTTACAAATTAACTTACCTGTATGAAATATACTATGGAAGTTATCAATCTGCAAAGTTCAAATTTTAAAACGTTCATCAATTAACAATATGCACTTTCTTTTTTTCTTTGATTCTTTTACTTTTATTTGTCTGTACTGTATTTTTTTATGTTTTTATTTTACTTCAAGAGTTTTGGTAAGCAAGCTTCATTTTATTAAAATTCTGATTATAATTCATGATGCACCACTTTTCCATTCTCTTTTCTTTTCAATGCTGGATTTTCTGTTTAATTCTCTTGCTTTTTTTTTTCTTTGATTAAAGACATCTTTATAATCCTCAAAGCCATCTTGTTAGAAGGTAATACCTTATAACGCTGGTTAATAAAAAAAAACTGCATGGAAGTGCAAACTGTTCCTTCAACTTTCCTACTTGTGGGACCCCTCCAGAATGTCCTTCTCCTCCATAATGATACAATCTCTCCATAGAGATTGTAGAGACAGATGAGTATAGAAGTAAACCTGGGTAATGTGTCCTCAAAGTTAAAATAAGGGCACTGCTAGTAATTGCACCAGAAATTAAATTAAAGGGTACTGATCTCAATTGGTAATGACAGTTTCAGATGTTCACTCACACACAGACTAGTATGTCTGAAAGCTCATGTCATGAAATATAAAACAGATAAAACACAACAGGATCTGTATAGTGCCAGGGGTGATTAATAACCTTCATCTAATTAATGAAGTAGTAACGTTGCTGATTTATCATTGATATCATTTAAATTAATCCTTGCATACTAGGCATAATAGAATCTTCTCCTACATTACCCAGTGTTTATCTTAATTCACCAATGTCCCATTGTCTATTGCACAGAAACCCTGTATGTTATTATTACAATTCCTCTTAATTTTCCTTTTCTTCAAGCCGCACACACTGTTCCACTGAGGTGTTCTTAATAGCGTGTTCTAAACACTAAATGCTGAAAGTACCCATAGGCATAGGATGATGATGATGATGTTGATAACTATCCCACCACTAGAAAATACTTTGTACATCCAGCACCTAAAGAAATTCTTTAGTGCATATCATATTGTCTATACAATATGAAGTGCAGCACCAGACACATTTGGGGAACAAGAGAGAATCAGATTAAATGTTCCAGCTATATTAAGGTGTATGTCAAGTCAAAACACTTTTTCTTAGTTTCGGATAGAGTGTGGAAGGGTTGAAAAAGCTGTTGGACCTTTACTGCTATCCAGAGGACAGCTGGAGAGATTTTCCCATTGAACTCTCCAGCAGCAACACAAAAATAAATACAAATGCTATTTTGTAGTAAAGTAGAAGACTAGAACCACTTGACAGATTTGTGTGTCCCTGTTGTCGCTTTTCCCTTACTTCTTGTTTCATAAATCCATTGTCAATGGGAATCAACGTGAGGGAAAATCCCTTTAATGTTGCCCCTGGTATCAGCAAAATCCCGGCAGGGATTCTCATCCTTCCCCACTCTATCCAAAACTAAAAAGGAAAAGTATTGTGATTATCTGCTTTGTCTTTGGTGTCCCATAGTTATCCACTGTGTTCTTCATACACCATCCAGTTATCAAATTAATGTGTCTCAATTCTTAATATCATATGACACAGCAGTCACCTAATGTGTATGGGTACTTTTCTATTTACAGTAAATTTGCAATATGTGGGTATACGGAAATAGAGTAATGTAATATTTATTGAGCAGTTATATTGCAATTTATATATTGCTGAACTAATTTAGTGGTCTTGGTGGCACTAGGTTTATTATGCCGAGCATGGGAAAGAAGTGGTACCATTAGCAGAAGGCAGTCAAAGTGAAAGGCATGTTGAGATCTCAGCATGGTAGTTACTCTCTGAATGTTAGCAAGTTCAAGACACATATATTGTATTTCCAGCACACTGTAGTAGAAGCATTTAAATGGAAAATCTCAGTTTGAGTACATTCGTCACACCGGGAAATATACTTGTTACTTAAATAACAGGGAACACAGTTGACAGAATGGTCTTAAGTACAAATTATAGAGATCCAGTAAT
Organism: Rana muscosa; assembly: GCA_029206835.1. Classification (NCBI taxonomy): domain Eukaryota; kingdom Metazoa; phylum Chordata; class Amphibia; order Anura; family Ranidae; genus Rana; species Rana muscosa. Next base: position 737,275,675 of record CM055118.1, read on the forward strand.
CAGATAAAGTGTGTAGAATGTTAAATGTGTTCATCTGGGTGACCTTCACTCTGGATCGCATTAGTTTTACCATACGCATTTAAGGATCTAGAAAACAGCAAACTTTATGAAATGTTGACACTTTAATGTCAATTCACAGAAGCCAGGGCATGAAATATTTACCCTTTTAACTATTTTTGCTAATTTATCAACTTTTTTTTTTTTTATTCTGCTAAATTCACCCAATACATTTTTGCTGTATTTTCTATGTGAGATTCAAATAATTATTGCATGGTTTTTGCTCATAGAAATGTTGCTACCTTCTTACTAGTGGTAATGCTTTAATTACACTGCAATGGGTGCTCTTCTGACAGGTGTTTTTACAGACAGTGTTGTGCCCTTGGCTTGTCTGCTCCACTGGCCATGATCAGCTTCTACATTCAACCACAAATACCTCACCTCTTACCTGTAATGTAGGAATTGGCCTATTTGGCTGTATTAACTTGGACCTGACATCTGCAGGGCACTTAGAAGGGGCCAAAACTTTCTGCCAAGCACAGAAAACTGTCAGGAAAAGTCATAGTGACAACATGTCCACTCAGTAAATTTCAATGGGTTGTCCATTGAGAAGACAAGAAACAGCAGCAATTTAAGGCGGTGATAAAATTATTGAGCTTTGAAAAAAATACTAATTCATGAGAAATAGGAACTTCCATTAGTTAAGAGCTCATGTGGCAAAATAATGGTTCTACATCTATACAATATTTATTTTTTTGTAAACAAAACATTTGGGTATAAAACTTGTCAAAGGATAAAGTGCTTGTAAAATAATTCAAGTAGTAGTGAGGGGTGACACTTTTATGATTTAAAACAAGGCCACAGTAATGCAAGTGGACAGATTTTTAGGGAGGATACATTGGGTTTTGGTAATACAGCAGTGTAATGTAACAAAAAGTCATATGAGCACATGTGTGAAAGGGTTCCAGCCTCTGTCAGATCTTTATTGATGTATGTCCCACCATTAGGCAGGAAGTTCTCTTCAATGGTGACACAGCGGAAATAATTTTTTCAGTTGAGTGCACCAGGAATAAAATTACTGTGATGCCCCCCCCCCTTCCCTTCCATTTCTTGTCCTGGTGTCATAGGGACAAGATGTGAGGTAATATCACTTCAGTGGGGTCACAGAAAAATAAAAGCTTGATAGATATGTTATCTCTTCCCCAAAAATGTAAAAAAAAAATGATGCAGTGAGGCTTTAAAGTGGTTCTAAAGGCAATTTTTTTTTTAACCTTAATGCTGCTGTCAATCACAGCCAGTGAGGAGGGAGCAGAGACGGGGCTGAGGCGCACTGTGTGTGCCAATGGACACAGAGAGCACAGCTCGGGAGCAAGCCTGCATGAGTGCCCCTATAGCAAGAGGCTTGTTAGCTTGCTATGGGGGCACTCAGCGGGCGGAGGGGGAATCTAAAAGTGCCAGCGAGGGACCCGAGGAGAGGAGGATCGGGGCTGCTCTGTGCTAAACCATTGCACGGCGCAGGTAAGTATACCATGTTTGTTATTGAAAAAAAAAAAGATTCCCTTTACAATCGCTTTAAACAAACAGACCTATTCCTGAATTTCCAAACGATGAACACAAACTGCCACAAATAAAAAGATAGCTCTGCACATAACAGCAGATTATTTTGCCAGCAGAGTGACCCATGGCACCCTGTGAAAACAAGTTGTGACTATTGGCCTGCAAAATTGTAAAGATGGTGAAGAGCAGCACAGTCGGCCAGCACAAACAGCTGTCATGCATGGACACCAGGACTGCCAGAAGGGGCAGGCAGCGTCTGTAGGCTAACTGGATCAAAGTAGCAACCATCGTGGGTGAAAAGGGGGCATGTGCCCCCTTTCACAGAAATGGCAAAAAAATTTTAAAAATCTGACAGACGTTATAACCCTCCCTTAGGCCTGTTTCACACTGGGGCGGGAGGTGCGTTGGCGGTAAAGCGCCGCCATTTTTAGCAACGCTTTACCGTCGGCCGCTAGCGGGGCGGTTTTACCCCCCGCTAGCGGCCGAGAAAGGGTTAAAAACCACCGCAAAGCGCCTCTGCAGAGGCGCTTTGCCGGCGGCATAGCCGCGGTGGCCCATTGATTTCAATGGGCAGGAGCGGTGGAGGAGCGGTATACACACCGCTCCTTCACCGCTCCAAAGATGCTGCTAGCAGGACTTTTTTTACCGTCCTGCTAGCGCACCGCTCCAGTGTGAAAGCCCTTGGGGCTTTCACACTGGAGAGACAGCAGCGGCTGTTTTAAGTCGGTTTGCAGGCGCTATTTTTAGCGCTGTAGCGCCTGCAAACCGATCCAGTGTGAAAGGGGTCTTACTCTATCTAACATGAAAAAAAAAGTTGCCTTTAGTTTTTTTTAAAGTAATTTTAAAGGAGAAAATGTGTTTCTAAAAAGACAAACATGTTATACTCACCTGCTCTGTGTAATGGTTTTGCACAGAACAGCCCCAATCCTCCTCTTCTCAGGTCCCCTGCCAGTGTGCACCTGGCCCCTCCCCACAGCCCAGTGCCCTAATAGCAAGCCCTGGTGCCTCCTGAGCCAGCTTTGTATGTCCATAAGACACACAGAGCACGTCTCGGGCCCGCGCCCCTGCCCTCTCCCCACTGGCTGTGATTGTCAGTACCAGGAAAAATTGGCTCCCATTTCTGTGTCTAAACCAATTGGGAGAGAGATATGACAGAGCAGCTGCTCTTATGCACATCGCTGGTTCGAGATTGGGCTCAGGTAAGAATTTATTTAGGGGTCTAGGAGGGAGTTGCTGGCAGAAGGTTTTTTACCTTAATGCAGAGAATGCATTAAGGAAAAAACCTTCTGCCCTTAGAACCACTTTAGTAGGTCTTTGAGCAAATGAGAGGTTCATGTGGGTACTAGTTTTAGACGAATCACTACAGAAATTATTACATTATTCAGGAATATGTGCTCAGCATTTCTCCAAGCTATTTCATCAAATTCAGAATAGACTACATAAATGGCCAAACTTTCCCAAGGGCACAAAAAAATGCAAATTCTCATGTTACTTACATTTTGATAGGTTTTACTTCATATATCGGTGTTTACTTGTGTTAATTTTTCCAGGATCCCCTCTCTGGACAAAAGAGAAAATTGAGCCAATTGTGATGCAACAGGGTATGCCCCTGGTATTACCATGCAAACCTCCAAGAGGTTTACCACCTCCAGTTGTATTCTGGATGGATAACTGTAAGTCATTGGTTTAAATCTGTATCTCTGTGAATATACTTATAATGTATAGAAAAGTGTTATTTTGTGAAAACATTTGTAATGCTTATTTATGTATCCTTTGTATCATCCATAAAATCTAAATGGGAGAATGTGTATCCTGACATTGGATTCAGCTACAGTCATGTCTGTAATGAACATCATAAATTATCATTTATAAAATCATATTTTATTGCCCCAAACTGGCACTCAACCAGTTATTAAATTAACATGTTTTTATAACATGTTTATTTCCTTTTACGCATTAATGTTTTATTTTATTTATTCAAGAGCAACTGAATATATTTGCTAGGCTGTCAGAATTCAGAGTCTATATTTTTGCCATTCTGAAGCTGATTTTACCAGTGAAAAATGTGAAAATGTAGACTTGTTTATAAGCAACAGGATACAAATAACCATACAATCCAAAGGTGATAACCCTTTCCTGATTTTCCCAACATTTTGCTGAAGATGCACCTAAAAAGTCTGTTTTAACGGCTTTGTTTGAGTCAGATTGGCTTTTCTCCCTGTATGAGTCAATGGAAATGCAAAAGAAGAATGGAGCAGGTTTATGCAACTTAGCAGGAGGTTAACTGCAGGTCAGAAGGAGGTTTCTGCACTTGTAAAGACATTAAGATGAAATTCATCCCATAGAAATATTCTAAAATGATCTCAGATGCAGGCTAAATGTACCTAAATGTGTGCTGAATTTGGCCATCAACACTAGACCTTTATGTGTTTGGGACTTATGAGTAAAACACCTACTAGGTGGATAAAATGTTAACATAATGACACAAAAAGCATGAAGGTAAAGTGTTGATATGTGAAGAATGTGTAGAAAGTGGGAATTTTGCAGATTGTTGAAAATGTCAGATCAAGGTAACTGAGAGAAGCAGATTAAACTTGTCTAATCTGGGCATGTGTGGGAGGAACAGATCAAAATTGTCTAATCATTGTCTAATCATGTCATATGTGGGAGGAGCAGAGTGGGACATGTCTGATGAAAGGCAGAAGTGAGATGAGCTGATGAGAAGAGCTGAATTGAGATGTGGAAAGTGCCTTGAAACAGAGGGGACTTTAGAAGGTCAGTCCAATGACAAATGTAGTAGGGACCAAGGGAGAGAGCATTAAAGCAGGGAGAAATGGAATAGAGAGAGGAGGTGGATAATAGACACAATAAGTGTTAGCAAGAAGAAATAAGTATTAGCAAGGAGAAGGCATGAATGAGTGTGACATCAATAAGGACTGAACATCTAAGAAGTAGGATGATAGCTAATGTGGAGCGGTCAATGGGCCAGTTGGGCACTAGAACAGTGATTGGTTGGATTTTGATGGACATGTCAGTTTCATCTGTTGGGAAGTTGTAAGTAAAGGTTTTATTTCATGTCAGTGCAGTCAACCTCTCAAGCAATCTACTGAACTAATCTGGATGGACTTGATGGTCCCAGATTTCACAGATTTGTAAAAACCATAACAGTACTTATTTAATGGCAGATGGTTTAAAAACATGTGAACACCGCTCTGCACTTGACACTTTACTGTACATGAAGGTAGTAGAACAAGGAGTATTCATAAATTACTTCAACATTATTACTATTAATTTCCCAGTTTTCCAGCGACTACCTCAGAATGGAAGGATTTCCCAAGGTCTGAATGGCGATCTTTATTTTTCCAATGTTCAGCCAGAGGATTCACGGGATTTTTACATCTGCTATGCAAGATTTAACCTAACTCAGACTATCCACCAGAAGCAACCTATTTCCTTAAAGGTTTTGGCAAGTAAGTTGGAATATTTGTTTGGCAATTGGTATGACTGAATTCCGTAACTTAACTTAGAGTGGTCTATATATAGGATTCCATATTAGCTAGTTGCAAGCATCACTGCAGTGTAAGAAGGATTTTACTGTTGCCAATTAATAAACTGTTACCACTTTAAGGTAATACACATGAGCACGAAATAAAGTATCTTCTTTTAGTTTGCCTTAAAGAGAGATACCTTCAGCAATCTCCAAAACTCTGCTGTCATGGTTAAATGCCAGTCCATTCTGACAGGCAAAACTATGGACCTTCCTGATACTCAGAAGCTAAATGCTGCTACATATTATCACAAGTTTCGTCTGAACAAATATTTAATTTTCACAATAGAATGATTTGATTTCTGTTACTGACATTTAAGAAAAATGTAAACTAAAAATCTATGAAACAAACAGTTTGGCTTTGCTTTTTCATTAAAGGTCATCTTGAGATTTTAAAGGTAGCATAAATCTCTATGGGATGAGCACTTAAAAAGAAAAAGTATTTTATCAGTGTGCTTAACAGCTGTAAATCTGGAGGGCATTAAACCAGTTGTAGCATTACCAGTATCCTGGCAGTGCTACAGAACACTTCACTGGACTGAAAACAATATGCTACTGACATTCTAAGTACAGTTTGATTTTGTTTCCTTTCTGAGCTTACTTCAGGCATACCCCACATTTAAGTACACAATGGGTTTTATTTACTAAAGCTGGAAAGCCCAAAATCAGGCTCACTTCTGCATAGAAACCAATGAGCTTCTAACCCCAGCTTGTTCAATTAAGCCTGGTAATAAAACCTGGAAGCTCATTGGTTTTTATCCAGAAGTGAGACAGATTTTGCGCTTTCCAGCTTTAGTAAATAAAACCCATTGTGTACTTAAAAGTGGGGTATGCCTGTAATATTTCTGATAGTGTTGGAATATTTATTGTGCACATCAATCCACTGGCACACACATGGGTGTGTGTGTTTTAAATGTATGTATACAAAAAAAGTCACATCACCATTAGATCGGCGCACATATTCTCATTTCAAGTCCTGTAATAGTTCTGCCTGATGCCTGAGAGAACCCAGGCATTTATCCATTACAGTGTTCTAGAACCCACATTGTGTGTGTGTGTGTGTGTGTGTGTGTGTGTGTGTATGTGTATATATATATATATATATATATATATAAGATTTGCATTTTTTTATACATTTTCAGTTGGCGTATTTCACAAGCAAAGCAATTGGAATTTCTGTTTTCACTTTTTTCACCATTGCTGCCTGATTTTTTATTTATTTTTATTACTGTGCTAATATGTATGCGATCATCGTCCATTATGAAATATTGTTCTATTTCTTTTAGCGGATTCTATGAATGAAACTATAGCTGCTAATTTAACTGACACTGATTTTTATGGTGGTGAGTTGTGTTGAAAAGAAAAATAGCATCTATTATCATAATATAATTAGTTAAATAATCCTTATTTAATCCATCTAACATAATTATTTCACTTTTTCTTCCTCCCTGTCTGTGTCATAGTACAACCTGTATTAAATTCTACTTTTAATAGAACACCCAAATTTGGGTAAATATAACTAATATTTCTTTGTATGTTGAATTAGAGATCTTTTTTGCAGATGTGAAGGGGGAGGAAAACAAGATAAATATTATGAACATAGGTGTTTGATAAGAATATGGTATTATCCAGGTATAGACTGATGTCGTAATGAGCTTTCTAGTTTATACTGTTGTAACCCCCTAATAAATATGAAGATGAAAGTTGCACATAATGCAGCATGCAGGATTTCCAGCTTTTCATGCAAAATATGGACTCCCATGAGGGATATACACTTCTTTCAGAGAGAGACACATCTCTTTGGACTTCATTCCAGAAAGAATATCAGATGAAATACCGCTGGGCCTTTTTTTGCTCTTATGCACAAACCATAAATCAGTAATGATGACTTATAACTTTAAAATGATTCACGCAGAAGGACAAAGGAGAGTGAGTCAAGGCTAATGAAACATTTTTATAAATACCAAACAGTTAAAAACATTTGTTTAGAGGCCATGAGTAAGTAGTGATTTGCATCAGTCATACATTTTGAACCCATTTGCAAAACAATTATATTTTAATTAGCCATAAGCCAGCCATAGCAGGGATTGGCAGAGATTCGAACCATGTATGAGCAGGCTGATCAACTTGGGGTACAACCAGAATGTCAGATTTTTAGGATGCCATTATTGCCAGTGGCTATAGCCCCCAGCAATAATCACAGTGTTCTCCCTGCCTTATATATCTTTTCTTAATTCATGGTTCTACATATTGCAGATTGCTGTTAATTATACATACAAACAGCCAGGTGCATAGAGGTATACTGTCACAGGTATTCTACAAGATTATCAAGCTGGGATATGGTCTGCAATTCTCCACTTTTAATAAATACAACACCTAGCCATTTAATGTCTAAACCGCTGGCAACAAAAGTGAATACACCCGAAGTGAAAATGTCCAAATTGGGCCCAAAGTGTTAATATTTTTTGTGGTCACCATTATTTTCCAGCACTGCCATAACCCTCTTGGGCATGGAGTTCACCAGAGCTTCACAGGTTGCCACTGGAGTCCTCTTCCACTCCTCCACGACGATATCATGGAGCTGGTGGATGTTAGAGACCTTGCGCTCCTCCACCTTCCGTTTGAGGATGCCCCACAGATGCTCAATAGGGTTTAGGTCTGGAGACATGCTGGGCCAGTCCATCACATTTACCCTCAGCTTCTTTAGCAAAGGCAGTGGTCATCTTGGAGTTGTGTTTGGGGTCGTTATCATGTTGGAATGTTGCCCTGCGGCCCAGTCTCCAAAAAGAAGGGTATGATGCTCTACTTCAGTATGTCACAGTTCATGTTGGCATTCATAGTTCCCTCAATGAACTGTAGCTCCCTAGTGCGGGCAGCACTGATGCAGCCCCAGACCATGACAATACCACCACCATGCTTCACTGTAGGCTAGACCCACTTGTCTTTGTACTCTTCACCTAGTTGCCACCACACACGCTTGACACCATCTGAACAAAATTTGTTTATCTTGGTTTCATCAGACCACAGGACATGGTTCCAGTAATCCATGTCCTTAGTCTGCCTATCTTCTGCAAACTGTTTGCTTTCTTGTGCATCATCCTTAGAAGAAGCTTCCTTCTGGGACGACAGCCATGCAGACCATTTTGATGCAGTGTGTGTTGTATAGTCTGAGCACTGACAGGCTGACCCCTCACCCCTTCAACCTCTGCAGCAATGCTGGCAGCACTCATACGTCTATTTCCCAAAGATAGCCTCTGGATATGATGCTGAATACGTGCACTTAACTTCTGTGGTCGACCATGGCGAGGCCTGTTCTGAGTGGAACCTGTCCTGTTAAACTGCTGTATGGTCTTGGCCACCATACTGCAGCACGGTTTTAGGGTCTTGGCAATCTTATAGCCTAGGCCATCTTTATGTAGAGCAACAATTATTTTTTACAGATCCTCAGAGAGTTCTTTGCCACGAGGTGCCATGTTAAACTTCCAACGACCAGTATGAGAGAGTGAGAGCGATAACACCAAATTTAACACACCTGCTCCCCATTCACACCTGACTAACGAGTCACATGACACCAGGGAGGGAAAATAGCTTTTCACTTAAGGATGTACTCACTTTTGTTGCAAGCGGTTTAGACATTAATGGCTGTGTGTTGAGTTATTTTGAGGGGACAGCAAATTTACACTGTTATATAAGCTGTACACTCACCACTTTACATTGTATCAAAGTGTCATTTCGTCAGTGTTGTCACATGAAAAGATAAAATATAATATTTACAAAAATGTGAGGGGTGTACTCACTTTTGTGAGATACTGTATATACATACACAGTGTTAGACAACTGTCCATTTAGCTGTGTGTGTATATATATATATATATATATAATGATCATCCCTGAGGAAAGATAAAAGATGCAGCGCTCTCAACTGAAGCAATCCAATCCTAGTGTGCAGTCTGCAGCACAGGTGCCAAGGCTCAGTGTATCTTCCCACACTAAATACAATATATAAGAGAGAAGAGTCAGCAACTCCAAAGTCCTTGATGCAAAAATGTATTGGCTACATATGAGCATTAAAAAGCAAATGGCTAACGCATTTCGGCGTGAGCCTTAGTCATAGCAGACTGCATCTGCTATGACGAAGGCTCGCGCTGAAATGTGTCAGCTGTTTTCTTTTTACTGCTCATATGTAGCCAATACATTTTTGCATCAAGGACTTTGGAGTTGCCGGCTCTTCTCTCTTATATAGGATCATCCCATTATCACTGGTCTTGCCATCTGCGGTGCCAGAAGCAATCCTGAATAGGGTAATTAATAGTCCTACAATACCTTTATTTTTCTATTCTTAGTTTTCAGTCCAGCGGTATTGATGCATTTCCAACTATGATAAGTACTCTGTATATTCTGTAGACATATGTTATCAAGAGAGGGAAAAGAGTACTTTTCTGAGCAACGTAAATAACACAAAGGGGTCTATTTATAGATGTTTTTACATGACTTTTCCTCAGGATCCACATGTTTTTTTTTAAATTAAACCCAATTAAAAATGGGAGAAAATTGGGAGAGTCTTGTGTACGCCCAAAGTGAACGTCCAACTGATAAATAATTACAAGGGGAGGTGACTGGGGTTCTTTTCTGTGTGTTTTTTTCTTTCTGCAACCATGAGTTTTATGAAAGAAAATCGCTCAAAATCTCTCGCAATGCTATTGTGTTCTACCGGTGGGGGGAGCGAGAGCCTTACCGGGCAGAAGAACACAATGACTACTACTGGCAGCTGCCATGGGAGGTAACCACATTCCAAATATCCGACAGGAAGTCGATCAAAGGATCAAGTTTAGTACAACCAGCCTACCCATACATAGATCAAATCTCAGCTGGCCCCTGTTGAACCAGCTGAGATTCGATCCATGTGTGGCCAGCTTAACTGTACATAAAGAGCAGAAGAAGATGGGGTATTTCCACTAGAAGTGTCCTTTAAAGAGCAGTTCCAGGCAACATGTGAATCCAGTTTGTGAACTGAGAAAGCTAAGCAGCAAACACTGAAACTTTGCTGCAGAGAGAAATAGGTACAGAGAGAAATAGGTAGGCTGTCATCGCTGATTTTTGCTTCTTAAACCGATAATTGCCTGACTGTCATGATGTTCTAATGGTTTCAATACTTTCTGTGTCACTGACCAGTGACCAATATTTAGATTAGCTGTTTTGACTTTACTATGACTTTAGTGTCTGGATGCTTGCTCCTGGTATTAAAGTAAGGCAACTAAGCATTTTTGCAGGAGGTCAGCAAATGCAGGCCCCTTACAGAAAATATTTGTTGGTAATCCGTTACTGAGAGAGATGTTTCAGTTCTGACATTTTGATACATAGGGCTTTCTGTTCATGAAATTTTGAAGCATTCCCTAGCAGCTTTGGTGTCAGAATTATGAAACTCTTTGTAGCTGAAAAGAAACACAAAACATTGCTGACCACCCAAAAAAAAAAATTCAATCCAGTTAAGGTGCAAGTTATACTTGTACTGCCCGTTGTGCGGCAGCTCTACAAAGTGGGATTGATTTACTAAAGTCAAATAGAATATGCACTTTGGAAAGTGCAGTTGCTCCAGAGCTTGAAATGAGGTAAAGCTTAACTTTGCAAAGAGTACCCAATCACATGCAAGGAATATAAAAAAAAAAACATTTTTGCTTGCACATGGTTGTATGATGGAAGTCAGCAGAACTTCTGCTTATTTACTAATCCCTGGAGAAACTGCTTTTGCAGAGTGCAACGGCACTTTGCAAAGTGCACAGTCCATTTGCCTTTAGTAAATCAACCCTAATATGTATAGCTGTCAGAAGAGGTTGATTTCAGTAAAACATACTTTATACGTTTCATTGTGAAGCTTTTACTACCTGTTTGGGATTCCATAATATTTTGCAGATCCAAAGCTATGTATTGCCCAAAATTATCATAATAAAGTGAATGTCATACTTAATAGTCTAGGGACCAAAATAAAAGATGGTAATGCCACAGGTTCTGGTCGCTGTCTAATACCCCTCCAGTCTATACTAGCACAGATCCTAAAATAAAATTAAACAGGAAGTTTGAAAACTGTAAACAAAAGGTCAGTATCACATTATAAAATATTAGTATCTGGGTGATGGGCATTATATGGATTTGAAGTTCAACATAGATAATCACAGAGCTGCTCCAAGATTTGGAAGGATACTGACAATATTGTCTGGATCCACCCAGATGCCTGATCAGCAGCTGGTTCAGCCTCTCAGCGCACTGCTGAGAGCCTGAGCTTATCCACTCCTGCAGCTCCAAAGCTCTGTGCTTCAGTGAGCAATGGATAGGCAGAGCAGAGACTGACAGTCACCACTCTCTGCTCAGAGTAGATCAAGAACTGAGCAATCAGCGGTCATGTGTTTGCTCAGTTCTTGGATTTAGAGTTGGCAGGGGAAAGCTGCAATATGGAGGTATGCATGTTTTTTTCATCATGCTTCTCCTTTAATAAATTATGTGCAGTATGGGAAATGTTGATCATTACATCTAAACTTGTAAAAAACGTTGTTTTTAGCCATTTTTGTTTTATTAAAAAGCAATATTATTTTCGAATGCTTGGTTGTAAATGTATGAGGGGTTTCTGGGAATTTGTTTTAATCTTTTCAGTTTTAAGGCTGAATACTTGAATTCCACAAGGGTCTTATTTCTGTTTTCCAAGCTACATATAGTGTGTCCCAATGTTCGCATAATCAAGTAAAAACTGCATTTCATATTCCCTCTCCTAACCATTGCATAAAAAGCTCCATAAATAAGACATGAGGCTCCACAGGGTGGCTTATGCTAATTATTCTGTGATAGTTCATTAAAAAGACAGCTAATCCAGGTCTGTCACTCGCACTTCTTAATTTTCTCTTGGACGTTTTTTAGTCTTTTTTAGAAATATGATATTCTACTACATTAAAACCACTGAAAAAAATTAAGCAGGAAATATAATAAATGCAGACTAGTCAACCGTATTCCAATTTCTTTATCTCTTTCCCATTTCTCTGTAAGTAGAATACTGATTAACATTTAATAAATCCTAGGTACATCTCTGCATGCCATCTATAACTATTATTCTCTCTTGCCCTATCTAATCGCCTCCATATGTAATTATTTCATTATTTTGTTACATCAGTAATATTTTGTAATTCTTTCTTTTTTGTCTTTATCCACTAGACAGCCCTGCAGATCATAGAAGTCCATCACTTTTGGTTCCTACTGGCCAAACAAGTAACATAACTGTGCTCAGAGGGGAAGTTCTGCTGCTGGAATGTATTGCTGAAGGACTGTAAGTTGCTTGCAAGTTTTACTGAATATGCTGTACTGTGACTAAGAAAGCCATAAGTAACAAACATTGTATACAATTTTTATATGACAGTTTTGTCTGAAAAGAATTTCCATGGTTTGGATGCACATGTCCAGATAATCCAGATCCTGTTGTGTACTTGCATATGGACCCTATGTATGGAAAGTGTGCCAAAAACGACCTTTCTTGACAATAGCATCTAAACAGCTCCCAAATGTCATTTGTATGAGGCGGGTTTAAAATAAACTAGAGCCTAAGTTTAGGTAAACTATGCCTGCCCCCCCCCCCCCAAGGAAGTTAATATGTGGGCATCTTTACAAAGTATATTTACAAATTTTAAGATGGTTCAGATTAGGAGTTGGCTAGAAATAATTGAGCTTCAATGTGGAAATTCATATATGATTTTACAATTTGACCAAAGATGCACTTTAGGAATATTTTTTGTCTTGCAAGCCTTTAACCCTTTCATGACTAAGCCTATTTCTGATATTTGGTGTTTACAAGTTAAAATCCGTATTTTTTGCTAGAAAATTACTTAGAACCCCAAACATTATATATATATATATATTTTTAGCAGAGAATCTAGAGAATAAAATGGCAATTGTTGCAATATTTTATGTCACACGGTATTTGTGCGTAATTTTTTTAAATGCAATTTTTGGGAAAAAATACACTTTCATGAATTTCTAAAAAAACGAAACAGTAAAGTAAGCCAATATTTTTTTTGTATAATGTGAAAGATGATATTACGCGGAGCAAATCGATACCAAACATGTCACGCTTTAAAATTGCGCACACTCGTGGAATGAGGACAAACTACGGTACCTAAAAATCTCCATAGGCAACGCTTTAAAAAAAAAATTTTGACGGTTACCAGGTTAAAGTTAGAGGAGGTCTAGTGCTAGAATTATTGCTCTCGCTCTGACGATTGCGGCAATACCTCACATGTGTGATTTGAACACCGTTTACATATGAGGGCACGACTTCCGTATGCGTTTCCTTTGCTGCGCGAGCTCGCGGGGCGCTTTAATTTTAATTTTAATTAATTAATTTTTATTATTTAAAAAAAATAATAATTTTGATCACTTTTATTGCTGTCACAAGGAATGTAAACATCCCTTGTGACAGTAATAAGTGGTGTTAGGTACTCTTTATGGGGGGCTCAGGAAGTCTAAAAGACCTTAAATCCCTCCTTTGCACTTCAAAGTATTCAGATCGCCGAAAACGGTGATTCTGAATACTGTATATTTTTTTAAAACCGGCAACATTGGCAGCCGAGTAAACCGGAAGTGATGTGAGGTTGCTTCCATGTTTACAGAGAGAAGACTGGAACGAAGCAGTTTCCGGCTTCGTGCCAGTCTGTCTCTAGCTGCCGGAAGTGGCGGATCGAGGACCGGGTCTCCCGATGGGATGGGAGGTCCGGTAAGAGCGGCGGAAGGCGTCGGGAGGGAGTAGGCGTCGGGAGGGGGTGGGCGTCTCCCGCTCCTCCGGGATAACAACCAAGCGGCCTTAGCCGCATCGGTTGTTATGCCTGGAAAGCTGACTGGCCGCTCTAAAAAAACGGTACCGGGATAAGGCTTGCAGCTAAAGCTAAAGCCGAGGCCGCATATATGCGTACGCTCGGCGCGAAGGGGTTTTTATTAGTTCACAACATATTTACTGTAGATATTCCAAATTCACCAAGTTTATATGCAGTTAAAATACATTTTTGTCGCAGCCCCGGAATTTGAGTTAGGCTAATTTGTCCAAAGAAGTACTTGCATGGTTTTAGAATGATAGAAAAGCAGGCTGTGTGTCCATTATCCAATTACCTATTCAGGACCAAAAACTTCCTCTGGTAGTCAACTTTCTGCATTGCTGGTACTGCTGCTACCTACCTGAAATATAGACATGGAGCAGAGGCTAGGTGAGCAGTGTGAAGAGGGGGATTTATTTGAAACAAAGATAAGCAATATAATAAAACGTCAAAGTAGGAAGAATGTTTATAATGCATATACATTCATATGTTTTATATCAGGGATATGCAATTAGTGGACCTCCAGCTGTTGCAGAACTACAAGTCCCATCACGCATAGCAAGACTCTGACAGCCACAAGCATGACACCCAGAGGCAGAGGCATGATGGGACTTGTAGTTTTGCAACAGCTGGAGGTCCGCTAATTGCATATCCCTGTTTTATATTGATTCAGAATCCTGCAATGCGCAGAAATAAACTTCCCTTTTCCAGATGTGTGGTGGTGCCATTCATTCCTAATGGCACCCCCACGCATCTGCAAACAAGCTAATTTTCACGCATTTGGTGTGGCACATTGTCTTAAAAAGGTCAGGGACTTTTTTTGAGCGTTTTTGATTCATAGGGCAGCCAATTGAAATGAACAAGCGAAAGAAAGAGGTTGGGACTTTGAATGAAGCATGCAAATTAGGAAGCAAGAATGAGCTGTATTGGTTTTGATAATGTTAAATTTAATATATAATTGTGTAATATTCATTAAATTTAACATTATAAAACCAATACAGCTCATTCTCGCTTCCTAATTTTCATGCTTCACTCAAAGTCCCAACCTCTTTCTTTCGTGTCAACAGGGATGGAGGCAATCTGACAAAATTGTCTTAGGCCTCACACAAAGTCCCAACCCCTTTCCATTCTATATTGAAATGAACAAGCTGCCCTGCATGTGATGCGAAGTAACGCGAGGAACCACAGGCTTGCTCTGATGGTGTGAACGGAGCCTAAGGCTTGATTCACACCTATGCATTTTTAGTGCATTTTGAAGATTTGCACTACAGAAGTTGTTTCATAGGAAACCACGTTAAATGGACTGTAGTGCAAATCTTCAAAATGCAAAAAGCACTAAAAATGCATAGGTGTGAATCCAGCCTTAGATCAGGATATGTAATTACAGAGGTCACCCGCAGCGCAACCTGTTGGTAAAACGTTGATGTTCTTCTTTGTATAATGATGTTCAAGGAGCATTCTCGAAGCAGTGTAAACATTGTTACAAGGGTCCAGCTGTTTTTTAGTAGAGTGTATTGAGGGCGAAAATCTTCTGATTTTTTAATGAAAAATGGTTAAAACTGTTAAACCAGAATAAATGCCCCTTAAACTTATTTATACATTTATATACAAACATGCCAGTTTTACATTATGTTTTAGTAACTGTAGATACTGCTACAAGCGCAGTGTATTGATTCACCTGGTATATGTTCATTGGTAGTTGCAGGATCTTTTTATTGGATATGTTTATAAATAAAACAATAGCAGTTTTAAGATGTGTCTTTTCCAGGCCGGCTTAGCTTTCCTCTCTGATCTTCTTTATTGTCATGGAAACTGCAGCCTCATCTGACAGGCGCCTGCTTTGAAATATCAGGCTCTTCTCGGGGAGATTCAGAGATGTTGCTGCCAGGTGGAAAGCACTGTTTTTCTACATGTAGGTCTCATACCTGACCTGTCAAAACACAACCATTGTCTTTGATTAAAACAAATTATGCTGGAAAGCATCTCCAGCCCCGACTGTAGACATCCCTTCAGGAGCTACTTCCAGGAACTGTGTGTAGTAATAAAAAGGATGACTGAGGATTCTCCTGTAATTGCCCTGCTGGGGCTTCACTAAAAACTTTAGGGATATCAGTGGTAATGTATTAGTACAAAGCTGAGGTATAAATGACAATTACTGAAACAATATGTTAGCTCTGCCATTTAAAATATAATGGGATATGATCACCTGAATTCATTTGAATTCTGCAGACACTGGTTTGTGAATGTCAGAATCTAGTAATGATGCGGTTCCAACCACCATCATTAACTGTATTGCTATGGGGTAATAAGACTCTCTAACCACAGTACGTGCACACTGTATGCCAGCACTTGCAAAGTATTAGTGGTCTATTAAGACAGCTTAAACACTTTGAGGTTTGAAATTGATCAATGTTTTTTTTTCTATATTACCTCTATCTATTAAACCTGTTGCCGTATGTCTTAGGCTGACACCCTATTCCAGCAGCATCTTCATATGCCATCAAACAGCTTTACAAGCCAATGAATTAATTTACTAAAGGCAAATAGACTGTGCACTGTGCACGTAAGTCCACACGTGTGTGCTCATGCATGTGTGCATACGTGTTGAGTAATGTTGCATGTAAAGTTATGCCGCATACACACAATAGGAAACTCCATCAACAAAACCGTGGATTTTTTTCCGACGGAATGTTGGCTCAAACTTGTGTTGCATACACACAGTCACACAAATCTTGTCGGAAATTCCGAATGTCAAGAGCGCGGTGACGTACAAGACGTATGACAAACCGAGATCAATGAAGTTTAATAGGCAGTTCGGCTCTTCTGCTTGATTCTAAGCATGCGTGGGTTTTTGTGCATCGGAATTGCATACAGACGATCAAAATTTTCGACAAGAACTTTTCTTGACGGAAAATTTGAGAACCAGCTCTCAAATTTTTGTGGCCGGAAATTCCGACAGCAAATGTCTGATGGAGCCTACACACGGTCAGAATTTCCAACAAAAAGCTCACATCGGACATTTGTTGTCGGAATTTCCAATCGTGTGTACGCGGCATTAGACTTTTATACCTGAAAAAAATGTGTGCTTTTATGTGCATTACACATGCATTAGCCTGGCTGGTACAATGTTCTTGATAGAATGGCACGATCAATAAAATTATTTATTTTTCTTAACAGGCCAGGCTTTTAATTTATGTTCATAGAGCATGTACAAAAATTAACTGCACTATAAGAAACAGGTGGTAAGAAACTGTAGACATTTTTTTTTTTCAGCTAGCCTACAGAAAAAAAAATCATAAGGAATGCCTACTTTGATAGAACTCCATAGAAAAAAATGTGTTTACTACTAGTCTTTGGATGATTATTATAGTTTCAAGTAAACTTGAACTATTGGGTGATTCCTGTAATTCCCTTGGATGACAGAAGAAGAAAAATGTGAAAAGTTTTTACAAACATGCTTGATTTGACTAAATGAGCTTACATTTTTAAAATATGGTCTTTAAGCAACCAAATTATTATTTTCTTCTGAGCTGTCAATGACAGAAGGTCAGAAAGAAACACCTCCTTAGTAATGCACTCCAATACCATAGTGTCCTGCACTCCATATTTTTTCTGCTGGTGGTTTCAAATGATGTGTCACTCAGTTTAAATTGCCTAGCACAAGGGAATAATGTATTACCCTTCTCTAAATTATTCATTTGTTATCTATTATAGGGAAGTTCTCTTTTTCATCATGTTGGTAAAGTTTGGACAATGAAAAGAGATTATAACTGTGTGCTAATTACAAAAAAGAGAAAGTGTAAGAAATCAAAGCAGAAAATGAGGCTAGTTTAAGAAGCTGAGAATGTATGCTTAATTTGTATGTCCAGTCATGTGCAGATCAAATACAAAACATTAATTTTCTTTTAACGTAATTGGATAGTTGAAATTAATTAATTTTCTGAGTGAATACTCTTAACTCCTTTAGTAAATCGGCCTCATAGTGTAGCACATATGTTTGACTTTCTTGTAAAATTGGCACATTGGAGTTGCACATGCTGGAAAAAAAGTGATAAGTTGGAGGCTGTATCTTATATTTCAGTAGTGTCCTTATTTTTAACAAAATCTAAAACTTCCACATTTAAGAAATTAGATAGCCAAAAAGTTAGAGATTTTTAAACTATGTGGCGGGGGGGAAGGTGGGGATCAGAGGAAGCAATAACCATTAGTGGGCAAATGTCAGAGGGTACTACTGGAGGCATTAGTGGTAGTATAACCAGAAATACCTAAACCAAAGGTGAGTAGGTTGGCATTATCCAATGGCAGCCTTCAGAACAACTGAGGGGCAAAAAAGAAGTGCCCCTACAAAATTAAGAGGCATGTACACAAATTCTAGAAGCTTAGCTAATAAAACCAAAAAACTGGAGCTGCTGATACATGAGGAGGATTTTGACTTCGTGGGAATATCAGAAATTTGGTTTGACAGCTCACATGACTAAATAGAAATGATTAGCTACACACCAACATCTGTCCAACACGTTTATTGAAAAACTGCCACCAGGACTATGAGAACGGACCAAAGGGTGACGACGTTTACACCCAGAGTCCTTACATAACTTAGCTAGACTGTTGTTCCTAATTGTTATGGACAGCGTACTGACTGGAATGGTACCAGCTGATTGGTGAAAAGCCAACGTGGTTCCAATATTTAAAAACAAATACCTGGAAACTACAGGCCAGTCAGTCTAACATCGATAGTATGTAAACTATTAGATGGGATTTTAAGCCCACCTGCCCCAAAGCACCCACCCCCCCATGTTAAGGGCATGCGGCCTGGTATGGTACAGGAGGGGGGGCGCACACTTGTCCCCTACCTTTTGTGACCTGCTGCTGCATGCTCAGATAAGGGTCTGATGTGGATTTGGGTGGGACCCCACGCCGTTTTTTTCATGATTTTTTTTTGCCAGCTGACGACTCTTACACTGTAGAGTGTGTTTACAGTGTATTTAAAGAAGAAAAAATAAACCATAAAATGCATAAAAACTGCATGCTAAAACGCATAAAAAATGAGGGTTTAAAAACGCACTGCAAAAATGTGCCTGAAAAACACATCAAGTGCAGCCTGTATAGACGTGAACCTAGAATAAAGGAACAACAGCTCCAGCATGAAATTGCTGCGACAGATGTGAGTGGATTGCCCTTCTGGAAGCTCACATTAGAAATCCAGCGGAGCAAATTGCAACACTGGGCAGAACTGACAACCTTGAAAGGGGTCTTTTGCTCACTGAGCAGGTGGTTAATGGGATTAATGTGGAGGGTGGAGGGTTAAGGCAGGATCATCAGGTAGGAAGATGGGTTACTGTAGTCAGAGGGAGTGGTAGGGGCTCACAGAAAAGGAAGCTGGCCCTGGGTTTGAGTACCCAAACAAATTTGCCAAGTTGAGTGAAGATGTGGTGGTGGTAAACTCAGAGGTGGCAGCCCTAGATGTCACTGCTACCCCTAACCACCGGGAGAGCAACTCATCTAGTAGGGGTGGTGAGGGTAGTGCAGGAAGGCCTAGACCAGGAGTAGGCAACCTCGGCACTCTAGCTGTGGTGAAACTACAAATCCCATTAGGCCTCTGCCTCTAGGAGTCATGCCTATGATTGTCGGGGTCCTGCAATGTTTCATGGAGCTTGTAGTTTCAAAACAGCTGGAGGGTCGAGGTTGCCTACCCCTGGTCTAAACCGTTGGTGGTAATAGAGGATTCTTTAATCCGAGTGACTCATTGAACAATTTGTTGCCAGGATCGCCTGAACCGAATGGTTTGCTGTCTCCCTGGTGATAGGGTTCGACACGTGGTGTGCCAGGTTGATAAATTACTGGGAGGGACTAGGCATGACCCAGCTGTTTTGGTCCATGTTGCAACCAATTACAGAATACATCGAAGGTTTCTAGAGCACTGGGCTGTCTTTTCATTGTGGTACAACCTATATGCTAAATATGGTTTGCACCTAAATGGAAGGGGGTCTGCTGTCCTGGGGGAGTGTCAGGTCACCTGAAGCCAGGTGACAGATGCACACCGTTGGGGTCAGGAGTGCACCGCTAAGGTAGTGAACCCTATAGCTGACTGCTGCAGATGGAACACTGGGTGATTAAGGAAGGCAGGTCCACTGGAGCACTAACAGGGATCCCACAGGGAGCTAGAGCCTAAGATTCCCCAGGGCGCAGAGTCTAAGAGCCAGCAGGTGTTCACCAGAGCCTCTAGTGGTGAGGATGGACTACGCTGCAGCTGACTCCAGGTCCCGGCCCCCAGGGTCTCCCAGCTGATGCTCACAGTAGGCTATAGGAGGAAGCTACAGGTCGGGTGACTAGCAGACAAGGATAAATGGAGAACAAGCCAAAGGTCAAGGGTCCACAAGCACGCAGGGATGGTCGAGAAACGTGCCAAAGGTCAGGGTCACAAGCAGGCGGGGATGGTCGGGAACACGCCAAGATCGGTAACAGAGACAAACGTAGAGCACACAGCAAGCGGGAAACCAAACACACAATATTGCACGGCCGCCTTGCAGTGCACAGTTTAATATAGTGTTCCCTGATAGTGCCTGGGGTGGAGCCATGCTTAGAGGAGAGATTATTTAAGCAGCCAGGTGAGAGTGGCTGGCCTCTAAGGTGAACACATGGAGAAGGGATAAGCTGAGAGACAAACATTACTGCAGAACCATGACAGGGAGAGGTTTATGGAAAGTCTGGAAGAGTATTTAAACTTTGATTGAGGGTTAGGGTGAATTATATTATAATGGGTCATTCCCTAATGGTGGGTGGAGTGAGGGAAGATGAGAGGAGGGCTATGGTGGGTGAAAAGAAGGTTCCCATGTTACAAACAGCCATTGGAAATGGTACTATTTGTACTACAATTTTTTTTATGCAAAATACATGTACAAAATGTGACAATGAATTAAAGTGTTTGTTCACCAATGCCAGATTTCTGCCAAGCAAAATGGGTGACAAACAGGAACGAACAAGTCTTCTGGACTGCAGCACTCCAAAAAATAAAAGCCTTTCATAGCCTTTCATAGCTATGAATAAGCACTAGCATAGTGCGAAACATGTTAGCCCGATTTTTTTGACCTGTGTGCCGTGATGTATAGCATGTATTTTGGATTCCTTATTTTAAAATAAAGGCTTTTATTTTTTGGAGTGCTGCAGTCCAGAAGACTTGTTCGTTCCTGTTTGCTGTCAATAGCATTGCTTGCACCCTCGGCTGCTGGGAGGAGGTGATTTGAAGGATTTCCACACCTGAGCGGCTCCCTTTCTCCTGTTTCTCATAAATTTCTGGAAGCAAAATGGGTGAGTTGGAGGCTTTGTTGCACAAAGAGAACTATGATTTAATTTGTATTGCCTAATATTGGCTTCATTCTTCACATGACTGGGCTATTAATATTCCTGGTTATGCTCTCTGGAGAGACCAGGTAAATCGCAAAGGTGGTGGTGTCTTTCTTTATCGTACATCATGGGACACAGAGCCTTAAGTAATTTACTTAATGGGTAATAGGCCTACCTTCAGGTGTTGACACTGGTAAACCCTAATTAAGGAAGTTTACTCCCTATATAACCCCTCCTCCTTCCAGGAGCACATCAGTTTTTTCGCCAGTGTCTAAAGGTGTTGGTCACGAGTGAAGATGTGCTCTGAGGAGCTCCAGGAGGGATCCATGCTGGATTTAAATTCCTCCATAAAAAGAAGCCAGATCCACCACAGTGCCACTGTGGCCTAAATGGATGGTACCTGGGACCTCGTATCCGAAGCACAAGGTTTTGCCTGTAACGCCTCTCTTTGTAGGGCTGGACCCCAGGAAACCAGGGCTTAGCTCTTGTTACATTACCTATTTGCTTCCTGATGGGGTGCTATACATGGCCCAAGGCAGTGGAAATCCCTTTTCAGGGACCCCCATCCTTGAAGGTTTGGCTAAACACAGCCCACCGTGATGGGTGAAAGCTGGATTTTTTCTGTTAATTCAGAAAATCCTGCGACGATGATAAGGTAAGGAAGAAACTTAGGTATTTTCAATGTCTATGTATTTCTTCCATTAAGGAAAAGAGATTGTCATGCCTTTAAAGTCTCCTCTAGAGGGAGCCTATGCACTTACCATACTCTGTCGTCTTCACTAAGCTCAGTCCGTGCTTGATTGGTACAGCAGGTGGAAGGGAGATTCTTACCAAGGTAAGATAAAGCCTTTTAAAAGAGTTTTTTCCCCCCTCTGATGGGACCAATGGGTTAGGGAGACAGCAGCGCTGCACCCCCCTTACTTACCGCCTCCCCCCGCCGTGGGAGACGCAGAGGTCCCGCTATGTACCACGATAGGATTGTCTGGCTGTTTTTTTGTTTCTCTGCCTCATTGCAGTCTCTGCTCCCCTCCCCCTCCCCTTCTCTTGTTTGGTCAGGGATCCATAATAAAAAAAAATAAAAAAAAAATTTAAATGGAAAAAGGGGCGGATTTTTTTCCGGAGGGGGTGGAGCCTAAACGCAGTACCGCGAAAATGGGAAACATATAGCCTTGTCAGTCTCTCCTCTTCTGCTGAGGAGGAAGCATACACAGAGACACACGAGCTGTGAGACACGTATGGGTTGCACTGGCATTCCTGATTCAGGAAAGACACTCTTTTCAGCACTAGGCTGAAACTTTATAGCGGCTTTTAAAGTCATGACTATTTACAGCGATTTAGTGCAATTTGTATAGCGCCTCTGTTTTTGTACTTAGGACTATGCCTACCAAAAAAGACACCTCAAGGGCCAAAAAAGCAAAGATTTCACCCCCAGGCATTGAGACTTCTAGCTGTAATTCCATGCTGTCATTCTCGCCTGAATTACCAATTATGGCAACACAGGGTGAGCCATTGGAACAAATTGATGGTGCAACTGCCTCTCACATCTCAGCACCTAGATATGTGACTGAAGATGCCCTCTCCTCCTCCCTCCAGGGTATGGAAGAAAGATTAGCGGCTTTAATCGCATCCTCTATTCAGAGTGATAAGAAATGTACTAGCCCTTCCCCCACTTTAGCTTTACTAGGGGAACAGTGGACTCGCGATGAGGTGTTACCCTCAATCGATCAGGAAGAAAGACAAACCGATGATTCCTCCTTGGAGGAGACAACGGTAGATGAACCTTTTTCAGCTTCCCAAACTGAGAAATTGCTGATACAATCTCTTACAGAAATGGTTCGCTCCACCTTCATGCTGCCTCTAACAGAGTCTCATGAAAACCCGGCCTCTTCCTTAGGTTCTTTGAAACCTTCCCATGCTTTGCATGCGTTTCCAGCACGTGCATTGCTAGAACAGCTTATTTTTCCGGAATGGGATCATCCGGATAAACATTTTCTCCCTCCTAAGAGTTTTGCAAATCGCTATCCTCTGGAGGAAAGATTCTCCAAAAGATGAAAAGTACCAGCAGTTGACGCTGCGATTTCCAATGTGAATAATAACTTGACTTGTCCTGTAGACAATGCACAAATGCTTAAGGATCCAACAGATAAGAAGTTGGAATCCCTGCTAAAATCTGCCTTTTCCATAGCAGGTGCTGTCACTCAGCCAGCAGTCGCCGCAATAGGCGTCTGCCAATCCCTAAAGGACCAATTTAAATTGGCCCTTAGAGAACTTCCTACACAACAAGCTCGGGATTTGGCTGAACTACCTAAGGCATTATGTTTTGCCATAGATGCCATTAAAGATTCCATTCACCAGGCATCCCGCCTTACGCTTATGCTTGTACATATGCGCAGGATCCTGTGGCTAAAGAATTGGTCAGCTGAAACGCCATGTAAGAACCTCCTAACTGGGTTTCCCTTCCATGGGGAGCGACTTTTCGGAGAGGACTTGGATAAATATATCAAGACAATTTCTATTGGGAAAAGCACGCTTTTACCCGTCAAAAGAAAATACAAACGCCCTTCATTTAAACGGGCCCTTTCCCCTGCGCCAAGGGCTTCCGCCTCTAAGCAGTGGCGACGGCCTCTGCCGTCAGACTCTAGAGGAAGACCTCAGAGTCAGACCCAGGCTCAAAAGAAGCCCTGGGGTAGGAAATCTGCAAAACCGAATCCTAAAGCCTCGTCATGAAGAGGCAACCCCCCTCACCAAGGTGGGGGGAAGACTTCTGCACTTTTCAGAAGTCTGGAAAAGGAGATTCAGGACACATGGGTCATCTCCATGGTAACGCTGGGATACAAGCTGGAATTCCGGAACTTTCCACCATCTCGTTTCCTAAGATCAAGCGTACCCAAGGATCCAGAGAAGAAACAATCTCTGTTTCAAGCACTAGACCGATTAAGATCTCAAGGGGTGATCATACAGATCCCCACAAGGGAACAAGGTCTGGGGTTTTATTCAAATCTTTTCATGGTATCAAAACCAAATGGAGACGTCAGACCCATTCTAGATCTAAGAAAGCTAAATCAATTCCTGAAGATCCGCTCCTTTCGCATGGAGACAATCAGATCAGTAGTTTCTATCCTTCTAGGAGGAGAACTTCTCGTGTCAATCGACATCAGGGATGCATATCTGCATATCGCTATATTCCCTGCTCATCAAAAATTTCTGTGGTTCGAATTAGAACAACAGCATTTCCAGTTTGTAGCCCTGCCCTTCGGGCTAGCCACAGCACCCCGGGTGTTCACCAAGGTGCTGGCCCCACCTCTAGTCAGGTTAAGGGCACAGGGCATAACAATCATAGCGTACCTAGACAATCTATTACTTATAGATCAATCAGTGATTCGCTTGGAGCAAGCTGTACGCACTACAACCGACTATCTGAAAGCATTGGGTTGGATTCTCAATCTGGAGAAATCTTCCTTAATACCGCTAAAAAGACTGGAGTACTTGGGTCTGATCATAGACACAGCCCAGGAAAAGGTGTTCTTGCCTCTAGCAAAGATCAACTCCATAAAAGAATTGGTACGGCGGGTCAGGTCAAATGGCAATCCCTCCATTCGCCTCTGCATGAGGTTACTAGGAACCATGGTGGCTTCATTCGAAGCAGTTCCTTTTGCCCAGTTCCATTCAAGACTGTTGCAAAACAGTATCCTGTCTGCTTGGAACAAAACAATTCAAGCCTTAGACTCGCCAATGCGGCTGTCCCCAAGAGTGGCCCAAAGCCTCACTTGGTGGTTACTAACCCAGAATCTGCTGAAGGGAAAATCCTTCAGACCAGTTATCTGGAAGGTCGTAATGACGGATGCCAGCCTCTCAGGCTGGGGAGCAGTACTAGAAAGGACAACAGTCCAAGGACAATGGTCAAGGACCGAAAGAGGCTTGCCCATCAATATCCTAGAGATTCGGGCAGTACGTCTGGCTCTAAAGGCCTGGACTTCCAGGCTACAGAATTACCCTGTCAGGATTCAATCTGACAATGCCACAGCTGTGGCCTATATCAATCACCAAGGGGGCACCAAGAGTCTCTCAGCGCAGAGAGAGGTGAACCATATTCTAACTTGGGCAGAAAGGAATGTTCCTTGCCTTTCTGCAATATTCATTCCCGGAGTAGAGAATTGTCAGGCAGACTACTTAAGTCACCAGCAGTTATTCCCAGGGGAATGGTCGCTTCACCCCGACATATTTCGGGCTGTTTGCCAAAGATGGGGGACTCCGGACGTAGATCTCCTAGCATCCAGATTCAACACGAAGTTGGTCAACTTTGTGGCCAGAACAAGGGATCCATTCGCATGCGGAACGGATGTGTTGGTGACCTCATGGGATCAGTTCTCACTGATATATGCATTTCCCCCCATCCAGTTGCTGCCTCGACTTCTTTGCAGAATCAAGCTGGAAAGGAAGCCGATTATTCTGGTAGCACCAGCATGGCCCAGAAGGTCATGGTATGCAGAAATTGTAAAGATGGCAGTGGAGGGCCCATGGTCCCTCCCACTACGGTCAGATCTGCTCTCTCAGGGACCAATATTCCATCCTGCCTAACGGTCTCTAAATTTAACGGCTTGGCTGTTGAAACCCACATTCTAAAGAAACGTGGGCTTTCCGGGTCAGTTATCTCCACCCTGATCAATGCCAGGAAGCCAGCTTCCAGAACTATATATTATAGAGTCTGGAAGGCTTATGTTTCCTGGTGTGAATCCAAGGGTTGGCACCCTCGGAGATATATCATAGGCAGAATTCTTGCCTTTCTACAATTAGGGGTAGAGATGAAGTTGGCCTTAAGTACTATTAAAGGCCAAGTCTCAGCTTTATCGGTCTTATTTCAAAGACCACTTGCTACTCATTCTTTAGTCCGGGGCTTTATACAAGGATTAACGCGGCTTAATCCGCCCGTCAAACTTCCCTTGAATCCCTGGGACTTAAACTTAGTTTTGTCTGTGTTACAAAAACAGCCATTTGAACCGATACAACATATTCCCCTAGTCCTTCTGACAAGGAAGTTGGTATTTTTGGTTGCTATATCCTCAGCAAGGAGGGTATCAGAGTTGGCTGCTCTTTCTTGTAAAGAGCCGTATTTAATTTTTCATGAGGACAGAGTGGTACTACGGCCTCGTCCAGGCTTTTTGCCAAAAGTAATTTCAGGTTTTCACCTGAACCAAGATATTGTCCTGCCATCGTTTTTTCCAAAACCATGTTCCAGGGAAGAAAAGTCACTACATTGTCTTGATGTGGTGAGAGCAGTGAAAATCTATTTAAAGAAAACTGCTCAGATTCGTAAGACTGATGTCTTATTTATTCTGCCGGGGGGTCCTAAGAAGGGACAGGCAGCGTCGAAATCCACTGTCGCTAAGTGGATTCGGCAAGTGATAATTCAAACTTATGATTTAAGGGGCAAGATTCCCCTGTTTCGAGTTAAGGCGCACTCTACCAGGTCGGTTAGTGCTTCTTGGGCAGTGCGTCATCAGGCCTCCATGGCTCAGATCTGTAAGGCCGCAACTTGGTCTTCAGTGCATACATTCACAAAATTGTATCAGTTGGATGTAAGGAGGTATGAGGATATTGCCTTCGGGCGCAGTGTGTTGCAAGCAGCAGTGTAGATCCTCAAGTCTGGGTGTAACCTGCGGGTTGTTTCTCCCACCCCTCAAGTGGCATTGCTATGGGACGTCCCATTAAGTAAATTACTTAAGGCTCTGTGTCCCATGATGTACGATAAAGAAAATAGGATTTTTATTACAGCTTACCTGTAAAATCCTTTTCTTGGAGTACATCATGGGACACAGAGGTCCCTCCCCTCTTTTGGGATTTAGACATATTGCTTTGCTACAAAAACTGATGTGCTCCTGGAAGGAGGAGGGGTTATATAGGGAGTAAACTTCCTTAATTAGGGTTTACCAGTGTCAACACCTGAAGGTAGGCCTATTACCCATTAAGTAAATTACATAAGGCTCTGTGTCCCATGATGTACTCCAAGAAAAGGATTTTACAGGTAAGCTGTAATAAAAATCCTATTATCTCTATGTGAGAAGTGATCTCAAGGAGAATGTGAAAAAAAGGATCTAGTTGATGGAGAATGTGATGAGCCTAAAGCATTATGGGTGGAACTGCATATGGGTGTGCGTACTACAAAGCTATTCATTGGAATTAGCTCTATCCCACCCAGTGTTAATGAGGAGGTGGAGACTCGGCTCCTTGCACAGAAAGGGCTGCAATGGCTGGCACAGTGATGATAATGGGGGATTTTAACTATCCAGAAATTAACTGGAGTAAGGGCACTGCTGGAACAGTTAAAAGGCAACAATTACAAGACAATTTTATGGTACAGTTCATAGAGGCCCCAAGTAGAAATTTTGCTTTGCTGGACTTAGTAATCTGTAACCATGCAGAGCTTATTACTAATGTTCAAATAAAATACATTTTCAAACTCTGAGGGCTCCTCTCCAAAACTTAGACCAGAAGGGAATATTTGCATCAATGAACACAGAACAGAAATGGGAATTCTTTAAAATGACTGTATGCAAACACATTGCAAAATATATTCCCATGGGCAATAAGTTTAAGTGGCTAAAAATAAAGCCTATGTGGCTCACGGCCAAAATTAAAAAAACCTATAAATAATAAGAAAATAGCTTCTAAAAAATATAAAAATGAAGGAACACTATCAACATTTTAAATGTTACAAAGAATATAATAGAAAATCTGAAAAGGTAATCAAGGTTGCAAAAATTCCAAAAGCCATTGTTTCTAATTTTTAATGACTGGAATAGTACCACTGGATAGGAGCATGCAATGCCAAGCTGCGGTTTCCAAAACAAGCAAAATCCTTTCTTGTATTAAAAGTGGTATGGACTGAAGAAAGAGAGATATATCATTTTGTCCTTGTACATATCATTAGTAAGACCTGATTTGGAATATGCAGTCAGTTTTGGGCACCAGTTCACAAAAAGGATATTAGTGAACTGGAGAAAGTGCAAAGAAGGGCATCCAAACTTATAAGAGGCATGGAGGAGCTCAGCTATGAGGAAAGATTAACTGAACTGAATGTATTCTTTCTTGAGAAGAGGAGATTAAGGGGGAGATATTATCAACATGTACAAATACATAAGTGGTCCATATAGTGAACCTGGTGTTGAGTTATTCAATTTAACCGCTTCAGCCCCGGAGGATTTTACCCCCTTCCTGACCAGAGCACTTTTTACAATTTGGCACTGCATCGCTTTAACTGACAATTGTACGGTTGTTCGCTGTACCCAAAACTAAATTTGCATTTTTTTTCCCACACAAATAGAGCTTTCTTTTGGTGGTATTTGATCACATCTGCGATTTTTATTTTTTGCGCTATAAAACAAAAAAAACTATATATTTAGCTTTTTGCTCTAATAAATATCCCCAAAAGTTTTTTTTAAAAACACATTTTTTCCTCAGTTTAGGCCAATATATATTCTTCTACATATTTTTGGTAAAAAAAATCGCAATAAGCGTATATTGATTGGTTTGCGCAAAAATTATAGTGTCTGCAAACTATGGGAAAGATTTTTGGCATTTTTAATATTTTTTTCTAGTGATAGCGGTAATCTGCGATTTTTAGCGGTACTGCAACAATGCAACGGACAGATTGGAGACTTTTGACACTTTTTTGGGACCATTGGCATTTATGCAGCGATCAGTGCTATAAAAATGCACTGATTACAGTGTAAATGTCACTGGCAGGGAAGGGGTTAAATATGTGTTCCTTCTGCATGTTCTAACTGTGTGGAGATGTGAGTGATTAGGAGGTTGGTGATTAGGAGAGAAGCCCTATCGTTTTTCCTACTTCATAGGAAGAAACGATAGGGCTCCTCTTCTCTGACAGCACAGGGATTTGTGTGTTTACACACACAAATCCCTGTGCTGGTGCTCGTGCACACGATCCCGCGTGGCCCAGCAGCGATCGCGCCCGCCAGCCACGTGCATCGGTGGCCCAGCACGCGCGGCCTCTCTGGTGGCCGAAAACGGGTAGGACGTACCCGTACGGGATTTCGCCCAGCAGTGCCATTGTGCCGCAGTATATCTGCGTGACTAGGTCATCACAGAGGGCAAGGAGGCCCTCTTTATGTCTGGAGGAAAAAAGGTTTAATCTCCAAATACGGAAAGGCATCTTCACAGTAACAGCTTCCCTCAAGAGCTGAGCTGCTTCTGGCCAACTCAGTAGATTGTTTTAAGAAATGCCTGGATTTTTTCCTCAATGCACATAATATAACTGGATGCTAATTTTTATTAAGTTGATCTAGTTGATCTGACTGCCTTTTGGGGGATCAGAAAAGAATTTCCCACCCCACTGGAGCAAATACCTCAATGGTGATTCTAGCATAGGAAAAAAATATTAGTTTCAGGGAGCTTTAATAAACATGCAACCACTCATTGAAATTGGAGAAGAGGTTTAACGTTAAACTGCATAGAGGGTTCTTTACTGTCAGCGGCAAGTGTCGATAGTTTAAAAAAGCTATTAGACGGGCATCTTATCGACTGTTATATACCGGGATATGGGAATTATTATGGATATAAACACAAGCAGACACCCACACAGACAAAAAAAAGGGACTCAGCGCTCGTATAGGAAAGGGACCCTGAAGGTGTACACAGACCCAGAAAGTGGGTTAGGGAGACAATTAGAAGTAATAGAGTCTCTCAATAAGAGGGACAATGTCCATGGATGACAATCTTTAAAAGGCTTTAAAAAGTAGAGGAGTCTATGATCCAGCACTAAGGGCAGCCAGTGTAAAATATCTAGAAGCAGTCTCTGCAATGCACAAAAGGAAGAAAGCACAGCGCCTCTAAGTGCAGTATTTCACACAGGTGGTTTCCGGCACTTGAAGCCTATTCTGAACAACGGGGAACACTGGAGACTAAGGAGTGATGTCACATCTGAGTGCAGGGAAAAAGGAGCAGATACAAAGAGAGGCCTCCTCTGGATTACATTGCAGGATTATTGCTGATCACAATGCGTTTATCTGTATTCCCTTTGTGAGTAGCCTGTTTACTTTCTTTACCTTTAAGTGGTTCCAAAATACTGAACTTGGAGGCACTGTGCTTTCTTCCTTTTTAGACACCCACACAGGTTGAACTGGATTGACTGGTGTCTTTATTCAACCTTACCAACTATGTAACTTTGAAATATATTGTACACACATAAATAGTGGCTTTTTCAAGACTATGGGGTTGATTTACTAAAACTGGAGAGTGCAAAATCTGGTGCAGATGTGCATAGTAGCCATTCGGCTTCTAACTTTAGCCTGTTCAATTAGGCTTTGCCAATAAAACCTGGAAGCTGATTGGTTTCTATGCAGAGTTGCAGAGTTGCACCAGATTTTGCACGCTCCAGTTTTAGTAAATCTCCCCCTATGGGTGCACACAGACATTCACTTGTATGGCAGACAGCTCCCCCAGGTGTGGCGAAATGCATGAAAGGTTACGCCCAGCATATTTTCAGCCTCTCACTGTCTGTGTGCATGAGGCAATTCACTTATTTCCGGAGCAAATTGTGTTTCTTCTGTCTACTGTGCACATACATATTTCTTTTATAGCACTTCAGCATTTGTGTTGCTGTTTTTCAGGCCTACACCAGAAATTCGTTGGAATAAAGAAGGAGCCGAACTACCAAGCGACAGAGTGTTCTACGAAAACTTTAATAAAACTTTAAAGATAGTAGATGTGTCAGAAGCTGATGCTGGGAAGTACAGATGTGCAGCTCACAATATTAGGGGCTCAGTTCACCATACCATAACAGTAATTGTCAAAGGTAAGTGGTAACAAAACAACTATTTGTAACACTGCTGCCTGAGAGTCACTAGCCTAAAGCTGGGTATACATACTCAAGTTTTTTCACTCAACCTAGTGAGAAGAAACAAAAAAAACCTGAAAGATTGTCATACTAACACAAGTGCAGCAATCAGCAATCTTCCCCACTGTGCCTTTGTATTCTGATAGGGGAATTGCCCCCCCCCCCTGCCAGAACACACTGATCGGGTGCTGATTTTCCAGCAAGACCGCTCAATAGAAGCCAGTCATAAGACCAGCCTCTGACGGACAGGCATCTGTATACACTGTCCGAATGCCGAATGTTGACCGGTTCCTGCTGAACTGATCGATATTCAGATAGTGTGTATCCAGCCCTACAATAGTTAACAATCGTGTAGATTTATTACATGTACCCCAGCACAACGCAATAAGGCAATCAGTGTATTCACTCTGGCTGCTCCAGTCCAGTTCGTACCAAGCCTTAATAACAACAAAAAAGTCACTTATTGCAATTAATAGGTAAAAATATTTAAATGCTTTTAATCGCACAAATGTTGCGAATCTGGAAGCTTGTGCAGATAGCAGAGGGAGGCCAGATCATCCAGAAATCACACTAAGTGCTTTGGATTGAGGCAATATACACAATAGGGGATATTTTTATTTTTTTCCCATTGCAGAGGGAAAGTGACTCTGTAACACAGAGCAATATAATTTACCTGCTTTTTTACAACTTTGGGCACCATGGGGTAATATTCCTATTTTCCATCTGTTCAATCTGATGAATTAGCTTGGACGTTTTGATATGGCAATAAAAGTATTTTTTTTTAGTGTAGATGATAGTAAAATACCTACAGCCTGTATTGTGATTGACTGTTGTCTGAGTACTACAAAGCAAATGTTCATGGTCATAATTATTTTTCTAAAACAGGGACACAATTTATTTAAAATTTAAAGTTTAAGTTAACCTGAGGACTTAATGAGCGAAGAAAAAGTAATGCAAAATGAAATTCATGTAGATTTCAAACATACAATATATAGCTCACTTTTTAATCAGCAGATTTTTCAGTCCCAAAAAGCTGATGAGATTTATTAAGAACTCTAAATGGAGCAGAGATTAAAGACTTATATATTTTCTAGCATTTATTATCCTTTTTTTTTCAGAATAATGTCGGAGAAGAAGCTGGTTGCCATGGTAATCCACGGCAATGCTTTCTATTCCTGTCCAAATGATTTACTCTGCAAAAAAAGCACAGTTCTTCCTATGCCATAGGCATTGCCCTTTCTACGGAATAAATTTGCACAGTGCACACTTGACTGATGTGTGCTGTGAATAGAGTCCACAGGTGGAGCAGTCATTGCTGAATTTTACTGTGAAACACAAATCTCATCTCTCGGGTTGAGGCTGATAGTGTAATACGGATGTGGTATAGATTACCGAATATCTAGTGTTATGTAATGGTTTATCTGTAATGCTGTGCATATCTTAAAGTGGTATTAAACCCAAAAACATGTATTGAATGTATTAATGTGATACTAAAGTCTATTTTTTTGTTGTTTTAAAATAACAAACATGTCATACTTACCTGCTCTGTGCAGTGGTTTTGCACAGAGCAGCCCAGATCCTCCTCTTGGGTCCCCAGCCAGCGCTCCTGGCCCCTCCCTCCTGCCAAGTGCCCCCACAGCAAGCAGCTTGCTATGGAGGCACCCAAGCCTAACCGCTGCTCTGTGTGTCCATTCAGACACAGAGCAGTGGTTCGGCCCTCCCCCTCTCTGTCCTCATTAGCCCACTGACCTTGATTGAGAGCATGGAAAAAATAAGTAGCTGGATAGCCGCACTCCAAATATTCACCTTTATTGAAAAATGTAAATTAAGGCATCAAAGGTAGGTACAGACTAACTGCACAGGAGAGGTAATTACCCTGGAGCGGTGAACTCCCACTCTTGATTGAGAGCAGCGGGAGCCAATGGTTGCCCCCACTGCTGTTTTAGCCAATGAGTGATAGTCCCAGATAGCCAAGACTCTCTTGCAACATTGCTGGATTGAGATCGGGCTCAGGTAAGTATTAGGGAGCTGCTGCACACAGAAGGTTTTTTTATCTTAATGCATAGCATTAAAAACCTAACTTTACAACCACTTTATTTTTCTTGAATATCACATCATTTCAATGCTTATACAAGTTATTTTTGGTAGTTAATGAATCCCTAAACCTTCTGTCCTGAATTTTTTAACTTGTTTTCTTGAATCCTTGGGTTTGTTTGTGCTTAATTCCATGTGTAAAATTTTGATTTAGGATCACATCTACACTCCAGGGAGCAGAAGTTGGGGGATTAAGCTTCATGTGAAATAATTCTGTATATGCAAACATTAAGTTAAGTCTGTAAACATTTTGTTATAGCTACCTTAATATGCTTGTGTGAACTACTTGTTAGATGGTTTGGGATATAATTAGATTCTTCCAGAAATACCTGTTGATTACTCCTCTGTTTTTTGCAGCTGCACCTTTCTGGATCACTGGACCTAAGAATCTTGTATTGTCACCAGGAGAGGATGGCACATTGATTTGTAGAGCCAATGGAAATCCTCCTCCCTCTATTACATGGCTAATAAACGGAGTGGCAATTGATTGTACGTAATACAGAACTCTTGTTTACTACACACCTTGTACGTAATAGAGAACAATAACATTATTCCATTCCAGGGCTCGAGATACACTATGCATACAATCAGATTACAGAGGCATTCCATTTGTAGAACCGTGTAGCAGATTTCCATTGCAAACACGATTGACAACCTACCAACATTACTACCGTATAAGCATATTTTAGATAGATACGGTAGATATTTTTTGAGGATAGACCACTCCAACAAGAAACCACCAAAAATAAACAAAAAGAGAGGGGGACTGCAGCACAGAGAGTGGTATTTTTTGCTCAATAAACAGCATATGAATCAATTAATGTTTTGGGCTTTTCTTCCCTTTATCAAGCTCGATAAAGGGCAGAGATACCTGAAATGATGTTGGATTTAAACGCTGTTTAGTGAGCAATAAATATTGCAACCCCTCTCTTTTGGTTTGTAGGATAAAATAAAAGTGCACCACATAACCTTCCAAGCACACCCTTAACATGCTGTAATCGGGTGCTGACTTGGAGTCCATCACTCCTCCATTGATGGGCTTAATTCTAGAGATCCTCTATGACCATGCCCATTGGGCGAAAGATGCTAGAGGGGTGGATCTGGATCAAAATAAGAGGAATCTGCTGCTCCTGGTGTGTGCAATACCTGGATTGGAACCAAGTCCGATGGGCCTCACCTATGAACTACGATCTATTAAATTCAAGCCAGGTGATTGGCTGGGCCATTCCAGCAGCTTTATTTTTGGTGGTGAGATCTAGCAGTTTATTGAAATAAGGGTGATTCTTATATGCCTGACAGTTGCAGAATTAACTGAGGGTGACATCTTTAATGGACAACTGTTTTGGAAATGATAGCAAAACTATGAGTCACAAGGCTTGCTTCGCCGGTCTTGCTCCTGTTGTCATGAATATAAAGGTCTTGTTAAAACATTGTTAAGTAGCCAAATGTCTTTGCATCTTTTGTCTTTTAAAATGATTGAAAATAAAATTTTTGTGGCATTTAAAAAAAAATGATTACAATGCATGTAACCTGTGATATGTTTCTGCAGTGGCTCCTCGTGACCCGAGCAGAAGAGTAGAAGGGGATACAGTGATGTTTACAAAGGTGCAAGAACGAGCTAGTGCAGTCTACCAGTGTAATGTTTCTAATATATATGGCTACCAGTTGGCAAATGCATTTGTAAATGTTCTAGGTAAGACAAGTCTTTATTTCTTTTTTAATGATGGTAACATATATATATATATATATATATATATATATATATATATATATACATACGGTATATTTTTTTAAATTTCTTATCAGCAAAATGTGCTTATTGTTTTAGCTGAGAAGCCGCGGATCCTTTCATCAAAGAAGGTTTATCAAGTTATTGCTAATAAAGCTGCCTTCCTTGACTGCCCCTTTTTTGGGTCACCTGTTCCTCATATAGAATGGTAAGGCAAAAGGTTCTGTATTTTATTAAAATGCTGTTATAATGTATGCAACACTCAAACAAAAATACCAAAATACAGGCAAAACATAGACATTAACAAAAAAGCACTTTGTCTAGTAGAGTGAGGAAGGGTTAGAACCTCCCATTGACACTTGTGCCCTAAATGTCCTATTATCTCATGGGCAAAAAGTAAGCAGAAATTTCCCCGGTTACAGAAAGCAATGTAAACCTGACAACTGTTCCAACCCCTCTTCGCTCAAAACTAGACAAAAATATTTTGCTCTGGAGTTGGCCTTTAAAGTGATCTTAAAGCAGAGGTTCCAATTTTTTTTTTTTTTAAAGCCAGCAGCTACAAATACTGCAGCTGCTGACTTTTAAAATATGGACACTTACCTGTCCAGCGCGCCCGCGATGTCGGCAGCCGAGGTAGAGGAATTGCTCGTCCTTCGGCTGCACCCGCCGCCATCCTCGGTGAGGGAATCGGGAAGTGAAGCGTTGCGCGGCGCGCCGTCACTCGTCCCCGCTCTCTCCTGGGACCAGTGTATTTCCCAGGAGACAGCGGGGGAGTGCGGGTAGAGGCGTGTCTGCTGCATTAGTCTATTCCCGAAAGTTAATTTCTAAATGTATTTGTTTTGATTTATTTTTATGGATTGCATAGGTTGTTTCCGACATGTGGTGAAAAGTTAATGTCAATAGCACCTTTAGAAATATATTTACCTAGAAAAATGGTGCCTATTTTACCCGTTGTATATTCAGTTGCAGTTCAGTAACTAATATTTCTCTCTTGTATTCTTCATAATTCTTAATGCATTTATTCTTTGTTGAAGGTTTAAAGCCATGCAAGCCAGTGTTCTGTATGGTAATGGGTATATTTTCCATGATAATGGGACACTAGAAGTGCCTGTTGCCCAGAAAGACAGCACTGGGACCTACACATGTGTAGCCAGAAATAAATTAGGAACAGACCAAAAAACCGTCGAGCTTGAAGTCAAAGGTAATGAAAGATTCATAGGTTAAACACATCAAATTGGAGACTCGGGATATTTAGGAATACACATGTATAATTTATTCTGTTTTGCTTTTTAGATCCAACAATGATTATCTCTCAACCAGAATACAAAGTGGTTCAGAGATATGGTAGTGTATCCTTTGAATGCAAAGTTAAGCACGATCCTACTCTAGCAGCAGAAGTGCTGTGGCTGAAAGACAACAGTGACCTTCCCATTGATGAAAGGTAGTGCAACTTTCTTTTAAGTAACTCCAATATATACTTTATGCAATGTGAGATAATTGGACAGAGGACTCCGTAGAGAAGAGAATACGACTTTATCATGCTATTCATTTAATTTTTACTCTAATGCCGCGTACACACGATCGTGATTCACGGCGGTGAAAACACCGCCGTGAATAACGACATGAAAAAAAATGAAAAACGAGGGAACGGCATTTTCCCCCACACACGACCGTTTTTCCCGTCATTTTTTTCTTTGTCGAGAAAAACGACCGTCTGTGGGCTCTGCGGCAGTGTCTCCCTATGGGAAAACTGCCGCGGAAAAAAATGATGGAAAAAACGATGAGAAAATTTAGAACATGTTCTAATTTTTCTCGTCGTTTTTCCTGCCGTTTTTCTCAACGAAAAAACCGGCATAAAGCCCACAGACGATCGTTTTTCTCGGCGAAAAAAAAAATGTCATTTTTCCCGACGGGAAAAATGATCGTGTGTACGCGGCATTACTTAAAGGATAAGTAGACTTTCAAACAAAATGCACTTATTCTTTATGCCCCTTTTTCCCTCTTCAAGGAAATACTTGCAATCTTGCTTGCAGCCTTCTGAGGTTGTTTGCATCCCTCTGCTGAACTCCTGTGTGCTAACATTTCTAAAATGGCCCACTATAATGCCACGTACACACGACCGTTATTCATGTCATGGAAAAAAGTGACGTTTTTCTAGTCGTGACTTTTCGTGTTTCATCTCAAGCCTCCCTTGCATACACACGTTCATGAAAAAAAACGCTTGAGCAAAGCGTGGTGACGTACAACACGTACGACGGCACTATAAAGGGGAAGTTGCATTCGAATGGCGCCACCCTTTGGGATGCTTTTGCTGATCCTCGTGTTAATAAAGTTTGGTGAGAGACGATTCGTGCTTTTCAGTCTTCGTCCTTTTCAGTCCGTTACAGCGTGACGAATGTGCTATCTCCATTACGAACGCTAGTTTTACCAGAACGAGCGCTCCCGTCTCATACTTGATTCTGATAATGCACGTTTTTTTCCCCTCGTAAAAGCATACACACAATGTTAAAAAGAGCGACGAGAAAAAATAGAGCAGGTTCTAAAAAAAATTCGCCCATTTTTCTCGGCAAGAAAAATGCTCTGGAGCATACACACGACCGTTTTTCACGACCATTTTTTAAAATGGCATTTTTCTCGTTATGAAAAACGGTCGTGTGTATGAGGCATTAAGCTATTGGATTAGTAATGAGGGGCAGGTGCCAAAGCCCATGACAACCAAAGAGCATTCTTGACTACAGGAAGCTGAAATTTGGATGTTTTGGATATTTGTTACTTGGTCATTGTACAATCCCATATTAAATCAGCCTAAAAATTATTTATTAAAAATCGATAATCGGGAAGCATTAACTACCCTACACAAATCAAGGGTAAACCAACAATCTTTTCTTTCTAGATTCATTGTTGAAAAGGAGCGTCTGACTATCAAGAACATAACAGACAAGGATAAAGGCACTTACACTTGTGTA
The DNA here is from genome assembly GCA_029206835.1 of Rana muscosa. NCBI lineage: Eukaryota > Metazoa > Chordata > Amphibia > Anura > Ranidae > Rana > Rana muscosa. The sequence goes on from CM055118.1 coordinate 737,313,605, forward strand.
GCAAATACTACCTTGGACAGCGCCTCCGCTAGTGCAGTGCTCACTGTTGTTGGTAAGACTTAACTAGTGTTTCCTATTTAAGCTTTCATTTTGTCTTTACTACGTTTAAACCGGCCCAGCATTAAAAAAAACAATGCTGTGAAAAAGTATTTGCCCCCTTTCTTATTTTTTTTATTTTTTTTGCATATTTGTCACACTTAAATGACTCAGATCATCAAACAAATTTTATTATTACACAAAGATAACCCGAGTAAATACAAAATGCAGTTTTTAAATGATGGTTGTCCAAACCTGCCTGGCTTTATGTGAAAAAGTAATTGCCCCCTAAATCTAATAACTGGTTGTGCCACCCTTGGCGGCAACAACTGCAATCAAGCATTTGCAATAACTGGCAATGAGTCTTTCACATTGCTGTGTAGCAATTTTGACCCACTCTTCTTTGCAGATTTGTTTTAATTCAGCCACATTGGAGGGTTTTCCAGCATGAACGGCCTGTGTAAGGTCATGATACAGCATCTCAATTGGATTTAAGTCTGGGCTTTGACTAGGCCACTCCAAAACCTAAAATTTGCTTTGTTTGGAGGTGGACTTGCTGTTGTGTTTCGGATCTTTGTCCTGCTGCATAACCCAAGTGCACTTGAGCTTGAGGTCACAAAAAAGATGGCCGGACATTCTCATTTAGGATTTTCTGGTAGAGCTCAGAATTCATGGTTCCATCAATTATGGTAGGTCGTCCAGGTCCTGAAGCTGCAAAGCAGCATCAGACCATCACGCTACCACCACCATGTCTGACTGTTGGCATGATGTTCTTGTTATGAAATGCTGTATTCGTTTTATGCCAGATGTAACGGAACGCACACCTTCCAAAAAGTAAAATTTTGTCTCATCAGTCCACAGAATATTTGCCTAAAAGTCTTGGGGATAATCAAGATTTATTTTTTTGGTAAATGTGAGATGAGCCTTGTGTTCTTTTTGGTGAGCAGAGGCTTTGGCCTTGGAACTCTCCCATGGATGCCATTTTTGCCCAGTCTCTTTCTTATTATTGAATCATGAACACTGATCTTACCTGAGGCAAGTGAGGCCTGCAGTTCTTTAGATGTTGTTCTAGGTTCTTTTATGACCTCCTGGATGAGTCGTTCTCATGCTCTTGGAGTAATTTTTGTAGATCGGCCACTCCTGGGAAAGTTCACCACTGTTTCAAGTTATCTCCATTTGTGGATAATGGCTCTCCCCGTGGTTCACTGGAGTTCCAAAGCCTTAGAAATGGCTTTGAAACCCTTCCTAGACTGATACATGTACATGTACATGTACATTACTTTGTTTCTAATCTGTTCTTAATTTTTTTTAAATTGTGGCATGATGTGTGGCTTTTTGTGATCTGTTAGTGTGCTTCATTTTGTCAGACAGCTTCTATTTATGTGATTTCTTGATTCAACAGGTCTGGCAGTAATCAGGCCTGGGTGTGGCAAGTGAAATTTAACTCGGCTTTACAAAAAATTGTGGTTAATCACAGTTCATTCAAGATTCAGCATGGGAGGGTGCAATTACTTTTTCACATAGAGCCAGGCATGTTTGAACAGCTTTTGTCCCTTAATAAATGAAATAATCATTTAAAAACATGGATTTACTCGGGTTATCTTTGTGTATTAAAATTTGTTTGATGATCTGAATTTAAGTGTGGGAAATATGCAAACAAAATCAGGAAGTGGGCAAATACTTTTTTACAGCACTGTATATGTTCAATGAAGCTTTTTGTAATTATTACTTAAATCATGTCAACAGCTAATAATATAAAAAAAAGGGTGCTAATATAATTTTGGCTGATTCTGTCATTGCAAAGCAAGTATTGGCTTGCTAGTTCATGTTTTCATCACAGTAGAATCGCCAGTGTTAAAATCCTGGTGTTACGTTGTTTAGAGTAAAGTGTTAATATTATGGTATTGAATTACAGGGAATTAACACTATTAGTGTAAACAATCAGCTCTATCCAGTGAAAATACAGAGTTGAACAACTTTTAGGCCCCTTTCACGCGGCCCGCAAAGATCCGCCTGTCCGTTTTTCAGGTGGATCTGAGTGGGACACCCATTGACTTGTTGGGCAGGCAGATGTCAGTGAAGATGTGTCCGCTGACACCCGCCTGCCATCCGATCCGACAAGATTCGCTGAAACCAACAAGTTGGTTTGGATGAAAACAGACATGCTGACTGTTTTCATCCTATCTTCCCATAGAGAAGAACGGGGCTCTGACAGGTCCATCCCTGCACAGTGAGCAGACGGACATGTCATCTGCCTGCTCAGCGGGGATCAACGGACTGATCCCCCTTAGGCCCCTTTCACACTGGGGCGGGGAGGTGCGCTGGCGGTATAGCGGCGCTATTTTTAGCGCTGCTATACCGTTGTTTTTACCGCAATATTCGGCCGCTAGCGGGGTGATTTTAACCCCCGTTAACGGCCGAAAAAGGGTTAATACCGCCGGCAATGCGCCTCTGCAGAGGCGCATTGCCGGCTGTATTACCGCGGTTTCCCATTGCTTTCAATGGGCAGCAGCGGCGAAGATGCGGCTAGCAGGACTTTTGGAGTGGCCCTGCTAGCGCACCGATTCAGTGTGAAAGCCTTCGGGCTTTCACACTGAAGACTGCAGGGCACAATTTTTTCAGGCGGTATAGCAGCGCTATTTTTAGCGCTAAACCGCCTGAAAAACATGTCAGTGTGAAAGGGGCCTTAGAGCTAGCGGAGTCCGCTGAGCGGATCCGCCCCGTGTGAAAGGGGCCTTATGAGTGTTAATTTAACTCTAAACATTATATAAGCACCAGGAAAGTGTCTATATATTGCCACAGATTTAAACACTAACGATTTTACTGTGAGGTATACTTAAGTTAGGTTTCCAGGTATACTTAAAGCATTTGTAAACCCAACATTTCATATTCCTGTGCCAGCTGTACCATGTACTTGTATGAAAAAGTGTCCTCTTATCTTTGTATTGCTTCCTTTGTGTGAAATCTCTGGTGTTTCTGCTAGTCCCTCTGCTTTCCTATTAGAAATGGACCACACTAAGAAGGGAGAGCACAGCGTGGTCAGTTCTCTAGCTATGCTGAGAACTCAGGTTGCTCTCCAATGATCAGACTTGTCCTGACATACTCCCCGTTGAACAGCCTTTCACTGGGGAAGATTAGTGTCCTGCAGCTTCTCCTGCAGCTTCTCTTCCCCCCCAGCTCTTATGCTGCTGAGAACACAGGAAATTGATCACTTATAAAAAAGGGAAAAAAGGTATTTTATAATGTTTTTTTATATCTATACACAAATGTTTTGCCCTTCATTTCTATTTTAATCTGAATGGGTTGTTACTCTATTAAACTGAGGATTTACAATCACTTTAAGTTTAAAGCTGTTTATTCTGCTTATATTTTTAATACAAAACAACAAACGGTGCAGTGCTAAAATCTCCAACTGAGCTCTTTAAATTATACAGACTAAACACTTAATCCCAAAATAAATGAACAATATGCACACAAAATATATATGCCAAGTGGTCCTTTCATTAAAAAAGAAAATGTCCACATAGTCCACAGTCCTCTTTCCATCTGCCTCTATTTTAGCACTTTTATATAATTTCCAAACAGATTCTGGGTGCCTTCACACCATTAAGAGCTCCAACCAGTGTGTTCAAAGCTTTCACCTTTAAAGGATAAGTTCACCTTTTTAAAGAAAATAATAAATGCACATCTTTTTTTTTCTTTTTTATTGGGAGTCTGAAAAGCATTGCACCCACAATCAGTAGATTGTGGGTGCTATGCAGGGCTCTTGCAGGCCCTGTGTGTAATCTGTTTGGCTATACATTGTACGACCAAGCAGTTACATATTAACAGGAACCATCAATGAACTACCACAGCGCTCAACAGCAGCGTAGTAGTTCATTGAGAACTACAAGCCAACAGCCGCAAAGGCTGCTGGACTTTGTAGTTTTCAATTCACAGAACTCTATGAATTAGTGATGTGGCCGGGTGGGTGGAGCCCCACACGGCCACATTTACAGATTCTGACAGAGAGCGAGGGGAGAAGATCCCACACCACCTGTGACATCGGGCAGCCAGGGAGTTGCGGTGGCCGGTGGATTTGTAAAATGTTACACCCTAAATATGGGTGCAACTTTTCCTTTAAGGAAGGATCTCTAAGTAGGATATACCAGGTGCCGTCAAGATATTCGTTCTTTCAACCTCTCTCTCCCTTCACCTCTCCTCCGATGTCCTTATACTCTCAGTGGAATAATAAAAAGCCATATAGTGCTCTATGCTGAATCATTTATAAAATCACAAGTAAGATTAAAAACACTCACTTTAGGTTAGTAGCAGCCAGGCACTAATGAATCCTCCATGTCACAGTCTCTAAACTTGTCACTGTGCTGTACATAGCTTCCTGAAAACATCAAAAGCAATCTGTGGTAGACTGCATTTACATGCAGACTGCCTTAGGTTATGCCCATATTTGATGCTGGACCTCCATGATTGAAGGAACTGAAATCCAATGAATGAAAGGGGTGGACCAGTGACAGTAAGGCTAGCGAGGAAAGGGCTAGATGATGCTAGATGTCCTCTAGCCAGGAAATGAGGTGGGCTCTATCAGACTGAGAATACTCGGTGTGCAGTGAAATTGGAGTAAATAATTCTGATACAGAGGAGCCTGTATAGGTTCGGGTTTAACGTCATGGTTCAAGGGTTAGGTATAGATGATGATAATAGGGTAGATAAGAGTTTATACTGCAAATATGAAACTTTTTTGATCTCATATTTCCTATATGCACTGTTTGGCTTATTTTTGTGTTATCTATTCAGTGGAGGAAATGACAGAAAATGGCTGCTATTGTGTTACACTTATAGTTATCACCCATCAATTGTAATGTTTTAAACTTAAAAGAAACCCCCAATATCATGATAGTTTCCTGGGAACAACAGCCAGTGATATGGTACAGTAAAACTCCAGGAATTGTAGCAATTTCAAGATTTCTGGCTTCCAAGGAGTTAAGTCCAATGAGGTGTAAGGACTTATCTCTTTATTTTACTATTTACATTTTTACCGAACACTAAGAGTACTGCTATCACAGAGGAACTGGCTCAATTAAAGCTTAATAAAACAATGGGTCCTTATGGTATTCATCCCAGAGTTCTAAGAGAACTTCAAAGTATAACTGTTGGACCATTAATGGATCTTCTTAATCAATCTCTTCTAACAGGAGAAGTTCCCCATGACTGGCAGACAGCTAATATTGTACCTATCCACAAGAAGGGTAGCAAGGTAGAAGCTGACAATTATAGGCCAGTTAATGTAACATCTGTTGTAGTTAAGGTAATGTAATCACTCCTAAAAAGAATCATCATTGAACACTTCAAATCACACAACTTGCTGGACCCTAAGCAGCATGACTTTACTGAAGGCAGATCATGTTAGACTAGTCTGATGAAATTTTTTAACTATATTACTAATGTTTTAAACCAGGGTGGCCAGGGTAGCCTATCTTGATTTCAGCAAGGCATTTTATAGAGTTCCACATAATGATCTACATTGTATTAAAAATAGGATTTTTATAACAGCTTACCTGTAAAATCCTTTTCTTGGAGTACATCACGGGACACAGAGCGACATAGTCATTACTAATGGGTTATATAGATACCGTCAGGTGCTGGCACTGGCAACTTCCAAAACCGGAAGTACCCTCCCCTATATAAGCCCCTCCCATCCGGGAGCACCTCAGTTTTGTAGCAAAGCAATAAGTGTCCCTAAAGAGGGGTGGGAGCTCTGTGTCCCGTGATGTACTCCAAGAAAAGGATTTTACAGGTAAGCTGTTATAAAAATCCTATTTTCTTTCTCGTACATCACGGGACACAGAGCGACATAGTCATTACTAATGGGATGTCCTAAAGCAATGCCAAATGAGGGGGGGGGGATACACCATATATAAGCTGAGCGCTATCAGACATGAGGATCTTTTGCGGCCTGCAACACACTGTGCCCAAAGGCGACATCCTCCTGACTTCTAACGTCCACCTGGTAGGACCTAGTAAACGTGTGTACCGAAGACCATGTTGCGGCCTTACAGATTTGAGCCAGGGAGGCCTGGTGATGCACTGCCCATGAAGTTCCAACTGCTCTCGTGGAGTGCGCTCTAACTTTGAACGGAGGCGGTCTCCTTCTCAAGCCATAAGCTTGCATAATGACCTGTCGAATCCACTTGGCTAAAGTAGATTTTGACGCTGCCTGACCCTTTCTGGGGCCTTCCGGCAGAATAAACAAAGTATCCGTTCTGCGAATCTGAGCAGTGGCTTTTAGATAAGCTTTAACTGCTCTTACTACATCCAAAGAATGCAATAACTTTTCCTCTACCGAAGTAGGTTTGGGGAAAAAAGAAGGAAGAACCACATCTTGGTTCAAATGAAACCTCGATACCACCTTAGGAAGAAAGGCTGGATGAGGACGTAACACTACTCTGTCCTTATGGATAACCAGATATGGCTCCTTACAGGACATAGCTGCTAATTCCGATACTCTTTTAGCCGAACAAATGGCTACTAGAAAAATCAATTTCCTGGTGAGAAGCACCAAGGAAATATGCTGTAATGGTTCAAATGGTTGTTTCTGTAGAACCGACAGAACCAAGTTTAGATCCCATGGACATATGGGAATATTAACCGGAGGACTAATACGCATCACTCCTTGTATAAAGGCTTTGACTAGTGAATGCGAAGCCAAGGGCCTTTGAAAAAATATTGACAAGGCCGAAATCTGACCCTTGATAGTACTCAAGGCAAGCTTCCTATCTACAGCCCACTGTAGGAAGTCCAGAATCCTACCTATTACGTACTTATGTGGATGCCATTTCTTGGCCTCACACCACGCGATGTACGCCTTCCAGATTCTATAGTAGATCTGCCTGGATACCGGCTTCCTGGCATTGATCATGGTAGATACCATCGCATTAGAGAGCCCTCTCTTTTTTAGAATGTGGGCTTCAATAGCCAGGCCGTCAAACCTAGGGCTGGTAAGGAAGGGTGGTATATCGGTCCTTGCGAAAGCCGGACGACGTGGGAGAGTCCAAGGACTCCCCACTGAAATTTTACAATCTCCGCGTACCACGCTCTTCGGGGCCACGCTGGAGCCACCGGAATCACTGGTTTCTTTTCTACCCTGATTCTGCGGAGTAATCGAGGTAACCATTGTGGCGGTGTGAATGCATATATCAGCTTGAACTGATCCCAAGGGAACACTAGGGCATCCGAGCCGCAAGCTAGGGGATCCCTTGTCCGAGAGACAAACCTGTCCCCCTTTGCGTTGAATCTGGATGCTAGAAGATCTACATCCGATGTTCCCCACCGCTGACATATTGTCCAGAAAACCTCGGGGTGAAGGGACCCTTCCTCTGGGCCTAATTGCTGGCGACTTAGAAAGTCCGCCTTCCAATTCTCCACTCCTGGAATGAATACCGCAGATATGGCTGGGACATATTTTTCTGCCCATTTCAGGATGTAATTTACTTCCCTCTGGGCTGCACGACTCCTGGTGCCCCCCTGATGATTGATATATGCCACTGCTGTGGCATTGTCTGATTGCATTCTGACAGGGGACCCTTGGAGTTTGGATGTCCATGCTACTAGGGCATACCGGGCTGCTCGTATCTCTAAGAGATTGATGGGCAGGGCCTTTTCTGCATCCGACCATCTGCCCTGGAGAGACTATTGCTCCAGTACTGCTCCCCAGCCTATAAGGCTGGCATCTGTAGTGACCACCTTCCAAGAAATCGGACTGAAGGATTTCCTTTTTTCCAGATTCTGGGGAACCAACCACCAACGGAGGCTCTTGCGAACGGAAGGGGACAAGGACATTGTAAGTCTAGGGCCTGAACTTTTTTGTTCCAGGCTGACAGTATGGCCCCTTGCAAATTCCTTGAATGGAATTGACCGTAGGGTACTGCTTCGAATGATGCCACCATTTTTCCCAGCAGCCTCATATACAGGCGTATGGACGGCTGTCTTTTTTGTACCCACTAAGTGGATCAAATCTTTCAAAGACAACACCTTTCCTCGAGGCAAGAATATTTTTCTCTGGCCTGAATCCAACCTTAGCCCCAAGTATTCCAGACTTTTGACTGGTTTTTAGGGCTGACTTGTCTCGGTTGATAATCCAACCGTGAGATTCCAGATACTTGATCGTCTTGTGAACGACCACGTCTAGTTTTTTCACTGAGTGGTCTATCAGCAACAAGTCATCCAGATATGCCATTATCATTACACCTTGTGTTCTTAGATTGGCCAATAAAGGGCCAGAATTTTTGTAAACACTCGTGGTGCTGTGGCCAAACCGAAGGGTAAGGCTCTGAACTGAAAATGGCGCCCTTCTACTGCAAAGCGTAGAAATTTTTGGTGGACTGGAAAGATGGGAATGTGCAAATAAGCATCTTTGATGTCGATCGTGGCTAACCAATCCTCCCCTTGTAGGGCAGTGGCCACCGATCGGATCGACTCCATCGGAAAGTCCTGATATACAGGAATTTGTATAGCCCTTTTAGAATTAATATGGGCCTCCCGTCCGCGTTTGCTTCGGGACTGTAAAGAGGTTTGAGTAAAACCCGAACCCTCATTCTTCCAGGGGAACCTCCATAATTACTCCTTGGAGCAATAGTTGTTCTAGTGCCAACAGGAGGGACTCTCTCTTCCGGGGATCCCTTGGCACGTTTGACCTCAAAAATGGGAAGGAGGAGAGTCTTTTAACTCCAAACTGTATCCCAAACCTACTGCGGAGAGCACCTATCTGTCTTGATCGTGTCCCGCCAGGTCTCTTGCGAACAACTGGAGTCCTCCCCCCACCCGACTGAGTGGGGGCTTCATGAATTTAACTTTGGGGGAGGTTTTGTACCTCCCCTGACCCAGGGTTTCTCATTACCCTGCTACTGTCCCTGTTTTTTACCCCCGGGATTTGACCGAGGAGGCCGTCGGAACTGTTACACAGCCGATGCCCCAGGGACTGGAGAAGCAGGCCTCTTAAAGAGGGACCTCTAACTCTGCTTTTAACCGGCAAGAGCGTATTTTTACCGCTGGAAATTTTCTGGATATATTTGTCCAGGTTTTCCCTGAATAAGCGTTCACCATGAAATGGGACGCTAACCAGCCATTCTTTACAGGGAGCTTCAGCAGACCAGTTTTTGAGCCATAGGAGCCTACGCATATGTACTATAGACAGCGTAAGGCGGGAGGCCTGATGGACTGAATCCTCTATGGCGTCAACCGCAAAGCCTAAGGCTCTAGGTAGATCAGCTAGGGCAAAGCCTGCTGATCTGTCAAGTCCCTCAAGACCTGTTTCAACTGATCCTTCACTGCTTAGCAGACCCCAATAGCTGCTACTGCTGGTTGTATCACCAAGCAGATTTTCATAAGGACTCCAATCTTTTATCTATTGGGTTCTTGAACATTTGGACATTATCCACTGGACATGTCAGTGATTTATACATACAAGAGATGGCTGCGTCCATTGTAGGGACCTTCCATTTTTTTTTTTTTTTTTTTTTTGATGAACTTATCCTCCATGGGATAGACCACCGGAAATCTCTTGGGGGAATAAATATTTTCTCAGGACGTTCCCAATCCTGGTAAATGAGCCCTTTCAGTAAAGGGTGAAATGGAAAAGAACAAACAGTCTGGGGGCTTCTAGCGACCCCAACGAGGATACAGTAGTGGTTGATGGTTCCGCAAGGTGCATTTTTAAATGCTGATCGGACCATGTTAGTCAGAGACTGAACCCATAATCTTTCAGCTTGAGATGCTGAGAAAAGGTTCCCCCACTGTTGATTCCTCTATAACAGAATCAACCTTATCCTGATCCCCTTCAGGCAGGTCGATCCCTGTATGGGACTGTTGCTCTGCTAACAGGCACTCTGAAGGAGGAGACGGAGATCGGGCGTGCTTTCCCTGACAGGGATGCAGCGATAAATGTTGACAATCTCTCTCTAATCCTCCCAGAGCTGAGGAAAAAACCTCCTCTGTTACATACACAGGAGCAGGTGACTGAGGACAGCCACAGTACCAAGTACCCCTGCGGGGTCTCTACGGTCACTTACCTCTGAACTTCAGGGGAGACTGGTGCAGCAGGAGTATGCCCAAGATCCTCCGAGCCCGATGAGACCCCCTTCGCTTCCTGGAAGATTCAGTTCCGGAGCTTCTGGACGGCATATTCCTAAGCCTAAAGCTGAGGTATTCCAGCCGTAATACACCACTTTTACTGAGAATAGTCTAGCACAATTGCTGCTATATCACAGTTGGTGTCTACTAATGTGCCTTTCTAGGGGATGCCTGTATCAACCGCTTGCTGTATGCCTTTAAATGTTGCCAGCTCTGTCTCTGTACTTCATAGCCAGCTCACTACAATATTGTGTTTTTTTTAAACTGCTGGGACGCCCGCACATGCGCAGAAGCGCTGCGGCGCGCACAGAGCGTCATCCCCCAGGCTCCGCCCCCTTTCCCGGCTCACCTCTATATATAGAGGCGCGGGCACGTGCGCCTTCGGCGCTAATTTTAAATATGGTAACAAGGGACAGGAGCCAGGGCCCCTCTTTGCCGCAGGCCGGGGGATGGACGAGCACTGCAACATGGCAGAGGAAGCAGTTTCCTATAAGAGAACTCACCATCTGCCTGGACTTTGCTCTGCTGAGAAGAAGCTAGTCCACATGACAAGAAAACATTCCACAGCGGCCTCTAGTGGACAAACACAGGTACCGCAGTCTAATATATTAAATATATATAAAAAATTTTTTTTTTTTTTTTTCTTGACCACCATTAAAAATTATTACATTTTTTTAGTAGTTACAGGCATGCACAGAATTTTGCGGGAATACCATTAGGTAACAGACAGAAAGACAAATTAGGCTTGGGGGTCCCCCAATAGAACCAAGTTCCTGGGGGCCCCCACTTACCTGTTCCCCGCCGCAGGACTTTGTTTGGTCCACAAAAGCCCAAACTTCACCTATCACGGCAGGCATTGTAATCAAACCTTCAGGGACCGGGTTCCCAAGGATTCCACTCCCCTGGACCTGTATAGCACCCTGCACAGAAAACATCTTGGTCGTGGGTATGACCAGAGCTCTGGATCCCAGGGTCCAGCTCTCCTAAGAGAAGCATTACAGGCAAAACCTTGCTCTTCTCTGCAAGGCCCGGGTACCGACCGTTTAGCTATGAAGCTTTTTTGGTCGGATCCGGAATAGCTTACTGAGGCCCAAAAGAACCTGTACGCAAGCTCAGTGAAAAACACATGTTTCTTCTTGGCCAACACCTTAGACACTGGCAAAAAACTGAGGTGCTCCCGGATGGGAGGGGCTTATATAGGGGAGGGTACTTCCGGTTTTGGAAGTTGCCAGTGCCAGCACCTGACGGTATCTATATAACCCATTAGTAATGACTATGTCGCTCTGTGTCCCGTGATGTACGAGAAAGAAAAAGGTTGTACAAGCTAGGACTTAACCCATGAGTGGTTCAGTGGCTATACAGTTGGCTAAAGAACAGATACCAGAGTGTGGTTGTAAATGGGGTTCACTCGGAAAAGAGACCAGTCACTAGTGGTGTACCACAAGGCTCTGTACTGGGTTCTGTTCTTTGTAATCTGTATGTAAGCGATATAACTAGAGGCTTGGTGGAGAGCAGTGGAAACTGCAGTTCAATGTTTCTGTATGTAAAATAATGCACATAGGAAAAAAAATTCCATGAGAACGTACAATATTGGGGGTGCAGTGTTGGCCAGCACTGCAGAGGAAAAAGATTTGGGGGTACTTATTTCAGATGATTGAAAAATGAGCAAACAGTGTGATCAGGCAGTGGGAAAAGCAAATAGAATTCTAGGATACATCACTAGAGGGATTACCAACAGGAGAACAGGAGGGAAGAGCTCCTTATTCCCATATATAGATCTGTAGGCTGGGTTCACACTATTGTGAATTGGATGTGGCTTTCCCCGCATCCAATTTGCATAGCAGGAGATTGTGACCGACTCTCTATGGGGCCGGTTCACACCTCCGCAGCGGCTTCGGAGCAAATAGCACAGGAGTCCTGTGTGTCTTTTGGTCCGTTTCTGGTCCGAATTCAGCCAAAAATTTGTGCTGAAATAGGACCTGAAACAGTGAATGGAGACGCACCAGACTCCTGCTGTGAGCTGCTGCATTCTCCAGTGTAAACCCAACCTAAGTTAGACCTCAATTACAATACTGTGTCAAATTCTGGAGACTTCACTTACAAAAAGATATTGATAAGATAGAACGAGTCCAGAGACGGGTAACAAAAAGTCTGGGGGATAAAACATATCAGGAGACACTTCAGGAAAGAAGGGAAAGGGGAGACATGACTGAAACATTTAAATACATCAAGGGGGTAAATAAGGTTTAGGAGGGCCATATTTTCAATATGAAATTATTATTTTACTGAAAGGGTAGTTGAAGCTTGGAATAGACTTTCAGCAGATGAAGCGAGTCATTCAACAGTAAGTGGATTCAAACCTGCTTGGGACAAACATAGATCTATACTTAGACAAAAAAAAAGTAAAAAAAAAAAAGGTATTACTCTTTCGTTCATGGACCGACACAGCTTCCAGTTGACAAGTGGTATTATCCGTTATTTAGGAGTGACTAGGCAGAAAAAACTTGTAAAAAGTGTTGCATCACACCTTCTACAGTACCGCCCAGGGGGCGGACCCCCCGGGTACATCCCCTCACTCTGCATCTTGCAGATCAGATTTTTTTCTGTCTAGCAAGGAGTAGGACATGGCTCCCTTCGGGCCCATAGGTCCAGGGAAAAAGATTATTTTTTTTCTACAATTTGCTTTTTTTGGTTCCTGCGATCTTCGATCAACTGCCGACTGGGTGACAGGCTGGGTCCTCTATCCTTGTAGTCCCCCCAGTTTCGGCCATCGAGCGTGTGCCGACCCTAGCTACGCGCTGGGTTTTCCACGACATGCCCGTCACGCTACGGGTGGCCGGTGAGCCTACGCTCCAGGGCCTGCATCGGACCACTCAGCTTTGGCTGACCTTACGGCCGAATCGCAGTAGCCTGTCCGGTGAGCTTATGCTCCTAGGCTTGCATCGACCGCTCAGCTTCGGCTGACCTTAGGACCGAGTCGCCGCAGCCTGTCCGGTGAGCTAACGCTCCAGGGCATGCATATAATCGTCCCCTAGGGTCCAATCACAGCATGCCTGGCTGACAGTCACCTCTGTGTGTGGATGATGATCTGTCCAGAATGTCTTCCAGCATGATCCACGCAGGAAGGGTAAGTAGCTCCCCCACTTCGGCAGGGTTACATTGGCTGGACATTCCCGGAGAGATCGAGTAAGTAGTTATGACCCCTTTCCTTCCTCTGTCCCTGCCTTCCCTCCTCCCTGAGCTCTGAGCTAAGGTTGCTTGGTGCTGGTCACCATGGGGGGCTCCATCTGGAGCGGGGCTGCTCTGTGTTTGTCATTTAAAAAGAATGTAATTTTGCTTACCTGTGTGTGTGTGTGTGCTTCTCCCTCCATGCTGTCGGTGGCCATTTTGCGATTGGTCCATGCCTGTTTCGGCCTCTAGTGAATGTCCGGCGGCCATTTTCTTGTAGTTTCGCGCCAATAGCTTTAAATCGCTGCCCGGCGGCCATTTTCTTGTAGTCCGCGCCCGCTTTGGCCTCTACCGACTGTTCGGTCATGTTTCTTAGGATTCTCGCCTGTATGTATACAGTGGGGATCGAAAGTTTGGGCACCCCAGGTAAAAATGTGTATTAATGTGCATAACGAAGCCAAGGAAAGATGGAAAAATCTCCAAATGGCATCAAATTACAGATTAGACATTCTTATAATATGTCAAAAAGAGTTAGATTTTATTTCCATCATTTACACTTTCAAAATTACAGAAAACAAAAAAAATGGTGTCTGCAAAAGTTTGGGCACCCTGCAGAGTTAATATCTTGTACTGCCCCCACAGCTTGTAAACGCTTTTTGTAGCCAGCCAAGAGTCTTTCAATTCTTGTTTGAGATATCTTTGCCCATTCTTCCTTACAAAAGTATTCCAGTTCTTTGAGATTTCTGGGCTGTCTGTCACGCACTGCTCTTTTAAGGTCTATCCATAGGTTTTCAATAATGTTGAGGTCAGGAGATTGTGAAGGCCATGGCAAAACCTTCAGTTTACGCCTCTTGATGTAATCCCCGTGGATTTTGAGGTGTGTTTAGGATCATTATCCATTTGTAGAAGCCATCCTCTCTTTAACTTCAGCTTTTTCACAGATGGCATCAAGTTACCATCCAAAATTTGCTGAAATTTTATTGAATCCATTTTTCCTTCGTGAAATGTTCCCTGTGCCACTGGCTGCAATACAACCCCAAAGCATGATTGATCCACCCCCATGCTTAACAGTTGGACAGAGGTTCTTTTCATTAAATTCTGTGCCCTTTCTTCTCCAAACGTACTTTTGCTCATTCCGGACAAAAAGTTCTATTTTAACCTCATCGGTCCACAGAACTTGTTTCCAAAATGCCTCGGGCTTGTCTATATGTTCATTTGCAAAGTTCAAACGCTGATTTTTGTGGTGAGGACGTAGAAGAGGTTTTCTTCTGATGACTCTTCCATGAAGACCATATTTGTACAAGTATCTCTTTATAGTGGAATAGTGTACCACAACTCCAGTGTCTGCCAGATCTTTCTGGAGGGATCGTGCAGTCAAACGTGGGTTTTGAATTGCTTTTCTCACAATCCTGCGAGCTGTTCTGTCTGATATTTTTCTTGGTCTTCCAGATCTTGCTTTAACTTCCACTGTTCCTGATGACTGCCATTTCTTAATTACATTCCGAACAGAGGATATTGACATCTGAAAACGCTTTGCTATCTTCTTATAGCCTTCTCCAGCTTTGTGAGCGTCAACTATTTTCAGTTTCAGTTTTCTAGACAACTGCTTAGAAGAACCCATGGTGCTGATTGTTGGGGCAAGGTCAGATGAGTCTGGCCATTTAAAACCTTTGAGATTGACATCACCTGGTCTTCCCAGACGATGATTGAAAACAATCCATGACACTGGCAGGTCTCAGCTTTGCAAAGGGGGCAGTGCATGCTATAAATTCTGCAGGGTGCCCAAACTTTTGCAGATGCCATTTTTTTGTTTTCTGTAATTTTGAAAGTGTAAATGATGGAAATAAAATCTACCTTTTTTTGACATATTATAAGAATGTCTAATCTGTAATTTGATGCCATTTGGAGATTTTTCCATCTTTCCTTGGCTTCGTTATGCACATTAATACACATTTTTACCTTGGGTACCCAAACTTTCGATCCCCACTGTATACTGCCGCTCGGCGGCTATTTTGTTGTGGTCCACGGCCATTTTTACCTCTATATTCAGGCTCGGCGGCCATTTTCTTAGAGCCCACATTGTTATATACAGCCGCTTGGCGGCCATTTTGCGGTAGTTTCCGGCCTCCATGGTGCATTCTCTGGCGCAAATTTTCACAGAAGACGCTGATAAGAATCAGACTGACACAGACAGCGGTGGGATAGCATCACAGGCGCAGCACACGGCAGCATAGCAGTACCGTTCCAAGGGTGGTGAGTCCTCCGGGAGACCTTGCATCTCTGTATCAGCTAGGAGGGTGGCCTATTGATACCTTGACTGGAGCCCTGTGGGTGTCAGCGCTTGGGTCAGCATGGCGTCAGAAGCAAACATTTTTTCCTCTAAAACACCTTATTTGGTGGCTAGTGCCCCTGAGGTTCCTATGGACACTATGTCAGCAATCCTAGAGGCTTTTGTTGCCAGGGTGGAAGCAGCACACTGGAACACGGGGGTAGTAAATGCTCCCGTCCCGGCAATCTTCCGGGGATTATTCTGATGCAGAACCAGGCCCAGCTATGGCTCATGACCCGGATTCTGATGCATCAGTGACTGCAGACCGGGACCAAGCGGACAGTGAGAATGACTCCAAGTCCAGATCAGTACGCGAAAGGGCTTTGGTATCTGACCTTATTACTGCAATGCGGGAGACGCTAAAGTTGGAGAATGCAGCAGAAGCAGCAGAGACTCCGACCGCCTTTGGGTTCCGTAAACCTACCCGCACTACTAAGGTGTTTCCTTGTGTGTCTTATTTTGATAAGCTCTTATACAAGGAGTGGGAGAACCCATCAAGGGGTTTTACGCCTCCAAGGAATCTTGCGGTATGGTACCCCTTTGAGGAGAGTTTTCTGAAGAAATGGACCTCTCCCCCAATAGTGGACCCTTCGGTGTCCAGACTTAATAAAGCTACCATGATTCCAGTGGAAGGGGCTCCTGTTTTCAAGGACCCTGTGGATAAAAAATCTGAAGCACTCACTCGCTACCTATACACAGTGGTAGGCTCAGCGGTGCGCCCGGCATTGGCGGGGGCCTTGGTGTCTCAGACACTTACTGAGTGGGCAAAATTGCTGCTCCAGGGGTTAAAGGAGCGAGATGCTCCTCCTAATGAGATAACTTTGGCCGACCAGTTGGTACAAGGCCTTAAGTTCGTCTGCGCGTCAGACATGGACACTATCACCTCGCTGTACAAAGTTTCGGTGTATGCGGTAGCTATACGCCGCCTGATCTGGCTAAAGGGCTGGTCTGCGGACCAGGCTTTTAAGAAGGCTCTGTTGGATCTGCCCTTTAAGGGCGACAGACATTTTGGAGCCTCTCTAGATGACATCATCAAGGATGCCACAGGAGGTAAAAGCATGTTGCTTCCTCAAACCATAAAGGTTAAGGGACCACGGCAAGGGCCCTCCTTTACTGCACGCAAGCGTTTTTTTCGTCCGCCTAGGGTGACAGAAAAAAGACCCCTGGCCGACAAAACGCCTGCGCAAGGACAAAGACGTTCTTGGTCCCGCAAGCCTAACAAGCCTGCGGACAAATCTGCGTCCGCATGAAGGTCCGCCCACACCCAGTTCTCGGGTGGGGGGATGTCTTTGCAAATTTGCGACTCAGTGGACATCTCTGATCACTGACCAGTGGGTTTGCGAAGTGATCTCCTCAGGTTACAAGCCAGTTCCAGAGCTCGACCTGTGTCTGCCCCTTCTAAGACAGAGGGGCATCGCTATCATAGGCTACTAGGACAACCTTCTTCTGAGGGCCCCTTCAAGCTCAGAATTAGACTCTCCGAGACTGTGGTTGGGTATAAAACACGCAAAGGTCAGTATTGGTACCGACTCAACGCCTAGTGTATCTGGGGTTGATTCTGAATTCCTCAGAGGTAGCCTCCTTCGAGACGGCCCCAAATGCTTAAGTTAACACTCGAGTGTTACAGAATCAGGTTCTGTCCAGGTCATCAGGGAGAAACAAGAAGCTCAGCTGCAGCATCGGAGGTCGCTCGCAGCATGAGGTGAGCAGAAAGGAGCGTACCGGCACAGTCGGCCGTGTACATTCCGGGTGTGAAGTATTGGCAAGCGAACTACCTGAGTCGCCAAATGCTGGACCACGGAGAAAGGTCCTTACACCCGGATGGGTTCCAGCTCCTCTGCAAAAGAAGGGGCACACCACACATAAATCTTTTGGTGTCCCGACTCAATCGGGAGGTATTGAGGTTTGTGGCCCGGTCAAAGGACCCAGGGGCAGACGCAACGGACGCGTTGGTAACATCGTGGGGTCAGTATCGGCTAATCTAGGCCTTCTTTCTCATGAGGCTCCTTCCTCATCTGCTTCGCAGAACAGAGGCAGCGAGAATTCCAAGGATTCTGATCGCTCCAGATTGGCCTCAGCGTCCTTTTTACGCTGACCTAGTACGTCTGGTAGCAGACGTCCCCTGGCGTCTACCTCTACGGAAGGACCTGCTATCGCAAGGTCCCATACTCTGTCCTGCTTTACAGTCTCTGGCTTTAATGGCAGGGCTATTGAGAACCAGGTACTGAGAGACAGGGGCCTGTCAAATTCAGTGATCTCTACAATGAGAAGTGCTCGGAAGCCGTCCTCTAGGAAGGTTTATCATCGCACTTGGAAGGCCTACATTTCCATGTGTGAGGAAATGAAGCGGCATCTCGTGAGTATATTTGTGCAGGGATTTCGACATGTGGCTCCTCCGGTCCGTCCCCCGCGACCTCTGTGGGACTTGAACCTTGTCCTCTCGGTGCTTCAGAAGTCACCGTTTGAGAAAATTAGGGATATTCCCTTATTGACACTTTCTCAGAAAGTGGTCTTTTTGGTGGCTGTTACGTCAGTTAGACGAGTTTCTGAGCTAGCAGCCTTGTCCTGCAAGGCTCCCTATCTGATCTTCCACAAGGATAAGGTGGTGCTGCGGCCGCAGCCTTCCTTTCTTCCGAAAGTCGTTTTGGCTTTTCATCTCATTGAGGACATTGTACTTCCATCCTTGTGTCCTCATCCGTCGAATCCTAAGGAGTCGGCGTTGCATTCCTTGGACGTTGTCCGAGCTTTGAGAGTATACCTATCTGCTACTTTCCTGTTCCGGAAGTCAGACTCGCTGTTTGTTTCGGTGGCTGGTCCCAAGAAGGGCCTAGCAGTCTCATCGGCCATCATCTCTAGATGGATCCGACAGATAGTAATCCAGGCCTACGCCTTAAAGGGTCAAGCGCCCCACTTTCCTGTTACGGCGCATTCGACCAGGACAATAGGTGCCTCTTGGGCTTTCCGACATCAAGCGTCTGTTTCCCAATTATGTAAAGCGGCGACTTGGTCGTCCACTCACACTTTCACAAAATTCTACAAGGTTGATGTAGGTGCATCTTCGGATGCCTCTTTCGGACGCAAAGTTTTGCAGGCGGCTGTTTAGAGTTGCAACTCCTCCATTGGAAGAGTGCTGTTCTGTGTTTGGGGTGAAGTTTACTTTATGCTGTTACCACCCCTCGTTTTGACACTGCTTTGGGACGTCCCACTTGTCAATTGGAAGCTGTTTCGGTCCATGATCGAAAGAGTAAATAGGATTTTTTGTACTCACTGTAAAATCCTTTTCTCTGAGTTCATGGACCGACACAGCACCCACCCCTCCTTTTAAGTTTGTACTGCTTTTTGACAATCTGATATGCGAGATGCAGAGCGAGGGGATATACCCGGGGGGTCCGCCCCCTGGGCGGTACTGTAGAAGGTGTGATGCAACACTTTTTACAAGTTTTTTTCTGCCTAGTCACTCCTAAATAACGGATAATACCACTTGTCAATTGGAAACTGTGTCGGTCCATGAACTCAGAGAAAAGGATTTTACGGTGAGTACAAAAAATCCTATTTTTTTTTCTGCCGTCACTGTGATATGTTTCTATGCTATACTTCCAGGCCCAGACGCTGGCCCACTGGGTCTCCGATCCTGAAGCTGAATAGTCCTTTGCAGCCACTTCCCCTCCTCTTCTTGCCCAATCACAGAAGGCTTTGTATTATGTGAACCCATCCACAAATTCTGTGAATGGACAGCAAGGGGAAGGGTTGAGCAGAGCAGCTGCTGTGTAGCAGAATTCAGTATATCTTTCCTGCCAGAGTGCCCTGACTGTAGCTATACTCCTGGTGCTTAGTAAAAAATTTAAACAGTAAATTAAAGTGAAAAGTCCACAAGATGGCATATACCTTGTTGGACTGAACCCCCTAAACCAGAATATTTTTTAAAAGCGCTGCAACTACTGGAGTTCTTCTTTCAGTTATTTGGGAGCCCAGAAGTGAAGTATACCCAGCTGCATTTGTAAATAAAACAGAACTTTTACCATGTCATGGTTTTTCTTTAATACAAACATTTTTTATTGAGAGAAGACAATAAAGTAGTACATACAGGCATACCCCACTTTTAAGTACACAATAGAGTTTATTTACTATCGCTAGAGAGTGCAATATCAGGCTCACTTCTGCAAAGAAACCAATGAGCTTCTAACCCCAGCTTGTTCAATTAAGCCTGGTAATATAACCTGGAAGCTCATTGGTTTCTATGCAGAAGTGAGCCTGATTTTGCACTTTCCAGCGATAGTAAATAAACTCCGTTGTGTACTTAAAAGTGGGGTATGCCTGTACATCTGAAAATCTGCGTATCATATAGTACAGGTTGAAATATAATCATAAATGTCAACGCAGTGAATGGTTTTTCTTTAAACCCATAGTTCACTCTGCTTTTAGTAATACTGTCTTTTGTGTATACATGCCAGATTTATCTGTACAGTATATTATATATATTTCATTAAGAAGTGGATAATATTAAATATATTATGGTATTTAAACTACAGGTCTATCTTGCTATAAGTTTAGTCATCCTGGTCATTTATAGCCACTTTAATAAAATGCATACTAGAGGAAACCATGAGTCACAAAGTAAATCAAAAAGTTTCATATTTCATGGTTAGTAATTTATAAACTTGTTTTATATGACTTAATAATTATTTGTTTTTAGTGTACCAAAACACTTTTCAAAAACACATGCAAATCAGAGTGCATTCGTGACCTTCGGTTTGTAAAGCATGCTGGATAGCAGTCCTTTCGGTCCCAATTCTAATTGCACGGAGTCCATGCCTATCAAGTCTCTGAGCCATTCTGCTGTAGTTTGACCTCTCCAAGAAGAACTGTGTTTGGAGTAATAGAGTACTCTGGTCTTGCTTGGAGTTACAATATGCTGGCTGCAAAGCCATAAACATGAGATAATTCCTATGTACAGGTGAAACTCAAAAAATTTGAATATCGTGCAAAAGTTAATTTATTTTACTAATGCAACTTAAAAGGTGAAACTAATATATGAGATAGACTCATTACATGAAAAGCAAGATAGTTCAAGCCGTGATTTGTCATAATTGTGATGATTATGGCTTACAGCTCATGAAAACCCCAAACCCCAAATCCACAATCTCAGAAAATTTGAATATTACATGCAATCAATAAAACAAGGATTGTACATAGAACAATATCGGACCTCTGAAAAGTATAAGCATGCATATGTACTCAGTACTTGGTTTGGGCCCCTTTTGCAGTAATTACTGCCTCAATGCGGCGTGGCATGGAAGCTATCAGCTTGTGGCACTGCTGAGGTGTTATGGAAGACCAGGGT
The DNA here is from genome assembly GCA_029206835.1 of Rana muscosa. Lineage (NCBI taxonomy): Eukaryota > Metazoa > Chordata > Amphibia > Anura > Ranidae > Rana > Rana muscosa. Next base: position 737,334,604 of record CM055118.1, read on the forward strand.
TCTTCAATAGTGGCCTTCAGCTCTTCTGCATTGTTCGGTCTCATGTCTCTCATCTTTCTCTTGACAATGCCCCATAGATTCTCTATGGGGTTCAGGTCAGGCGAGTTTGCTGGCCAATCAAGCACAGTAATCCCACAATCATTGAACCAGGTTTTGGTGCTTTTGGCAGCGTGGGCAGGTGCCAAGTCCTGCTGGAAAATGAAGTCAGCATCCCCATAGAGCTTGTCTGCAGAAGGAAGCATGAAGTGCTCCAAAATCTCCTGGTAGACAGCTGCGTTGACCCTGGACTTAATGAAGCACAGTGGACCAACACCAGCAGATGACATAGCTCCCCAAATCAACACAGACTGTGGAAACTTCACACTGGACTTCAAGCATCTTGCAGTATGTGCCTCTCCATTCTTCCTCCATACTCTGGGTCCTTGGTTTCGAAATGAGATGCAAAATTTGCTCTCATCAGAAAAGAGGACTTTGGACCACTGAGCAACAGACCAGGTCTGTGTTTCTTTTGCCCAGGTAAGAAGCTTCTGACGTTGTTTGTTGTTCAGGAGTGGCTTGACAAGAGGAATACAACATTTGAAGCCCATGTCCAGGATCCGTCTGTGTGTGGTGGCTCTTGATGCACTGACTCCAGCCTCAGTCCACTCCTTGTGAAAGTCCCCAAAACTTTTGAATGGCCTTTTCCTGACAATCCTCTCCAGGCTGCGGTCACCCTCCTGCTTGTGCACCTTTTTCTTCCACACTTTTCCCTTCCACATAACTTTCTATTAATGTGCTTTTATACAGTACTTTGGGAACATCCAACTTCTTTTGCAATTACCTTTTGAGGCTTTCCCTTATGGAGGGTGTCAATGGTGGTTTTCTGCACAACTGTCAGGTCAGCAGTCTTTCCCATGATTGTGATTTCTTATGCCCCGTACACACGATCAGTTTTCCAGACAAGAAAAGTGTGATGTGACCTTTTTGTCAGAAATTCCGACCATGTGTATGCTCCATCACACTTTTTCTGTCAGAATTCCTGCCAAGAAAAGATTGAGAGCAGGTTCCCTATCGGGAATCGCGCTCGTCTGTATGCAATTACGACGCAAAAAAAAACAATGCATGCTCAGAATCAAGCAGAAGAGCCAAACTGCCTATTGAACTTAATTTTTCTTGGCTCGCGTTCTTGACGTTCGGAATTTCACACAAGATTTGCCTGACCGTGTGTATGCAAGACAATTTTGAGCCGTTTTCCTGCTGGAAAAAAAACACGAAAAAAATGATCGTGTGTACAGGGCATTACTGAACCAGACTGAGAGACCATTTAAAGGCTCAGGAACCCTTTGCAGGTGTTATGGCTTAATTAGCTGATTAGAGTGGGACACTTTGAGCCTAGAATATTGCACCTTTTCACAATATTCAAATTTTCTAAAATTGTGGATTTGGAGTTTTCATGAGCTGTAAGCCATAATCATCACAATTATGACAAATCACGGCTTGAACTATCTTGCTTTGCATGTAAAGGGTCTATCTCATATATTAGTTTCACCTTTTAAGTTGCATTAGTGAAATTAAATAAACTTTTGCATGATATTCAAATTTTTCGAGTTTCACCTGTATTATCTCATATTTACTTGATTAAAAAAAATTATAAAACAACAATTAAAAATAAAAGTGTATGTCTTTTAACTGATTTGCAATATTTAGCTTTTGTATATCTACCCCCAATCATAAGTGAAGGTACAGTAGCCCCAGGACTTGTATGCTGAACTTTTTGAGTACATATTTTAATATTCAATCTGTTTCTAAAGATTCTAGTTCAGATTTATGCAGTGTGGGCTTGTTTCAAATTAACCAATCACTTTGCATGTTTTCTTTACCAGTGCATCTTAGAGAATGTGGTAAATCTTGGGTTGAAGTCAATTTATTTTTCTTCATTAAACAGATCCAGAATGAAAATGCAATAGTTAGGTTGTTAGGACCCCGTCAGGTGTTGTTTTAATTTGTAAAGAGAAATAGACTTTGATTGATATGACATCACAACCTTTTGAAAGAGATCACTTTGACAAATTGTTGCTGCAGTGCATGGTAACCAGAAAATACCAGGGCCAGCAAGGTACATGGGCTAATGGGTTTGTATTTGCAGATGCATCACCCTAGCTGAAGTTCAGGCTGCACATAGACTCACATTCCCATGTAAACACAGTATGCATTGATTATAATGGTAAACATATGCTGTAATGCATATCCTCTGCAGGTTACAGCACAGCAAGTCTCACTGTACAGAAACCACAACATTTTTTTCAGTTGATCCTCCTAAAATATGGTTAAAATGGTTGGCATGACCATTGCCTTGTGGCCATTGATTGTTGCTAATACTTTGTTAATATTCCTTGCAGAAGCTACTCTGCCACCACCTGTAAAGAACGGTAAACTGAAACTTCCACTCATGTATATGTTTCCGCTTAAAACATATCACAAGTTCATCATGTTCATTTTTTATGACAATGTTGCATGGCATTTTCTGATTTTTATTTTACTACATGCATAGTTTAAAGGGGAAATATGCATTTTACAACAAGAAATACATGTAGAAATCTAAACTATACATTACTATTACTGCTAAATGCCAGTGTCAGACTTAACAGAAGATCCTCTGCTGCTCACTAGTCTTAGTGTGCATCCGGAATGTTGTTCACATGTCTGGTTCATGTAAATGTTTTTCCTGCTGTCTAAGGCTACCTGTCTTTTTTGGAAGGGTGGTCGGGCCTACCTAATTATCAGACCACCCTCAGAGAGCTGTATAAATCTGTTAGGTCAGCTATGTAGACCTACAGGGTTATGTAAATGAAGTGGGGTGGAGCAGATTGCCAAAATCAGCCGACTGACAGCAGTTTATTAGTAGGGAAGAGTGTTAATCAGATCAGGTTTTCTAACCTGCCTGATCAATTGTTTTCCCAAGTAAGAGCCAGCCTGCAGGGTTGGAAGTCTCCCATAGACATTTTGGTTAAGCCAACAGTCATACTATGTCTATGAGTAACTTAATATCTCAAAATCAATAAGAAATTTACACTGAATGTCATTTTATGATTTTTGGGGGAATTTGTAGCAAACCATTTATGCTCAGTCTGACCCTGCATATTACACTTTTTTTAGAAGATTATTGATAACTCTAAATGAAAATATTCACCATTGTTGATAATTAAAAGCGCTGTATGATCATGCTGATTATTTGTAATTTGATAGCTGACCAAGCTCTTCATGTATAACTACAGCATCCCAAATTTGTTTTGTTTTACTGACACTGATGCTTCCCCTTTAATTAAACCATTTTTCTTTGGTAAAATTAAAATTGTCATTTTTGCATGGCTTATGCTGCAACAAAATGGTTCATTTGTGCCCACATATCTTTCTGCTGCTAGATATGACAAGGATCTTTAGTTCGTAGTTGTGTTGTGGTACTTGTTGTGTTGCACTGTGTGTTGGTTGGAAGTCTCGTGTATATAGTATTACTGTGCAATTGACCCTTCATTTTAACACAGTTAGGTGATTGCTGTCAAGGGGCACATTATGGATTATTATATATGTTGTGCATTATTTTTTTAAACACTGAGGCAACATGAAGCACCCACCATCTGTCATGGAGACTTTGCTGGCAAATATGACAGAGTGGGTGGGTCAATTGTTTGGCTAGAATTCCTAGAGATTAAAAGAACATGGCAAAGATTAAAGTTAAATAACGCAAATTGCTAAATTACCCGTTGAAAAACATACAATGTATGGATGAAGGTTTGTGGACAACTGACCAGCAGACCTTACTGGACATCCAAATTCAAGACTATGGGCATTAGTTTGGAAGCTAACTTTATGACTATACCCAATAGCAAGCAATTGTGCTGCACGTTTGAAAATTAATTGCTAAGCTATTGCTAGACTTGCCAGGCTTCACAAGTTTGTTGCACAATTGCAGCAAGTCTGCATTGCATGACTCCAGATAAACTTTATTTGCAAACATTCCGCGAGTCTGCTGCAAGTTCTGGTTCAGTTATGTTGTGCAATAAAGTCATCCCACCACAGGGATCACTGTGGCTGAATTTTCATGCTGTAGACTTGCAGAGCTCTTGCTGTAGACTCACCGCTGCAACTTTGCTCTTGCTAGAGACTTGCCACACAAATTTGCTTTAAATTGGAAAAGTGTCAACTAGAACTTGTGCTTCAAGTGCTCTGCAAGTGTACAACTTGACAGTGAAAATGTGCAGCAAGTTAACAGACTTATTATTAAACACTGCCACAAATTTGTAGCAAGTTATCCTTGCTATCTGGGTAATAGTCTCCACTCTTCTCAGAGGGCATTCAGCATGATATTGGAGTGTTTCTGGAAGTGTTGCCCATTTATTTGAAAATATAATTGTCAATTAGAACCTCATCACCTCAGAAGATGAACCAGAAAACAGTAATGGTTCGCCAGGAAGAAAAAGAATGATTGGCCTGACTAATAGAGGTGTGTTTCTTACAAGAATGGGCGACGCATCCATGGTAAGATAAAGTGTTTTATGGTGTATCACTTTATGTCATCATGCTTTCTCCTCAAACAGAAATACAGTGAAACCTCGGATTGCGAGTAACGCGGTTAACAAGCACTGTATTTTTAAAAATCCTGCCTCGGTTTGGGAGTGTTTTGCAAAACGAGCAAGATTCAGGCCACAGGGGTGTGCAGTACCGCGTTTGGCCTGAGGTGGGGGTCGCCGGAGCCGAGCGGAGCCGATCGGAAATGCTCGGAAAATCTCGGAAATACTCAGTTCCCGAGCCTTTCCGAGGTTTTCCGAGTTCAGCCGAGCTGTCCCCGGGCCATTCCGAGGCTCTCCGGCGCCCCCCACCTCTGGCCACATGCGATATTGCATGCCATTGAAGTCAATGCGGAACAAATTATATTCGTTTCCATTGACTTCTATGGGGAAACTCGCTTTGATATGCGAGTGCTTTGGATTACGAGCATTCTTCTGGAACGGATTATGCTTGTAATCCAAGGTTCCACTGTATTGGTTTTGGGTGAACTTATTCTCTGAATTCCTGCTACAGTATGGGTCATATGAATGAGTGCAGGTAAACTGCAAAGGCAGGAACTTCTCTAATAGAGCACAGTGCCAGACTCTGTATTTATGTACATTGGTACTGAACATACTGTAGAGCACAAGACTGAAAATGTTATAGCTCTGAATAATGGAGTATTATAAAATAACAGAAGTAAATTTTGCACTGAACGCAGCATGGAATTTTGCCTTATTTATGGCTGCACTGAAAGCTTTATGATATTTTCCCATTTATTTATCTACAGAAACGTTGTCTTTCTCTCCTGCCAGTGTTGTGTATCTGACCTGCCACTGCTGTCATCTACAGTGCAATGATTGGCTGCATGTGAATGGGCTCACTCATTTTTTTTTCTTTTTGCTTCATATGAATTAGTAGATATGCTTCAAAGATTATTTTCTGCCAGTGCAGCTAATCTTTCTGTTATTACAGGATAGAGCCTATTTACACTATTTAATGAAACACTTGACTTTCAGATCGGCCAGAGGCACCTTCTGATTTGGAATTGACTGATCCTCTTGAAAAGAGCGTGCAGCTGTCATGGGTGTTAGGAGATGACAATAATAGTCCTATTACTGGTAAGTTAGAATGGTTGTAAAGTAATTTTTTTAAATTAAAATAATAAACATAGTATACTTGCCTGCTCTGGGGTATGGTATTGCACAGAGCCTCCCTGAACCTCTTCATCCTGGAGTCCCTCACTGGTGCTCTTGGCTCCTCCTCTTTTATGTGTGCTCCCATAACAAGTCACTTGCTTATTGGGGCACACCTGCAGACTTTCTTCCAACCTGGGCTGTGTGCATTAATAGAGCACAGCTCAGCCCTGCCCCCTGCTCTCTCCTCACAGGATTTAATTGACAGCAGCAGGAGCCAATGGCTACCACTTCTGCCTCTGTGTTCTGTGAGGAGAAGAGCACAGACCCGCACAGCGCTGAATTGAGATAGGACTCAGGTAAGTATATGGGGAGGTGAGGGGTAATACAATTACTGGGATATTTTTTACCTTGATGCAGGGAGTGCATTAGGGTAAAAAAAAATCCTGCCTTTAGAACCACTTTAAAACTAGCTGGGGATCGCTCACTTTCTACATTACAGGCTGCATTTCACTGAACTTAATGTATTGCAGCTATGTTGAACCATTAAAAATAGATGCATAAAACAGTCCATGTGTTTGTCATTTTTCTATTTTTTATTTAACCACTAAATAGATAATATTTTTATCTCCCTGAACATGTTTCTCTATAGAATTTATATTTTTACCTTCCTGAACATTTTATTTTTCCTCTATAGAATTTATCATTGAATATGAAGATGCCATGCGTGAACCAGGCATGTGGCACCTCCAGACCAAAGTTAGCGGTACACAGACTACAGCATCCCTGAGTCTTTCTCCTTATGTTAACTACTCCTTCCGTGTTATTGCTGTTAATGAAATTGGCAGAAGTGACCCCAGTGTACCTTCTGAACGCTATAAGACAAAGGCAGCAGGTTTGTAAAATATGTCTAATTTGTCTAATCTCACCTCAGTGATGCTAAAATTAATATATTTAGTTGTAATGTTTCTATGCCTTCTATCATGTTAGTACCATGTTTACCACTTTGCATCCGACTACAGCCAAAAAATACTTTTTTTTTTTTTTTAATAGACTTGTGAAGTATCGGCCATAGATAGAATTATGAACAAAAAGTCTAAGGAAATTTTGTACGAAAAATCTCAGAACATTCATTTGTTGTTTGAAAGATTTTGTTTTCTTTTAGTATATGATTTTAAAATGAATGGACTTTACCAAACGAAAACCACATACACTGATAGATATTAATTTGTTTGAGAAACTTTTTCCATCCTGCTCCTTCTAATTTTCTCATCACTGCGGTAGAAAATAAATGTCGATTTGACCCCACTAATGATTAGAAATATGAACACACTTTCTAAGAACCTTCTTTTCCTTAGAATTTTCATTTGGAATTCTACCCATCTATAGCCAGCTTAAGTACTACTGTCAAGTTTTTATTGCTATCTGTGATACAGTTAAGATTTCACCATAATTCCTATCCCTGTGAAATGAGTGGGGTGGCCATCAGCGGAAGTCTCCCCACTGTCGTAGTACAAAGGCTCAGCAGGGAGGATTAAATGCGGATGAGGGAATGAGTCATTTTTATTCCATTTAAACCGCTAGTTGAACAAAAAAAAATCATCTATGGGCTGCCTTAAAGGTTTTACCCTTTAGCACTATTCAAAACTAGAAAACATTTGCCTAGAGCTGTGCTATGAGAAATGCGAAAAAGCAATAGCAAAGTAGTTCCCATCTTCCTATGTTGATGCGTTTCCTTTAGTCACTGTTGCCTGATTGTCCTTTTAATGGCTCTAAAAATATAGCTTTTTCCATAAGAGAAATAAATAGCTTCTCTTAAGTATGTTGATGTGCCAGTAGCACTATTCTTCATTTTTAATTTTTCTTTAGTTCTCCTAAAACCCCTACACAATGTATATATTTCATTTTAGGTTCAGTCATTTATTTTTTCATTGTAGTTTTAAATACATTTTTGCAATTGAATAAATGTATAACTCCATTCCAGTTATGTACAGAAGGAACATTGTGGTTATTAAATTGGTATTTTAATTTTACATAATGCATTTAGGAGGTAATTACCATAACTTGCTAAACATATAAAAAAAGTACATAACTAAATTAATACTAATAAAACATTTTCAGAGCCTGATACAAACCCGTCTGGTATTAAAGGAGTTGGTACAGAGCCAGATAATTTGGTAATCACTTGGAACGTAAGTATATTCAGCTTTCTTTTCAAACTGAATTCATAACAAATTTTTGAAACTTTAGTATAAATGGAGCATGATCTCGTATATCGGGGTATTGAATTAAGATTCAAGGAGGTCTTGTCAGTAAAATTTTCTTCCAGCACATTACAGGCCCTTCCTCCTTCACATCACAGTCTCTTCTTCACATCACAGCCTCCTTTCATATCACAACCCCCCACTTCACAACACAGCCTCCTGTCAATCACAACCCTCTATGTCACAACCCCCTTCATATCACAGCATCCCCCACAGCACAGCAGCGCTTTCATTTTACAGCCCGCCTTCATATCACAGCACCACTTTCACATTACAACCCTTCACATCACAGTACTCTCTTTCCATCAGTGCTATCCGTCCGCCCCTTCATATCCACATCACATCACAGCCCCCCCCCCCATCTCAGTCCCCCTATACATCAGTGTCCTCAGTCCATATTACAGCCCCTTTCCCACTTTCCCATCACAGACTTTCCTTTACAGAACAGCCCCCATGCATCACAGACATTTCTTACACAGCTTCACGGCAGCATGGCAGAGGGCAGAAGGCAAAGCAGGTCTGGAGCAAAGACATGTTGACTAGGGGGTAATTGTTTGCCAAGATGCAGGGTGACCCCAGCAACCAAAGGATGAGAGTGGAGGGGGCAAACTCAGGAGAGGAATCTGGCTGCACTGGCGACTACAGGGTGACCAGGCAGAGGGGGGAAAAAGTAGAGAGAGGGACACTCAGGTTGCTGTGTGTAATGGCCATGGTGCCCCCAATCAAGTGTTAACCATAGCATGTACCATAGCTGCTACAGTAGGTGCCGCCGACATTGTATATTCATCGCAATCCTATCGCGGAGATTCTCGGCGACGAGGGTGCCGACATCTCGGCGACAGGGTGGCGACACATGTCGCGCTCGCTGCAATGGCGAGGAGACGCGGCACTGTATTGAGCGGGGATCCGACGTGGATTCCCGCCAATACCAGGCACTGCGTTTGGTATGAATTGTAACGCCGAGCGCTCCGGGTGTCCCATCCATCCCGGAGCGCCCGCGGCGTCTGTCTCCCTGCAGCGCTCCGGTCGGCTCCTCTGACCGTGAGCGCTGCTCTGATGCTGGCGGGGATGCGATCCTTGCGGCGGCACCTGTCCGCCCGCGGATCGCATCCCATTCTGCTCACCGGCCTCCTCCTCCTGCTCCGTCCCGGCGCGCGCGGTCCCGCTGCTCTCTAGGGCGCGCGCGCGCCGGTCTTCTTAAATTTAAAGGGCCCGTGCACCATTGATTGGTGCCTGGTCCAATTACTGTGTCACACTCCAAAACACTTAAAAACCCACTCCCCCTTCCTGTCCTTGCCGGATCTTGTTGCCTTAGTGCCCTGAGAAAGCGTTTTGTACTTGCCTTTCCAGTGTATCTGACCTTCTGCCGTTGCCCCTGACTACGTACCATTGCCGCCTGCCCTGACCTTCCGCTACGTCTGACCTTGCCTCTGCCTAGTCCCAGTGTACCGTGCCTATCTCAGCTGCCAGAGAAGTCGAGCCGCTACTGGGGGACACGACCTGGTTGCTACCGCCGCAGCAAGTCCATCCCGCCTTGCGGCGGGCTCTGGTGAAAACCGGTAGCTACTTAGAACCAGTCCTCCAGTGTGACCCGTGCCTTCGCCTCTCTGGCACAGAGGATCCACCTCCTGTGTCCTCACTAGCCGTCAGTCCGGGCCCTGACAGTAGATCCGGCCATGGATCCCGCTGAGGTACCGCTGCCAAATCTCGCTGACCTCACTACCGTGGTTGCCCAGCAGTCGCAACAGATCGCACAACAAGGACAGCAGCTGTCGCAGTTGACCGCCATGGTCCAGCAGCTTCTGCCGCCGAGCCTCCAGCATCTTCCCCTCTCCGAGCTGCCGCTACTACCTCGAGAATTTGCCTGTCTCTTCCGGGGAAATTTGACGGGGATTCTAGGATGTGCCGGGGATTCTTGTCCCAATGTTCCCTGCATCTTGAGATGATGTCTGACCAGTTTTCCACAGAACGGTCTAAAGTGGCATTCGTGGTCTCTCTGTTGTCTGGAAAGGCCTTGGCCTGGGCCACGCCACTCTGGGACCGCAACGACCCTGCTACAGCCACCGTTCAGTCCTTCTTTGCTGAGCTTCGCAGCGTTTTTGAGGAACCAGCCCGAGCCTCATCCGCTGAAACCGCCCTGCTTAACCTTGTCCAAGGAAACTCTTCTGTGGGCGAATATGCCATACAGTTCCGCACACTGGCCTCAGAGTTAGCTTGGAATAATGAGGCTCTCTGCGCGACCTTCAAGAAGGGTTTATCCGGCCACATCAAGGATTGTCTGGCCGCACGAGAGATACCCTCTTCCTTGACGGAACTCATCCATTTAGCTACCCGCATCGATATGCGTTACGTCGAAAGACGCCAAGAGCTTCGCCAGGAGAAAGATCTTGTTCGCACCAGGCGTTATCCGCGCCTGGCTCCTCTCTTTCTGAATCCAATGCATCCTGTTACCGTGCCTCCCACCGAGGAGGCCATGCAAGTGGACCGGTCTCGCCTGACCCTACAAGAGAGGTCTCGCCGTAGGAACGAGAACTTATGCCTTTATTGTGCGAGCTCTGATCACTTCCTAAAAGACTGCCCTATTTGTCCTCCGCGTCAGGGAAACGCCCGCACCTAGTGAACGTGGGAGAGGCGTTACTGGGTGTGAATTCTTCCTCTCCACGTCTGACTATTCCTGTGCGGATTTCTCCTTCTGCTGGCTCCCTCTTCCCTGCGGTGGCCTTCCTGGACTCTGGTTCTGCAGGAAACTTTATTGAAGCCTCTTTCATCAACAGGTTCAACATTCCTGTTACCCGTCTCATCAAACCCTTCTTCATTTCCTCTGTAAATGGAGAGAATTTGGATTGTACCGTGCGTTACTGCACCGAACCCCTGCTCATGTCCGTTGGTGTTCTTCACCAAGAAAAGTTTGAATTCTTTGTTTTGCCGAACTGTACTTCTGACATCCTTCTTGGCCTACCCTGGCTCCAGCGTCACACTCCTACCCTCGACTGGACCACTGGGGACATCAAATCCTGGGGTGACTCCTGTCACAAGCATTGCCTTAAGTCTGTACCGACCTGTCAAGTCCCCATCACTACTCCTTTGCCTGGCCTTCCAAAGGCCTATCAGGACTTTTCTGATGTCTTTTGCAAAAAACAGGCGGAGGTCTTACCACCACATAGACCCTACGACTGCCCCATTGACTTGCTCCCAGGTACTACACCACCCCGTGGCAGAATTTACCCTCTCTCCTCTCCTGAAACCAAGGCTATGACTGAATACATTCAGGAGAACCTCAAGAGAGGTTTTATTAGGAAATCATCTTCTCCAGCCGGAGCGGGCTTCTTCTTCGTGGCCAAGAAGGACGGATCTCTACGCCCTTGCATAGACTATCGTGGTCTCAATAAAATCACTATTAAAAACCGCTACCCTCTGCCTCTCATCTCGGAGCTCTTTGACCGTCTGCACGGAGCAAAAGTTTTTTCTAAATTGGACCTCAGGGGCGCTTATAACCTCATCAGAATCCATAAGGGAGATGAATGGAAAACCGCATTTAACACCAGAGACGGTCACTTCGAATATCTCGTCATGCCGTTCGGACTTTGCAACGCCCCTGCAGTCTTTCAAGATTTTGTCAACAAAATCTTCCGGGACCTACTGTATACCTGTGTGGTTGTCTATCGTGACGACATCCTAATCTTCTCTGCCAACCTTAAGGAACATCAGCTCCATGTCCGTCAAGTGCTCCAGCGCCTCCGCGTAAATCATCTTTACGCTAAATTTGAAAAATGCCTTTTTGAGCGCAGCAGTCTTCCTTTCCTAGGATATCTGGTCTCTGGACAAGGTCTTCAAATGGACCCTGACAAACTCTCCGCAGTCTTGGGTTGGCCACGCCCCTCTGGACTTCGTGCTATCCAACGCTTCTTTGGTTTCGCCAACTACTATCGTCAGTTCATACCCCACTTCTCCACCATCGTTGCTCCTATAGGGGCACTGACCAAAAAAGACGCGAATCCTAGGTCCTGGCCGCCTCAAGCGGAGGAAGCTTTTACTCGCCATAAGACCGCCTTCTCCTCTGCACCTGTCCTGTCTCGGCCAGATCCTCTAAAGCCGTTCTTCCTTGAAGTCGACGCCTCCTCGGTAGGAGCCGGAGCTGTGCTTCTTCAAAAAAACGCTAAAGGGAAAAACGTCACTTGTGTTTTTTTCTCTAAAACTTTCTCCCCTCCGGAAAAAAACTATTCCATAGGTGACCGTGAACTGTTGGCCATCAAGTTGGCATTAGAAGAGTGGAGACATCTCCTGGAAGGATCCCTTCACCCTATCTCCATCTACACTGACCATAAAAATTTGTCATACCTTCAGTCCGCTCAGCGCCTAAATCCTCGCCAGGCCAGGTGGTCATTGTTCTTTGCCCGCTTCAACTTCCAGATCCATTTTCGGCCCGCAGACAAAAATGTCAGGGCTGATGCTTTGTCCCGTCTCTCCGATACCTCGGAAACCGAGACTCCTCCTCAACACATCATACCCCCTGAGTGTCTGATTTCCTCTGCTCCCGCTTCTCTCGTGCCAATTCCTCCAGGAAAGACTTTCGTTCCTCCACGCCTTCGGCTTAAGATACTCAAGTGGGGCCATTCCTCCCATCTAGCCGGTCACGCTGGGATCAAAAAATCCATACAATTGATTGCCAGACACTATTGGTGGCCTACCCAGGAGGAAGATGTGACTGACTTTGTACGGGCCTGCACTATCTGTGCACGTGACAAGACGCCTCACCAGAAGCCTGCAGGTCTTCTCCTTCCCCTACCTGTGCCTGAACAACCATGGTCCCACATCGCCATGGATTTCATCACGGACCTCCCTTTGTCTCGTAGTAACACTGTCATCTGGGTGGTCGTTGACCGCTTTTCTAAAATGGCTCATTTTGTCCCGCTCCCTGGTCTGCCTACTGCACCTCAGTTGGCGAAGCATTTTTTTCTTCAAATTTTCCGCCTCCATGAGCTGCCCTCACATATCGTCTCGGATAGAGGTGTTCAATTCATCTCAAAATTTTGGAGAGCTCTCTGTACTCAACTAAAAATTAAGTTGATTTTTTCTTCCGCTTATCACCCGCAGTCCAATGGACAGGTGGAGAGAGTTAACCAGGTCCTTGGCGACTACCTACGACATTTTGTCTCCGCCCGTCAAGACGATTGGGTCGACCTATTGCCCTGGGCAGAATTCTCATACAATTTCAAGAACTCTGAATCTTCCTCCAAGTCGCCTTTCTTTGTGGTCTACGGCCATCACCCATTGCCCCCCCTCCCCATTCCCACGTCTTCTGGAGTTCCGGCCGTGGATGAATTTACTCAGGACTTTGCCTCTATCTGGAAAGAGACTCAAAAGTCGCTCTCACTGGCCTCTGCCCGCATGAAGAGACATGCAGATAAAAAAAGAAGAATCCCTCCTGTCTATACCCCTGGTGACAAAGTGTGGCTCTCCTCCAAATATATTCGGTTTTGGGTACCTAGCTACAAGCTGGGCCCTCATTACCTCGGGTCATTTAAAATCAAAAACCAAATCAATTCTGTTTCTTACAAGCTCCACCTTCCTCCTTCTCTTCGTATTCCCAACTCTTTTCATGTGTCTCTTCTTAAACCCCTCATTCTTAACCGATTTTCCCCTAAGGTCACTGCTCCTGCTCCTGTCTCTGGTTCTTCTGATGTCTTCTCGGTGAAAGAGATCCTCGCCTCCAAGGTCATCCGAGGTAAAAGATGTTTTTTAGTGGATTGGGAGAACTGTGGTCCTGAGGAAAGGTCCTGGGAACCTGAGGCCAACATTTTAGATAAAGAGCTCATCCGAAGATTCTTGGGTTCCAAGAAGAGGGGGAGACCTAAGGGGGGGGTACTGTAACGCCGATCGCTCCGGGTGTCCCATCCATCCCGGAGCGCCCGCGGCGTCTGTCTCCCTGCAGCGCTCCGGTCGGCTCCTCTGACCGTGAGCGCTGCTCTGATGCTGGCGGGGATGCGATCCTTGCGGCGGCACCTGTCCGCCCGCGGATCGCATCCCATTCTGCTCACCGGCCTCCTCCTCCTGCTCCGTCCCGGCACGCGCGGTCCCACTGCTCTCTAGGGCGCGCGCGCGCCGGTCTTCTTAAATTTAAAGGGCCAGTGCACCATTGATTGGTGCCTGGTCCAATTACTGTGTCACCCTCCAAAACACTTAAAAACCCACTCCCCCTTCCTGTCCTTGCCGGATCTTGTTGCCTTAGTGCCCTGAGAAAGCGTTTTGTGCTTGCCTTTCCAGTGTATCTGACCTTCTGCCGTTGCCCCTGACTACGTACCATTGCCGCCTGCCCTGACCTTCCGCTACGTCTGACCTTGCCTCTGCCTAGTCCCAGTGTACCGCGCCTATCTCAGCTGCCAGAGAAGTCGAGCCGCTACTGGGGGACACGACCTGGTTGCTACCGCCGCAGCAAGTCCATCCTGCCTTGCGGCGGGCTCTGGTGAAAACCGGTAGCTACTTAGAACCGGTCCTCCAGTTCGACCCGTGCCTTCGCCTCTCTGGCACAGAGGATCCACCTCCTGTGTCCTCACTAGCCGCCAGTCCGGGCCCTGACATGAATCCTGAGCGGGAACTCCACGCCAATTTTTTAAGAAAAAACCATCGTGGGTTCCCCCTCCAGGAGCATACCAGGCCCTTGGGTCTGGTCTGGATTTGAAGGGGAAACCCTACGCCGAAAAAACGGCGTGGGGTCCCCCTCAAAATCCAAACCAGACCCTTATCCGAGCATGCAACCTGGCAGGCCGCAGGGGAAGAGGGGGGACGAGAGAGCAGCACCCCCTCCCTCCTGAACCGTACCAGGCCACATGCCCTCAACATGGGGGGTTTGGTGCTCTGGGGCAGGGGGGCGACCTGCGGCCCCCCAACCCCAGAGCACCCTGCCCCCATGTTGATGAGGACAGGACCTCTTCCCGACAACCCTGGCCGTTGGTTGTCGGGGTCTGCGGGCGGGGGGCTTATCGGAATCCGGGAGCCCCCTTTAATAAGGGGGCCCCCAGATCCCGGCCCCCCCACCCTATGTGAATGAGTATGGGGTACATCGTACCCCTACCCATTCACCTGGTGGAAAAAAATGGCAATAAAAAAACCACACAGCTTTTTAAAGTATTTTATTGCACAGCTCCGGGGGTCTTCTTCCGTCTTCGGGGGTCTCCGGTGTCGTCGCCGCACTCTCCGGTTCTTTCTTCTGCCGGGCCTCCGCTATCTTCTTCCAGCTCTTTTGCTAGCGGGGCCCGGTCTTCTCCGTCGCCTTCTTCCCTCTTCTCCTCTCCGGTTCTTTCTTCCTTCTACCAGGCCTCCGCTATCTTCTTCCAGCTCTTTTGCTAGCGGAGGCCTGGTCTTCCCCGTCGTCTCGTCCGGTTCTCCGTTGTCCTTCTGCCGGCCCCTCCACTATCTGCTTGCAGCTCTTTTGCTAGTGGAGGGGCCGGTCTTCCCGTCGTCGCCGTCGGCGTCTTCTTCCCTCTTCTCCTCCTCGATGTTGACTCGTCGCTTCCTCTCGCAGTAATGCTAAATCTTCGGTCCGCAGAGATTTATATAAGCTTCTCATGACGTCACAGTCACATGTTCCCATGACGTCAGTCACATGCTCCGGGTGGCCCCGGAGCATGTGTCTGTGACGTCATGAGAAGCCTATATAAATCTCTGCGGACCGAAGATTTTGCATTACTGCGAGAGGAAGCGACGAGTCAACATCGAGGAGGAGAAGAGGGAAGAAGACGCCGGACGAGACGACGGGGAAGACCGGGCCTCCGCTAGCAAAAGAGCTGGAAGAAGATAGCGGAGGCCCGGCAGAAGAAAGAACCGGAGAGCGCGGCGACGACACCGGAGACCCCCGAAGACGGAAGAAGACCCCCGGAGCTGTGCAATAAAATACTTTAAAAAGCTGTGTGTTTTTTTTATTGCCATTTTTTTCCACCAGGTGAATGGGTAGGGGTACGATGTACCCCATACTCATTCACATAGGGTGGGGGGGCCGGGATCTGGGGGCCCCCTTATTAAAGGCGGCTCCCGGATTCCGATAAGCCCCCCGCCCGCAGACCCCGACAACCAACGGCCAGGGTTGTCGGGAAGAGGCCCTGTCCTCATCAACATGGGACACGGTGCTCTGGGGTGGGGGGGCCGCAGCCCCCCTGCCCCAAAACACCAAACCCCCCATGTTAAGGGCATGCGGCCTGGTACGGTTCAGGAGGGAGGGGGGCCGCTCTCTCGTCCCCCCTCTTCCCCTGCGGCTTGCCAGGTTGCGTGCTCGGATAAGGGTCTGGTTTGGATTTTGAGGGGGACCCCACGCCATTTTTTCGGCGTAGGGTTTCCCCTTCAAATCCAGACCAGACCCAAGGGCCTGATATGCTCCTGGAGGGGGAACCCACGCCGGTTTTTTCTTTAAAAATTGGCGTGGAGTTCCCGCTCAGGATTCATACCAAACACAGTGCCTGGTATTGGCGGGAATCCATGTCGGATCTCCGTCTACCGGCAATGCGTGTCGCTATCGCGAAAGGAACATTTTTCCTTTCCCGATGATGAGACAGCTCGGCGCTGGCTCTCGCGACGGAGCTCATAGGGTGTCAATCTCGCCGCTAGAAGCGGCGAGATTGACACAATATCGGCGGCACCTACTGTACATCCTGGATACACCACTGTGAATAGTATTCCGTTTCCAGAAATGCATCCTGGCCTTGATAGAACTGTCACTCAATCTTTGTCATGGACTGTGGTCCTCCATTTAGTGATGCTTGTTCTACATACGCTGATAAACACATCTAGAGCTGGAGGAGGGTGTCAAAGTTAGGGCTACTAGGATATTTGCCACACTGTGAAAAAAATGCACACTAGCCTAACTCATATAATTATACTCTGATTCTTTTTGTGACAAGATATATAAATATGTCTTTCTATGTGTTCATAAATACATTGGGACATACAGTACACATTGGTCATTTTTGTTTAGGTTAGTTAGCCAGGCTCTGTAAATATGTTTTATTACTTTACAGAAAGAGCAGATTGTTGAATTATCTCTAAATAATTGTTGCTTTATCCTCTCCCATACAGCCTATAAGAGGTTTTGACTCCAATGGACCTGGTCTCCAGTACAAAGTCAGCTGGAGGCAGAAAGATTTTGATGAAGACTGGACAGATGTCACAGTTGCAAACGTTTCCAAATACATAGTGTCTGGCACACCTACCTTTGTTCCTTATGAAATAAAGGTTCAAGCATTAAATGACCTTGGGTATGCCCCTGAGCCACCTGTTGTAATTGGACATTCCGGAGAAGATCGTAAGTCTCTGAGGTCTTTAGAATGACCTAAAATATAACTTTAAAAATAGAAGTAAATGAGTTTAATATGCACCACAATGACCACTTGTTACAATTTTTTCTTATGTTTTTAGTTCCCATGGTTGCTCCTGGTAATGTTGAAGTAGAAGTCATTAATGCCACTTTAGCAAAAGTTCAGTGGGACTCTGTCCCTCTGACATCGGTCAGGGGTCACTTACAGGGATACCGGGTGGGTATTTATTTTTGTTTCATACTAATAGTGTTATGTTTCAAATATGTAGTTACTCAATACTCTGTATTTATGAAAATATTTGCTGCTATGCCAGATATTATTCTGGCCCTAAAGTAATAGCCAATAACTTTATACTTTAATTTCTCCAAAATTACCTACAGTATATATATATATATATAGCCAGACATTTACGAGTTTTTATTATGCACAATGTTTGACCTGCTTAGTCTGTTACATGTGTTATCCAAGCTTTCTTATATTCTGTAATATTTTTTCAAATAATAATAAATATTGCTGGTAAATTATACATAAAGTCCTAATGCAAAATATGATAAACATAGTTAAGTTGAAAAAAGTCCATAAACAATCCTATATCCACATTTGATCCAGATAGGAAAAAAACTATGACCCAATTTCCTTCAGTGGGGAAAAATGTCTTCCTGATCCCTCAAGAGGCAATTGGCTATTCCCTGGATCAACAATCTCTGGTATTATTACCTATAAATCCTAATATGCTGTTATATTTTGTACATTTAGGAATCTATCTAGCGTATTTTTAAACAACCTGCCGAGCTGGCCAGAACTTGTTTATGAGGGAGTCGATACCACATTTTCTCACTGCGAAGAAGCCTTTCCTTTTGTAGAACTTAATCTATTTTCCTCTAAAGTGTGCCCCCTTGTCCTCTGTAATGACCTTAAAGTGAATAAGTCTGCTTCCAGTTCACTATATGAATCACCTATGAATGTATAATATAATATATAATCCTCTCTTCTCAAGAGAGAATACATTCAAGTTGTAAAATCTGCATCTTGGCATTGCATGCTGTTATTACCACCCCTTCTTTACCACTGATGACCTACATTTTATAAAGTAAGGGCCCAAACGCTGAACCATGTGGTACACCACTAGTACTCTTAGATCCGTCTATCGGCTCTGGGTGCAGGCGCTGGCATCCTTACCAAGGGAAGCAGGAAGTGAAGCCTTGCAGCTTCACAGACTGTTTCCTACTGCGCATGTGCGAGTCGCGCTGCGCTTTCTGAATGGACCTATGTGTCTCACAGAAGACAGTGGGGGGGAGGGGCTGGAAATTGCGTAGATCGCAGCACAACGATTGCGGCAATCTTATGCGGAAGTGGGAGCGGGTACCTGGTTTTGACAGGTATCCGCTCCCCCTGAAAGGTGCCAAGTGTGGCAATAGAGGGAGGGAGGAAGCAAACAAGCAGAGCTTCCCCTTTTGAGTGGAGCTCCGCTTTAATCACTAGTCTCTGAATGCAATACTTTAGCTATTTTTCTATTCATTTACAAACTGAATTTTCCAAGCCTGTAAACCTTAACTTGCACATTAGCCTTGTGTGGGGAACTGTGCCTTTGAAAAATCCACATATACTACTATATCCAGAGCCACTACTTCGTCCAAGTTTTATGCTTACTTCCTCATAAAGAAGAAATCTGATTTATTTACCAATTTTGGTCTTACATGAATGCATGCTGTCTTTTGCTTAAAATATTGTTTTCTAGCAAAAACTCTTCTATTTGGTCTTTTAGAAGTTAGACTAAAGAAGTTAAACTAACCAATCTGTAGTTACATGGTAAAGAATTTGATTCCATTTTAAATATAGGGATCACCGTGGCTTTGACCCAATCCAGTGACACTGCACTAGTCATTAAAGAGCCTCTAAAAATTAGAAACAATGGCTTTGAAATAACATAGCTCAACTCTTTGAGCTCATCTTAATAACCATCGAGTCCAGGTGCTTTATTCACCTTTATTTTGTTCATGGTTTCAGGACCATCTAAGTTTTTGAGCCATTGTGGTTGTTTTTGGGGTATGCTAATACTAACCCCATAATGGACTTATTTTTTTTACCTTTGCTATAACAATCATGTTATACTTACCTGCTCTGTGCAATGCTATTGTAGAGAGCGGCCCGATCCTCTTCTTCCTAGGCCCCCACCCCCGACGCTCCTGGCTTCTCCTCTTTTTGATGTGCCACCTTAGGAAGCTGCTTCCTTCTGTGGCACACCTGCGGACTCGATCCCGAGCTATAGACACAGACAGAGGCTCAGCCCTGTTTCCTCATCACAGGATTTGACTGACAGCGGCAGGAACCAATGGCTCCTGCTGCTGTCAGCAAAGCCTGTGAGAGGGGGAAAAGAGGAAAAAGCCACTACAGACGGGTATAGTGTTGGATTGAGATCGGGCTCAGGTAATTATAAGGGGGAGTGAAATACTGAAATATTTTTTACCTTAATGCAGGGAGTGCTTTAAATTAAAAAAATGTTTAGACTTTACAACCACTTTAAGCTCCCACATTTTAACAGAACTGAAGAAGGTATTTAATAAGTTTGCCTTTTTCTGTCCCCAGTCACCATATATAAATTCTCATGTATAGTACCTACATGCCAAGTTTTGATCTTTCTACTATTAATATATTTGAAAAATGTTTGGGGGGTGTTGTCCAATTCTATTTTGCAACCTGCTGTTTGTTTTGAATTTTTTGCTACCTTGATTTCCTGTTTACGTATGTGGTTATATCCTTTGTAACTTTTAACTGATGATAGTGTTCCTTCATATTTATATTTTTAAAATACAATTTTCCTATTAATTATAGCTTCTCTAACTTTGGATTTGAGCCACATAGGTTTTTTAATCTTTTTAAACTTATTGCCCATGGGAATATATTTTGCAGTTTGTTTACATGTGTTGTATGCAGTCGAAACATTCCCATTTCTGTTCTGTGTATTATACAATACTCTCTCCCAGTCTATGTTTTTGAGTAGCCTGAGCCTTGGAAAGTTTGCTTTTCTATAATTAAGCGTTTTTGTCTTTCCAGTGTGTGATTTTAGTGTGATGGTCTCTGCAATCCAGACTTTCCTTTATATGAGCATTAGTAATAAGCGCTGCATGGCTTGAGATTACCAGGTCCTGCAGAGCATTATTTCTAGTTAGAGCTTCAGTAAATTGTACCATAAAATGAACTTGTAATTGGTTTATCAATTTTACACCATTTTACTGTTCCAGCAGTGCCATTACTTTAGTCAACTTCAGGGAAGTTAAAATCCTTCATTATTTTCACTGTCCCAGCCCTTGCAGCACTTTCTATCTGTACAAGGAGCTGAATCTCCACATCCTCATTAACACTGGGTGACCTTTAGCAATAATTCCATTTAAAGTATGCCCACCCCTATGCTAATTCATCTATAATGCTTCAGCACCAGCCCATGCTCCATCAAAAAGGTCCTCTTCCACACTCACTTTGAGGACACTTCTCGCATAAAGACAGACACTGCCACCTTCCTGTTCTACACTTTCTCTCCGAAATAGAACATAGCCAGAAAAATAAATAGCCCAATTGTGTGAAGGATGGAGCCAAGATTCAGCAATACCATTATTTATAAAGAGCATTATAATTGCCAAAGATTGTGTGTAACACAGGAAATTCCATATCACCTGCCATTGCCATAAACCATACTGGGCCCTCTTCCATTTGGGTGCAAACCTTCTTGATCATATAGGTTGTATCCCATTAAGATGTCAACAAATAAGGGAGCAGAGGTAACTATCAATGAAATCTCATGTCAAAACATTCAATTGATTACATAGGTTTCTGAAGTTGAAAACAAATCCTGAGTTTTCTAGTAATAGTCAAGCTAGACTCCACCCCCTCATACCATTTGACCCTCTTAGTAATCAGTAAGACAGCTGTAACCTGTATGCCCATATAGCATCTGGTGGAGGGCCAAGCCTGGCTCTTACATGGTAAATTGAGTTTGAAATATTTATCTATCTACATCTTTGATTATACTGATCATTTTGGAATATGGTTCTCACTAAAGGAATTCCTCTTTCCCTTCCTGAGCCCCCCCCCCCCCATGAAAAGGGTTCTGGGGCCTATACAGCACCTAGAATCTGCACTCCTCTTTTGAAAGGAGCCACTGCCATAATTCTGTCTCCCTCAAACCATTATTTGCTAGGCAGCTGTTGCTCCAGCAGCATGGTGCTTTTACTGTCGACAGTTTTGTGCATGTTGGCATTCTTGCTTGCTCCTGTGGGCCTGTTGCTGCTGTTTAACTGTATTGTTATCTACCTCTCGATTATTGCTTGGTGGCATCCCATGGTCTATGAATCGATTCCTATGTCCTTTACTTTATGATAAAGGTAAGAGGAATGTTCATGTACCTGTAAATTCTGTATCTTGGAGTACAGTATGGAACATGGGTTCCTCCTCTGACTTCTCTGTGACCTTGCTAACAAAACTGGGGTCTAACGGAGTGAGCAGGGTTATATGGGGATGCTAATGGGTGGTCCAGGGAAGCTTTTCTCAAGCGTGCAATCACCTTAAGGTAATGGTATATAAACCCATGGTCAACTAATTAACTCATGAGTCCTAAACTGTACTTCAAGATACAGAATTTACAGGCACAGCAGAAATCCTCTTTTTCTATGATACATTCAGTATGGATAACCAATGTTAGTGAATAGTTTATTTGATTTTATTTTTCATTGTTCTTTGTGCCATTCTATTGCATATTGCAGGTCTACTACTGGAAAGCAGTAAATCGAACAAACAGAAATAGAAGACACATTGAAAAATGGATGCTAACGTTTTCTGGAAACAGGACCCATGGGATGCTTCCTGGATTACAGCCAGACACCAACTATATCCTTAATGTGAGAGTTGTCAATGGCAAAGGAGAAGGTCCTTCCAGCAAGGATAAATACTTTGAGACACCTGAAGGAGGTAATTAATACTAATCTAAACCTATGCAGGCATCTGGACGAATCCTGACATTATTGTCAGGATCCCTGCAGAGCCTGGACCACCTCTGTGATTACAGCCAACAGCAGGTTTTACCCCACTGTCAGCTGAATCTGGGCCACAGGAGTGCACTCCCGTGATCCACAAGAGAAGTATGGCCAAAAGACTTGCTACTATGTTTACTAGTTTACAAACCACTGTAATTGACCTGCCAGAGAGTAGAAATCTAGAATCCCACACTCCATGTGCTACATTTTATTTCTGTGAGCTTCATCTACCCTGGGACCAGAAAACCCAGAGCAAAGACAAAGAGCATCTTTATTCTTCCATATTTATTCCTAAAGGGTTTTTTCAGTGAGGAGGAGGCCTGCCATTGGACTAGGAAGGTAGAGTCCCTGCAAATTATTTTTATTTCTAATGACATTATTTATTTTTGCATTGGTAGACTTTTATTTATTTATTGTTTTACTTGTGTTACAGTGAAGAATTAAGGTATCAGAGGTACCCCTCCACCTGCCTCCAGCACACAGTGGGCCACATAGATTTCATGTAGTTTTCCTTTGTTCTCCGGTACTAACCTTCTTATAACTTTCTCAGCACAGGAAAACTGTCAGCATTAGTCTAGTTTTTTTAAAAGAGGGGCATTTCTTTTAATACCCCTCTTAAATATGTCACCTAATGCTTAAGAACATGCAGACTAATATGAAATTAGCAGGGGCCCACATACTCAAGCCTTACAGCACAACCTTTTAAAATTCTTCAAATGCCATACTATTGCCAGTCCCACTCCAGACATGGGTCAGGGTATCCAATAGTTAACAATGCAGCATGAATGTTTTTTCAAAGCATTCTGGAAGAAGTTGCTGGGCTATGAACACACCACTGATTGTATTATATAACCATTACACGACCAATTATAAACAGCGCACTCTTTTTTATTTTATTGTTCCTACATTGCTCAGGGGACTAAAGCTCTTTCTTGCAAGTAAAACATACCTTGTAGGCCATTAGACATTATGAGCTAGATCTTACTGGCAAATGATGTGCAAAGGAAATGAAGAATTGCAACTGCTGGTACTTTTCCAAGAAATATTATAGATTTTGCATTAAAGACCCACTACGGAAAATCAGAAAATTCTCCCTTGCACTGGGGCTACTCCAGGGGAGAGTAAAATCATTTACTTACCTGATCCTCTGTTCCCACCACAGATGTTGCTCCCCCATTCTCTGATCGTGGTCTTTTCTTTGGAGTCCTGTCCTTAGAAGGCTGGATGAGGTCAGGACCTTAGATCGCTGGAGCATGGAGGAGAAGAGGATGCGGGGACTGGTCTCGCAGCACAGAGGATTGGCTAAATACATCTACTTTTTCCTGTCTCTAGATGTAATGAGCAGTTAACCCTTGCAGTGCAGGTGCAGCCCCACTGCAAGGGAGAATTTTCAAGTTCAGCTTTACCTTAAGCCCCGTACACACGATCGGTTTTACCGATGAAAACCGTCCGATGGATTTTTTTCATCGGACAAACCGATCGTGTATGGGACCCATCGGTCTTTTTTCCATCGGTTTTAAAAAATAGAACATGTTTTAAATTTTTCTGATGGATCCAAAACCGATAGCAAATTCCGATCGTCTATGGGCAAGTCCATCGGATAAAAAACCCACGCATGCTCAGAATCAAGTCGACGCATGCTCAGAAGCATTAAACTTCATTTTTCTCGGCTCATCGGAGTGTTTTACGTCACCACGTTTGGAACGGTTGGTTTTTTGACTGATGGTGTGTAGGCAAGACTGATGGAAAACAGTTTCATCGGATATCCGATGGACAAATCCATCGGACTAGAATCCATAGGAAATCCGATCGTGTGTACAGGGCTTAAGTATGTATTTTTATCATTTACAAGATATACCTGTTTTCACAGTTCCTAGTATGGCAGTTCTACAAATTCATCATCGAACTTCTGATTCACTGACTTTGACATGGAGTCCACCACTGCATCCAAATGGAGTCCTGACACAATACACTCTAAAGTATCAGTCAAGTAAGTCCATAAACCTGCTTCTGTTTTTAATTGCTATGTAATTTATATAGATCTTCCACCTAGGCATCTGAAATAAAATCTATATGTACCAATTTAATCTTAAAAATTTTCTGCACTGATAAAAAATTCAAAGGCAATTAAACGCTAAAAGGTAGTAGCTAAATCACTTCATATATGTATGGAAAACTTTCATGAATCAAACATTTCTCCATCATGTTTTATTCAAGTCATGCTTCTACTTTTACAGTTGTGCTCATAAGTTTACATACCCTGGCAGAATTTATGATTTCTTGGCCATTTTTCAGAGAATATGAATGATAACACAAAAACATTTCTTTCACTCATGGTTAGTGTTTGGCTGAAGCCATTTATTATTAATCAACTGTGTTTACTCTTTTTAAATCATAATCACAACCAGGGCAGCCATCAGAAATTTTGGGGCCCCTTACACAACTTTAGGTCTGGGCCTGACCACAAACATTCCTCAAGGCCCGCCCACTGGCTGTCCAACTGAATCCAACCACTGGCTATCCCACCAAGTCCTTCAGTGCACCCACTTTTATTTGAATACTCTTACAACCAAATATATCCTTCATCCCATGTCCTCTTCCTCCTCCACTCCCATATCCTCCATCCCATGTCCTCCTCCATCCCACATGCTCCTCTTCCTCTTCCAGTCCCTTCTCCCCCATCCTATGTCGTCCTCCTCCATCCCATGTCCTCTTCCTTCTCCAGTCCCATGTCCTCTTCCTCCTCCACTCCCATATCCTCCATCTCATGTCCTCCTTTTCCATCCCATGTGCTCCTTTTCCAGTCCCTTGTCCCCCATCACATGTCCTCTTCCTTCTCCAGTGCCATGTCCTCTTCCTCCTCCACTCCCATATCCTCCATCTCATGTCCTCCTTTTCCATCCCATGTGCTCCTTTTCCAGTCCCTTGTCCCCCATCACATGTCCTCTTCCTTTTCCAGTCCCATCTCCTCCATCCCATGTCCTCCTGCTCCTCCAGTTTCATCTCCTCCATTCCACATCATCCTCCTTTTGCAGTCCCATATTTGCCATCCCATGTCCTCCTCTTCCTCCATTCTAGGTCCTCCTCCTCCACCCCATGTCATCCTTCTCCAGTCTCATCTCCCCTCACCATTGGTCCTCTCTTGCAGTGTCCTCCCTCTGTAGTCCTTCTATGCCATCATTACAGGCCAGATCCAGTGTAATTCCTCCAGTATGTAGAGGAGAGGAGTGTGGAGGATATGACAGTGGCAGAATGGGGAAGGTTTTATTTTAATGGCAGTCTGCGGGGTGACCAGGGAGTGATGTTGGGTAGATAAGGGTCCGAGTGATGTCCGTCAGCTGGATATATGAAGTGGTCTGGGGGTGATGCAAGCTGGCGGGAGTAGGGGGCTGAGATGTGGTCAGATAGTTTTTTTTTTCTTTTAATTATAAACATCACTATTGTTCATCTACTAATATATACAATAATACAAAATTGGTATGTAAAGAAAACATCCTCCTGTTATAAGATGTAAATATATATCTATATAATCCAACCCCTAGCACTCTATGTATGTCCAGATAATGTGAAATTTATTTATGACAATTCATGTAACCCCCTGTTATCCAAGCTCTGAGTCTGTACAATCAGAAGTGTAAACTCACCACATAAACACAGTTACATGAATGATCATAAATTACATTCACTTTATCTGTACAGAGTGATTGGGGGATGTTATAATAGCTAGGACTGTGTGCCAGTTTGGGAGATATCTATCACACTCGCTGTCTCTTCATTCTCCTCGTCTTCTTATCACTGCAATACCTACAAGACACATCCTACAGAAACTTTGGCAGCTTTTCTCAAGGAGACTTTATTCAGTAAAAAACTGATCTTACCTCCTCCCTGTAGTGTGAGCAGACATCCCGGCTAGCAGTAGCTACAGTGAGCTTCGCCCCCTCAGTACACCGCACTGGTGATCGGGGGAAGGGGGAGGGAGGGGGTTGAGTCAGAGATCCCACAGTGCAGGAGACGGAGGGAGAGAAGAGCTGCTTTGGAGATTCTAAATACATACACCGCCGGCGCAGTGTATGTATTTAGAAGCTGCTCTTCCCACAGTGGCAAGTGTACCCCCCTCCCATCCACTTACCCTGGGCCCTCAGTCTGCCCCTGGTCAGAATGGAGGAGCCTAGGCTCCATCGGCTAGGTGACGGTGTGCTGCTGTGATAAGCAGCCGACACCTGTCACAAAGAGCTCCATTGCCGCACCGGTCCTCAGAGGATATGCGGGTAAGTACCCAGAGCAGCGGTTCCCGCTCGGGCCCCTAGGGACGCCGGGGCCCCTTACAGTTGTATGGGCTGTACCCCCTGATGAAACTACCCAAATGGCCCTGATCAAAAGTTTACATACCCTGGTGATTTTGGCCTGATAACATGCACACAAGTTGACACAAAGGGGTTTGAATGGTTATTAAAAGTAACCATCCTCACCTGTGATCTGTTGGCTTGTAATTAGTGTGTGCGTATAAAAGGTCAATGAGTTTCTGGACTCCAGACAGACCCTTGCATCTTTCATCCAGTGCTGCACTGACGATTCTGAGTAATGGGGAAAGCAAAAGAATTGTCAAATGACCTACGTGAAAGGGTAGTTGAACTGTATAAAACAGGAAAGGGATATAAAAAGATATCCAAGGAATTAAGAATGCCAATCAGCAGTGTTCAAACTCTAATCAAGAAGTGAAAAATGAGGGGTTCTGTTGAAACCAAACCACGGTCAGGTAGACCAACTAAAATTTCAGCCACAACTGCTAGGAAAATTGTTCGGATGCAAAGAAAAACACACAAATAACTTCAGGTGAAATAAAGGACTGTCTGAAAACATGGCGTGGCTGTTTCAAGATGCACAATAAGGAGACACTTGAAGAAAGATGGGCTGCATGGTCGAGTTGCCAAAAGAAAGCCATTACTATGCAAATTCCACAAAGGATCCCACTTACAATATGCCAAACATCACAGAGACAAGCCTCAAACCTTCTGGCACAAAGTCATTTGGAGTGATGAGATCAAAATTGAGCTTTTTGGCCACAACCATAAACGGTACATTTGGAGAGGAGATTTAAGGTACACCATTCCTACTGTGAAACACGGAGGTGGATCGCTCATGTTTGGGGATGTGTGAGCTAAAAAGGCACAGGAAATTTGATCAAAATTGATGGCAAGATGAATGCAGTATGTTATCAAAAAATACTGGAGGAACATTTGCATTCATCAGCCAGGAAGCTGCGCATGGGACGTACTTGGACATTCCAACATGACAATGATGCAAAACACAAGTCGACCTGTCATTGGCTACAGCAGAATAAAGTGAAGGTTCTGGAGTGGCCATCTCAGTCTCCTGACCTCAATATTATTGAACCACTTTGGGGAGATCTCAAACGTTCAGTTCATGCAAGACAGCCCAAGAATTTACAGGAACTGAAGGATTTTTGCTAAGAGGAATGGGCAGCTTTACCATCTGAGAAGATAAAGAGCCTCATCCACAAGTACCACAGAAAACTTCAAGCTGTCATTGATGTTAAAGGGGGCAATACACGGTATTAAGAACTGGGGTATGTAAACTTTTGATCAGGGTCATTTGGGTAGTTTCTGTTGTGATTATGATTTTAAAAGAGTAAACACAGTTGACTGATAATAAATGGCTTCAGCCAAACACTAACCATGAGTGAAAGAAATGTTTTTGTGTTATCATTCATTTTCTCTGAAAAATGGCGAAGAAATCATAAATTCTACCAGGGTATGTAAACTTATGAGCACAACTGTAAAAGCACTGGCCATGTTCATTACAATCTAGACCAGTGGTCTCCAAACTGTGATCTGTGGGCCAGATGCAGCTATTTGCTTACCAGTATGTGGCCCTTGTGGCACTGCTCTTCCCACTGATAAGAGGCACTGACACCAACAATGACTTTCCATTCCTCCCAGAGATACAAACAATGGGGCACTATTCCTCCCACTAACACCAATGATGGGGCACTATTCCTTTCACTGACACCAGCAATGGGGCATAAATCCTTCCACTGATATATATGATTGGGCATAATTACTCCCACTGACCCCAACAATGGGGCCAAATCCATGTACTAGGTATGTGATCTGGCACAGAGTGGCCACCCTGCTGCAGTATATGTGCGGTGAACGGACAGGAAGTGGTTAAATGATAAAACTGTAATAAACGTCAAATGGCATTAATACTAGGGTTGTCCCGATACCGATACTAGTATCGGTATCGGTACCGATACAGAGCATTTGCCCAAGTACTTGTACTCGGGCAAATGCTCCCGATGCTTCACCCGATACCTGGACAGTCAGCGGTGATCATTGCGGTGGGAGAGTTACAAGCACCGATCACCGCTGTATATATTTAAAAGTCTGACAGCCGTTTCTCCGCCTCTCCCCCCCCCCCGCGGCTTTCAGCTGCTGTAGTGAAATCAGCGGTGATCGGTGCTTGTAACTCACACACGATCACCACTGACTGTCCCCGCATCCTCCTCCAGCCCCCCTCCGTTCTGCTGCTGTTTTCCTCCCTCCATGCTGCGGTCTCGTGTCCCCCTCCATTCTCATGTCTCCCTCCGTGACCCACTCCATTCTCATGTCTCCTCCAGTGACCCCCTCCATTCTCATGTCTCCCTCCGTGACCCCCTCCATTCTCATGTCTCCCTCCGTGACCCCCTCCATTCTCATGTCTCCCTCCGTGACCCCCTCCATTCTCATGTCTCCCTCCGTGACCCCCTCCATTCTCATGTCTCCCTCCGTGACCCCCTCCATTCTCATGTCTCCCTCCGTGCTGCCTTCCCCCTCCGTTCTCCTCCTCCACCCCCTCTTACTGTCAGGATGGAGAGCGGAGGTAGGAGCCGGTAAATCCGGCTCCTTACTGTTCCGAATGAACAGAGTCAGTGATCACTGACTCTGTCCATTCACATAACTGAAACATCGTAAACTGTGTTTACAATGTTTCAGTTTATGAATGAAGAGAAGCCGCTGTCTTCCCTCCATTCATTTTCAGCGCAGCTGAGGCTGCTGAGAAAGGGACTGGAGAATCTGTGTCCCTAGTCCCTTTCCCTGTCTCAAAGGGGAGATGTCAGAGGTCTGTTAAGACCCCTGATATCTCACCAAAGCCCCCCAACAGGGCTGATAAAAAAATAAAAAATTTAATAAAAAAATAAATAATAAAGAAATGAATTGTAAAAAATAAATAAAAAATAGAAGAAAAAACACACTGACACTGTCCACCCCCACCCTTAAAAAAAGAAAGCATTGTAAAAACTAAATAAATAAATAAAATAAATTGTAAAAAATAAAACAAATTGTAA
The DNA here is from genome assembly GCA_029206835.1 of Rana muscosa. NCBI lineage: Eukaryota > Metazoa > Chordata > Amphibia > Anura > Ranidae > Rana > Rana muscosa. The sequence continues at coordinate 737,364,208 of CM055118.1, forward strand.
AAAATAAAAAAACTAATTGTAAAAAAAAAAAAAAAAAAATACTGACATGTGCACTGTCACATGAGATAAAAAAAAAGTATCGGTATTCGGTATCGGCGAGTACTTGGAAAAAAGTATCGGTACTTGTACTCGGTCTTAAAAAAGTGGTATCCGGACAACCCTAATTAATACGATATAAATATATATCAATTGTGCATGAGTGACAAAGCTAACAGTGCTCCACCCTAAAGTGAATGGCAAAAGTCCACAGTGCTTTAAATGGTATCCAGCTTCTCCCGGTAAATATCCACCACCACACACAGCCTCGTACTAGCTGTTAAGACCCCAAATTATAGGTGGTCCTAGTAGGCTTTCAAATGACAGCTGTCACTAGGCACATGGACACCTCACAGGACACCAACAGAGGATATGAAGACAGTACACCTTTAAGAGCCGGGAACCAAATAGAATACCACAAGACTGCTTAATATACTTCTCTCGTTCCCATCAAAACCATCCGGCAAGAGAAAACAAATTGTAGCCCATAGTGTAAAACCGTATGTTTGTAATAATATAAATCTACATCTACTCATAAGCATCGCTGATTCTAAGGCATTAAAGCTTTTAAACACCACCACTGATTCGGGGTGCAGAAACTGTGCTGACGCCATCATGCCCGGAAAGTCAACGGTTGTGTTTTGAAAACTTTTTATGTCTTGCATTCAGCAATGCTTGTGAGTAGATGTACACTTGTTTGTTATTATAAAAATATACATTTTACACTATGGGCTACCATTTGTTTTCTCATGCCGGTTTTATTTTGATGTTCATAAGGCATTGCACTTTTTGGCACATTTGTCATATATGATTATGTTTTATAAGCACTGCATATTGTATGTTGCACTTATCGCACACATTTGTTTGTTTTAGATTAAAAGGAACAGCGCAACAATTTTTCTTTTATATTTTCTTTATTGATTTTCTTTGACATTATAAATAACAGTGAACATACATATGCTTTAATAGTTTTCATCCCTTATATTGACACGATAATAATAATAACACACATTTATATAATTAATACCTTTTCCTTTCTATTAAACCTTCCCTCCCCCCCGACTCTATGGTTTCTCATACTAAGGTTTCTATCTTCTCTTCTTTTTCACACATTATTTATTTTGTTTTTTATTTTTTATTTTTTCCTTCTTCTGCTTACTGCATTACTTCTATTTTACAAGGGGTACCCCATACTTTCTAACCACGGTTTCCACACTTTTTCGAACTCTCTAATATTCCTTCTCTTAGTGTAGGCTACTTTCTCCTTCCATATTGTTTCCGTGACTACGTTAACCCAATCTTTTACCGACGGCGGTCTCTCTGCTTGCCATCTTTGCGCAATGAATTTTCTTGCATGGAAGAGACACCTGAGCACTGCTTTTATTGTACTGGTCTCTCTGCTTATTCCCTCCCCTAATAACAGGATACACAGTCTAGGTTCCCTTTCTAATGTTATTTTATATGTCCTATTTATGGTGTTAAGGACCTCTGACCAATATCTGAATACTTTTTGGGCACCTCCATATCATATGCAACAAGTCCCCCGTGCCCTGACACCTGGGACACCCTGCATCTATCCTCCACACAAACCTAAACAGCCTTTTTTGGTGTATAGTACGTCCTATGTATGCCCTTACTTTTGAGGAATTTGGGGCCCTCAATACTTCCTTTACATATATGTGGATAGATTTCAGAAATAAAGCCCCAAGTCCTACTCTGATTACTCAATCTCTGGAGAATAGGAGATTTACACCAGGCTGGCCCCGTCCTGTCAAACTGAACATTTAAAGCGTGTCTAATTTGAAGATATCTATAAAAATGTGTATCTAGGAACATCGTATTCCTCTCTCAGTTCAGTGAAGGTTTTTAGGGTACTTCCCTCATACAACTGGGCTAGCCTAACTATCCCCTTTACTTCCGATTCCTTAATTTTCCCCACCGCCTCCAACTCCTGAAGATTCCTATTGTCCCAGAGAGGCGCATATTCTGTTACTCCACCTTGTCCCCCTATTGCTTTTACTGCTTTCCATACTCTAATGGCCATCTTAATGGTAGGGAACCTATAGGCAAATAAATTGGCCTCCAGTACTTCCGTCATTATTTTATGGGGTGCCCCCACTGTCATTAGTTCCCCATTTATATCTCCTCCTGGCTCTGTTCTTCCTCCTATATGCTGCAATTGTGCTGCCAGAAAGTAACACCGAGGGTGTGGCACCACCATACCTCCCTCCCTTGGTTATAGCTGTAGGGTTTGCAACCTTATCCTAGACTGACCTCCCTTCCATATTAGTTCTTTAAATAATGTATCAATTTTTCCTGAACCATTTCTTATGTATCCATATGGGCGTATTATGCAAAAAGTACAGTAACTGTGGCATCCAATAGCATTTTAATCAGGTTACATCTCTCTGCAACTGATAATGGTGGACGCCGCCATATTTGGATTTTATTTTTAAATTTAGACAGGAGGGGAACTATGTTATCATCTATGTATTTATTAGGATCGATCGTTATATATATTCTCAAGTATTTCATTATGTCAACTATTTCCAATTGAGGGGTTTCTACTGAGGATTGGTTTACAATCGGGTCCACCAGCATCAAAGCTGATTTCTCCCAATTTATAATCAATCCTGAGAGTCTTCCGAATTCTCTAAAAATACTCATTGCCTGCTTGAGCTAGTAATCTGTGTCCCCAAGGAAAAGGAGAACATCATCCGCGTAAAGCGCGATTCTCTCCTCCCCAGTTGGTCTCACAAATCCCTCCATTTTTGTATTTACTCTTATTGCAGTCGCCAATGGCCCCATTGCTAATGCAAAAAGCAGGGGGGACAGTGGACACCCCTGCCTTGTGCCTCTCTCTAATTTAATCTTGTCTGAATAATCATTGTTCACTCTAATTCTCGCACTAGGATCCCTGTACAATATTTTTATCCATCTAATAAACACTGGGCCGAAGTCAAATGCTCCTAAAACGTGCCAAATATACTCCCACTCCAGGCTATCAAAGGCCTTAACCACATCTAAGGACATCACTGCTCTTGTACCAGTATTCTCTGTTGGTGTTTGTAAATTGAGAAATACACTTCTGATGTTCATGCTAGTTGTTCTGCTGGGAATAAACCCAGTTTGGTCCTGATGTATAAGTCTTACGATAATTTTGTTTAACCTAACTGCCATTATTTTGGCCAATATTTTGGCATCTGAACAAAGGAGGGAAATAGGTCTATATGATGTCGTTTCTACTGGGTCTTTCCCCTCTTTGTGCAGAACAATGATTGTTGCCTCTGTCATTGATATAGGCAGTTTCCCTTGCCCAGTTCAATACTTTAAGTAGTTCTGGGAGTAGTACTTTCCTATAATATTTGTAGGTTTCTGCAGGGAAACCATCAGGTCTGGGCGATTTGTGATTAGCCATCTCTGCAACTGCTAACTGCATCTCTTCAAGTGTTATCGGGGCCTCAGTTCCATCTTTCTCTGCTTCAGTGAGAGTCAGCATTTTTATGTTCCTAAAAAAAGTTTCCAATTCCTCCTCTCCCGCTACCCCTTGCGACTTATATAGATTATCATAATATTCTATAAATGTGTCTGTGATCACTGACATCTGAGTTGAGCGCAACAATTTTTAGTTACTAAACTCATATACAGTGGGTACGGAAAGTATTCAGACCCCCTTAAATTTTTTCACTCTTTGTTATATTGCAGCCATTTTCTAAAATCATTTAAGTTAATTTTTTTCCTCATTAATGTACACACAGCACCCCATATTGACAGAAAAACACAGAATTGTTGACATTTTTGCAGATTTATTAACCACTTCCATACCGGGCCATTGTAAAATGACGCCGGCAGGAACCCTCTCTCCCTCCGGGTGGACGTCATATGACGTCCTGGGTTTGAGGGGGGATATCTGAATGATGCCTGCAGCTAGAGGCATCATTCAGATATCCTTTTTTTCAGCCGGCGATCCTGCGCACCATAAGAATGATCATAGCGGCGGTTCCGCCACTTGATCGTTCTTATAGGCGGCGGGAGGGGACATCTCCCCCTCCCGCTGCCATCCGGTGCTTCTCCGGACTCTCCCGTGCCATCGGGGACCCGGAGAGAATTGTCCGGCGCCGTTGGTGGGTCACGTGACGAGCATAGAGATGACTGGTGACCAGATGGCCACCAGTCATCTCTATGACCGTCGGAGGCCCGGGCGCGATGTGATGACGTCACGCCCGGGTCCTCAAATGTAAAAAAAGCCACCATTGCGGCTGTAAGTATGAGATCAGTGAATTTTTTTTCACAATCTCATGCTTTCCAGCCTGCAGGAGAGATGTGGGGTCTTATTGACCCCGCATCTCTCCATAAAGAGGACCTGTCGCACACATTCCTATTACAAGGGATGTTTACATTCCTTGTAATAGGAATAAAAGTGATCAAAAAATCACTTTTTTGTGATTGCGGCGATACTTCAATAGTAACTATAACTAAACTTAAGAATGGCCATGTCAGTCACCACAGTTCTACTAAAACACTGTGGAATGATCTCAACCAAGTCCTTTAAGCATAGCATTGTATGTATATATATATATATATATATATATATATATATATATATATATATATATATATAATATATATATATGTGTGTTGGATATTTTTCCATCAATAATGTATGCTGCTTCAACTACCGTATTTATCGGCGTATAACACGCACCCTAACTTTAAGAGGGAAGTTTCAGGAAAAAAACTTTCCACAGCCCCCTGCGTATAACACGCAGGCACAGTTTACCCTCTATTTTCAGGGTAAAAAAGTGAGTGTTATATGCCAATAAATACAGTATTTGCTCATTAAATATTTGACTAAATGAAATGTTAGGTGTGACCTTTTGAAGAAAATGGTACACCCAAAAGCATGTTCTAAAAATTTGAATGTTAGGCCTCATGCCCACGTACGTTTTTACAGCCGCTTTTTTGAGCGTTTTTTACAGCTTAAAAACGCCTGTCCATGTTAGTCTATGGCTTCATGCCCACCTAGGCGTTTTGAGCTGCAAATGGCATAGGCGTTTTTAAGCTGTAAAAAAAAAACACGACCAGGGCATTCCGGGGCGCCAGCGTTGGAGCTGGAAAAACGTGAATCGGTAAACGCTTAAAAACGCTCAAAAACGCTACAGCGGCGTTTTTGAGCTCCGGCAGTTTTTATCTGCAATTCACTGTCTGGACATTAGATTTCCCAAGAGTCCTTTGCAAACGCTACCTAACGCTAACGCGCAAAAACGCTAATGAAAAACGCAGTAAAAATCGCGTTTTTAACGCCGCTTTTTCCAGGCGTCCGAACTAGCTTTACAGCTCGTTTTTAAAAACGTCCGTGGGCATGAGGCCTGAGGGTAAATAAAAAAATTATCATGGACAGTACTTTATTGTTTTTGTTACATAAGACAGTGTTTCTTACTTTCTTAAGGGTTCCTAAACTTCTGTACCCACAGCTGAATGTACAACACTTCATAAATAGAGTAACCCGCATTTACAGATTTTGATCAATGTAAATGCTTTTTGAGCCCATTCAGTGCTATAATTTCAATTACCGATCTCTTTATTTTTATTCTAGTAAATGCTACACATGAGCTAGGGCCACCAGTGGAAGTTATTATCCCAGCAAATGAATCAAGTCATATTCTTAAAAATTTAAACCAGAACACGAGGTACAAGTTTTACTTTTATGCACACACTGCTGTGGGACCTGGGATCCAAAGTACACAAGAAGCAGTAACTGCTATGGATGAAGGTAAGATGGGTATGTACCTAGACATGAATCTATTCTATATGCAAATGTTGAATTATCACTGTACTTGAAGTTTTTTAGATAATAAAAAAGTCAAAATAGAAACTTTAATTAATGAGCAACTCCAGTGCATTATCCCTTCATGCAAAATTGCACCAAATATTTTCACATTTCATTAAAATTGTCTGACAGTCTTTGGCACCTGACAGTCTCTGGCTTCAGTACTTTCTGGGACACAGGCCTAGAACAAGCCCAAACATTAGAAAAAGCAAAGTAAAAGCTCCTAATCTGCATACTTGTTCCAGGGCTCAGAAAGAGCTGAATCCTACAAATCACATACCAGTCAGGGAGCTAGCATTTTCAGAAGGTGGGATCAGTAATAGCAACCCCCATACTTTCTTACCACAGGACTTTTTCAGTTTAACAATAGTTCAATAATCACAGAGCTAAATTTCATCACTACAGCTTGTGGACAAACAGTGGATATAAAAAGTCTACACACCCCGATGAGACAAAGATAAATAATTTCAGAACTTTTTCCACCTTTAATGTGACTTATAAACTATGCAACTCAGTTGAAAAACAAGCTGAAATCTTTTTTTGGGGGGGGGGGGGAGTAAAAATAAAAAGCAAAAATAATGTGGTTGCATAAGTGTGCACACCCTCTTATAACTGGGGATGGTAGCTGTGTTCAGAATTAAGCAATCACATTCAATCTCATGTTAAAAAGGAGTCAGTACACACCTGCCATCATTTAAAGTGCTTCTGATTAACCCCAAATAAAGTTCAGCTGTTCTAGTAGGTCTTTCCTGACATTTTCTTAGTCACATCCTACAGCAAAAGCCATGGTCTGCAGAGCTTCCAAAGCATCAGAGGGATCTCATTGTTAAAAGGTAGCAGTCAGGAGAAGGGTACAAAAGAATTTCCAAGATATAACATGGAACACAGTAAAGACAGTCATCATCGAGCAGAGAAAATATGGCACAACAGTGACGTTACCAAGAACTGGACGTTCATCCTAAATTGATGAAAAGACGAGAAGAAAACTGGTCAGGGAGGCTGCCAAGAGGCCTACAGCAACATTAAAGGAGCTGCAGAAATATCTGGCAAGTACTGGCTGTGTGGTACATGTGACAACAATCTCCCGTATTCTTCATATATCTAGGCTATGGGGTAGAGTGGCAAGACAGAAGCTTTTTCTTATGAACATCCAAGCCCGGGTTAAATTTTGGAAAAACACATCTGCAGTCTCTTAAAAGCATGTAAAAATGTGTTATGGTCTGATGAAACCAAGGTTGAACTTTTTGGCCATAATTCCAAAAGATATGTTTGGCGCAAAAACACTGCACATCACCAAAAGAACACCATACCCAACGCGAAGCATGGTGGTGGCTGCATCATGCTTTGGGGCTGTTTTTCTTCAGAGCTGGAACCGGGGCCTTAGTCAAAATAAAATTATGAACAGTTCCAAATACCAGTAAATATTGTCACAAAACCTTCAGGCTTCTGCTAGAAAGCTGAACATGAAGAGGAAATTCACCTTTCAGCATGACAACGACCCAACACATACATCCAAATCAACAAAGGAATGGCTTCAACAGAAGAACATTCAAGTTTTGGAATGGCCCAGCCAGAGCCCAGACCTGAATCCGATTGAAAATCTGTGGGGTCATCTGAAGAGGGCTGTGCACAGTTGTTACCTTCACAATCTGACAGATTTGGAGTGTTTTTCCATAGAAGAGTGGGCAGATATTGACAAATCAAGATGTGCCATGCTGATAGACTCCTACCCAAAGACTGAGTGCAAATAAAATCAAAAGGTGCTTCAACAAAGTATTAGTTTAAGGGTGTGCACACTTATGTAAACATATTTTTTATTTTTATTTTTTACTTTCCTCCACCTAAAAGATTTTAGTTTGTTGTTCAACTGAGTTGTACAGTTTATAGGTCACATTAAAGGTGGGAAAAGTTCTGAAATGATTTATCTTTGTCTCATTTTTTTACATCACAGAAATCTGACATTTTAACAGGGGTGTGTAGACTTTTTATATCCACTGTACATATTTTGGTGCTCCAAGTAACACACTCCTTGGATTGCCTCAAAACATTTACTTGTTTTACTGGTCTTAACCTGGGTTAGAATATTCTGATAATGTGTAAATAACCTTACATGAGATCCTTGTTCCTAATAATGAAAACAAATAAAAATTTGTGGCCAATAATTATACATAGAAAAGTCACCTCTTTGCCTGTGCCGTCTATAGACACATGGCTATTGTGTCTAATGGTAAATCCAGCAATATGGTAACCTTGGGAGCATACTGGGAATATATGATCAACTTTTTTTTCATGAGTGGTAAATGTGAATAATTCTAAAAATATAACAGCTTGTTTTGAACTTAAATTTCAAAAGAAAAATCTTCCACATAGGTATTTGTGTGTATTCAAATTCTTTCAAAATGTATTGAGTATCCTTCTGTTTCCATTTAAAGCTGTTTTTCCACAACCTGCTCTGGGTGCAGGCAAAGGTAAAATGAAGCATTGCATGTTTTGCTTAGCTTGCAAAAGTTTGACTCAAAATGTTATAATTACAAGCAACGGTTATTTAACTTTATTTTAGGATGTTCTGCATGAGTTGAAGCATTTGTTAAATTGCTGCTGGCTTGATGCATGTCATATTTTGAGGTGCTTAGTATTCTTGTTTCCCTTTCCCTAATGTATGTCTTCCCTGTCATAAGAAGTATTTTTCCTTTATTTTCTCTTAATGTTAAATAGTAGATATATCTCCTCCTCATTGCCTGTGTTAACCCTAAATAGGCTGAACCACAGAACCACAACTGAGTGCACTGCACATGGTTGCAGGGCAGTTGTGGCGTGGCCCCATACACATACATTGGTTGCATTTGGCTGCAATACTTACTGGTGAATGCATCATGCAGTTTTAATTTTGCCAAGGCCACAAAGCAAAGCATTGCAGCCATGGCATATGTACAGCTGTGAGTGGCTGCATTCCCTTTGGGTGGGCATTTGGGGGGAATTGTAAAACCACAGCTTAACTGCCTGCTTTTGTCACCTCCTGGCCACCCTAAAGAATGACAAAGTTATTGCAGAATAAACAGACCCATAGAAGAAATAGTATATAAGCGATGAGATATATAGGTGGTAAAGTGGTTAAACTAAGTGCAATGGTTGTGGCACATCCCAGAGTACAGAATATCCATATTTTGTGTGTTGTAGCTGTAACTTGTACTGAAGACCATAGGTATGTGCAGCCTATTGCATTAGGGTGTGCACTCCAAAGATCAAACACACATGCGTGTGTGTGTACACACATTCTGCACTGGACAGTAAATTAATGGGAAGTGCTGAGCTGTTTCCTGTTCATTCACAAAACACAGTTTACTATGCTTCAGTTATGAATGAACACAGTGAATGGTTGGTACCAATCACTCACTGTGTTTCTTCAGAAAAGGAAGGGCCCGGAAAATTATGTATTTACCTGCCCCTTCCCTGCACTCCATTTTGAAATGATCACTTACATCAGCTGATGGGAGAGAAGGGGAGGGGAAGCCGGAAGAGCTATGGGGGGGGGGGGTGACCAGGGGAGCACACATGGGGCTGGGCAGCAGAAACAAGAGGAACAAGGATAGGAGGAATGGTGGGGGCAGTATTTACTGGTACCAATCCCCTATATTTTCCTCCTGTGGCAGCTGAATGCTGGGGGGGGGGGGGGCAGAAGCCTACTTCCAGCTGAGGCCAAATTCTGCCTGCGGGCCTTGTGTTTGATCCATGTGATGTAACAATTTAGCATCAATTAAAGCCATGACAATTTGAAAGCAGGGCGCTTGTTTATCTTCAAAATAAACTCTGGAAACTGTCCTAACACAGATTTTCTTTGTAATGTTACAAAGTCTGTACAATAACACATTCTGATACGGAACACAGTCTTTTTATATCTGATACTGAAAATCAAATATTTTATATATAGCATACTATATGTCAGGGATGCCTAACACAGGCATCCAGCAAAGGGTAAACAGATCAGTGGGCTGCACTTAAGGAATCAGTCACAAACATAAGTGGAAAATATATATTAAAGATAAGGCACACGTGCAAACCAAACAACAGCAAGCCAAAAACAAGAAATGCATACAAGAAATAAATACAAGAAAACACAGCAAACCCCAAAACACCTAATCTAACTAATATATACAAGAACAGGAGCACATATACATAAGCAAGGCAGGGACAAAAGACCAGAGGGAACAGGCGGCCAGATGGAGGGAGAAGTAGCAAGGGGAAGCAGGAATCAGGGGACAAGACTCGGGGACAGGGTACAGGAAGCAGAGTCCAGGGCAGGAAGCGGATCACAAACAGATTTGGGCAACGTATCAGGTCAGGCAGGGACAAGGCTAGCAGAGAGGATACTGAAGCCCTGAACCTTAGTGAATGGCGGGCTTATATACTCCCAGCAGCTCACATCAGGTGCAGCTTGATTAATGAAAAGTCCATCTACTGGGAGACACTCGCTGGTGGCCACCAGAATTACACCCTTTGGTGCTGAAAGCAATAATGCCACCAGCAGGTGACCCAAGCCATAACACGGATCATGACAGTCCCCCCCCCCCCCAAGGAGTGGCCTCCGGACACTCCATTCTGCCCTTGACCTGGCAGTGCATGTAGGTGGGGAAAAGTCCCAAAAAGTCTCCCTTGTGACTGCGGACTTCTTTGCGCTTTTCCGGCCAGAGTCTCTTAATCTATTGGGAGGCGTGCCATCTGAGTCCGAAAATGGAACATGCACCCCACCACCAGGGTCTGGAAGTTTGGATCTGGAGATGAAAACAGGCAGGGCAACATGTATGAACCTATCGCGGGCAGACAACATGAGAGCATCACAGTCAGGCTGAGAATCAAATAGGGGAGAATCAGCGGCAAGCTGAGCACCAGGAACTGGTTTAGCAGGTACCATGACAGCAGGCTGGGCAGAGGGCACCGGATCATCAGGCTGGGTAGCGAGCTTCGGGTCATCAGGCTGGGTAGCGAGCTCTGGGTCATCAGGCTGGGCAGCAAGCTCCGGGTCATCAGGCTGGGCAGCGAGCTCCGGGTCATCAGGCTGGGCAGCGAGCTCCGGGTCATCAGGCTGGGCAGCGAGCTCTGGGTCATCAGGCTGGGCAGCGAGCTCCGAGTCATCAGGCTGGGCAGCGGTAAAGGAACCACCAGGCAGGGTATCAGGAATGGGACCATCAGGAACTGGATCGTCAGGCTGGATACCAGGTGGGGGATCACTAAGCAAGACAGTGGGCGCTGGGACATCAGACTGGGAAGCGGGCACATCGGACTGGAAGGCAGGCACTGAGACATCAGACTGGAAGGCGGGCACGTCAGACTGGAAGGCGGGCACGTCGGACTGGAAGGCGGGCACGTCAGACTGGAAGGCGGGGACATCAGACTGGAGGGCGGGCACATCAGACTGGAGGGCGGGCACATCAGACTGGAAGGCAGGCACTGGGACATCAGAATGGAAGGCAGGCACATCAGACTGGAAGGCCGGCACATCAAACTGGAAGGCGGGCACATCAGACTGGAAGGCAGGCATCGGGACATCAGACTGGAAGGCAGGCACCAGCAAATCAGACTGGAAGGCAGGCACATCAGACTGAAAGGCGGGCACATCAGACTGGAAAGCGGGCACATCAGACTGGAAGGCAGGCACTGGAACATCAGACTGGAAGGCAGGCACATCAGACTGGAAGGCAGGCACCAGAACATCAGACTGGAAGGCAGGGACATCAGACTGAAAAATGGGCACATCAGACTGGAAGGCAGGTACATCAGACTGGAAGGCAGGTACATCAGACTGGAAGGCAGGTACATCAGACTGGAAGGCAGGTACATCAGACTGGAAGGCAGGTACTGGAACTTAAAACCGGGCAGCAGGTACTGGAACTTTGGACTGGGCAACAGGCACAGGCACTGGCAAATCAGGCAGAACAGCAGGTGCTGGCACAACAGGCTGAACAGCAGGTGCATCGGACTGGATAGCAGGTACTGGCACTTTAAACCGGGCAGCAGGTACTGGAACTTCAGACTGGGCAGCAGGCACAGGTGCTGGCACATCAGGCAGAACAGCAGGTGCTGGCACAACAGGCTGAAAAGCAGGTGCATCGGACTGGATAGCAGGTACTGGAACTTCAAACCGGCCAGCAGGTACTGGAACTTCAGACTGTGCAGCAGTTACAGGCGCTGGCACATCAGGCAGAACAGCAGGTGCTGGCACAACAGGCTGAACAGCAGGTGCATCGGACTGGATAGCAGGTACTGGCACTTTAAACCGGGCAGCAGGTACTGGAACTTCAGACTGGGCAGCAGGCACAGGCGCTGGCACATCAGGCAGAACAGCAGGTGCTGGCACAACAGGCTGAACAGCAGGTGCATCGGACTGGATAGCAGGTACTGGCACTTTAAACCGGCCAGCAGGTACTGGAACTTCAGACTGGACAGCAGGAAGAGAGTTGGCAGGATTAGGTGGGTCATCAGGTTCAGCATCAGCTGGCATGAAGACGGACCGGAGCAGGTTGGTTGGCAAGGAATCATGCTGGAGCAGCTCCACTGGTACGGGAACAGGCTGAAGCAAGTTGGCTGGAGTGGAGGCAGATTGGGGTAGGGGCAGGATTGAATGGGTTGGAAAAAACTTCAGTTTCTTCTTTGGTTTCGCCACTGAGGATTTTTAGATGGATACAGGGCTGTAGGTAATGGATGCAGCTGGTAGAGGTGCAGAGTGGAGGGATAGTGAAAAAGAGGGTGCAGACTTTGAAGGGGATTTTGGTGGAACTGATGGAGGCAGCCGAGAAGAAGCAGAAGGGTTAAAGGCAGGGTAAGTGCAGCAGGAGGAAACAGGGTACCGGTACTTCATTGTTAGCAGGGTGCATTGTTCAGCAAAAGTGGGAATTGGGGGTAAAGGAGAGGAAGACATCCCAGCAGGTTGGTGTCTAGACATAGAAATGGATGGTTGGGAGCTGACAAGGGCTGAGTACAACAAACTTGACCATGCCTGTAATAATAGTTTCACTAAATCAGGTTTGCACACTGCTTGTCTGACCAGAGACTGCACTGAATCAATGCATGCTGCAAGCACCTGTTGAGGACAAGCTGAGTACTGCTCAAAGAAAAAGGCTGAGTCATCTTCCAACAGCCACACCAAAGACTCTACCTGAGCTGCACTAAAAGGAGGTGTATAATCATCACCTCCACTAGAGGCATCAGACAGGGCCAACTCTGTACAGATCCGAATCAATGGCTGCACATCCTCAAACAGAAAACTACCCTGATCAACAAAAACATGAGCTAGACAGATGCATTCCAATAACTGCTCTCTAGTGTATTCACTTAATGTCTGATAACATAAATCTCTGTCATCTGTTGCCAGGAGCAAAAGATACAGAATATCTTCCAGATACACTTTTTTTTTTCCAGCAATAGCAAGTGCCCAGAACCAATTCCCAAGTGCAGCCGATCTGTTTGTATGGCTTCAGTATTCTGTCAGGGATGCCTAACACAGGCATCCAGCAAAGGGTAAACAGTCACAAACGTAAGTGGAAAATATATATTTATTAAAGATAAGGCACACGTGCAAACCAAACAACAGCAAGCCAAAAACAAGAAATGCATACAAGAAATAAATACAAGAAAACACAGCAAACCCCAAAACACCTAATCTAACTATCTAACTAATATATACAAGAACAGGAGCACATATACATAAGCAAGGCAGGGACAAGAGACCAGGGGGAACAGGCGGCCAGATGGAGGGAGCAGTAGCAAGGGGAAGCTGGAAGCAGGAATCAGGGGACAAGACTCGGGGACAGGGTACAGGAAGCAGAGTCCAGGACAGGGCAGGAAGCGGATCAGGAAAAGGTTCAGGCAACGGATCAGGTCAGGCAGGGACAAGGTTAGCAGAGAGGATACTGAAGCCCTGAACCTTAGTGAAGGGCAGGCTTATATACTCCCAGCAGCTCACATAAGGTACAGCTTGATTAATGAAAAGTCCATCTACTGGGAGACACCCGCTGGTGGCCACCAGAATTACACCCTTTGGTGCTGAAAGCAATAGTGCCACCAGCAGGTGACCCAAGCCATAATACGAATCATGACACTATAGCTGGCTTGGGTGGGCATCAGGAAATCAAAAAGGTAAAAATTCACAGCCTTTTTCCTTTTCTTCTCGCCATTAGCTCTGAACAAATTGCTGCTCTAGCTGGTGAGAAGAAGCTTTTTCCCCTGATGATTTCATGTGCATACACAGTAGCACTACGTGCAGTTATCTTTATTCTTGGCTGAAGTGAACTGGGCTGCAGCAAATTTCATGCTCATAGCCCACTGACATAAATATGGAAAATAAAGTCACAAAAGGAGAATATATATATATATATATATATATATATTATATTTGGCACATGAAAGAGGCAAGGCTTTTGCAGGTTTGTAGACAAATGAATATATATAAAAGTGCTACATATTGCTTATACATTAGTGGTAATCAAATGTAAATCACAATTCAGTCTCAGTATCTGGACAGCAGTCTGATTTATTCCTCCTGAGGAATGCTTTCTTCATCTGACATGCCATTTTGGGAATGAAATTCCTAGGTCTTGTGCTTTGTCAGCGAGAATGAAGGTAAAATACTTTTTTTTTGCAGCCAGACAACTCTCTTGTAACTTTGAGTTCTACCTAATAATTTCCACTGATGTGGACACATACTGAACATGGCCTAGTTGTCAATAGCTAACAGCAACATTTGTATCATAAGACAATCAGTTATTGCACATGGCCACCTTTACAGGAAACCTCATCATATGTAGACAGAAAATTCTGGCAACAGAGGATCAACATGGCAAGCACACAACTATCATTCCGAAATTTGATTTATACCTGACAAAACTGATCGGATTATAAAGTATAAAAAACAGGATCACTATGCATCAAAGCTAATATCTAATCCAATGTTGTGAAGTGCTTTTCAAGATTGAACTATTTACATCTTTTTCTGTTCCAATGGTACTTCAACTACTGTCTTTACTAACATCATGTAATACAGACAGTACTGTGCAAAAGTTTTAGGCAAGTGTGAAGAAATGCTCTAAAGCAAGAATGCTTTCAAAAATATACATCTTAATTACTTATTTTTTTTATCAATTTTCAAAATGCAAAGTTAGTGAGTCGAAGAAAAATCTAAATAAAATCAATATTTGGTGTGACTATCCTATGGCTTCAAACCAGCATCAATTCTTACCCTTGCATGCTTTGTACACTTGCACAAAGTCTGGGATTTTGTAGGATTTGAGTCAGGAATATGATTAATCAATTATACCAAGCAGGTACTAATGATCATAAATTTTATATGTAGGTTAAAACACGGTCATTAACTTAAACAAACGGCTGTGTAGGAGGCTTAAACCTGGGTGAGGAACAGCCACACTTTGCCACTAAGGTGAGGTTGTGGAAGAAAGTTTCATATCACAGGCCATACACCATGGCAAGACTGAGCACAGCAACAAAACACGTAGTAGGTCTGTCCCAGGCAACTATTTCAAAACAGACTGAGGTTTTAAGATGTGCTGTTCAAGCTCTTTTGAAGTAGCACAAAGAAAGGGGAAACACTGAGGACCGTATTTGCAGTGGCCAGCAAAGAAAACCTTATGCAGCAGATGAAAAACACATCATTCTTACTTCCCTTCAACATTGGAAGATGTCCAGCAGTGCCATCAGCATAGAACTGGGGGAAACCAATGGGACCAAGGTACACCTATCTACTGTTCACAGAAGTCTGGCTAAAAGGGATCTTCATGGAAGAATAATGGCCAAAAAGCTGGTGTCTCGTATCCTGATTGGATAGATTGATAGCAGCGCAGCCATTGGCTCCCGCTGCTGTCAATCAAATTCAATGAAGCAGCGCTGGGGGGTTGGGCCAAGTCTTGCATTCTGTGTAAATGGACACAGATGCAGGACTCGGAAGCGCGCCTGCATGGGTGTCCACCTTAGGAGAGCCTTCTCCAATGTGGACACTCGATGCAGGGAGGAGGCACCGGCACTGCTGAGGGACCCCAGAAAAGGAGGACCGGGGTCACTCTGTGCAAAACTAACTGCAAAGTGGAGGTAAGTATGACATGTTTGTTATTTAAAAAAAAAACAAGGGTTTACAACCCCTTTTAAGAACTATTTTCAGCGTAAATAAGAACAAAGAGTCCTGGGAGTGATGGTTTGGCACCCACAGAGCCCTGATCTCAACATCAAGTCTGTCTGGGATTACATGAAGAGACAGAAGTATTTGAGGCAGCCTATATCCACAGAAAATCTGGGGTTAGTTCTCCAAGATGTTTGGAACAACCTACCTGCCGAATTCCTTAAAAAACTGTGTGCAAGTGTACCTAGAATTGATGTTGTTTTGAAGGCAAAGAGTACTCATAACAAATATTGATTTGATTTGGATTTCTCTTCTGTTTATTTACCTTCAAATTTTGGTATTTGATAAAAATAAACTTTTAATGCTCTTATTTCCGAAAGCATTCTTATTTTACAGCATTTTTGTGCGTTAAACTTTTGCACAGTAGTGTATATACACATATACTTCAGTTGATTTATTGTTATTCTACCACTTTGTCTTTGGATTGTGGGAGGAGACCTGAATACCTGTAGAATGTCCCAGCAAGAGCACACATCAGAGTTACCGTAGAGATGGCAGGCTTGGTGCTCATTGGATACAGATTTCCAGCAATGCAAGGGTTATACATATTAAAGCGGACCTTCAGTCATTTTTTCAACTTTCCATCTATTAAACCTTCTGCCCTTGTTGTTTTAACTTTGGATAGTAAAACATTTTTCTTCTGCCAGTAAATACCTTATACAGCCCACTTCCTGTTTCTTGTCTGGTAAAAAAGCCTAGGCTTATGACATCATGCACAGCTCACTCTCTCTCACTCTCCTGAGAGTTTGCCAGAAAGGGAGGGGGGATGAGTCATAAGAGGGCCAATGAAAGCTGCAGAACTGGAGGAGTGCCTCTGTAAATCCAGGAAGTGAACAGGCAGCAGCTTCAGCTGCCCACAGTTAAAATTATTGCAGCCAGACTCGGTGGAGGGAGATTTCTGTAGCATATTTGTCAAGTACAGAATCACAGTATATATAAAATAATATGCAAAGTTGTTGGGGGGGGGGGGGGAAGCTTCAGAATGGCAAAGATGTTTTTATTGCAAATTATGTGAGCAGATTGCAGTTCCTCTTTAAGCCACTCTTTTATGTTTGTTGCGCTTTATATATTTTTTATTTCTTTTTGCTATTTGTTAATATTTCCTAATTGTAAGCATTTTCTGTAGACTGAGCAGAAGGTTCTGTAGTGTCATAAAAGTTGTGTTTCTCTTTAGAAAAAAAAAAATTATATTCCGGAAGCATAGGCTTTTTTGTGTGAGTTATTTTTGGAGTTGGGTTTCTGTCTCTAATAATGATTATTATCTACTTTTTGAATAGGGGCAATGAATAGCCTGTATTTTTATTATGCGTTTCACCTTTTCAGACATTTTAAATCGCTGTAGTCCCTCCTTCACTCCACTTTTGGAAAAAACACATTGCTATACAGAAATAGATTGTAATATTCTAGCTTATATTTTCACATTCCAAACATTGTTTTGTTCTGTACTACAGTGGTTGTGTGACAATACAGAAACATATTTGCCTAGGAACAGCCTTTTTTCACTTATGGTTTTGTTTTTGTGCATAACTTTTGTTACATAGGAGTACAGATAGTTGTAATGTAGTAAAGATAAAATGCTGAGCACTCTTTTGTTGGTTTATGTATTAATTATTTAAAATCTTTAAATATATTTTTAAATTCAGGGAGCATAATTTCTTAAACTCTGTCATGTCTCATTATTCTCTGCATGTCATAAAATTAACACTGGTTTTATTGTTTTATGTAGTACTGCCAGTCTAATATGTGTCTTGTAAATAAATACCGTATTTTTCGCACCATAAGACGCACCTGACCATAAGACGCACCTAGGTTTTAGAGGAGGAAAACAAGAAAAAAAATATTCTGAACCAAATGGTGTACTAAAATATTTTCCAGTGCCCATGAAATGCAGCCTGACCATTGCCATAGTAAACGCAGAGTGACCATTGTCATAGTAAACGTAGAGTGACCATGCCATCAGTGGTGGGACACCCTGGGAAGAGGACAGAGGGGACGCCGTGGGAAGAGGACAGAGGGGACGCCGTGGGAAGAGGACAGAGGGGACGCCGTGGGAAGAGGACAGAGGGGACGCCGTGGGAAGAGGAGAGAGGGGACGCCGTGGGAAGAGGAGAGAGGGGACGCCGTGGGAAGAGGAGAGAGGGGACGCCGTGGGAAGAGGAGAGAGGGGACGCCGTGGGAAGAGGAGAGAGGGGACGCCGTTGGAAGAGGAGAGAGGGGACGCCGTGGGAAGAGGAGAGAGGGGACGCCGTGGGAAGAGGAGAGAGGGGACGCCGTGGGAAGAGGAGAGAGGGGACGCCGTGGGAAGGGGAGAGAGGGGACGCCGTGGGAAGGGGAGAGAGGGGACGCCGTGGGAAGAGGAGAGAGGGGACGCCGTGGGAAGAGGAGAGAGGAGACACCGTGGGAAGAGGACAGAGAGGGACGTTGTGGGAAGAGGACAGAGAGGGATGTTGTGGCAGTCAATAAGGCCTAGAGGATATCAGGTTAGGCACTTCCTAATGGCTCAGACCCTGGGAATAGTAATGGATAATGGCCAACAGGCCCTCTTACCAGACCCAGCGAAATCGCAACAGTGATCCCTCTGGCTGGACGTTCGCTCACTCTGGGTTGCCCGGGGTGACTCTAGTCAGTAGTGTAGCATGTCTGTATCCTGGCAGCGGCTCGGTCTTTCTCCCTCTCTGGTGATGCGGGTACAATGTGGCTCCCTCTCTGGTGGTGCGGGAACAGTGTGGCTCCCTCTCTGGTGGTGCGGGTACAGCATGGCTCTCTGGCGGTGCGGGGTACAGCGTGGCTCTCTGGCGGTGCAGGGTACAGCGTGGCTCTCTGGCGGTGCGGGGTACAGCGTGGCTCTCTGGTGGTGCGGGGTACAGCGTGGCTCTCTGGTGGTGCGGGGTACAGCGTGGCTCTCTGGTGGTGCGGGGTACAGCGTGGCTCTCTGGTGGTGCGGGGTACAGCGTGGCTCTCTGGTGGTGCGGGGTACAGCGTGGCTCTCTGGTGGTGCGGGGTACAGCGTGGCTCTCTGGTGGTGCAGGGTACAGCGTGGCTCTCTGGTGGTGCGGGGTACAGCGTGGCTCTCTGGTGGTGCGGGGTACAGCGTGTCCCCCAGCAGAGTATACTCTTTTGCTCCTCTTCTAACACCCCCTCCCCCCCCCCTCCAGCAGAGTGTTTGCATGCTGGAGTAACTGGTGCCAGAACTCTGCAGGGACTTTATTTCCCATGATGCCCCCAGTGTCTTCTGATTGGCCCTCTGCTGTGGCCAATCATGGGGAGGGAAACAGTGGGCAGTAAGCTGGGTGGCGGCCAGCAAATCCAATTAGAGCGGCTCTCTCTTTCTCTTCGGCTTACAGAAAGGGAAGGGGGGGCGGCGGGGGAGATATACAGACAGCCCGCAGCTCTCCTCTCCCTGTCACAGCGCCGCTGCTCTATTTGCCAGAGAACTTGGCAGCGGCGCTGTGACAGGGAGAGGAGAGCTACGGGCTCTCTGTACATCCCCCGCCGCCCCCCCTTCCCTTTCTGTAACCCGAAGGGAGAAAAGAAAGAGAGAGCGGCTCTAATTGAATTTGCCGCACTGCAAGCAATGTGTAAGGGGCGGTGCCACCGGCGGTGGGGGGGCGGAGCCAGTGGCGGTGGTCAGGGGATTCCAGCGGCTACGGGAGCAATGAGAGTGGATGACGGGCGGTGCCAGGGGGGGCGGAGCCAGTGGCGGTGGTAAGGAGATTCCAGCGGCTACAGGAGCAATGAGAGCAGATGGCAGGGGCGGTGCCAGCGATGGCGGGGGGCGGGGCCTGTCATGTATTCGGACTATAAGACGCGGGGACATTTTCCCCCATATTTCTGGGGGAAAAAAGTGCGTCTTATAGTCCGAAAAATACGGTAAGTATATATAGATATCTCCCTCTCTCTCTTTCTCTCTCTCTCTATATATGTATATATATATATATCTATATCTATCTATATATATATATATATATATATATATATAGATAGATAGATATAGATATATATTATATATATATTAGATATATATATATATATATCTATATATATATATATGTGTGTGTATATATATATATATATATATCTATATATATCTATATAGAGATATATATATCTCTATATAGATATATATTTTATGCATTATGGGGTAGCCAACTAGCTAACAGTGAAGGGAATGATGAAAATACAGGTAAGTATTGATGTAGCAGGAGTTGCAGTGCTAAACCTTTAAGGACCATGGACAGTGCCGTGAGTTTCCATAACTGCACAGCATCTTGCATAGCATCACAGCACAGAAACATTGTCAACTGAAATGTGCAAATTGCAGTGTTGGTATTTTGTAAAGTAGACGCCTTCATCTGAATAATACGTGAAATGCCTAAAAAAAAAAAAAATGTGTACAGGCCTACTAGTTTAACGTCCACTAGATGGCATCGGTGACTCAAGCCTAATTTGTCTTTTTTTTCTAAACCTTTGGTATATTTGTCTGATGAAAATCCTGAAAGATATGTAGGAACAAATATATGTTTTATGCTGTGTAGTACAGGTGCCAAATCATCTGTGGTTAATTAGACTTGGCTTGTATAGTGGGATGAAGGCCGCATTAATGAAGCACTGCATGGGAAATAACTAGTAGTATTTAATAGTTAATGCTTATTGCATTTCTTTTGTAAGAGAATCTGCTCATTAGAGGTATAAAATGTTAAATTTCCCTATACAGACTTTTCTTGGGTTAGTGGTATCAGCAGCCTAGTATGTAATAGAAAGTAGTTACTTTAATGAAAAAATTACAGAGTCCTGCAATATGTTTAAAGCTGTTGAGCAACATCAACATGTCCATCATACACATCAGAAGAAAACATAAAATTTATATTAAACCTAATTGGCAATTTAGGAATTGGCATTCATTTTTAAAAACAGAAGAATTCTTTATTTTTTATGAAAAAAACATATCATTCCTTCTAAAAATACAAAAATCAGGACTTAGCTTTATGTTGTATTCGATTTATTTAATATATATTGAAAATAAAGAGCCAAAAGTATCAAGTGGTTGTTTCTCTGTAAATATTCGGTGGTGTTACTCTTCAATTTATTAAAAAATCTGCAGAGTTCCCTGTTGAAGACAGAACATTCTGAAAATGTCACGGCAAGCAGTGATCAGAATGTCATAGTGTTTTTGGTCGTGTGCCATATTGATATTCTGTTCCTGCTATAGTAGAGCCCTTAAAGTAAACCTGTCACAAAGCTGGACTCTTCAAACAAAGAATATGGTACAAAACAAAAAACAGGGGTGAATGTCAGTGAAATCCACGTCAAAACAATCAGTAGATCTAGAGACATAGGGGTTGTTTTACTAAAGGCAAACAGGCTCTCTACTTTACAGGAGAATTTTCACTTGGCAAGGCAATGTTCCCCTAGCTTAGTAAATGAGGTAACTCTTTGCTGACTTCCATCATCCAATACTGTTTTTTTTTTTTTTCCTTACTCATTATTATGTATTCTTTGCAAAGTTGATTTTCAACACATTCATTGAGCTAAGGGAAATTCCCTTGTGAAGTGAATAGCCTATTTGCCTTTATTAAATCTGATCCTTAGGCAGCTGAATTCATGCGCTAACCTAAAAAAGGTGATCTTGGCCTAACCAGCTCCATAGCCTCTCTGTTGATGTAATACAGGGATTTACTAACCAGTCAAGAGTCTTGGAGGTTGGGCTAGTCCATGCTAAACCCTTACAGAAAAGTCAAGATTTTAAATATTTGCAGCTGCTTATATCTTGAATCTACTGATGATTGTTGTATGCAGTACTCACTAATGGAAACTTTTTATCATAGGCTCCATCCAAATTTTCCTAGCACTGTGACAAATATAGCCTAATGCCTTGTACACACGATAGGAATTTCCAATGAAAAAAGTCAGACGGAGTCCGACGGCGTTTTTTCATTGGAAATTCCGACCGTGTGTGGGCCCCATCAGAGAAATTCAGATGAATTCCATCGGAATTTAAATATAGAACCTGTTCTATTTTTTTCCGATCGTGTGTACGCGGCATGAGTTTCACAATAACATGAGATACACTCACCAGCCACTTTATTTGGTACACCTGCTCAATATTTTAGTAACACAAATTGCTAATCAGCCAATCACATGACAGCAACTCAATGCATTTAGGCATCTAGATGTGGTGAAGACAACTTTATAACATTCAAAACAAGCATCAGAATGGGGAAGAAAGGGTATTTAAGTGACTTTGAATGTGGCATGGTTGTTGGTGCCAGACAGGATGGTCTGAGTATTTCAAAAACTGCTGATCTACTGGGATAACAGAGACTGTTCCATAACAGAGTAAATATCCAGTGAGCAGGAGTTGTGTGGACGAAAATGCCTTGTTAATGTCAAAGGTCAGAGAAGAATGGACAGACTGGTTTGAGATGATAGAAAGGCAACAGTAACTCAAATAACCACTTGTTACAACCAAGGTATGCAGAACACCATCTCTGAACACACAACACATCGAACCTTGAAGCAGATGGGCTACAGCAGCAGAAGACCACACCGGGTGCCACTCCTGTCAGCCAAGAACAGGAAACTGAGGCTACAATTCGTCCATGCTCACCAAAATTTCAAAAACGTTCCCTGGTATGATGAGTCTCGATTTCAGCTGCGACAGTCAGATGGTAGGGTCAGAGTTTGGTGTAAACCACAAAAAAGCATGGATCCATCCTACCTTGTATCAACGGTTCAGGTTGGTGGTGGTGGTGTAATGGTGTGGGGAATATTTTCTTGGCACACTTTGGGCCCCTTAGTACCGATTGAGCATCATTTAAACGCCACGGCCTACCTGAGTATTGTTGCTGATCATGTCCATCCCTTTATGACTACAGTGTACCCATCTTCTGATGGTTACTTCCAGCAGGATAATGCACCAGGTCACAAAGATCAAATCCTCTCCCCACTGGTTTCTTGAACATGACAATGAGTTCACTCTCTGTACTCCAATGGCCTTCACAGTCACCAGATCTCAATCCAATAGAGCACCTTTGGGATGTGGTGGAATGTGAAATTCACATCATGGATGTGCAGCTGACAAATCTGCAGCAACTGTGTGATGCTATCATGTCAATATGAACAAATATCTCTGAGGAATGTTTCCAACACCTTGTTGAATCTATGCCATGAAGAATTAAGGCAGTTCTGAAGGCAAAAGGGGGTCCAGCCTGGTAATAGCAAGGTGTACCTTATAAAGTGTCCGGTGAGTGTATATGGAAAGCATATTTGAACATAGTTACATAGTAGGCGAGGCCAAAAAAAGACACAAGTCCAACCTATGAAACCTATGTTTTTGGAACATGTGGCATCTATTATCACAGATAGGGCTAGCCTTGTAAAAATCATGTGCAGGCTTTTCCAGTGACTCTACCAGAGTGATAACTTGTTGCTAATGTGATCAGATGCTAGCAGAGCCAGTGTTTTTAGTGTTTTATTATAGTTATCATGTTATACTTTAATGGGAATGTAAGATACTTGTAGTTCAAAATGTTACTCCACATAGAAATTAGTTGAACAATTGACTTGATTTAAAACGTATGCATGTATGCTTGCATATGGTTGTGATTGCTCAAACAAATTGTATTCTCGCAGTATTTACTATGCACCTGTAATACAAAGAAACCTTAGCTCTTTTTTTCTCTTTTTAGTAAGTGTGTGTTTGACCTACTAGTGCTCCTTACAGATCATCACTTTTTTTTGATGCATGAATGAATGTACAGTATTCCTAAATTGTAAATGCTATGTTACTTATAAAAGTTTTCTAACGCTAATTGTACTAATTTAATAAATTTAATATGCAAGGATTGCATGCATTTATTTTTAACAAGTAAGCATGTATTGCCTTAATAACAGGTTATAAAAAATGTCTTTCTCTGTCTTTCTCTCACTTTCTATCATGTTTTTGGAAAATGGCAGAGCACATCTTTGCCACTTCTGCTGTCATTCACACTGTGCATCCAACATATTACATGGGTATTGTCTTATCATTATTACTATTTATTAGAGGCTCAAGCTGTGTGTTAATTCCCTGTAGATTTCCTGCTATTGCATGCAGTATGTAAATATTTAGAATTATAGGTTAGGGGATTATGTAAAAAGAATCAATGTGAGCTGCTGGAGTATTCTTTACACAGACAGATTTTTGTAACTTGCATAATAAAATATTTAAAAACTTTTTTTTTTTTTAGATATTAAATACCAATCTTCCCCTACAACTAAGAGGGTATTAGCTGCATCCTGATTGTCCTTATGTTTTCCTAGAAAATTGTGGCCAGCATTGTGCTGTGCTTCTAACAGACAAAGATTCTACAAGTTTTCTGTTAAAACATTTTACCAAAAACTAACTAACTCTTTTAAGTGAACCCTACATTCTGACATATGCCCACCTCCCTCTGTATTAGATATATATATATATATATATATATATATATACAAGAATGATTGGGGGGGAAATGCCACGAGTGAACGAGTTGTAAGAGTTGTAAGAAACCTATGTAAGAAGAGTCAGAAAGCTTATGACAACACCTATATTTGATATATCATTTTTCGATTCACCAGTCTTTTAAGATGTGCATGTCATTTAGAAAAATTGATGGCTGCTAATCGTGATTTTTAAATGTACATATTGCCATTTACCACTATGACATAAAATAAAATATTTATAAACTGTAAAGGTACCTATAGATCAGTATGCTTGCCTCCTAATTCAACTGATTTGGGCATTGATGTTCACATTTGTGGATACATGCAGACTGCACTAATCACCACTGGCTGACACATTATAAAGGAAAGTGATCCCACCTTCCTCCTCTGTTGGCCTAAACGGCAAGCTCAAGCAGTGAAAATAGTGCATATTTCTTCCTCTTTCAGTTAAAAAAGAAAAATAGTGCCCACACATCCAACTGCGCTCAAATATTTATGTCAAGTTTAAAATGGCCTGTTTTGCCAGATTTGTATGGCCCAGGTAGAAGGCAAATAAATGACAGTTCAAGAATTTATACTATTCTTCAACAGTCAAATCCTGGCCAAAACACTTCAGAGCAAATTGGGAAAAAGTTAGTGTTACCCCTAAAATAAGCCTTCACTTCTCATATAATGCGTTGATATGAGCACATTCAATTCTTCTTATAGCTCTGGGTAAGGGTAGATTTTTTTTTTTTTCCTCAACATGATTGAGTGTGTGCAATAAACACACAAATACACTGGTATCTGAATTTAAAGGGCATTTATAATAAAATGCATCTACAATTTGTTAAAATACAACTCCAATTCCAAACAAATTGGGACGCTGTGTAAAATCTACATAAAAACTGAATGGAATAATTTGAAAATCTCATAAACCCACATTTTATTCACAATAGAAAATAGAAAACCAAACAGGGCAACAAAAAGCTGGCAAAGTAAATGGTATTAACAAAGAAGGGCTAGAAGAACATTTTGCAATAGGTTATTTGGCAACTGGTCAGTAACATGATTGGGTATAAAAAGGGCATCTTAGAGAGTCTTAGTGTCTCAGAAATAAAAATGGGCAGAGATTCACCAATCTGTGAAAAGCTGCATCCAAACAATTATTGGACAATTTCAGAGCAATGTTTCTCAACATAAAATTGCAAAGACTTTAAATGTACCCTCAGGTGGCACTGCATTAAATACAGGCATGATTTTGTGATGGACATAACCGCATAGGCTTAGGAACTCTACTTAACAGTTTGCTGTTCCATCCAAAAATGTTTTCCATTAAAGCTCCATCGTGCAAAGAAGAAGCCATATTTGTACATGATCCAGAACCACCGCTATCTTCTCTAGATCAAAGCTCATTTAAAATGGTCTGTTGCAAAGTGAAAAACGTCTTTTTGGCAACCATGAGCGCCATGTCCTTCAGACTAAAGAGGAGAGGGAGCTCCCGGCTTGTTATCAGCACTCAGTTCAAAAGCCTGAATCTCTGATTGTATGAGGGTGCATTCGTGCTTATGGAATAGGCAGATTGCACATCTGGAAAGCATCAATGCTGAA
Source organism: Rana muscosa (assembly GCA_029206835.1). Taxonomy (NCBI): domain Eukaryota; kingdom Metazoa; phylum Chordata; class Amphibia; order Anura; family Ranidae; genus Rana; species Rana muscosa. The sequence continues at coordinate 737,390,307 of CM055118.1, forward strand.
AGATATAAATATATAGAGGTTTTTGAGCAGCATATACTCCCATCCAGACAGAATCTTTTGCATATTTCAGCAGGATAATGCTAAAATGAATACTGAATCTATGACAAAAGCACGACTTTGTGGTAGAAGCGTCCTGGTGCTTAATTGGTCTGTCTGCAGTCCAGACCTTTCTCCAACTGAAAATATTTGGTGCATCTTAAAACAGAAAATGTAACAAAGAAGACCAAGGACTGCAAGAATGGGACAGCATTTCTCTCCCAATACTCCAGCAACTGGTCTCAGTTCCCAGACATTTACGAGTTTTGTTAAAAAAAGAGGGGATGCTACACTGTGGTAAACATAGCCCTGCCACAACTATTTTAACCTCCCTGACGGTAGGATTATGTCAGATTTTAAAATCTCAAAGCGGTTCATTGTTTTGCATGGAAATTTGGCTTTTTATATTGTAGGCCTGTAACTCTTAGGAATAACTGACTTAAATCTGTCCAAACAAGAGGCTAGTAGACATCCCGGGTATGATAAAGTTTGAAACACGAAATCCTAAATTATAATATAATAAATAACTTTAAATAATTATAAAAAATAATAATATAAGAATAATACATTTTATTCAATAAGGTAATCAAATCAAAAACACTAAAATTTGCTCAGTTGCAGAATTGTCGCTGTTTTCACTTTCAGTGTCTGATGATGAATTTCCCCACGAAACAATTCTGCAAGTGATTCTAATTCACTGTCGCTATTTTCTAGCTGGTCTAAAACCACTTTTGATGTAAAGGGGCACTTTTTGGATGCCATGGACATTCTCAAGTTTCCAGACAAAGAATGGCATATTAAATATAAAAGTGCAGGCAGGGCACTGGGCAAAGCACTAGGAACAAAAGGGAGGTGAAATGATTTGATACAATACACTGTAATCTGTAAGATTACATTACTGTATGTGTTCTGTTTTTGTGTACTTTTTTAATTTGCCGCTGGGCTCCGCCCCCATGTGTTGCAACGTTTGCAGGGAACGGAGCCGGGAACATTGATGAATTGGAGGATCCGGCGGAGGACACAGTGGGGGGACATCGCAGGATCCTGGGGACAAGGTAAGTAACCTGTACCAGGATACTACGTTGTAATCAAGAGTGTGGCTTGGGGTTACTGCTCTTGGTACTGAAAATTAGCCCCGAGCCTCACTTGGGATTACCACTAGGAAGGTTAAGATGTGTTGCTGCCATCAATTTCAAAATTACTTTTATTTTTTTCTTAAAATTATACATTTGATATGTGAATAAAATATGGGTTTATGAGATTTGCAAATCATTGCATTCTGTTTTTATGTAGATTTTACAAAGCGTCCCAACTTTTTTTGGAATTGGGGTTGTAGTTGAAGAATGCACTATTACACAAAGAAATGCAGGAAATATCTTAATCAGATTGCAATCATAGCAACTATGGCATGTAATGATATTAGGCTGAAATGAAATATTATTACTGTGTTTTTATTTGACCAATCTGTAAAGCCCTGTACACACGATCGGATATCCTATGGATTCTAATCCGATGGTTTTTTCCATCGGAAATCCGATGAAACTGTCTTCCATCAGTCTTGCCCACACACCATCAGTCAAAAAACTGACCGTTTCAATCGCGGTGACTCAAAACACTCCGATGAGCTGAGAAAAATGAAGTTCAATGCTTCTGAGCATGCGTCGACTTGATTCTGAGCATGCATGGGTTTTTTATCCCATGGAGTTCCCCACAGACGATAGTAATTTGCTATCGGTTTTTTAACCATCGGATAAATTTAAAACATGTTCTATTTTTAAACACCGATGGAAAAAAGACCGATGGGGCCCATACACGATCAGTTTGTCCGATGAAAACAGTCCATCAGGTTTTACCGATGAAAACAGTCCATCGTGTGTACACGGCTTAAGGTCTGCTTTTACACAGTTAGCACCATATAGGGTATACTTTCTCATACAAGGAAATTAAAACTAAAATGTAAAACCTTTGTTCATTGACTAAATGGCTGCTAAATACAGTATTTCCTACCATTAAACCCCATTAAAGCTTGTTCAGTGACTAAATGGCTGGATATACAGTATTTCCTACCATAAAACCCCATTAAAGCATGGTAGATTATAAACATATCGATTTATAGGCTATTATTTTAAACATTGTTTTTGATATTTTTAAGCATTGACATTTTAAAGTCATATTACAAAAAAGTGAACATTTACAAAGTTAGCATGGAGTAAAGTAAAACTGCATCCATGAAAAGCTTTGTGACAATTGACTAAGAAAAATAAACATTGCACAAGTAGAATCATTAGGAACTGCTGCCTTATGAATTTCCGACAACAAAACCGTGGGTTTTTTTTCCGACGGATGTTGGCTCAAACTTGTCTTGCATACACACTGTTGCACAAATGTTGCTCGGAAATTCCAAACGCCAAGAACGTGGAGACGTACAACACTACGACGAGCCGAGAGAAATTAAGTACAATGATTCTGAGCATGCGTCAAATTGATTCCGAGCCTGCGTAGGATTTTTGTGCTTGGGAATTGGATACACACGATCGGAATTTCCGACAAGAACTTTTGTTGTCATAAAAATTGAGAACCTGCTTTAAAACATTTGTTGTCGGAAATTCCGACAGCAAATGTCCGATGGAGCCTACACACGGTCGGAATATCCGACCAAAAGCTCACATCGAACATTTGTTGTCGGAAATTCAGATCGTGTGTACGCGGCATTAGATTAAGGCAGCTTGGGGTATACAAAATCATTGAGTGTACGCCTGGTTATTGCCTGCTTCCAGTGCTTGGTTGGTAATGTCTCTGGGCTCCACTGGCCGATCATTTCCACGTTTTTAGTTCTGTTCCTACATTTTTCCAACCAAAGCTGCCTAAGCAGCATAATAATTCTTTACTGATTTTTGATGCATCTTTTCATTTTTAGAAATACATACATTTTAAATCTACTCAAGCTCATTTTGATCTAGAGCAGGCATCTCCAAACTACGGCCCTCCAGCTGTTGCGGAACTACACGTCCCATGAGGCATTGTAAAACTGACATTCACAGACATGACTAAGCATGATGGGAATTGTAGTTCCTAAACAACTGGAGGGCCATAGTTTTGGAGACCCCTGATCTAGAGCATTTCTAGTTCTAATAGCAGGAAGGTAGAATTCTTTAAAGCATTGAACTGATCTCACAGTTGTCTCAAATGATTACACACTTCTTCAGCTCTTTTCTGAAGAGCAGAATTACCCTAGGTCAGTGATGGCGAACCTTGGCACCCCAAATGTTTTGGAAATACATTTCCCATGATGCTCAACTACACTGCAGAATGCATAAGCATCATGGGAAATGTAGTTCCAAAACATCTGGGGTGCCAAGGTTCGCCATCACTGCCCTAGGTGTTTCTCCAAAGAATAGAAAAAAAAGTTCAACGACTATATTCCAGTTCAGCTTCCATGGCAGCAACACTTAGATCTGGCATGACATTTGCATGTAGTCCTAGATATAGCTTATTTTTTGGAGATAATAGCAAACTTTCTGCTAAATTTTATACATTTGTTAATAATTGTCTGGTCACTTCAACTCATTCAACAAGTTAATGTTCATTCATTTGCTTTGTTTGACAATGTGAACACTTCCAAATTTGTAGAAGCAACTGGTTTTAATCCGTTTGACTATGGCTTATCTCCAAAAATTGAGCACTGAGTAGGTGTGCATGCGTCCAATGTAGAAGTTAGTATACATTTTAATTTTTTCTCTCACTTGATGCTCAGCCCAGCCAGTCAGGATCAAGAATATCACTGCTGCGGAAACATCTGCTACTATTGTGTGGAATGTTGAGAATCCAGAATTGAAGCTCTTTGTTAAATATGTAGAACTGAGTAAGGTCCAGTTTTCTTAAAAAATAAACAAAAATTGCATGTTTTTAGGTTTACATCAGTAAATGGATGGGCTTTAAAGAGAATCTGTCATCTACAATTGAAGCCCATTTTTCCTGAGCCTATTGAATTAATGTAACAGTGTGATAAATTTACTCTGGGTGTTGCTGTGTTAAATAATTATCTTCATCATCCAGGCACCGAGCAGCTAAGAGATCCACTCCATGCATTTTCTATCAGGTTGAGACACTGCTATCTGCTAAGAGATTTACATAAAATGTGCCAAAACGTATTACTTAGTAATGACAACATTTTAAAAAGAAAACAACTATCTCTAATCTCGCCTCACATTTGACAGATTCACTATAAAGCCAGTACTTATAATTATGTGTATACCTTTTAAAAAAAAAAAACAGCCATATATATATTTACTGTTAAGTAAGAGATGTTAACAGACACAGACCAAGGGGAGACCAAGGTGGAGGTTACTTTAATGACTGGGCACCCTTACCATAAATTATAAAAAAATGATTTATGTAGTGTGTGGTCTCATGCATTAATAAATTCCCCAAATCAAAAAATGAATAGAGCCCTCTGTCAACGTTATGTCTCTGGTAAGGAGGGAAAATTTAATCTGTACTCTCAAATTTAAAGCAGTTTAAGATGACTGTGAATAGAATGAAACTTCCAAAGAATTGTGATTTCATTAAAAATGTAGTCAAACTTCACAGTGAGGACTTTGGTATGTTGTCAGGGCCACTGGAACACATTATGCCTGTCACATATGTGGACTAATACTCTCCTTCGAGAAAATAATAAGTTTTCCAAGTTTTTACAAAATACAAAGTAGGCATTCTAATTGACATACAGATCAATGCTCTTAATTCATGATTCCCCCACCCCTTTATAACTATACACCTCTTTTTCCAAGAATCCACAAAATAATAATCATAAATGATGCAGTGAAATGTAAATTATATTTTTCCTAATTCATATGTTTAACACCTATCTCTTATCATTGCAAGTGCTTTGTTTCCCATTATTTATACACTACACTTTACCCACCCAGGGTAGATGGGACAAATTAAATTTTCCCTTGCATTTCACTCCTTTGTTCCCAATTTATTGCTAAATTGTAAGGGAGTTTTCTTCATATTAAATGTCTTTCAGCATCAATTTTCTCAGAGATTATACATTATTTACCCCCTGCACATTACTGACTGAACATCAGAAGATGCAGACTAGGCCATGCTCATCCCATGGATCAGGACAATTTGTTTTTATTAACAGATGCAAAGACATCACAGTTTGGTGCTTGCTACTTTTCTCCCAGAACACTGACTACAATCACTATTATTGATTGTGACTATAGGTTACTAAGGGACCTGTAGTTTGTTATGATGAAAGATGTATACCAGTTTTTATTCAGCTCTCTTTAAAACATATTTAGAGATTTTACGCTCAATTCACAAAGCTTCGAAACAAACATCTTTATTTTATCCATGTTATTATAATTTTCAAAAGGACTCAGCGAAAAATAACGAATTGTTTAAAATTTCTGTTCTTATCCTAATGTTTTAGCTTTGGGAATTGAGCATTTATGTTGATGACCAAGCAGCAATTTTTTATTTTTTTCCCCCCATATATTTTTTTTACATTTTTAAACAAATAAAACATACACAACTATACATTATCTTTCAATAAATCAATGAATCAAAGCAAAATATCGAAGTTCAATACACAAAGTAGGTCTCAGTATAACCTATATTCACATACAGACCCCATAAATCTGCACATTGCATAGATTGATTCAGTTGCCCTGCTGTATGATGATGTAGGGATGCTCTTACTTTAAATAGGGTATATAAAAATCATTATGAAGCCCTTGTAGATCTGAAAACATCTGTAACACTTCACTTGATAAGTGATATCTATATTACTATTGGTAAATGTATCGTTTGTTCTAGCCATTTGGAAACTAAAATGCTTATAATTACACCCTTTATTTTTAAAGAAGGTGTACAGTCTGATATGTTGAGATCACAACCATTGATCTGCTCACTCTACATGTAAATCCGTATTTCTTTGATAGACCCACAAAGGCCACCATTAATGGTCTGTGTTATTACCTCAAATCATTGTGATTAGGGATGTACTATTGTTTGGGCTGAACTGAGTTCATCTCGAACCCAGAGTAAACTGTCACAACAGACCGCCTACCAAACAGCTGTGGCTCCATCCCACAGCCACACATAACAAAGGGGCGGAAATGCTGGTGACATCATTGACCTAAAATGGCCACTTGGCTCTATTTAGACAATGTCATTGACCAGATATGGCCATATTAGGTCAATGTTGCCTGCAAGACTCAAACAATATATAAATGTATTGCATTATATAATTGCAATACTTAATTTGTACAAAAGTCAGGAAAATGTGTGCTGACAATTATGTAAGCATGTGGCCATATTAGGTCAGTGATGTCATCAGCACCCCTGCCCCTTTAGTACATTTGACTATGGGGTGGGGAATTTTAGGACCACATCTGATTGGGACAGTGGCCTGCTGTCATGTGACAGTCTTCTGCGGACTTGGGCCAAACAAAGTTTGATGATTCAAGGATCCAGTCTGACATTCTGTAAGGTAAAAATCTGTGCCTGCAGGCATAAATTGGTCCTGCCCCTTTTCAAATGTTGATTTTTTTTTTCCAAAATAAACTATATGTCTACATTTACCTTAGTGCAAGAACGTACAGTACATCCTTTTCCATACTGTTAACATTTTCAAAACTGTAGATTCAGGATTTGTTACGTGGTGAGCTAGCTAGACATTGCATGCTTTCTATACAAAATCCTGTACAGCCTTGGTATGCATGTTACTCTAGTACAGCCAGATGCATCTAGACTTTACATATGGACCGTTCAATGAGTGTTTCCTGTGTTGTCCTGAAACTCTTCTAGGCAAAGAAGACTGGAAAGAGGAATCGGTAAATAGTACTCGGAGTGCTTTGGTAATAAAAGGTTTATCTCCTGGAACATCATATAAAGTTCAAGTTTATTCTGATGATCACAATGAATTGTATGCAGAAGAAACATTTCAGACAGGTCCAGGTGAGGCATATCTGCAGTGACTCCTGTGCCTCACATAAACGTATCTATATTCCTGCATGCTTCCAAGAAAAAAAATAGGCAGTATCAATTCAAACATTTCACAAGCAACAAGAGAGCAGCCAATCAATCTGAGCAATAAAAGTTTAAGAGACCTGTGGAATTGTCCTTCCAACAAATGCAACTTAAAGAAATGTATTGTCTGAGAATTAGAGAGAGAAATATGTGTGATTCTTTCCCTGTTGACATAAGCATTTGCTATTTGTGTGTTTAAAACAGATGAAGCATGCATTGTGTATTTTTTTAGGTAAAGTGAATGCATGCTAAGAGATAACACTGTTAATTGTTTAGGTATGGTGGTGTTGAATAGTTGGAGCCAAGTAATGCTTTTATCAATGGAAGCAACCTGTGACACAGCTCAATGAGCTTCCTTTTACTTTTTTTGTTCCTTGTGTTATCTGGTACCTGTCAATTAAATGAATATCAGATTACTATTTGTCTTTTAATTAGAATTATGCATGAAATGAAATACAAGGTGATCTACATACTTTTGTAAGTGCTTGCCACATTTGTGGGTGATTAGCTTCATGAAAAGATTGTTCACTGCTAGTAAGGGCTTTCTGTATTATAAAAATCCCAAGCTCCTAAAATATGCACAGAACAATGCCAACATGTATTGAACTTATGCTATCAAATACTGAAAATAATGAAAGTGGATGCACACATGTAATCTAGGCATGCAGGAGATTTGTTCATATGTTGGAACATGGGAAGAAAGTTCCAGTTCCATGGATCTGTCTAGTGACAAAGCCGTGTTGCTAGGATTGCTTTACTAAAACTATAGTGACTTTCCTAAAATGGACACTAATATGAACTATATATACAGGCAGTCCCCGAGTTACGAACACAATAAGGACTGTAGGTTTGTTCGTAAGTCGAATTTGTTTGTAAGTTGCAACACTGCATTTGTAAGTGTAACTTCCGGATGGAACACTGCATTTGTAAGTGTAACTTCTGGATGGAACACTGCATTCATAAGTGTAAGTTCCGCTTGTGCATGGATGTGGGATGTTCCAGGCGCTTTTATGTTATCTGGGGCTCTTCTGGCCATGTAGTACTGCAGTGTGGGATGTGTTCGGAGGTGTTCGGAGGTATCTAGGACCAGCGTGGAGCACAAGTGGCTGGCATTTGAGGCCGTTCCTAAGTAGGAGTCGTTCGTAACTCGGGGACTGCCTGCATATACTGTCTTGCTTTTTGCCTTACCTATATAACACGTTCACGACTGTCTATGCATTTAAAGAAATCATATTGCAAATTACCATTAGTACTTGCAGCACACAGTATTGATGTTTTGCTTGATTATACACAGTAGATTAATTTGGTTTTATTTCTCAGAATGCAGTATTTATGCAAACACATAATAATAAATGCGGAATGATACTACAACATTGTGGTATACATACTCATCGGAATATTATTTTCATATGAAAAATCTGACTCATTTTGAGCTCATGCACATGGGCATCTTCTTCTTCACAGCATAAACTCACTGATGTATTTAGTGCCCCTGGTGTAGGTTGCTGTATGAAGGTAAACACGTACAGAGGCAAATGCATCCAGGCGAAAGGTCCTGAACGCAGAAAGTGCATGTGCCGTGTGCATGAGCCCATATAGTAATGTGCAATCTTGGAAAACAATGTAGATTAAACTTTTCCTTTTTAGGATTACTAGATAAGTCAGTTGTGTATGGGCAATATTGTTTTGATATAAACTGATATATTCATGATTTGAAATATGTTATCCTCTGAAACATCCACATACTTACCTATGAATGTTTTTAATAACGCATGTACTTAGGCTTAATGCTTCAAGAAATCTAACTTTATCCCATGTGCATTGTTTGCAATTTATTGCAGTATTCAGGTATTTATAATTACAGGAACTGCCCTAAAACTCCATTCACTTATTTTAATAATTTAAGCCAGTCAGCGTATGACCTACTTTGTGCGTGCACAAATTACACGATAAGTGTTCTGTTATGTCTGCTGCATAGAGTATTTTTTCTTTTGCAAGTGCATCTTACTAGTTGGATCACTTAGTTTGTAAAAAAAAATAAAAAATTTCATTCTCTTCTTGTTTATAATTTAGAAGGTTTAGAACAAATGATAAAGAAATATACTGTACTATTCTGAGAACACACTGAAAATTTCAAAGGGATATGTATAGGGTTGAGTTATATAGCAATGTTAAGGGCCCTTCAGCACATTGTCTGTACTTTGAATACATTTGTAATGCATGAAACATGCCGACAGAAATCAAATGACCTCTGGTGTTAGTAAGAGGACTTTCCCATGTGTGCTGTGTTTTGGGGATTTTTTGATGCTGCAGTTTGACTGTGCTTTTTTATGTTTCTCTCTAATGTTGATTGTGAAATATGCCTCTAAGTCCTGTACCTTACTATCTCTTTACATTCTGCAGCCATGGCAAGTCGGCAAGTTGACATTGCAACGCAGGGATGGTTTATTGGCCTCATGTGTGCGGTAGCCCTTTTGATATTAGTTTTATTGATTGTTTGTTTTATTCGAAGAAACAAAGGAGGAAAGTACCCAGGTAAGGCTTACACATTTATGTTTGTTAAAGTGGAACCCCAAACAGATGTAAAAAAAAAACACCAATAAATTTAGTTGTGTATTTATTTTAAAACTGTAATGTACTGTATTTTATTTTAAAGGCAATTAGTATAAATTAATTTGAATTGATGTCAGCCTCTAATTATCACCTATACTGCAGCACTAAGTATAGGTGAGGGGAGAGTAGTAGTTGGGTCTGTACTCAGTTGTTCTGTTGTCATATGTGCTGAAAAATAACATGCTGACAGGGTGAGTTCACTGTTCAACCACAGGCAGGGGTGGGAAGTCACTAGGCTGTGTCACTAATCCACAGCAGGGAAATATCAGGTCACTTATCAGTGTAGCATAGCTGTGTAAATATCAGGACTGTATGAACGGAAATACAAGTCCTCTAATGGAGTTGGTTTTAAGAAAGCAGCATGAAGATGAAGCCATGGCAGATTTAGCAGTGAAACATTGCGTGTCTTTCACTGCAGTCAATATCCTCTGCATTATGATGTGTGTGTGTGACCACTGCTCCTGTAGAAAATAATTGACACTGTCTGTATCTGAGGTCAGTGTATCTTTTAATAATTGATTGAGAAGAACTAACTGGACTTGTTGCATTTTTTTATGTTAAAATGGCATCTATCCCTTAGGCTCGGTTTCCACTTGTGCGACTTGTCATGCGACTTGGGACTGCAAAGTCGTACCCCATGATTTCCAATGAGTACCGTTCATATTTGTGCGACTTCAAAGTAGTCCCTGCATTACTTTGGTCCCACGTTGATGCGACTTGAGGCCCATGACCTCAAAAATACACAGGCATTGCTTTGAGTCGCATCCAAATCGTGGCAAAAATTTGTAGCAAAATTGCGCGACTTTGGGGTTGCAATAGTGCAAACAGAGCCTTAGGGTAACCAGTTACTACCTGGTCTATCCAAGATTCTTAATGTTCTTATGTTTATATAAATGCACAGACCTTTTTATGGCAGATTCTTAGTCTGAGCCTGACTTTTCAGGTGTCAGAGGTCCTCTAAAGTTCAATAGTTGCTATACTGTCAGTTGCCTCACTTCACACACTGGCCCCATTTACTAAACTAAAGCATGCAGTGAGGTGAAGTAACCCATGTTCATTTTAGACATCCAGTCTTAGATGATAGACCTAGACACTTAAGTTTTAAAAATGCCCTTAACTCCTGTAAAATGTGATCCTTAATCTAACAAGCTTAATCCTCACTCTCAATGTTAACCCTTAAAGAGAGCACTTGGCACTTAAAGTGAATGTAAACCCTCAATATACCCAGTGAAGTGAACAGCCTTCGATGATCCACAGAAATTAAACAAATCTCCCTACATAAATTTTACATGTCTATCTTCTGTCTTCACCTTGATATACTGTTTACAAAGTGCACGTTCTGTTAGAATTTTCACTTCCTGATTCCCCTGTAGGAGGAGATCATTGCTAGACACTGAGAGACTGAGACTGCAGCTGATTGGAGGAAAGGCACACACCCCCCTCCCCACACATGCAGAGGTTGCCTGTGTATAGTTTAGCATTGTGCTAATCTATTTCTGGCAACCTCCCCCGACGCACAGTTCAGGCTCCCTTCTCAGAGAGCTTGTCAAAAGTTCTCAGGCTGATAACAGACAATTGGAGCAGGACAAAGCTATGAGACACAGGGCTTTGAAGAGTGATGACAAAACACTACAGATATATGTACCCAGCTCAAATTTCACGAATCACCTCCTCTTCAGTACTGTATCCCACAGATTCACCCAATACTGCAATCCAGAGCCAGTCCTCTTCTGGGTTGAACATTGCAAATTGTGATTTAACCCACTTCTTCTGAGCCCAAAGCATACAGAACTAATCATCAGGCTTCCTTGGACTCACAGGAGAATGCTGCAGAGAGCAGCACCATCTCATATATGGCACAGCTCCCTGCAACATTCAAAATCTACCCAATGCCAGAGGAAGAAGAGTATAGATGGACTTTTCTGTAGAAAAGTTATGTATAAAGATTTTTTTTTAAAAAGGTGTTCTCTAGGTGTTCCAGTGAGGGGGGGGAGTTGGATTTTATTCCCCCCCTTACTTTCCCCAAAAACTAGCTATACCCCAACACCTAATTTTCAACCCCTAGGTCTTGAGCCTTACACGTATTTAAACTAACCTCTACGCTAAGCCCTGACACTTAACTAATTCTACATTTGGTATTCTCAATTTATCCTGCAACTGGCGCTTCTAAACTGAATCCTCACATTTGAAAGGATAAGCTAACAACTAAACCTAATGGTTTGTATGAGCATAATTTCCTCTAAGTGTAGTCAAAAGCGTAAGCTGTAACATCTGCTCCAGATTGGTCAATACAGTATGTAGGGGCAGATCTAGGCGCCTTCCCAACCTCAACAATAACCTAATAGGGAAAAGGAGAAAATGGCAAACTGTATTAACCAACAACCTATGTCCTTTGTTCCAAATCAACATAGAATTACATGATAAAACTGTTGTGCTCTTTTACATAGCAAGAGTACAACTGGAAACTCAACAGAACTTTATTTTGTATCGTGTGCCAATTTAGAACAAAGGAAAGGCTTTTTTAGTTTATGTGGTGTGCAATCTTTTCTTTTCTTAATTTGGATGTGATCAAAAGCAGCTTCCTGTGCAAGAAGGAAACCTGTCCGAGTAGGCTACAGGCTGTAGTGTCACAAACGTGCCGATACCTGAAAGAAAGGTTAATACTGTCATTTGTAGATTCTATAGGGACAAGGCTAATAAAAGGATCTGCACCTTTATTTAACTTCCACTTTCTCTAAAGAAAGTCACTCCCTTGTTAGATGAAATGCAAAGAAGCAGTAAGACCCCTTTCACACTGGGTCGTTTTGCAGGCGCTATTGCGCAAAAAATAGCGCCTGCAAACCAACCTGAAACAGCCGCTGCTGTCTCTCCAGTGTAAAAGCTCAGAGGGCTTTCACACTGGAGCGGTGCACTAGCAGGACGGTAAAAGTCCTGCTAGCAGCATCTTTGGAGCGGTATAGGAGTGGTGTGTATACTGCTCCTCCACCGCTCCTGCCCATTGAAATCAATGAGGCACTGCACCTATACCACCATCAAAGCCCCTCTGCAGAGGCGCTTTGCGGTGGTTTTTAACCCTTTCTCGGCCAATAGCGGGGGTAAACCCCCCTCTAGCGGCCGGATAACGCCGCGAAATTGGCAGTAAAGCAGCGCTTTACCGCCGAAGCGACCTCCCACCCCCGTGTGAAAGGGGCCTGATAGAGGCACACTTTGCTGGTTTGCGCAATAAGTGAATGACTCCATAGGAGAAGATGAGTTAAGTCCTAGTGTGGCATAGACCTTAAGATAGTTATCCTTTAAAGAATACATCTGTATAAAGTGAATTCTCTTTTGTGGTAAAATATCAGAGTGTTTCTCCATTCATTCAATCTTATTGTGCTTTTGTGTTAAAGTTAAAGAAAAAGAGGATGCTCATGCAGATCCTGAAATCCAGCCTATGAAAGAAGATGATGGGACATTTGGTGAATACAGGTACAAGTCTACAACTGTAAACTCTACATTTTTTGGTTTAATTTCTGAAATAAAATAAAAAAAACTAGAAGCTATTGAAGATGCCTTTAACAATCAGACAGTTTTATATTTTATTTTCCAAAGTGTCTTAGAAAAATGGCAACACTTCCACTTTTATTTTCATTTCATTTTTTAAATGAATAAGTAAAACAATCTGCTCTCTGACTAGTAGAGGCAGTTGTCTGTTGGCAGAGGTAAAATTTTGAAGTGATTTTGTTGCAAATGCTAATTGGAGAATAAAAACAGGATTTACACTTATTGATGCACTTCGCATCAATCAGTTTTATAAATCTGCAGCTGGACTATATATGTATGTCCAGCCAACTGTAGTGCCTATGGCCAGGCATATTATATGGGCACATTATAGGATCAGGAGCACAGAAGTATCTTCCAAACATAACCCCTGTCACACAACTGATGAAGATGTACTTCAGATAAGGCATGTCTTACCAGTTCCTTTGTACCTAGAATGTATATACCATCCCCTAAATTCTCACTCTAACCGAAAGTAAGATGAATTTACCTTATAAATAGTACATACAATTTTTTATCAGAATGTCGGATGCTTTTCGTTTCACTGACTTTTATCAAGGGCCACCTCAAAGATGTTAGGAGGCTTTTTATAAAGGTAATGTGGTCAGTTCAAATGCCTAGTTATGTGCTGATAAATATGCAAAAAGCTGAATTGGTAGGTTGTTAATGACTTGAATTGCATAACAAAATGTAAATCGGCATACCCAAAATGCAGTTTACATGAGTTCTCCACAACCCATTGATGTGAACAGTGGGGATGGGCAAATCAGGTTATAAGAGAGCCTTTTTCATTGGCATAGATATATCTATAGAATATACAAATCTAATTTACTTGAATTAGTATTATTAGTATTATATTTTAGTATTGCATAGTAAGTCCGGCCCAGTATCCCCTCACTTCACACTGTAGTAAATCAGACACCATGGGATTGATTTACTAAGGGCAAATAGGCTGTTCAGTTTGCAAGGGAGTTGTCCTCTAGCTTAGTGAATGAGGTGAAGCTCTGCTGACTTCCATCATCCAATCATGTGCAAGCAAAAATATTTGTTTTTTCTTGCTTGTGATTGGGTATTTGTTGCTAAGTGAATTTTCAGCACATTCACTAAGCTCTAGGGAGAATTCCCTTGAAGAATGCAAATTCACTGTCTTATTTTGTCTTTAGTAAATCAACCCCTATAACTTTATAACATAAATTGTTTATTATGATGTTTGGGTAATATTTAGAGTTTTACAGACTATTGTGCTTTACTTATGCCTAAATCATCATATAAAAATAGTTTGCAATCAAGCTTTCTAATTTCACGTTCAAATAATGATTTATATTCCTATGGTGATTTGTATTTATTTTCTTTATTGTTGCTATGGGATATATAGGTTAATTGAAAGGTAGGAGTTTTTTGCAAAAATGTATACAAAGCTTGACATTTATCCTATGACTTTCCTTGTTTAGAGTGATAAATGTTTGATATAGCATTTGCAAATGTTTATTATGCTCTGAAAATCGTACTTGTTGTTTACAGTGTCAGTGAGATGCATAGTCTGTACATCTGAGCATTAAAGTACATTAAGAAATAGTTGTCTTTCCTCTATCTCTCCTACTATGATCATGTTTATATAAGAAAGTTTATAGACGATTACTATAGTGCACTGGCAAGAATCACAAATATGCTGTAGTCAATGGCAAATCATGTGTTTTTTAAATGTTGCTATAGTTTAAAAAAAAGTATTATGCGCAACAAGCTACTGCAAGTCTGTGCCATTTGTGTATTACTTATAAGCGTCATGTCATATTATTATATGTTTATGCTTTCTCAAGTTATGCTTCTTTTCTCTATCAGCGATGCTGAAGACCAAAAACCGCTTAAAAAAGGAAGCCGGACTCCGTCAGATAGAACGGTGAAAAAAGATGACAGCGATGACAGTTTAGTTGACTACGGGGAAGGAGTAAATGGTCAGTTCAATGAAGATGGCTCCTTTATAGGACAATACAGTGGTAAAAAAGAAAAAGAGCCTGTAGAAGGCAATGAAAGTTCAGAAGCTCCATCTCCGGTGAACGCTATGAACTCCTTTGTGTAGACATTTCCACCTGGTCACATTCTCTTTTGCAGACTGCCATGTTTCATTCAGTGCACTCAGTTATCATTCAGTGGTTATATGGAAACACTATGTAGAGGCATATTCATACATTGAACAATACAATCAAAACACAAACTGTTGTAAGTGATACTGGATGTCAGTGTGACAGTACAATGTCATCTTCTTGTTCAAAGCGTAATTGTTTTCTACAGTGTGCAGGAACTGACACAGAATCTACAATGTAGCAAGATGAAAGAAGCCTAAAATCATCTTTCCTTTATGAAAACTGTAAATGCATGAAATGGTACACATTTCAAATACAAACTAGTGTATGTATGCCATGGTATGGTCCTTTGTTATGCAGTCCTTGCTCTGACACCTGGGTATAGAGTCCGTTTCCTTTGTCAGTATTATAGTAGTGTTACAGTGTGTAAAACTTCAATGTCTATATAGACATTGCTGGTGAAATTGGTGAATTTATTGTATAATATATACCATGTCTTTATAAAAGACTAGAACATATGTATATGATGGCTAAATAATTTAAGTATGACACTTGCATTTGCTGATGCTTACTCCAACCCAAATATAATCTCTCTGCGCCCATTATTTTATCGCCTTTAACGTATAAAGTATTACACATTGTATTTTGTACACCATGTATCAATCAGGTTATTTAGAATGAACAAGTGATATGCTTTGCAATGCATTCTGGGATTTGTATTTTTCAGTCACTGAGGGGACATTGGAATGCCATGATCAGCATTACGAACCTGCAAGCATACTGTTCAGTGCCTTTATTTGAGATGCATTCCATGATGCACTGCTTGGCTGGATAAAAGAGCAAAGTTTGACTAGTGAACTACAGTATTTTGATTGCCAAAAATGTAAATTGTGTAAATTATAAAAAAAAATATGATAAATGTTATACTGAAATGGAGAGTAATCTTCTGTATTGTAAATTGCTGCTGCAGATCCACTGTTTACTGGTATTTCTATGAATGGCAAAGAGTGCATAGCACAAACACTAATCACACGTAGAACTGAAAGCACAGCATACACCGAAATCCCTACATTCTTTACACATAAAACTGGAGGATACATCCACCAGTTCCTTCAGCTTGCAGAAAAACATGATTAAGATTCCTGCAGAACTAAATAAATGATAAGAAAATGGAATGCAATAGAGAAAGCTGCTAACAAAGATTAGTAGAGGCGGATATTGGGCATCCGTTATGAAACCGTTACTTTGAGTATGTCAACTTTTCCAATACTGTGGTTTAGCTTCATAAAACATTTTATAACAGCCTATGGTTGAAGCAATGCTCAGTTTCATTTGCCAATAAATTGCTTTTTCATAACTTGCATCAAGTTTAATTTTAAGTAAGCTTTTGTATGTAGATATTTTGTTCAATTTGTAAATATACAGAAAGATTAGATGCGTTATGCTTCTAGATGTTACAAAGATATAAAGCAGAGGTATGTTGTACTGGGTAAGATAAGAAAAAAAGATATAGCTTATGGAGTGCATGGTATTTTTTAGACATCTACTGAAATGCATTTATTTTGCTGTGAAAACAACATAGTGAACTATTGTACTTACTGCAGACTTCTTGAACTTGTGCCCGTATGTTATATATTGTCATTCCTTCTTTTAGTAATGATAGGAATAAAGCACAAGTTTGCCAGCTGTGTATCCACACTCCTAGTTTTTCCTTCATTTCATGTACATTCTGTAACCCATCCACCTCTACAGCACAACATGTTATTGTGTGTTGATCGGACCTGAAGAATTTAAAAATAATTTATACAGATCAAACATTAAAGCACAATGGCACAGAATCTTGGGATAGAAAAGCTTACCAGTGGCTGTGATGGTCGTTTATCAAGGGAAAAATCACTGTGACATAATTCTGTGTTGTGTCAATTTATATTGCAAAAAAAAAAAAAAATGCTTCAACTTAGACACAGTAATTTGTCTACATTCATAAAGGAAGTATTTGTCTTCATATTGTGACCCCATTGTGCTTTATAATTGACACAAGAGAGCATGAGAATTGTGCCTTAGTCCTTGATCAATGACCTCCAGACAAGTAACACATGCTAACACAAAATGTGCATGTTCTGTTTCATCCACAGACTCTCTTGTGTAAAAATAAAAATTTTGTATGATAATAAATGTATTCCAATTTATTAACTGTATGTGTCAGTAATTTCAATGTGCATTTCTTAAACATATGTGAGACATTACAGAATGGGCGCTAAGTAATGCACAACAAATTTATCATATTTCACCTTTTTTTCGTGTAGCAGGCAGACCAATAATAAAATGACTATGGATTCCTGCATTCGCATATTTCTACCATACATGATTTGAATACATGCATTCATTTATTTATTTACATTGCATTAGTCCATCCTTCATTAGCTAAAAAATGCAAACATGGCACTGTTTCTTGTAAAAGTCTTGCTGCCATTGCTGTTTTGCTTCTACATTTACAGTTGATCTAAAGGCAAAACTTTTATCATTTTGATAGCATAAGGGTTATAACCCCTATCATGTGCTCTATTAGGGAGGTTTTTCTTTTGCTTCCTGCCCAATAGCAAAAACAGGAAGTGACATGAAATCCCTTTGAGGTTAATTTCTGGTTATGACAGGGTCACCAGAACTAGTTTCCAAATTTTAAAGCTGTCCCCTCTATTCTTGCTCTCGTGACAACACAGAATTTGGGATTTCACTTTCAATCTTTGTGAAACAGTATACTTGACAAATAGAGAGGGTGAATCTCCCTAACGCGGGTACAGACCTCAATAACAACCTGGCAGGTGTTCTAATCCCTCTCCATTCTATCCAAAACTAAAATAAAGTTTTGCCTTTAATTGTACTTTCATTTAAGTTAAAACTACAGATTTATTACTGTAGTGGTTCATTTTATAGTACAAATGTATTAATACATGTGTAAAAACAGTGTATTTATAAGCATTCATTTTAATTCCTGAATATCAGTTAAGGAAAAGTACTTTTGACCAGGAATGTATCCTTCATCCGAAACAGAATTCGTAAAAATCAAGAAGCACGGTATATTTTTCTCTACAAAAGTGGTGTGTCAGGATAGGTACATTCCATCATAGTAAATATTTAATCTATGATTTGTATTGCTTTTTTTTTTTTCCCCTTTATATATTTATTTTTTAGCGTAGATAACACAGAAGCATGCAACATAAAGTATAAGTACAGTGCCATTTAACATGCTATAAGGCAATCACCTCCAAAATACAGAGTACGCCCACTCTAACAGAACTAAGGCGGTAGAGAACAGAGGAGGAAAAAGGAGTAAGGGGAAACAAACAAATAAACAGAAGAGAGCATATCCAATTTTTTTGAACAAGTATGGATCAGCAAAAATTAAAAGTTATTTTATTCGGAGTAGTATCATACGTAGTAGCATACAAGCACTGTGGTTTCTCCAAGCGGACCACTGTGCCCAAAAGGACTGTTGCCTACCATTTGTGATAGCAAACATTAATTTAAACTGTGTTTGCATGTTTAAATTAAACACGAAGGGCGTGAACTCAGGAGGGTCCTTCTGTTTCCAAGCCACTGCCACCAACCTTCTGGCAGCGATTATACAATGAGTAATAAAGGACCTGTGTTGTGAAGGCCGCTGCTTATTGTTTAGCAACAGTCATGTCATAGCTGGGTTAATTGGGGGTCTGTATCACATCAGAAATAGAGATGTGTCAGAAATCAGATGTGATCAGAACTATGTGGACTGCAACAGAGGAAACCGCAAATAGAAATAGGTGAAAGTACGTTTATTTAAGGTAAATACATATAAATGTGAATACACCTCCAATACAACAAGTGAACAACCAAACAGTGACAGTAACCAACCAGCATATGTAGCAAAAGGGGGAACCAGAATTGTAGTCAAGCCAGGCCAGGATCATTAACAGGAGATCAGCAGATGGGGGGCCAGGAGTAGACAGACAGGGACAAGAAGGAAGCAATCAGGCTGCAGAGCAAGGATCCAGGGATGCAGCAAAAGATACAACAGGTTTAGGATACAGGAATCGGGGTTCAGGTAAACAGGCTGCAGGTCAGGGCACGAGGACGATACCAGGGCAGTGTGTGTGTGCACTTGCCGGGTATTTATAGTATTATCTGCTAACAAGCTCAGGTGACCCCTCATTGCAGAAGGTAAAATCTGCACCACACTGCCAGGATCCATCCGCTGGTAGACGCCAGTACTGCGGCCCAAAGATGACATAACACCAGCAGGTAGAAGCTCCCCTGACAGTTCCAAACTGCCAGGAGACACCTGCTGGTGGACCCCAGTACAGCACGCCAAATGATAGATATTACCAGCAGATGGAACCTTTCCTTACAGATGACAGTGTCCCAGAAATTTGAAACGTTAAAATAGGCCCACCAAACATGTAGAAGGGTACCAGTGTCCCCGTAAGCTCCCCAACATGTACTGTATGTGAAGCAGAGGGGAAGATTTTGGCTAGTTGAGCAGAGGTATAGTAACATTGATGTGTTCATTTAAGGAAAGTTTCTCAGTGAGTGACACAACTTTTTAAGAGGCAATCGTATAGTCTGTGCCCATTGGACTGGCTAAAATGACTAAGATAAGTTCACTTCCCTATGTAGCATAGACACTGTCCAGCAAGGAGTCGTGAATACGGTAATAATGCAGTACATGTAAGAGATGCCTTTCCTCAGTGTAGTTTGATCTTTGTAGAATGTGAGGATTGCTGAGGGAATCAATCTGTCTGTCCCATGGCAGGGAATTCAAAATGTGCCTTAGATGCAGATATTTAAAAAAATATGCCTGGTAGGGAGGCCAAAATTATTTTTGTTGCTTTTATTAAAGCATTACTAAAGCCTAATAGCCTATACATAAAACATTAATATAGAACAGGGGTTTAAACCATTTTTTGCCAAGTGCAGAAAGACTCATATTTCTACTTGTGTACAGCCACATCATATATCCATGCCACTTAAAAGAACTTCTGGGCAAGGGCCACTCATTGCACAGCTACCGTCACCTGATTACAGTATTTAGGACTTCAAGACCCATTAGTTATAAGATTAGTCAAACTGCCCATACTCCTTCATTGATTAAATATACTCCACATGAGGATGCTGACTGAGCTTGGGAGCCTCTTTCAATTACTTTGAAGGTGTGTCTTTATATCAGGCTGCCTGTGCTTGTAGGAGCAGGCAGCATCCACGCATAAAAATGTAGTCCTATTATTAAGAGCATGCATGCAAGGGTAGCACAATAGGACAAGGTGTGGGGAAAGAAACACCCTACAACTACACTACAAGACCTAACCAACAATGAGGGAAGATCATAGAATTGCAGGAAAGGTAAGGTACTGTATCTAACAGGAAGATGGCCAGGAGGTGTGAGCACTGGCAGTCATAAACATGGTCATCAGGTCCTGGGGCCATGATGTTGCCTATGTTTACTTCAGTATAAAACAGTTGCAGAACAGTACTCACACTGTAGGATGTTCAGACTGCCGTTGAAAATAGCCAATGCTTTTAGCGACTGGGAAAGAGACTGCAATTGTTACATGCTGCAACTCTACAGCTACTTTTAAGGTAAGGAAAAAATATTGATATTTATCCAAATCCAGTTTTTTATCCATATCCTGTAATCAGATGACAATGCTGTTCCTTCTGAAGTGAAAATCGCACAGCAACCTCGCCCTGGTCTTAGCAGAACATATAATTTTAAACTTACTTTAATTAAAACACAAATGAAAGCCTATCTCTAGCTAATACATTTTATGCAGTTTGTGCAACATTATTATAGGTACTTAGATAGCACTGTCAATTTATGCAGTGCTTTGCGTATACTTTTGCGGGACAGTTTGTCATGAATCTGCAGTAATGTTCATGTCTGTCTGTCTGCTTACCTCTCTGTAGTGTTCAGCTTAGAAACCAATCGCTGTTCATCTGTGTGCTTAAGTAATCTTTCCTCAAGCATGGCTCCACCCCAGCCTCTAACAGGAAACACTATATTAGCCTGTGCACTGCAAACCAAGCCTTGCCGATCAACATTTGTGTTAGGCGTTCCTGTGTCATTCATGCCGTGCACTCTTTGTTTGTTCCATTACCGACTTGGCCTTCTCCTGACCATCTCTGCCTGCCTGTTATCCCGCCCTTCGGCTTGTCTTGACCATCCCTGTCTGCTTGTCCTGCCTACTGACTATTCCTTGTTGCCTTGTGCTGCTGCTTCCTCTCCATCTTCCAGAGCCAGCCGTGAGGTGAGTGTGAGTTGGGATACCCTAGGGGCCGTGACCTGGAGTCAGCTTCAGTGTAGTCCATCCTCCCCATCAGAAACTCTGGTGAAAACCTGCTGGCTCTTAGACCCTGTGCCCTGGGGAATCTTACGCTCTAACTCCCTGTTCAGGACCGTGGCTGCGTCCCAGAACCCTCAGCAGTGCGCCATTGGGTCCACAACCTCCACAGGGTGTTCCTTGTCCCTTGGACCACAAGGGACCTGACACAGTTGCCTTGTTTCAGGAAGTGGGAAAAAATACTTATAATAATTTTTGATACTTTTGGATGGGCACACATGTTTAGGTCCATGGACTCAAATATGGTGACAGTTTTTGAAAGTTTGTGAAATAAGGAAATGTACGAGATTTTAATGTAGCAATCCATTGTCTTTTTATTAGGGTGGATTCACACTTTTCCCTTGTGGAAAGACACCATGCAGTAATACTTCGGTAAATGTACAGGTGCATCTGAAAAAATTAGAATATCATCAAAAAGTTAATTTATTTTAGTAATTCAATTCAAAAAGTAAAACTCATGTATTATATAGATTCATTACACTCAGAGTAATATATTTCAAGCATTTCTTTCTTTTAATTTTGATGATTATGGCTTACAGCTGGTGAAAACCCCAAATTCTGTATCTCAGAAAATTTGAACATTACATAAGACCAATAAAAAAAAGGATTTTTAATAGAGAAATGTTGGCTTACTGAAAAGTATGTCCATGCACAGTATAGTATGCACTCCATACTTGGTTGTGGCTCCTTTTGCACGAACTACTGCATCAATGCGGCGTGGCATGGAGACGATCAGCCTGCGGCACTGCTGAGGTTTTATGGAAACCCAGGTTGCTTTGATAGCGGCCTTCAGCTCGACTGCATTGTTGAGCAGGTGTCCTGCTAGAAAATGAAATCAGCATCTCCATAAAGCTGGTATGCAGAGGGAAGCATGAAGTGCTCTATAATTTCCTGGTAGAGGGCTGCGCTGACTTTGGACTTGATAAAACACAGTGGACCAACACCAGCAGATGACATGACTCCCCAAATCATCACTAAATTTGGAAACTTCACACTTGACCTCATGCAACTTGGATCCTATGCCTCTCCACTCTTCCTCCAAACTCTGGGACCTTGATTTCCAAATGAAATGCTAAATTTACTTTCATTCGAAAAGAGGATTTTGGACCACTGAGCAACAAACAGTCCAGTCCTTTTTGTCCTTAGCTCAGGTAAGATGCTTCTGACGTAGTCTCTGGTTCAGGAGTGGCTTGACACAAGGAATGCGACAGTTGTAGCCCATGTCCTGGATACGTCTGTTTATGGTGGCTCTTGAAGCACTGAACCCAGCCGTAGCCCACTCCTTGTGAATCTTCCCCAAATTCATGAATGGCCTTTGCTTCACAATCCTCTCAAGGCTGCAGTTATCCCTGTTGCTTGTGCAACTTTTTCTACCGCACTTTTTCCCTTGACTTAACTTTCCAGCAATATGCTTGGATACAGCACTCTGTGAACATCCAGCTTCTACTTTTTGTGACTTAGCCTCCTTGGGGGGGGGGGGGTCAATGACTGTCTTCCGAGGGTTTCCGAATGCAGCCGAAGTATTTCCGAGTCTCTCCAGCGCCCCCCACCTCTGGCCACATGCGGTATTGCATGCTATAGAAGTCAATGTTGAACTAATTATTTTTGTTTCCATTGACTTCTATGGGAAAACTCGCTTTGATTTGCGAGTGCTTTGGATTACAAGCATTCTCCTGGAACGGATTATGCTCGTTATCCAAAGTTCCACTGTACTTGTAAAGGGATTGTCACAAAAGCCACTTAATGTTACTATAAATAATGAAACATAAATCTTCTGACAAAAGTCTGAATAGGCTACCCATTGGTAAACTGGATTATTTTATAAATCCCATTTAAAAGAGAAAGATATGAGAATGCAATGATATTTTTAAAAATACAGTGTTCATTCAGTGGCAGATATCAATTCAGCCAAATTTACCTAAATCTGAGATGACAAACCTTTCAAATGTATAGAATATTAAAACTTCTGGTTATACATGCAACAATGAAATCTCAATAGATTGATAATTAATTTAATTTCAAATGATCTATGGAATGAAAAGCTGAATTCCAGAGATGGATTTTATTCCATAGTTACATTGGTCAAACTTGGTATGCATATTCCATACCTATGGGATCAGATCAAAGAATACCTTTGCCTATTATTCATTGAGAAAAAATCAAGGCTGTGAATGGCATCTGTGCAGAGTGAGCAATCTCTTGTGGCTACTATGCAGCTGCTCAGCACAAGACCCAAAAGACAGCGGCAATCACTGTAGTAGTGGGGAATACTACAGTGTTTTTCCGCTTACACAGAGATCCCACTGGTATGGAATATGCATACCTATTTTGGTCCAAGCTGTAACTATGCAGTAAAATCCATACCTTGAATTCAGCTTTCATATTCAGTCAGATTTTTCTCCAGGGCCAGTTGTTTCTTTACAGTGAAAATGAACATCTATTCAAACAATCAACAATTTATTGAGCATAGCGTCATTTATTAATGAAAATGTATTAGATGAATAGAGCCAACACTGTAGGAGAGTAGATGGGTTAAGGCTGTTAAGTACAGAACAATGGTATATGCTCCATGAGTGCAATAAGTGTGGGGCACATGGGCTCCTCCAAGGGGGGTGAGACCCTCTATCCCCCCACACATTGCACAACAATACGTTTAGGAAAATGCTGTTCAGTGTTGTGTCTTTGCTGCAGCTGCAAATGTTGCTTGCAGCAAAGCACCATCCAACACTTGTGTATAGAAAGAATAGTCCTGCTATTGTGTATAGAAAAAAAGAGAAAATGAGGGGGGGGGTAAAGGGGGAGGGTGGGTACACCTTATGTCAAAAGTAAATAGGCAGAAAAATGGGGTTCAAGAACATAGAGGGTCAACAAAGTTAGTAGAGTCTAGCAGTGCAGGAGATTATCCCACCAGAATCTTTTTGAATTCATCTGTACAGGAGAATTCAAGCCAATAGAACCACATTTTAGTAAACCATTCAGTTGTATCTTTGAGGGAGGTAGTCAGACCTTCCATTTCCCTAATGTCCTCCACTACAATGATCCATTGCAATAGAGTAGGTGGGTGCACAGACTTCTAGAAAGGTGGAATACATGTCCGGGCAGCGTTAACTAGGTGCCTCACCACCAATTTATTTATACAGTATGTAGATAGTGGTACATCATTGTGGTGTAGTAGGTAAAAGGAAGGTAAAAATGTCCTGTCAGTAAATATTTGTGTGATCGCGTGTACTCCATTACCAAAAGTACTGAGAACCGGGCAGGACCAAAATAGATGTAACATGTCCCCTCTATCAGCACCACACCCCCAACACACTTCAGGCACAGGGATTGCTACTCCTTTTGAATATGGTGATGCCAAATGTGTAAGACTTTTTCAATGTTTGAACTGACTATGTGCTGGACGTTGTATCTTGTGTACTACACAAATCAACCAATTGCACGAGTGGTCAAGGGACATAGTTTCAGCTACAGCAGTCACTGTTCCTGTAAGCCAAGCAAATATACCTATTGATATATGGTTGCCCAAAGGAGTGCCATATTCATTGGCCAAGAAGTGCAGGGGGCTGAGGGGGGCTGGGACTGGTGTCTCACAGAAATGTAGTTACACGGATGTGCAGATGGGTCAGTTCAAGTGGCAGGCTAAGACATGGTACTGTAAGCAAACAAGCAAATGATCAGTCCAGGCAGCAGGCAAAAATGTGGTCAATAAAAAGACAGAGGCAACACTGCACAAGTGAGGCTGTGATCAGGAACATTGTTTCTGGCTGCACTAGTCTGGTGACCTTGGGACTTGTGTAGTAGCCTTTAGGAACACTGTTGCAGGCTTACACTAGTCTGGTGACAATTAGGACTAGTGTGGCATGAATTAGGAACACTGTTGGTGACTTAAACTGGTCTGGTGACACTGAGATTGTTGTGGTAACAATCAAGGAAATTGTTACTGGCTTACACTGGTCTGGTAACACTGAGTCTGGTGTGGTGGTGATAAGGTACACAGTTGCTGGCTGCACTGGTTTTAGGTAGTGGCAATCAGCAACACTGATTCTACCTATGCTGGTCTAGTGTCACTGTCTAGTGTGGTGGTGATCACTCACTGAGGTAGGGGGTAGTAAAAACTTGCAGTTGAGCCACGGTTTTACCACCCCTCAGCCTCTACCCTATTTAGCTGCAAAGGCAGTGGCTGGGGGTGTATACATACTAAGGCTGTGATGCTTTGCCATGGCAAGAATTATGCCCCCTGTATGCCCATCAATCACAACCTATTCAAGTGAATGGGGGAGCTTGTGCAGGGACCAAGGGGTTAAAGCAGGTGGCGAGGAGGCAACCCGATGACTCTGTATTACCTATCAAATGCTTCTCTTGAATACAGATCACTCTTCAGGGAACACTGCCTATGTGAACAAGTCCTTATGGTGACATTATGACTAGTGTGGCGTGGATCAGGGACACCTATGACTGGTGTGGTGGTGATCAGGGACACTGTGATTGGTTTGGTGGTGATCAGGGACACTATGACTGGTGTGGTGGTGATCAGGGACACTGTGACTGGTTTGGTGGTGATCAGGGACACTGTGACTGGTTTGGTGGTGATCAGGGACACTATGACTGGTTTGGTGGTGATCAGGGACACGATGACTGTTGTGGTGGTGATCAGGGACACTATGACTGTTGTGGTGGTGATCAGGGACACTATGACTGTTGTGGTGGTGATCAGGGACACTATGACTGTTGTGGTGGTGATCAGGGACACTGTGACTGGTGTGGTGGTGATCAGGGACACTATGACTGGTGTGGCGGTGATCAGGGACACTGGTACTTGTGTGGTGGTGATCAGGGAAACTGTGACTGGTGTGGCGGTAATCAGGGACACTGGTACTTGTGTGGTGGTGATCAGGGACACTGTAACTGGTGTGGTGGTGATCAGGGACACTGACTGGTGCGGTGGAGTGTCAGGAAGAGCATGCCTGGCTTCTCTAGTCATATTTCTGTGTGTAGTCGCAGATCACAGACAGCACTGCTGTGCAGTGAGAACAGGAGGACATACCGGTACGTCCTCCTGAATTGAGAAAGCTTTGGGCTGGGTGGGAGATGGTTAATATACAGGGAATGTACAGAAAAAAAGCTTTGGGTGTTACCCATGAAGAAAAATCCTTAAATACTGCAAAACTTTATTATGCAAAAATATAATAAAAACCATCAAAGATCTTTTTTTATATATTTTAAGTGCCTCATGTTAAGGAATGTGTCAGTGTAACACATACATATTTAAGAGGAAGTAAACCCTTCTTCTTTTTTCCCCTGCAAAGTAAAAGCATAATGGGCTACTATGCATCACATACTAACCCATTAAGTGGCACTTACCTGCAAACGAAGCCCACATTGTCCCCGCTGGTGGCCACATCCATCTTCGCCCCTCTTCCTTCCGGGTCTGTGAACTCCGGCTCTGTGACTGTCAGGAGTCACGCGACGTCACTCCCGCACATGTGCGCGGGAGCCGTCAGTCACGGCACTTGCTAGTGAAGAAACGGCACGTATATGGTAAATATCTCCTAAGCCGTGCAGGTTTAGGAGATATTTACAGTACCTACAGGTAAGCCTTATAGGCTTACCTGTAGGTACCAGTGGTGTATCTAGATTTACAACCACTTTAACTCTCATAGCAATTTCTATGCTCTTTTCTGACAATGGTTCAGCTGCTTTGTACCCCTGGAAGGTGGTACCATCTTGGTTCAGGTACCATTTAGGGTCAGCATCTGCTTCCTGGACTGACATAATCATGTAAATCCCGGTGTATGTGCTGTGTTAGGCTGTGTTCACAATTGTCTTACACAGATTCTTCCCCTAATTGCAGCCTCTCAACTTTTGAGTTGCTACATAATTACAGTATTGTGGTCTGATCCATGGGATAAAGGAGACTGAGGAAATCCTTATTCCTGCATGCAGCTGTGATGACATCATGTCAGCCTAAGCAAAATCTCTAGCTCAAAAATTATACTGAAGAGAGAAAATGACCTCTCCAGGTGAGTGAGTTCTGTTAATCCTTCAACAATCAGGAAACCATGGGTGCTGGCAATGCACAAGGCAAACAGGAACAGCAGAAAGGAAGGGATGGACAGCTGCACTTCAAAAAAAACCTTAAAGGTTGCTTTTATTGTAAAAAAAGATAAAACACATGCACCACAGGTCACAGCAAGGCAGGGATCCACTGACGCGTTTCACACTTCAAATGTTAGTGCTTACTCATAGCTAACTAAACATAGAATGACACTTCTAATAAATACTACAATCCAAATGGTCATGTGATCAAAATTGACCAATGACTAACACCTCACAATCAACCAACTTAAATGAACCAACCTGGAGCACATTGAACAAATTGGTATGTCAGTGTGTAATTAACCCGAGGACTCATGTTTACACAAATTCTAAAGAATTCTAAAAAATGTATAAGTTGAAGGTGTATAGCAATGACTAAAAATAAATGTCGCTGCTGATGTATAAAATGTCATGCGATCTGTAGTATAATCATATACATTATCATTGCCATATTACCCTATAAAGTGAATAAAAAAAAACAAAAAAACAATGTGTGTATACATCGCCTGAAAGTACTAACTTTAAATGAATAAGAAAGTGAATATATTATGTGAAAGTGAAGGGATGATGCACAATGAAGCAAATGTAGAGTGAATACCATTTGTATGTGTGTGAAAAAGAGATTGGTCAAAGAAAGTGATAGTGACAAAATTAAATACATGAAATTATGTAGGTAGAAGGAATAGGTGTGGAATTGAACCAAAGGGGGGGAGGGGAAAAGCCCTTTGTAGCATATAGGTGTGAAAATAATAAATGTAACATTGCCACGGAAGGGAATGTGTATGTGTACATTAATAATAGTACTACAATTTTACTAAACCGTGCAAAGGTATACATAAACTATTTTGTGTGATTATAAAGTGAAAATAATGCACATATCATTAGAATAAACTCACCCACAGATAGCGGTGAATTGTTAGTAAAATAAATGTAGAAAAAAAAAAAGTGTAATAAAGAACAATGTGCATCGATTCTATGTGCATAATATGCGTATTGAAACATGCATATGTGAAATAGGATCGTTATCTTTTCTTTTTAATAGTTTTTAACTATTAAATGATCATTATTAATCGTTTTTAATTTTTACTATTTAAATATTTTCTATTTTTTATATATATGTTTTTGTGTATTTTTAGTCATCTGTGTATAATATACTTCTCCTGAGAATTTAATTTAAATAAAAGGAAAATGTGTATGATGTGTCACAACAGGGATATATATGTAGAACTGTAAGTGAACAAAATCAAATGTTTGCAAATACAATGGTATGGTCAATGTTGGTACAGAGAGGGACGACATGTGCACGCATACAGTATGTGTCCACATATCTATTGATCTCCTCAAGCTGTGTTGTAGTATAAATGCTCATGTGAGTAGCCACATATTCCACATGGACCCGCCAATGTGGGACTAAACCATCGAACTGGAAATCATATGTACGTATATAGGCTATAAAAAAGAAGGGGGTGGAGGCGCCAACTAAATTAGTCCTACTGTAATCATTAATGTAAGTATAGTATATATACTTACAGGTTCACTTAAAAATGATATCCATCGAGGATGGGGGTGTTCTGAGGTCTGTTGGTGCTGCTCTGCTGGCTCTGGCAAAGTTCCCCTCAGCCGTGAGGTGTAGGAGATGTCGATTTTCGTTTGCACAGGCTTCTCTGCGTTGTCACATGACAGGAAGCTCCATGTTAACCAGTCTGGAACGTGGAAGTGATGTCATACAGCAGGGCAGTCCTCCAAACCTAGAGTGGGATGTTTCACAGGCTACGCGCTCGAAGCTCACAGCTCCTTCTACTGGCCAGAAAAAGCCTCAACCCATCGATATGAGTATGGCAGAGGCTGATCCCTGATCAAGATGACCGATAGTCATTTTTACAAAACATTCCCTGACACAATGATGACATTTAAGTAAAAAAAAAAAGTTTTTTCCAAAAACCAAAAACATAAAAACATGAAAACATAAAAACATAACAGTTCACTTGCATGCAAGCACCTAAAAACAAAAAAGAAGTGTATGGAAGAAGTCATCATATACTTCATGGGCAGTCTTATGAGAGAGAATCGCATGGAATAAATCACATAATCGATGTGTCAACAGTCTCAAACCATAAGGCTGCATAGTTCTTTCCATATTAAAAACCAAAATTATATAGGCTGTAGAGAAAAGGAAAAAAAAACTATTGTGAAAATAGATATGATAGACTTATTTCTATGTAGTAGGACTATTGTGACCAAGTTAAATTAGCTAGATGAATGATATGATATCCTGTGTCTGCAATCTTGATGTGTATGGTGACCTTGATTGGTATTCATACAACCAAAGTGATATATAAGCACACCTCGCAAACACATCTAGCAATTGCATCAGAGAGCCGTGACAGAAGCATAGGTTAAACAATCACCAGCAAAACTAAAAGGGGTACATAGTTATTTTGCCTCAGATTGCTGGGCCAACACTAGCGGGGACAGATGGAATATGTGATTATTTAGCAGAGGCATGGTACAGGCGCGAGGTCTAATCATAATAATGGGAAATATCCCATTCAAAATTTAACCCGTTGGGAATCCTAGTATTTAAAGTGAATATCCAGAAGACCTCACGTCTGCACAAGCCTCTGAACCTATCTCCTCCCCTAATCGGAACGACTATTTTTTCAATGCCCTGAATGGACAGACTGGAGGTATCTTTACTGTGAATGTTGTTCCAATGATTGGCTACGTTTGTTTTATGGTCTTTCTCTATATCGTATAGATGGTCATACAATCTGTCCTTAAGCCTCCTAATGGTTCTGCCTACATACTGTATATTGCACAGATTACAGTTGATCACGTATACTATGAACTTAGTATTGCAGTTGATAAACTATATTTTGACATGTTAGCAATGTACATTGTATTCTTGCTGTGAGAAGTAGTTTCAAATGGTAACACATCAAAGTGGTTCTAAAGTCAGAAGGTTTTTATCTTAATGCATTCTATGCGTTAAGATAAAAAACCTTCTGTGTGCAGCAGCCTCCCTCTGCCCCCCTAATACTTACTTGAGCCCCATCTCGATCCAGCTATGTTGCACCAGAGTCTCGGCTGTCCGGGACTTCCCTCCTCATTGACTGAGACAGCAGCGGGGCGCCATTGGCTATTGGGACGAGCCACGGCTCCATGTCTAAAAGGAAACAGAACATAGGCTCAGCTCGGGTACCACCATGGCAAGCTGCTTGCTGTGGGGGCACTCAACAGGGTGGAGGGGCCAGGAGCGTTGGCGGGGGACCCGAGAAGAGGAGGATCTGGGCTGATATGTGCAAAACCACTGCATAGAGCAGGTAAGTATGACATGTTTGTTATTTTTAAACAGAAAAAAGCGAGACTTTAGTGTGAATTTATGGACTCATTTCAACCTTCTTTTTAGAGCTTTTCTTGCCTGCTTTTATTTAAAAAAAAACTTAATAAATCACAAGTTTTTCTCCTCAAAGGGTGTTCAGCATTTTCCAGCCACAAAACAAATAAAAAGCAGCCTCCTGCCTTACACATGCAGTACTGCTGCTCTTGCATTACACTTTAGGCCTTTTTGTATATATCCTCCAGACAACTTTCACCCAAACCTTATCTGTATCCGACAGCCTTTTGCTGCACTGGCTCACACCTGTCTCCTAGGTGGCGCCATCCTGACTCCTGCGCAATGACCTCTTCTCATTGCTCCAGGTGCAGCCCTGAACACTAGGTAGGTTGTCTGCAAAACCTGGTCCCAGGATTGGAGATTTTATCTCTCCCAATTCTCTACAAAGTCTCTGGACTCCAGTTCCCATCTGGATTTTACCAGCCAATAGGGAAATTGTAAAATCAGACAAACAGACAAGCACCCTGGAGCCCCTCAACCTGCGTGGATGAGACTCCTGGTGATACAAAAACGTTTTTTTCACTGTGGCAGGACATGGTACTGTCACAATGCATACTTCAAAAATTGTGAAAAGGTGCAGTTTAAAGCTGTACTGAGAAAAAGTTGCTTGGTTGTCTCTGGCTTTCTGAATCACTAACCTGGAAAATGCATGCAGATTAGAATATAATGCCGCGTACACACGGCATGAAAAAAAATGAAAAACGAGGGAACGGCATATTCCCCCACGCACGACCGTTTTTCCCGTCATTTTTTTCTTTGACGAGAAAAACGACCGTCTGTGGGCTCCGCGGCAGTGTCTCCCTATGGGAAAACTGCCGCGGAAAAAAATGATGGAAAAAACGATGAGAAAATTTAGAACATGTTCTAATTTTTCTCGTCGTTTTTCCTGCCGTTTTTCTCAACGAGAAAAACGGCATAAAGCCCACAGATGATCGTTTTTCTCGGCGAAAAAAAAAAATGTAATTTTTCCCGACGGAAAAAATGATCGTGTGTACGCGGCATCAGAATTAAATCAGAACACCATATCTGCATACGTGTTCCAGGTCTGCGCATGCCAAATCACAGTCCGGCAACCAGTATAGGTCAATAGTAAGATCGGTGGTCTCCTTATTTTTATATAAGACAAATACAACATTTTCATAAATGGATACAGATTGTTCTTACATGATCAGACAACTGTTGGGCAGGAGATATACTATGAAATATTTACAGTATGTGGTTTACGTGGATCTTTATATTTTTATCTGATCTGTAGTTCTGTGCATATGAACTTGCATAGAATTGCAGCAATATTTGTCCTCTAATACTCTTCTATTGTAGTTTGATTGATTGGCTTGCTTATGAACAAACTGAAATTCTTTACATACTGGTATGATTTACTGCTTCTTATTATACAATTATAAGAAACCAATCTTTTAAAAATGATTAATGATAAAAAAAAATGTTTTTGTTAATTTTATAAAATACATTTATTGTTGTCTTTCCTAGTCTTGTATGTGTATGTAAATGTTGTATTTATTTATAATTACCGTATATACTCGAGTATAAGCCGACCCGAATATAAGCCGAGGCACCTAATTTTACCACAAAAAAATTGGAAAACTTATTGACTCGAGTATAAGCCTAGGGTGTCCATCTGCATGCCTCACTGTGCCTCACTTTGCCTCACAGTGCCCATGCCTTACTGTGTCCATGTCCATGCCTCACTGTGTCCATGTCCATGCCTCACTGTGTCCATGACTAGACTGACGTTTAACATGGGAGTCAATGGAAGGGGTGCCCGGCTTTGAAAAATCGGTACTCCCCCAGACAAAAAGCATTGCACACTTATAGAGGAGAAATGGGGCTGCATGTGTGCCAAGTTTTGGGTCCAGGGGACCTATGACCGGCTGGTATCGGGTCCCCAAATTCACTGGAGAAATGACCGATTAACATGGGAGTCTATAAAAAGGGTGCCCGGCTTTGAAAAATCGGTACTCCCTGGCCGTAGGTCTCCCGGACAACAAACTTTGCACACTTGTAGAGGAAGAGTGGGACTACCTGTGTGCTAAGTTAGGGCCGGTACCGGGTCCCCAAAGTCCGGAAGATCAGGCGCAAAAAGGTGACTCGAGTATAAGCTGAGGGGGCATTTTCAGCACAAGAAAATGTGCTGAAAAACTCGGCTTATACTCGAGTCTATACGGTATATCGGAGTAATCTAATATTCTCCTGGTGCTTTTTTTTTTAAACCAATATAAATGGTATGCTCTTTACATTACAGATATTACTATGGCTGCTTGTATACAACCACATAATTAACACCCATCCATTTTTCCATAGTGGTTAGTGCTAGAATGCATTCATATTAACTTAATGAAAGCTAAACAAAACCCAACATTTAGTCAAGTTATATAAGCATTAAAAATGAATGTTAAAAAAACACTTAATCTTGAGTGAGAGGTCTCCTTAAAATGGTCAGTTGCTGGCCTGTCTTTGTCTGACCTCACATAGAGCATACTGCGATGTTTTGTCTGACCTCACATAGAGCATACTGCGATGTTTTGTCTGACCTCACATAGAGCACACTAAGATGTTTTGTCTGACCTCACATAGAGCATACTAAGATGTTTTGTCTGACCTCACATAGAGAATACTGCGATGTTTTGTCTGACCTCACATAGAGCATACTGCGATGTTTTGTCTGACCTCACATAGAGCATACTAAGATGTTTTGTCTGACCTCACATAGAGCATACTAAGATGTTTTGTCTGACCTCACATAGAGCACACTAAGATGTTTTGTCTGACCTCACATAGAGCATACTGCGATGTTTTGTCTGACCTCACATAGAGCATACTGCGATGTTTTGTCTGACCTCACATAGAGCATACTAAGATGTTTTGTCTGACCTCACATAGAGCACACTAAGATGTTTTGTCTGACCTCACATAGAGCATACTAAGATGTTTTGTCTGACCTCACATAGAGCATACTGCGATGTTTTGTCTGACCTCACATAGAGCATACTAAGATGTTTTGTCTGACCTCACATAGAGCATACTGCAATGTTTTGTCTGACCTCACATAGAGCACACTGCGATGTTTTGTCTGACCTCACATAGAGCATACTGCAATGTTTTGTCTGACCTCACATAGAGCATACTAAGATGTTTTGTCTGACCTCACATAGAGCATACTGCAATGTTTTGTCTGACCTCACATAGAGCACACTAAGATGTTTTGTCTGACCTCACATAGAGCATACTGCGATGTTTTGTCTGACCTCACATAGAGCATACTAAGATGTTTTGTCTGACCTCACATAGAGCATACTAAGATGTTTTGTCTGACCTCACATAGAGAATACTGCGATGTTTTGTCTGACCTCACATAGAGCATACTGCGATGTTTTGTCTGACCTCACATAGAGCATACTAAGATGTTTTGTCTGACCTCACATAGAGCACACTAAGATGTTTTGTCTGACCTCACATAGAGCATACTAAGATGTTTTGTCTGACCTCACATAGAGCATACTGCGATGTTTTGTCTGACCTCACATAGAGCATACTAAGATGTTTTGTCTGACCTCACATAGAACATACTAAGATGTTTTGTCTGACCTCACATAGAGCATACTAAGATGTTTTGTCTGACCTCACATAGAGCATACTAAGATGTTTTGTCTGACCTCACATAGAGCATACTGCAATGTTTTGTCTGACCTCACATAGAGCACACTAAGATGTTTTGTCTGACCTCACATAGAGCATACTGCAATGTTTTGTCTGACCTCACATAGAGCACACTAAGATGTTTTGTCTGACCTCACATAGAGCACACTAAGATGTTTTGTCTGACCTCACATAGAGCATACTGCAATGTTTTGTCTGACCTCACATAGAGCACACTAAGATGTTTTGTCTGACCTCACATAGAGCACACTAAGATGTTTTGTCTGACCTCACATAGAGCATACTAAGATGTTTTGTCTGACCTCACATAGAGCATACTAAGATGTTTTGTCTGACCTCACATAGAGCATACTGCGATGTTTTGTCTGACCTCACATAGAGCATACTAAGATGTTTTGTCTGACCTCACATAGAGCATACTAAGATGTTTTGTCTGACCTCACATAGAGCATACTAAGATGTTTTGTCTGACCTCACATAGAGCATACTAAGATGTTTTGTCTGACCTCACATAGAGCATACTAAGATGTTTTGTCTGACCTCACATAGAGCATACTAAGATGTTTTGTCTGACCTCACATAGAGCATACTGCGATGTTTTGTCTGACCTCACATAGAGCACACTAAGATGTTTTGTCTGACCTCACATAGAGCACACTGCGATGTTTTGTCTGACCTCACATAGAGCATACTGCGATGTTTTGTCTGACCTCACATAGAGCATACTAAGATGTTTTGTCTGACCTCACATAGAGCATACTGCGATGTTTTGTCTGACCTCACATAGAGCATACTGCGATGTTTTGTCTGACCTCACATAGAGCATACTGCGATGTTTTGTCTGACCTCACATAGAGCATACTGTGATGTTTTGTCTGACCTCACATAGAGCATACTGCGATGTTTTGTCTGACCTCACATAGAACACACTAAGATGTTTTGTCTGACCTCACATAGAGCATACTAAGATGTTTTGTCTGACCTCACATAGAGCATACTGCGATGTTTTGTCTGACCTCACATAGAGCATACTAAGATGTTTTGTCTGACCTCACATAGAGCACACTAAGATGTTTTGTCTGACCTCACATAGAGCGTACTGCGATGTTTTGTCTGACCTCACATAGAGCATACTGCGATGTTTTGTCTGACCTCACATAGAGCACACTAAGATGTTTTGTCTGACCTCACATAGAGCATACTAAGATGTTTTGTCTGACCTCACATAGAGCACACTAAGATGTTTTGTCTGACCTCACATAGAGCATACTGCGATGTTTTGTCTGACCTCACATAGAGCATACTAAGATGTTTTGTCTGACCTCACATAGAGCATACTAAGATGTTTTGTCTGACCTCACATAGAGCATACTGCGATGTTTTGTCTGACCTCACATAGAGCACACTAAGATGTTTTGTCTGACCTCACATAGAGCATACTAAGATGTTTTGTCTGACCTCACATAGAGCATACTAAGATGTTTTGTCTGACCTCACACAGAGCATACTAAGATGTTTTGTCTGACCTCACATAGAGCACACTAAGATGTTTTGTCTGACCTCACATAGAGCATACTAAGATGTTTTGTCTGACCTCACATAGAGCATACTGCGATGTTTTGTCTGACCTCACATAGAGCATACTAAGATGTTTTGTCTGACCTCACATAGAGCATACTAAGATGTTTTGTCTGACCTCACATAGAGCATACTAAGATGTTTTGTCTGACCTCACATAGAGCCCACTAAGATGTTTTGTCTGACCTCACATAGAGCACACTAAGATGTTTTGTCTGACCTCACATAGAGCATACTAAGATGTTTTGTCTGACCTCATATAGAGCACACTAAGATGTTTTGTCTGACCTCACATAGAGCATACTGCGATGTTTTGTCTGACCTCACATAGAGCACACTAAGATGTTTTGTCTGACCTCACATAGAGCACACTAAGATGTTTTGTCTGACCTCACATAGAGCATACTGCAATGTTTTGTCTGACCTCACATAGAGCATACTGCGATGTTTTGTCTGACCTCACATAGAGCATACTAAGATGTTTTGTCTGACCTCACATAGAGCATACTGCGATGTTTTGTCTGACCTCACATAGAGCCCACTAAGATGTTTTGTCTGACCTCACATAGAGCATACTAAGATGTTTTGTCTGACCTCACATAGAGCATACTAAGATGTTTTGTCTGACCTCACATAGAGCCCACTAAGATGTTTTGTCTGACCTCACATAGAGCATACTAAGATGTTTTGTCTGACCTCACATAGAGCATACTAAGATGTTTTGTCTGACCTCACATAGAGCATACTGCGATGTTTTGTCTGACCTCACATAGAGCACACTAAGATGTTTTGTCTGACCTCACATAGAGCATACTGCGATGTTTTGTCTGACCTCACATAGAGCATACTAAGATGTTTTGTCTGACCTCACATAGAGCACACTAAGATGTTTTGTCTGACCTCACATAGAGCATACTGCGATGTTTTGTCTGACCTCACATAGAGCACACTAAGATGTTTTGTCTGACCTCACATAGAGCATACTGCGATGTTTTGTCTGACCTCACATAGAGCATACTAAGATGTTTTGTCTGACCTCACATAGAGCATACTAAGATGTTTTGTCTGACCTCACATAGAGCATACTGCGATGTTTTGTCTGACCTCACATAGAGCATACTGCGATGTTTTGTCTGACCTCACATAGAGCATACTGCGATGTTTTGTCTGACCTCACATAGAGCATACTAAGATGTTTTGTCTGACCTCACATAGAGCATACTAAGATGTTTTGTCTGACCTCACATAGAGCATACTAAGATGTTTTGTCTGACCTCACATAGAGCATACTAAGATGTTTTGTCTGACCTCACATAGAGCACACTAAGATGTTTTGTCTGACCTCACATAGAGCGTACTGCGATGTTTTGTCTGACCTCACATAGAGCATACTGCGATGTTTTGTCTGACCTCACATAGAGCACACTAAGATGTTTTGTCTGACCTCACATAGAGCATACTAAGATGTTTTGTCTGACCTCACATAGAGCACACTAAGATGTTTTGTCTGACCTCACATAGAGCATACTGCGATGTTTTGTCTGACCTCACATAGAGCATACTAAGATGTTTTGTCTGACCTCACATAGAGCATACTAAGATGTTTTGTCTGACCTCACATAGAGCATACTGCGATGTTTTGTCTGACCTCACATAGAGCACACTAAGATGTTTTGTCTGACCTCACATAGAGCATACTAAGATGTTTTGTCTGACCTCACATAGAGCATACTAAGATGTTTTGTCTGACCTCACATAGAGCATACTAAGATGTTTTGTCTGACCTCACATAGAGCACACTAAGATGTTTTGTCTGACCTCACATAGAGCATACTAAGATGTTTTGTCTGACCTCACATAGAGCATACTGCGATGTTTTGTCTGACCTCACATAGAGCATACTAAGATGTTTTGTCTGACCTCACATAGAGCATACTAAGATGTTTTGTCTGACCTCACATAGAGCATACTAAGATGTTTTGTCTGACCTCACATAGAGCCCACTAAGATGTTTTGTCTGACCTCACATAGAGCACACTAAGATGTTTTGTCTGACCTCACATAGAGCATACTAAGATGTTTTGTCTGACCTCATATAGAGCACACTAAGATGTTTTGTCTGACCTCACATAGAGCATACTAAGATGTTTTGTCTGACCTCACATAGAGCATACTGCGATGTTTTGTCTGACCTCACATAGAGCACACTAAGATGTTTTGTCTGACCTCACATAGAGCACACTAAGATGTTTTGTCTGACCTCACATAGAGCATACTGCAATGTTTTGTCTGACCTCACATAGAGCATACTAAGATGTTTTGTCTGACCTCACATAGAGCATACTAAGATGTTTTGTCTGACCTCACATAGAGCCCACTAAGATGTTTTGTCTGACCTCACATAGAGCATACTAAGATGTTTTGTCTGACCTCACATAGAGCATACTAAGATGTTTTGTCTGACCTCACATAGAGCATACTGCGATGTTTTGTCTGACCTCACATAGAGCATACTGCGATGTTTTGTCTGACCTCACATAGAGCATACTAAGATGTTTTGTCTGACCTCATATAGAGCACACTAAGATGTTTTGTCTGACCTCACATAGAGCATACTGCGATGTTTTGTCTGACCTCACATAGAGCACACTAAGATGTTTTGTCTGACCTCACATAGAGCATACTGCGATGTTTTGTCTGACCTCACATAGAGCATACTAGGATGTTTTGTCTGACCTCACATAGAGCATACTAAGATGTTTTGTCTGACCTCACATAGAGCATACTGCGATGTTTTGTCTGACCTCACATAGAGCATACTGCGATGTTTTGTCTGACCTCACATAGAGCATACTGCGATGTTTTGTCTGACCTCACATAGAGCATACTAAGATGTTTTGTCTGACCTCACATAGAGCATACTAAGATGTTTTGTCTGACCTCACATAGAGCATACTAAGATGTTTTGTCTGACCTCGCATAGAGCATACTGCGATGTTTTGTCTGACCTCACATAGAGCATACTAAGATGTTTTGTCTGACCTCACATAGAGCACACTAAGATGTTTTGTCTGACCTCACATAGAGCCCACTAAGATGTTTTGTCTGACCTCACATAGAGCATACTAAGATGTTTTGTCTGACCTCACATAGAGCATACTAAGATGTTTTGTCTGACCTCACATAGAGCATACTGCGATGTTTTGTCTGACCTCACATAGAGCACACTAAGATGTTTTGTCTGACCTCACATAGAGCACACTGCGATGTTTTGTCTGACCTCACATAGAGCATACTGCGATGTTTTGTCTGACCTCACATAGAGCATACTAAGATGTTTTGTCTGACCTCACATAGAGCATACTGCGATGTTTTGTCTGACCTCACATAGAGCATACTGCGATGTTTTGTCTGACCTCACATAGAGCATACTGCGATGTTTTGTCTGACCTCACATAGAGCATACTGCGATGTTTTGTCTGACCTCACATAGAGCATACTGCGATGTTTTGTCTGACCTCACAAAGAGCACACTAAGATGTTTTGTCTGACCTCACATAGAGCATACTGCGATGTTTTGTCTGACCTCACATAGAGCACACTAAGATGTTTTGTCTGACCTCACATAGAGCATACTAAGATGTTTTGTTTGACCTCACATAGAGCATACTAAGATGTTTTGTCTGACCTCACATAGAGCATACTAAGATGTTTTGTCTGACCTCACATAGAGCATACTGCGATGTTTTGTCTGACCTCACATAGAGCATACTAAGATGTTTTGTCTGACCTCACATAGAGCATACTAAGATGTTTTGTCTGACCTCACATAGAGCATACTGCGATGTTTTGTCTGACCTCACATAGAGCATACTAAGATGTTTTGTCTGACCTCACATAGAGCACACTAAGATGTTTTGTCTGACCTCACATAGAGCATACTGCGATGTTTTGTCTGACCTCACATAGAGCACACTAAGATGTTTTGTCTGACCTCACATAGAGCATACTAAGATGTTTTGTCTGACCTCACATAGAACACACTAAGATGTTTTGTCTGACCTCACATAGAGCATACTGCGATGTTTTGTCTGACCTCACATAGAGCATACTAAGATGTTTTGTCTGACCTCACATAGAGCATACTGCGATGTTTTGTCTGACCTCACATAGAGCACACTAAGATGTTTTGTCTGACCTCACATAGAGCATACTGCGATGTTTTGTCTGACCTCACATAGAGCATACTAAGATGTTTTGTCTGACCTCACATAGAGCATACTAAGATGTTTTGTCTGACCTCACATAGAGCACACTAAGATGTTTTGTCTGACCTCACATAGAGCGTACTGCGATGTTTTGTCTGACCTCACATAGAGCATACTGCGATGTTTTGTCTGACCTCACATAGAGCACACTAAGATGTTTTGTCTGACCTCACATAGAGCATACTAAGATGTTTTGTCTGACCTCACATAGAGCACACTAAGATGTTTTGTCTGACCTCACATAGAGCATACTGCGATGTTTTGTCTGACCTCACATAGAGCACACTAAGATGTTTTGTCTGACCTCACATAGAGCATACTAAGATGTTTTGTCTGACCTCACATAGAGCATACTAAGATGTTTTGTCTGACCTCACATAGAGCATACTGCGATGTTTTGTCTGACCTCACATAGAGCACACTAAGATGTTTTGTCTGACCTCACATAGAGCATACTAAGATGTTTTGTCTGACCTCACATAGAGCACACTAAGATGTTTTGTCTGACCTCACATAGAGCATACTAAGATGTTTTGTCTGACCTCACATAGAGCATACTGCGATGTTTTGTCTGACCTCACATAGAGCATACTAAGATGTTTTGTCTGACCTCACATAGAGCATACTAAGATGTTTTGTCTGACCTCACATAGAGCATACTAAGATGTTTTGTCTGACCTCACATAGAGCATACTAAGATGTTTTGTCTGACCTCACATAGAGCATACTAAGATGTTTTGTCTGACCTCACATAGAGCACACTAAGATGTTTTGTCTGACCTCACATAGAGCATACTAAGATGTTTTGTCTGACCTCACATAGAGCATACTAAGATGTTTTGTCTGACCTCACATAGAGCATACTAAGATGTTTTGTCTGACCTCACATAGAGCATACTAAGATGTTTTGTCTGACCTCATATAGAGCACACTAAGATGTTTTGTCTGACCTCACATAGAGCATACTGCGATGTTTTGTCTGACCTCACATAGAGCACACTAAGATGTTTTGTCTGACCTCACATAGAGCATACTAAGATGTTTTGTCTGACCTCACATAGAGCATACTAAGATGTTTTGTCTGACCTCACATAGAGCATACTGCGATGTTTTGTCTGACCTCACATAGAGCATACTGCGATGTTTTGTCTGACCTCACATAGAGCATACTAAGATGTTTTGTCTGACCTCATATAGAGCACACTAAGATGTTTTGTCTGACCTCACATAGAGCATACTGCGATGTTTTGTCTGACCTCACATAGAGCACACTAAGATGTTTTGTCTGACCTCACATAGAGCATACTGCGATGTTTTGTCTGACCTCACATAGAGCATACTAAGATGTTTTGTCTGACCTCACATAGAGCATACTAAGATGTTTTGTCTGACCTCACATAGAGCATACTAAGATGTTTTGTCTGACCTCACATAGAGCATACTAAGATGTTTTGTCTGACCTCACATAGAGCATACTAAGATGTTTTGTCTGACCTCACATAGAGCATACTAAGATGTTTTGTCTGACCTCACATAGAGCCCACTAAGATGTTTTGTCTGACCTCACATAGAGCATACTGCGATGTTTTGTCTGACCTCACATAGAGCACACTAAGATGTTTTGTCTGACCTCACATAGAGCATACTGCGATGTTTTGTCTGACCTCACATAGAGCACACTAAGATGTTTTGTCTGACCTCACATAGAGCACACTAAGATGTTTTGTCTGACCTCACATAGAGCATACTAAGATGTTTTGTCTGACCTCGCATAGAGCATACTGCGATGTTTTGTCTGACCTCACATAGAGCATACTAAGATGTTTTGTCTGACCTCACATAGAGCACACTAAGATGTTTTGTCTGACCTCACATAGAGCACACTAAGATGTTTTGTCTGACCTCACATATAGCATACTAAGATGTTTTGTCTGACCTCACATAGAGCATACTAAGATGTTTTGTCTGACCTCACATAGAGCATACTGCGATGTTTTGTCTGACCTCACATAGAGCATACTAAGATGTTTTGTCTGACCTCACATAGAGCATACTAAGATGTTTTGTCTGACCTCACATAGAGCATACTAAGATGTTTTGTCTGACCTCACATAGAGCATACTAAGATGTTTTGTCTGACCTCACATAGAGCATACTGCGATGTTTTGTCTGACCTCACATAGAGCATACTAAGATGTTTTGTCTGACCTCACATAGAGCCCACTAAGATGTTTTGTCTGACCTCACATAGAGCATACTAAGATGTTTTGTCTGACCTCACATAGAGCATACTAAGATGTTTTGTCTGACCTCAAATAGAGCATACTGCGATGTTTTGTCTGACCTCACATAGAGCATACTGCGATGTTTTGTCTGACCTCACATAGAGCATACTGCGATGTTTTGTCTGACCTCACATAGAGCATACTGCGATGTTTTGTCTGACCTCACATAGAGCATACTGCGATGTTTTGTCTGACCTCACATAGAGCATACTAAGATGTTTTGTCTGACCTCACATAGAGCATACTAAGATGTTTTGTCTGACCTCACATAGAGCATACTAAGATGTTTTGTCTGACCTCACATAGAGCCCACTAAGATGTTTTGTCTGACCTCACATAGAGCATACTGCAATGTTTTGTCTGACCTCACATAGAGCACACTAAGATGTTTTGTCTGACCTCACATAGAGCATACTGCGATGTTTTGTCTGACCTCACATAGAGCACACTAAGATGTTTTGTCTGACCTCACATAGAGCATACTAAGATGTTTTGTCTGACCTCACATAGAGCATACTGCGATGTTTTGTCTGACCTCACATAGAGCATACTAAGATGTTTTGTCTGACCTCACATAGAGCATACTGCGATGTTTTGTCTGACCTCACATAGAGCACACTAAGATGTTTTGTCTGACCTCACATAGAGCATACTGCAATGTTTTGTCTGACCTCACATAGAGCATACTAAGATGTTTTGTCTGACCTCACATAGAGCACACTAAGATGTTTTGTCTGACCTCACATAGAGCATACTGCGATGTTTTGTCTGACCTCACATAGAGCATACTGCGATGTTTTGTCTGACCTCACATAGAGCATACTGCGATGTTTTGTCTGACCTCACATAGAGCACACTAAGATGTTTTGTCTGACCTCACATAGAGCATACTGCAATGTTTTGTCTGACCTCACATAGAGCACACTAAGATGTTTTGTCTGACCTCACATAGAGCATACTGCAATGTTTTGTCTGACCTCACATAGAGCATACTAAGATGTTTTGTCTGACCTCACATAGAGCATACTGCGATGTTTTGTCTGACCTCACATAGA
This sequence comes from Rana muscosa, assembly GCA_029206835.1. Classification (NCBI taxonomy): domain Eukaryota; kingdom Metazoa; phylum Chordata; class Amphibia; order Anura; family Ranidae; genus Rana; species Rana muscosa. The sequence continues at coordinate 737,434,346 of CM055118.1, forward strand.
GCACACTAAGATGTTTTGTCTGACCTCACATAGAGCATACTGCGATGTTTTGTCTGACCTCACATAGAGCATACTAAGATGTTTTGTCTGACCTCACATAGAGCATACTAAGATGTTTTGTCTGACCTCACATAGAGCACACTAAGATGTTTTGTCTGACCTCACATAGAGCGTACTGCGATGTTTTGTCTGACCTCACATAGAGCATACTGCGATGTTTTGTCTGACCTCACATAGAGCACACTAAGATGTTTTGTCTGACCTCACATAGAGCATACTAAGATGTTTTGTCTGACCTCACATAGAGCACACTAAGATGTTTTGTCTGACCTCACATAGAGCATACTGCGATGTTTTGTCTGACCTCACATAGAGCACACTAAGATGTTTTGTCTGACCTCACATAGAGCATACTAAGATGTTTTGTCTGACCTCACATAGAGCATACTAAGATGTTTTGTCTGACCTCACATAGAGCATACTAAGATGTTTTGTCTGACCTCACATAGAGCATACTGCGATGTTTTGTCTGACCTCACATAGAGCACACTAAGATGTTTTGTCTGACCTCACATAGAGCATACTAAGATGTTTTGTCTGACCTCACATAGAGCATACTAAGATGTTTTGTCTGACCTCACATAGAGCCCACTAAGATGTTTTGTCTGACCTCACATAGAGCATACTAAGATGTTTTGTCTGACCTCACATAGAGCATACTAAGATGTTTTGTCTGACCTCACATAGAGCATACTAAGATGTTTTGTCTGACCTCACATAGAGCATACTAAGATGTTTTGTCTGACCTCACATAGAGCATACTAAGATGTTTTGTCTGACCTCACATAGAGCATACTAAGATGTTTTGTCTGACCTCACATAGAGCATACTAAGATGTTTTGTCTGACCTCACATAGAGCCCACTAAGATGTTTTGTCTGACCTCACATAGAGCATACTGCGATGTTTTGTCTGACCTCACATAGAGCATACTAAGATGTTTTGTCTGACCTCACATAGAGCATACTAAGATGTTTTGTCTGACCTCACATAGAGCCCACTAAGATGTTTTGTCTGACCTCACATAGAGCATACTGCGATGTTTTGTCTGACCTCACATAGAGCACACTAAGATGTTTTGTCTGACCTCACATAGAGCATACTGCGATGTTTTGTCTGACCTCACATAGAGCACACTAAGATGTTTTGTCTGACCTCACATAGAGCATACTAAGATGTTTTGTCTGACCTCGCATAGAGCATACTGCGATGTTTTGTCTGACCTCACATAGAGCATACTAAGATGTTTTGTCTGACCTCACATAGAGCACACTAAGATGTTTTGTCTGACCTCACATAGAGCCCACTAAGATGTTTTGTCTGACCTCACATATAGCATACTAAGATGTTTTGTCTGACCTCACATAGAGCATACTAAGATGTTTTGTCTGACCTCACATAGAGCATACTGCGATGTTTTGTCTGACCTCACATAGAGCATACTAAGATGTTTTGTCTGACCTCACATAGAGCATACTAAGATGTTTTGTCTGACCTCACATAGAGCACACTAAGATGTTTTGTCTGACCTCACATAGAGCATACTAAGATGTTTTGTCTGACCTCACATAGAGCATACTGCGATGTTTTGTCTGACCTCAAATAGAGCATACTGCGATGTTTTGTCTGACCTCACATAGAGCATACTGCGATGTTTTGTCTGACCTCACATAGAGCATACTGCGATGTTTTGTCTGACCTCACATAGAGCATACTGCGATGTTTTGTCTGACCTCACATAGAGCATACTGCGATGTTTTGTCTGACCTCACATAGAGCATACTAAGATGTTTTGTCTGACCTCACATAGAGCATACTAAGATGTTTTGTCTGACCTCACATAGAGCATACTAAGATGTTTTGTCTGACCTCACATAGAGCCCACTAAGATGTTTTGTCTGACCTCACATAGAGCATACTGCGATGTTTTGTCTGACCTCACATAGAGCATACTAAGATGTTTTGTCTGACCTCACATAGAGCATACTGCGATGTTTTGTCTGACCTCACATAGAGCACACTAAGATGTTTTGTCTGACCTCACATAGAGCATACTAAGATGTTTTGTCTGACCTCACATAGAGCATACTGCGATGTTTTGTCTGACCTCACATAGAGCATACTAAGATGTTTTGTCTGACCTCACATAGAGCACACTAAGATGTTTTGTCTGACCTCACATAGAGCACACAAAGATGTTTTGTCTGACCTCACATAGAGCATACTAAGATGTTTTGTCTGACCTCACATAGAGCATACTGCGATGTTTTGTCTGACCTCACATAGAGCACACTAAGATGTTTTGTCTGACCTCACATAGAGCATACTGCAATGTTTTGTCTGACCTCACATAGAGCATACTAAGATGTTTTGTCTGACCTCACATAGAGCACACTAAGATGTTTTGTCTGACCTCACATAGAGCATACTGCGATGTTTTGTCTGACCTCACATAGAGCATACTGCGATGTTTTGTCTGACCTCACATAGAGCATACTGCGATGTTTTGTCTGACCTCACATAGAGCACACTAAGATGTTTTGTCTGACCTCACATAGAGCATACTGCAATGTTTTGTCTGACCTCACATAGAGCACACTAAGATGTTTTGTCTGACCTCACATAGAGCATACTGCAATGTTTTGTCTGACCTCACATAGAGCATACTAAGATGTTTTGTCTGACCTCACATAGAGCATACTGCGATGTTTTGTCTGACCTCACATAGAGCACACTAAGATGTTTTGTCTGACCTCACATAGAGCATACTGCGATGTTTTGTCTGACCTCACATAGAGCATACTAAGATGTTTTGTCTGACCTCACATAGAGCACACTAAGATGTTTTGTCTGACCTCACATAGAGCGTACTGCGATGTTTTGTCTGACCTCACATAGAGCATACTGCGATGTTTTGTCTGACCTCACATAGAGCACACTAAGATGTTTTGTCTGACCTCACATAGAGCATACTAAGATGTTTTGTCTGACCTCACATAGAGCACACTAAGATGTTTTGTCTGACCTCACATAGAGCATACTGCGATGTTTTGTCTGACCTCACATAGAGCACACTAAGATGTTTTGTCTGACCTCACATAGAGCATACTAAGATGTTTTGTCTGACCTCACATAGAGCATACTAAGATGTTTTGTCTGACCTCACATAGAGCATACTGCGATGTTTTGTCTGACCTCACATAGAGCATACTAAGATGTTTTGTCTGACCTCACATAGAGCATACTAAGATGTTTTGTCTGACCTCACATAGAGCATACTAAGATGTTTTGTCTGACCTCACATAGAGCATACTAAGATGTTTTGTCTGACCTCACATAGAGCATACTGCGATGTTTTGTCTGACCTCACATAGAGCATACTAAGATGTTTTGTCTGACCTCACATAGAGCCCACTAAGATGTTTTGTCTGACCTCACATAGAGCATACTAAGATGTTTTGTCTGACCTCACATAGAGCATACTAAGATGTTTTGTCTGACCTCACATAGAGCATACTAAGATGTTTTGTCTGACCTCACATAGAGCATACTGCGATGTTTTGTCTGACCTCACATAGAGCATACTGCGATGTTTTGTCTGACCTCACATAGAGCATACTGCGATGTTTTGTCTGACCTCACATAGAGCATACTAAGATGTTTTGTCTGACCTCACATAGAGCATACTAAGATGTTTTGTCTGACCTCACATAGAGCATACTAAGATGTTTTGTCTGACCTCACATAGAGCCCACTAAGATGTTTTGTCTGACCTCACATAGAGCATACTAAGATGTTTTGTCTGACCTCACATAGAGCACACTAAGATGTTTTGTCTGACCTCACATAGAGCATACTGCGATGTTTTGTCTGACCTCACATAGAGCATACTAAGATGTTTTGTCTGACCTCACATAGAGCATACTAAGATGTTTTGTCTGACCTCACATAGAGCATACTAAGATGTTTTGTCTGACCTCATATAGAGCACACTAAGATGTTTTGTCTGACCTCACATAGAGCATACTAAGATGTTTTGTCTGACCTCACATAGAGCATACTGCGATGTTTTGTCTGACCTCACATAGAGCACACTAAGATGTTTTGTCTGACCTCACATAGAGCATACTGCGATGTTTTGTCTGACCTCACATAGAGCATACTAAGATGTTTTGTCTGACCTCACATAGAGCATACTAAGATGTTTTGTCTGACCTCACATAGAGCATACTAAGATGTTTTGTCTGACCTCACATAGAGCATACTAAGATGTTTTGTCTGACCTCACATAGAGCATACTGCGATGTTTTGTCTGACCTCACATAGAGCATACTGCGATGTTTTGTCTGACCTCACATAGAGCATACTAAGATGTTTTGTCTGACCTCACATAGAGCATACTGCGATGTTTTGTCTGACCTCACATAGAGCATACTGCGATGTTTTGTCTGACCTCACATAGAGCATACTAAGATGTTTTGTCTTACCTCACATAGAGCATACTGCGATGTTTTGTCTGACCTCACATAGAGCACACTAAGATGTTTTGTCTGACCTCACATAGAGCATACTAAGATGTTTTGTCTGACCTCACATAGAGCATACTAAGATGTTTTGTCTGACCTCACATAGAGCATACTGCGATGTTTTGTCTGACCTCACATAGAGCATACTGCGATGTTTTGTCTGACCTCACATAGAGCATACTAAGATGTTTTGTCTGACCTCATATAGAGCACACTAAGATGTTTTGTCTGACCTCACATAGAGCATACTAAGATGTTTTGTCTGACCTCACATAGAGCATACTAAGATGTTTTGTCTGACCTCACATAGAGCATACTAAGATGTTTTGTCTGACCTCACATAGAGCACACTAAGATGTTTTGTCTGACCTCACATAGAGCATACTAAGATGTTTTGTCTGACCTCACATAGAGCATACTAAGATGTTTTGTCTGACCTCACATAGAGCATACTAAGATGTTTTGTCTGACCTCACATAGAGCCCACTAAGATGTTTTGTCTGACCTCACATAGAGCATACTGCGATGTTTTGTCTGACCTCACATAGAGCATACTGCGATGTTTTGTCTGACCTCACATAGAGCACACTAAGATGTTTTGTCTGACCTCACATAGAGCATACTGCGATGTTTTGTCTGACCTCACATAGAGCACACTAAGATGTTTTGTCTGACCTCACATAGAGCATACTAAGATGTTTTGTCTGACCTCACATAGAGCATACTGCGATGTTTTGTCTGACCTCGCATAGAGCATACTGCGATGTTTTGTCTGACCTCACATAGAGCATACTAAGATGTTTTGTCTGACCTCGCATAGAGCATACTGCGATGTTTTGTCTGACCTCACATAGAGCATACTAAGATGTTTTGTCTGACCTCACATAGAGCATACTAAGATGTTTTGTCTGACCTCACATAGAGCACACTAAGATGTTTTGTCTGACCTCACATAGAGCCCACTAAGATGTTTTGTCTGACCTCACATAGAGCATACTAAGATGTTTTGTCTGACCTCACATAGAGCATACTAAGATGTTTTGTCTGACCTCACATAGAGCATACTGCGATGTTTTGTCTGACCTCACATAGAGCATACTAAGATGTTTTGTCTGACCTCACATAGAGCCCACTAAGATGTTTTGTCTGACCTCACATAGAGCATACTAAGATGTTTTGTCTGACCTCACATAGAGCATACTAAGATGTTTTGTCTGACCTCACATAGAGCATACTAAGATGTTTTGTCTGACCTCAAATAGAGCATACTGCGATGTTTTGTCTGACCTCACATAGAGCATACTGCGATGTTTTGTCTGACCTCACATAGAGCATACTGCGATGTTTTGTCTGACCTCACATAGAGCATACTGCGATGTTTTGTCTGACCTCACATAGAGCATACTGCGATGTTTTGTCTGACCTCACATAGAGCATACTAAGATGTTTTGTCTGACCTCACATAGAGCATACTAAGATGTTTTGTCTGACCTCACATAGAGCATACTAAGATGTTTTGTCTGACCTCAAATAGAGCATACTGCGATGTTTTGTCTGACCTCACATAGAGCATACTGCGATGTTTTGTCTAACCTCACATAGAGCATACTGCGATGTTTTGTCTGACCTCACATAGAGCATACTGCGATGTTTTGTCTGACCTCACATAGAGCATACTGCGATGTTTTGTCTGACCTCACATAGAGCATACTAAGATGTTTTGTCTGACCTCACATAGAGCATACTAAGATGTTTTGTCTGACCTCACATAGAGCCCACTAAGATGTTTTGTCTGACCTCACATAGAGCATACTGCGATGTTTTGTCTGACCTCACATAGAGCACACTAAGATGTTTTGTCTGACCTCACATAGAGCATACTGCGATGTTTTGTCTGACCTCACATAGAGCACACTAAGATGTTTTGTCTGACCTCACATAGAGCATACTAAGATGTTTTGTCTGACCTCACATAGAGCATACTGCGATGTTTTGTCTGACCTCACATAGAGCATACTAAGATGTTTTGTCTGACCTCACATAGAGCACACTAAGATGTTTTGTCTGACCTCACATAGAGCACACAAAGATGTTTTGTCTGACCTCACATAGAGCATACTAAGATGTTTTGTCTGACCTCACATAGAGCATACTGCGATGTTTTGTCTGACCTCACATAGAGCACACTAAGATGTTTTGTCTGACCTCACATAGAGCATACTGCAATGTTTTGTCTGACCTCACATAGAGCATACTAAGATGTTTTGTCTGACCTCACATAGAGCATACTGCGATGTTTTGTCTGACCTCACATAGAGCATACTAAGATGTTTTGTCTGACCTCACATAGAGCACACAAAGATGTTTTGTCTGACCTCACATAGAGCATACTAAGATGTTTTGTCTGACCTCACATAGAGCATACTAAGATGTTTTGTCTGACCTCACATAGAGCACACTAAGATGTTTTGTCTGACCTCACATAGAGCACACTAAGATGTTTTGTCTGACCTCACATAGAGCATACTGCGATGTTTTGTCTGACCTCACATAGAGCACACTAAGATGTTTTGTCTGACCTCACATAGAGCATACTAAGATGTTTTGTCTGACCTCACATAGAGCATACTAAGATGTTTTGTCTGACCTCACATAGAGCATACTAAGATGTTTTGTCTGACCTCACATAGAGCCCACTAAGATGTTTTGTCTGACCTCACATAGAGCATACTGCGATGTTTTGTCTGACCTCACATAGAGCATACTAAGATGTTTAGTCTGACCTCACATAGAGCATACTAAGATGTTTTGTCTGACCTCACATAGAGCATACTAAGATGTTTTGTCTGACCTCACATAGAGCATACTGCGATGTTTTGTCTGACCTCACATAGAGCATACTGCGATGTTTTGTCTGACCTCACATAGAGCATACTAAGATGTTTTGTCTGACCTCACATAGAGCACACTGCGATGTTTTGTCTGACCTCACATAGAGCATACTAAGATGTTTTGTCTGACCTCACATAGAGCATACTGCGATGTTTTGTCTGACCTCACATAGAGCATACTGCGATGTTTTGTCTGACCTCACATAGAGCATACTGCAATGTTTTGTCTGACCTCACATAGAGCACACTAAGATGTTTTGTCTGACCTCACATAGAGCACACTAAGATGTTTTGTCTGACCTCACATAGAGCATACTAAGATGTTTTGTCTGACCTCACATAGAGCACACTAAGATGTTTTGTCTGACCTCACATAGAGCATACTAAGATGTTTTGTCTGACCTCACATAGAGCACACTGCGATGTTTTGTCTGACCTCACATAGAGCACACTAAGATGTTTTGTCTGACCTCACATAGAACACACTAAGATGTTTTGTCTGACCTCACATAGAGCATACTAAGATGTTTTGTCTGACCTCACATAGAGCATACTGCGATGTTTTGTCTGACCTCACATAGAGCATACTAAGATGTTTTGTCTGACCTCACATAGAGCATACTAAGATGTTTTGTCTGACCTCACATAGAGCACACTAAGATGTTTTGTCTGACCTCACATAGAGCATACTAAGATGTTTTGTCTGACCTCACATAGAGTATACTAAGATGTTTTGTCTGACCTCACATAGAGCATACTGCGATGTTTTGTCTGACCTCACATAGAGCATACTAAGATGTTTTGTCTGACCTCACATAGAGTATACTGCAATGTTTTGTCTGACCTCACATAGAGCCCACTAAGATGTTTTGTCTGACCTCACATAGAGCATACTAAGATGTTTTGTCTGACCTCACATAGATCATACTGCGATGTTTTGTCTGACCTCACATAGAGCACACTAAGATGTTTTGTCTGACCTCACATAGAGCATACTAAGATGTTTTGTCTGACCTCACATAGATCATACTGCGATGTTTTGTCTGACCTCACATAGAGCATACTAAGATGTTTTGTCTGACCTCACATAGAGCATACTAAGATGTTTTGTCTGACCTCACATAGAGCACACTAAGATGTTTTGTCTGACCTCACATAGAGCATACTGCGATGTTTTGTCTGACCTCACATAGAGCACACTAAGATGTTTTGTCTGACCTCACATAGAGCATACTAAGATGTTTTGTCTGACCTCACATAGAGCACACTAAGATGTTTTGTCTGACCTCACATAGAGCATACTGCGATGTTTTGTCTGACCTCATATAGAGCACACTAAGATGTTTTGTCTGACCTCACATAGAGCATACTGCGATGTTTTGTCTGACCTCACATAGAGCATACTAAGATGTTTTGTCTGACCTCACATAGAGCATACTAAGATGTTTTGTCTGACCTCACATAGAGCACACTGCGATGTTTTGTCTGACCTCACATAGAGCACACTAAGATGTTTTGTCTGACCTCACATAGAGCATACTAAGATGTTTTGTCTGACCTCACATAGAGCATACTAAGATGTTTTGTCTGACCTCACATAGAGCACACTAAGATGTTTTGTCTGACCTCACATAGAGCACACTAAGATGTTTTGTCTGACCTCACATAGAGCCCACTAAGATGTTTTGTCTGACCTCACATAGAGCATACTAAGATGTTTTGTCTGACCTCACATAGAGCATACTAAGATGTTTTGTCTGACCTCATATAGAGCACACTAAGATGTTTTGTCTGACCTCACATAGAGCATACTGCGATGTTTTGTCTGACCTCACATAGAGCACACTAAGATGTTTTGTCTGACCTCACATAGAGCATACTGCGATGTTTTGTCTGACCTCACATAGAGCATACTAAGATGTTTTGTCTGACCTCACATAGAGCCCACTAAGATGTTTTGTCTGACCTCACATAGAGCATACTAAGATGTTTTGTCTGACCTCACATAGAGCATACTAAGATGTTTTGTCTGACCTCAAATAGAGCATACTGCGATGTTTTGTCTGACCTCACATAGAGCATACTGCGATGTTTTGTCTGACCTCACATAGAGCATACTGCGATGTTTTGTCTGACCTCACATAGAGCATACTGCGATGTTTTGTCTGACCTCACATAGAGCATACTGCGATGTTTTGTCTGACCTCACATAGAGCATACTAAGATGTTTTGTCTGACCTCACATAGAGCATACTAAGATGTTTTGTCTGACCTCACATAGAGCATACTAAGATGTTTTGTCTGACCTCACATAGAGCCCACTAAGATGTTTTGTCTGACCTCACATAGAGCATACTAAGATGTTTTGTCTGACCTCACATAGAGCATACTAAGATGTTTTGTCTGACCTCATATAGAGCACACTAAGATGTTTTGTCTGACCTCACATAGAGCATACTGCGATGTTGTGTCTGACCTCACATAGAGCACACTAAGATGTTTTGTCTGACCTCACATAGAGCATACTGCGATGTTTTGTCTGACCTCACATAGAGCATACTAAGATGTTTTGTCTGACCTCACATAGAGCATACTAAGATGTTTTGTCTGACCTCACATAGAGCCCACTAAGATGTTTTGTCTGACCTCAAATAGAGCATACTGCGATGTTTTGTCTGACCTCACATAGAGCATACTGCGATGTTTTGTCTGACCTCACATAGAGCATACTGCGATGTTTTGTCTGACCTCACATAGAGCATACTGCGATGTTTTGTCTGACCTCACATAGAGCATACTAAGATGTTTTGTCTGACCTCACATAGAGCATACTAAGATGTTTTGTCTGACCTCACATAGAGCCCACTAAGATGTTTTGTCTGACCTCACATAGAGCATACTAAGATGTTTTGTCTGACCTCACATAGAGCATACTGCGATGTTTTGTCTGACCTCACATAGAGCACACTAAGATGTTTTGTCTGACCTCACATAGAGCATACTGCGATGTTTTGTCTGACCTCACATAGAGCACACTAAGATGTTTTGTCTGACCTCACATAGAGCATACTGCGATGTTTTGTCTGACCTCACATAGAGCATACTAAGATGTTTTGTCTGACCTCACATAGAGCATACTAAGATGTTTTGTCTGACCTCACATAGAGTATACTGCAATGTTTTGTCTGACCTCACATAGAGCATACTAAGATGTTTTGTCTGACCTCACATAGAGCACACTAAGATGTTTTGTCTGACCTCACATAGAGCATACTGCGATGTTTTGTCTGACCTCACATAGAGCATAATGCGATGTTTTGTCTGACCTCACATAGAGCATACTGCGATGTTTTGTCTGACCTCACATAGAGCATACTGCGATGTTTTGTCTGACCTCACATAAAGCATACTAAGATGTTTTGTCTGACCTCACATAGAGCCCACTAAGATGTTTTGTCTGACCTCACATAGAGCATACTAAGATGTTTTGTCTGACCTCACATAGAGCATACTGCGATGTTTTGTCTGACCTCACATAGAGCATACTGCGATGTTTTGTCTGACCTCACATAGAGCACACTAAGATGTTTTGTCTGACCTCACATAGAGCATACTAAGATGTTTTGTCTGACCTCACATAGAGCATACTAAGATGTTTTGTCTGACCTCACATAGAGCACACTAAGATGTTTTGTCTGACCTCACATAGAGCATACTGCGATGTTTTGTCTGACCTCACATAGAGCATACTGCGATGTTTTGTCTGACCTCACATAGAGCATACTGCGATGTTTTGTCTGACCTCACATAGAGCATACTAAGATGTTTTGTCTGACCTCACATAGAGCATACTGCGATGTTTTGTCTGACCTCACATAGAGCACACTAAGATGTTTTGTCTGACCTCACATAGAGCATACTGCGATGTTTTGTCTGACCTCACATAGAGGATACTAAGATGTTTTGTCTGACCTCACATAGAGCATACTAAGATGTTTTGTCTGACCTCACATAGAGCACACTAAGATGTTTTGTCTGACCTCACATAGAGCATACTAAGATGTTTTGTCTGACCTCACATAGAGCACACTAAGATGTTTTGTCTGACCTCACATAGAGCATACTGCGATGTTTTGTCTGACCTCACATAGAGCATACTGCGATGTTTTGTCTGACCTCACATAGAACACACTAAGATGTTTTGTCTGACCTCACATAGAGCACACTAAGATGTTTTGTCTGACCTCACATAGAGCATACTAAGATGTTTTGTCTGACCTCACATAGAGCATACTAAGATGTTTTGTCTGACCTCACATAGAGCATACTAAGATGTTTTGTCTGACCTCACATAGAGCATACTAAGATGTTTTGTCTGACCTCACATAGAGCATACTAAGATGTTTTGTCTGACCTCACATAGAGCATACTAAGATGTTTTGTCTGACCTCATATAGAGCATACTAAGATGTTTTGTCTGACCTCACATAGAGCACACTAAGATGTTTTGTCTGACCTCACATAGAGCATACTAAGATGTTTTGTCTGACCTCACATAGAGCACACTAAGATGTTTTGTCTGACCTCACATAGAGCATACTAATGCCGCGTACACACGATCGTGATTCACGGCGGTGAAAACACCGCCGTGAATCACGGCATGAAAAAAAATGAAAAACAAGGGAACGGCATGTTCCCCCACACACGACCGTTTTTCCCGTCATTTTTTTCTTTGACGAGAAAAACGACCGTCTGTGGGCTCCGCGGTAGTGTCTCCCTATGGGAAAAGTGCCGCGGAAAAAAATGATGGAAAAAACGATGAGAAAATTTAGAACATGTTCTAATTTTTCTCGTCGTTTTTCCTGCCATTTTTCTCAACGAGAAAAACGGCATAAAGCCCACAGACGATCGTTTTTCTCGGCGAAAAAAAAAAATGTCATTTTTCCAGACGGGAAAAATGATCGTGTGTACGCGGCATCAGATGTTTTGTCTGACCTCACATAGAGCATACTAAGATGTTTTGTCTGACCTCACATAGAGCATACTAAGATGTTTTGTCTGACCTCACATAGAGCATACTGCGATGTTTTGTCTGACCTCACATAGAGCATACTAAGATGTTTTGTCTGACCTCATATAGAGCACACTAAGATGTTTTGTCTGACCTCACATAGAGCATACTGCGATGTTTTGTCTGACCTCACATAGAGCATACTAAGATGTTTTGTCTGACCTCACATAGAGCATACTAAGATGTTTTGTCTGACCTCACATAGAGCATACTAAGATGTTTTGTCTGACCTCACATAGAGCATACTAATGCCGCGTACACACGATCGTGATTCACGGCGGTGAAAACACCGCCGTGAATCACGGCATGAAAAAAAATGAAAAACAAGGGAACGGCATGTTCCCCCACACACGACCGTTTTTCCCGTCATTTTTTTCTTTGACGAGAAAAACGACCGTCTGTGGGCTCCGCGGTAGTGTCTCCCTATGGGAAAACTGCCGCGGAAAAAAATGATGGAAAAAACGATGAGAAAATTTAGAACATGTTCTAATTTTTCTCGTCGTTTTTCCTGCCATTTTTCTCAACGAGAAAAACGGCATAAAGCCCACAGACGATCGTTTTTCTCGGCGAAAAAAAAAAAAGTCATTTTTCCAGACGGGAAAAATGATCGTGTGTACGCGGCATCAGATGTTTTGTCTGACCTCACATAGAGCATACTAAGATGTTTTGTCTGACCTCACATAGAGCATACTAAGATGTTTTGTCTGACCTCACATAGAGCATACTAAGATGTTTTGTCTGACCTCACATAGAGCATACTGCGATGTTTTGTCTGACCTCACATAGAGCATACTAAGATGTTTTGTCTGACCTCACATAGAGCATACTGCGATGTTTTGTCTGACCTCACATAGAGCACACTAAGATGTTTTGTCTGACCTCACATAGAGCATACTGCGATGTTTTGTCTGACCTCACATAGAGCATACTGCGATGTTTTGTCTGACCTCACATAGAGCATACTGCGATGTTTTGTCTGACCTCACATAGAGCATACTGCGATGTTTTGTCTGACCTCACATAGAGCATACTAAGATGTTTTGTCTGACCTCACATAGAGCATACTAAGATGTTTTGTCTGACCTCACATAGAGCATACTAAGATGTTTTGTCTGACCTCACATAGAGCATACTGCGATGTTTTGTCTGACCTCACATAGAGCATACTGCGATGTTTTGTCTGACCTCACATAGAGCATACTAAGATGTTTTGTCTGACCTCACATAGAGCATACTAAGATGTTTTGTCTGACCTCACATAGAGCATACTAAGATGTTTTGTCTGACCTCACATAGAGCATACTAAGATGTTTTGTCTGACCTCACATAGAGCATACTAAGATGTTTTGTCTGACCTCACATAGAGCATACTAAGATGTTTTGTCTGACCTCACATAGAGCATACTGCGATGTTTTGTCTGACCTCACATAGAGCATACTAAGATGTTTTGTCTGACCTCACATAGAGCATACTAAGATGTTTTGTCTGACCTCACATAGAGCACACTAAGATGTTTTGTCTGACCTCACATAGAGCATACTGCGATGTTTTGTCTGACCTCACATAGAGCACACTAAGATGTTTTGTCTGACCTCACATAGAGCACACTAAGATGTTTTGTCTGACCTCACATAGAGCATACTGCGATGTTTTGTCTGACCTCACATAGAGCATACTAAGATGTTTTGTCTGACCTCACATAGAGCATACTGCAATGTTTTGTCTGACCTCACATAGAGCATACTAAGATGTTTTGTCTGACCTCACATAGAGCATGCTGCGATGTTTTGTCTGACCTCACATAGAGCATACTGCAATGTTTTGTCTGACCTCACATAGAGCATACTGCAATGTTTTGTCTGACCTCACATAGAGCATACTAAGATGTTTTGTCTGACCTCACATAGAGCATACTAAGATGTTTTGTCTGACCTCACATAGAGCACACTAAGATGTTTTGTCTGACCTCACATAGAGCATACTAAGATGTTTTGTCTGACCTCACATAGAGCATACTGCGATGTTTTGTCTGACCTCACATAGAGCATACTGCGATGTTTTGTCTGACCTCACATAGAGCATACTAAGATGTTTTGTCTGACCTCACATAGAGCATACTAAGATGTTTTGTCTGACCTCACATAGAGCATACTAAGATGTTTTGTCTGACCTCACATAGAGCATACTAAGATGTTTTGTCTGACCTCACATAGAGCATACTAAGATGTTTTGTCTGACCTCACATAGAGCATACTAAGATGTTTTGTCTGACCTCACATAGAGCATACTAAGATGTTTTGTCTGACCTCACATAGAGCATACTAAGATGTTTTGTCTGACCTCACATAGAGCATACTAAGATGTTTTGTCTGACCTCACATAGAGCATACTAAGATGTTTTGTCTGACCTCACATAGAGCATACTAAGATGTTTTGTCTGACCTCACATAGAGCATACTGCGATGTTTTGTCTGACCTCACATAGAGCATACTGCGATGTTTTGTCTGACCTCACATAGAGCACACTGCGATGTTTTGTCTGACCTCACATAGAGCATACTGCGATGTTTTGTCTGACCTCACATAGAGCATACTGCGATGTTTTGTCTGACCTCACATAGAGCATACTGCAATGTTTTGTCTGACCTCACATAGAGCATACTGCAATGTTTTGTGTGACCTCACATAGAGCATACTGCGATGTTTTGTCTGACCTCACATAGAGCATACTGCAATGTTTTGTCTGACCTCACATAGAGCATACTAAGATGTTTTGTCTGACCTCACATAGAGCATACTGCGATGTTTTGTCTGACCTCACATAGAGCACACTAAGATGTTTTGTCTGACCTCACATAGAGCATACTGCGATGTTTTGTCTGACCTCACATAGAGCATACTGCGATGTTTTGTCTGACCTCACATAGAGCATACTAAGATGTTTTGTCTGACCTCACATAGAGCACACTGCGATGTTTTGTCTGACCTCACATAGAGCATACTAAGATGTTTTGTCTGACCTCACATAGAGCATACTAAGATGTTTTGTCTGACCTCACATAGTGCATACTGCGATGTTTTGTCTGACCTCACATAGTGCATACTGCGATGTTTTGTCTGACCTCACATAGAGCATACTGCGATGTTTTGTCTGACCTCACATAGAGCACACTAAGATGTTTTGTCTGACCTCACATAGAACACACTAAGATGTTTTGTCTGACCTCACATAGAGCACACTAAGATGTTTTGTCTGACCTCACATAGAGCATACTAAGATGTTTTGTCTGACCTCACATAGAGCATACTAAGATGTTTTGTCTGACCTCACATAGAGCATACTAAGATGTTTTGTCTGACCTCACATAGAGCATACTAAGATGTTTTGTCTGACCTCACATAGAGCATACTGCGATGTTTTGTCTGACCTCACATAGAGCATACTAAGATGTTTTGTCTGACCTCACATAGAGCATACTAAGATGTTTTGTCTGACCTCATATAGAGCATACTAAGATGTTTTGTCTGACCTCACATAGAGCACACTAAGATGTTTTGTCTGACCTCACATAGAGCATACTAAGATGTTTTGTCTGACCTCACATAGAGCACACTAAGATGTTTTGTCTGACCTCACATAGAGCATACTAAGATGTTTTGTCTGACCTCACATAGATCATACTGCGATGTTTTGTCTGACCTCACATAGAGCACACTAAGATGTTTTGTCTGACCTCACATAGAGCACACTAAGATGTTTTGTCTGACCTCACATAGAGCATACTAAGATGTTTTGTCTGACCTCACATAGAGCACACTAAGATGTTTTGTCTGACCTCACATAGAGCATACTAAGATGTTTTGTCTGACCTCACATAGAGCATACTAAGATGTTTTGTCTGACCTCATATAGAGCACACTAAGATGTTTTGTCTGACCTCACATAGAGCATACTGCGATGTTTTGTCTGACCTCACATAGAGCATACTAAGATGTTTTGTCTGACCTCACATAGAGCCCACTAAGATGTTTTGTCTGACCTCACATAGAGCACACTAAGATGTTTTGTCTGACCTCACATAGAGCACACTAAGATGTTTTGTCTGACCTCACATAGAGCATACTAAGATGTTTTGTCTGACCTCACATAGAGCACACTGCGATGTTTTGTCTGACCTCACATAGAGCACACTAAGATGTTTTGTCTGACCTCACATAGAACACACTAAGATGTTTTGTCTGACCTCACATAGAGCATACTAAGATGTTTTGTCTGACCTCACATAGAGCATACTGCGATGTTTTGTCTGACCTCACATAGAGCATACTAAGATGTTTTGTCTGACCTCACATAGAGCACACTAAGATGTTTTGTCTGACCTCACATAGAACACACTAAGATGTTTTGTCTGACCTCACATAGAGCATACTAAGATGTTTTGTCTGACCTCACATAGAGCACACTAAGATGTTTTGTCTGACCTCACATAGAGCATACTAAGATGTTTTGTCTGACCTCACATAGAGCACACTAAGATGTTTTGTCTGACCTCACATAGAGCATACTGCGATGTTTTGTCTGACCTCACATAGAGCACACTAAGATGTTTTGTCTGACCTCACATAGAGCATACTAAGATGTTTTGTCTGACCTCACATAGATCATACTGCGATGTTTTGTCTGACCTCACATAGAGCACACTAAGATGTTTTGTCTGACCTCACATAGAGCATACTAAGATGTTTTGTCTGACCTCACATAGATCATACTGCGATGTTTTGTCTGACCTCACATAGAGCACACTAAGATGTTTTGTCTGACCTCACATAGAGCACACTAAGATGTTTTGTCTGACCTCACATAGAGCATACTGCGATGTTTTGTCTGACCTCACATAGAGCATACTAAGATGTTTTGTCTGACCTCACATAGAGCACACTAAGATGTTTTGTCTGACCTCACATAGAGCATACTAAGATGTTTTGTCTGACCTCACATAGAGCATACTAAGATGTTTTGTCTGACCTCACATAGAGCATACTGCGATGTTTTGTCTGACCTCACATAGAGCATACTGCGATGTTTTGTCTGACCTCACATAGAGCATACTAAGATGTTTTGTCTGACCTCACATAGAGCACACTAAGATGTTTTGTCTGACCTCACATAGAGCATACTAAGATGTTTTGTCTGACCTCACATAGAGCACACTAAGATGTTTTGTCTGACCTCACATAGAGCACACTAAGATGTTTTGTCTGACCTCACATAGAGCCCACTAAGATGTTTTGTCTGACCTCACATAGAGCATACTAAGATGTTTTGTCTGACCTCATATAGAGCACACTAAGATGTTTTGTCTGACCTCACATAGAGCATACTGCGATGTTTTGTCTGACCTCACATAGAGCACACTAAGATGTTTTGTCTGACCTCACATAGAGCATACTGCGATGTTTTGTCTGACCTCACATAGAGCATACTAAGATGTTTTGTCTGACCTCACATAGAGCATACTAAGATGTTTTGTCTGACCTCACATAGAGCATACTAAGATGTTTTGTCTGACCTCAAATAGAGCATACTGCGATGTTTTGTCTGACCTCACATAGAGCATACTGCGATGTTTTGTCTGACCTCACATAGAGCATACTGCGATGTTTTGTCTGACCTCACATAGAGCATACTAAGATGTTTTGTCTGACCTCACATAGAGCATACTAAGATGTTTTGTCTGACCTCACATAGAGCATACTGCGATGTTTTGTCTGACCTCACATAGAGCATACTAAGATGTTTTGTCTGACCTCACATAGAGCACACTAAGATGTTTTGTCTGACCTCACATAGAGCCCACTAAGATGTTTTGTCTGACCTCACATAGAGCATACTAAGATGTTTTGTCTGACCTCACATAGAGCATACTAAGATGTTTTGTCTGACCTCACATAGAGCACACTAAGATGTTTTGTCTGACCTCACATAGAGCACACTAAGATGTTTTGTCTGACCTCACATAGAGCACACTAAGATGTTTTGTCTGACCTCACATAGAGCATACTGCGATGTTGTGTCTGACCTCACATAGAGCACACTAAGATGTTTTGTCTGACCTCACATAGAGCATACTGCGATGTTTTGTCTGACCTCACATAGAGCATACTAAGATGTTTTGTCTGACCTCACATAGAGCATACTAAGATGTTTTGTCTGACCTCACATAGAGCCCACTAAGATGTTTTGTCTGACCTCACATAGAGCATACTAAGATGTTTTGTCTGACCTCACATAGAGCATACTAAGATGTTTTGTCTGACCTCAAATAGAGCATACTGCGATGTTTTGTCTGACCTCACATAGAGCATACTGCGATGTTTTGTCTGACCTCACATAGAGCATACTGCGATGTTTTGTCTGACCTCACATAGAGCATACTGCGATGTTTTGTCTGACCTCACATAGAGCATACTAAGATGTTTTGTCTGACCTCACATAGAGCATACTAAGATGTTTTGTCTGACCTCACATAGAGCACACTAAGATGTTTTGTCTGACCTCACATAGAGCATACTAAGATGTTTTGTCTGACCTCACATAGAGCATACTGCGATGTTTTGTCTGACCTCACATAGAGCACACTAAGATGTTTTGTCTGACCTCACATAGAGCATACTGCGATGTTTTGTCTGACCTCACATAGAGCACACTAAGATGTTTTGTCTGACCTCACATAGAGCATACTAAGATGTTTTGTCTGACCTCGCATAGAGCATACTGCGATGTTTTGTCTGACCTCACATAGAGCATACTAAGATGTTTTGTCTGACCTCACATAGAGCATACTAAGATGTTTTGTCTGACCTCACATAGAGCATACTAAGATGTTTTGTCTGACCTCACATAGAGTATACTGCAATGTTTTGTCTGACCTCACATAGAGCATACTAAGATGTTTTGTCTGACCTCACATAGAGCACACTAAGATGTTTTGTCTGACCTCACATAGAGCATACTGCGATGTTTTGTCTGACCTCACATAGAGCATACTAAGATGTTTTGTCTGACCTCACATAGAGCATACTAAGATGTTTTGTCTGACCTCACATAGAGCACACTAAGATGTTTTGTCTGACCTCACATAGAGCATACTGCGATGTTTTGTCTGACCTCACATAGAGCATACTGCGATGTTTTGTCTGACCTCACATAGAGCATACTGCGATGTTTTGTCTGACCTCACATAAAGCATACTAAGATGTTTTGTCTGACCTCACATAGAGCACACTAAGATGTTTTGTCTGACCTCACATAGAGCATACTAAGAGGTTTTGTCTGACCTCACATAGAGCATACTGCGATGTTTTGTCTGACCTCACATAAAGCATACTAAGATGTTTTGTCTGACCTCACATAGAGCATACTAAGATGTTTTGTCTGACCTCACATAGAGCATACTAAGATGTTTTGTCTGACCTCACATAGAGCATACTAAGATGTTTTGTCTGACCTCACATAGAGCATACTGCGATGTTTTGTCTGACCTCACATAGAGGATACTAAGATGTTTTATCTGACCTCACATAGAGCACACTAAGATGTTTTGTCTGACCTCACATAGAGCATACTAAGATGTTTTGTCTGACCTCACATAGAGCATACTAAGATGTTTTGTCAGACCTCACATAGAGCATACTAAGATGTTTTGTCTGACCTCACATAGAGCATACTGCGATGTTTTGTCTGACCTCACATAGAGCATACTGCGATGTTTTGTCTGACCTCACATAGAGCACACTAAGATGTTTTGTCTGACCTCACATAGAGCACACTAAGATGTTTTGTCTGACCTCACATAGAGCATACTAAGATGTTTTGTCTGACCTCACATAGAGCATACTAAGATGTTTTGTCTGACCTCACATAGAGCATACTAAGATGTTTTGTCTGACCTCACATAGAGCATACTAAGATGTTTTGTCTGACCTCACATAGAGCATACTAAGATGTTTTGTCTGACCTCACATAGAGCATACTAAGATGTTTTGTCTGACCTCATATAGAGCATACTAAGATGTTTTGTCTGACCTCACATAGAGCACACTAAGATGTTTTGTCTGACCTCACATAGAGCATACTAATGCCGCGTACACACGATCGTGATTCACGGCGGTGAAAACACCGCCGTGAATCACGGCATGAAAAAAAATGAAAAACAAGGGAACGGCATGTTCCCCCACACACGACCGTTTTTCCCGTCATTTTTTTCTTTGACGAGAAAAACGACCGTCTGTGGGCTCCGCGGCAGTGTCTCCCTATGGGAAAACTGCCGCGGAAAAAAATGATGGAAAAAACGATGAGAAAATTTAGAACATGTTCTAATTTTTCTCGTCGTTTTTCCTGCCATTTTTCTCAACGACAAAAACGGCATAAAGCCCACAGACGATCGTTTTTCTCGGCGAAAAAAAAAAATGTCATTTTTCCAGACGGGAAAAATGATCGTGTGTACGCGGCATCAGATGTTTTGTCTGACCTCACATAGAGCATACTAAGATGTTTTGTCTGACCTCACATAGAGCATACTAAGATGTTTTGTCTGACCTCACATAGAGCATACTAAGATGTTTTGTCTGACCTCACATAGAGCATACTAAGATGTTTTGTCTGACCTCACATAGAGCATACTAAGATGTTTTGTCTGACCTCACATAGAGCACACTAAGATGTTTTGTCTGACCTCACATAGAGCATACTAAGATGTTTTGTCTGACCTCACATAGAGCATACTAAGATGTTTTGTCTGACCTCACATAGAGCATACTAAGATGTTTTGTCTGACCTCACATAGAGCATACTAAGATGTTTTGTCTGACCTCACATAGAGCATACTAAGATGTTTTGTCTGACCTCACATAGAGCATACTGCGATGTTTTGTCTGACCTCACATAGAGCACACTAAGATGTTTTGTCTGACCTCACATAGAGCACACTAAGATGTTTTGTCTGACCTCACATAGAGCACACTAAGATGTTTTGTCTGACCTCACATAGAGCATACTAAGATGTTTTGTCTGACCTCACATAGAGCATACTGCAATGTTTTGTCTGACCTCACATAGAGCATACTAAGATGTTTTGTCTGACCTCACATAGAGCATGCTGCGATGTTTTGTCTGACCTCACATAGAGCATACTGCGATGTTTTGTCTGACCTCACATAGAGCATACTGCAATGTTTTGTCTGACCTCACATAGAGCATACTGCAATGTTTTGTCTGACCTCACATAGAGCATACTGCAATGTTTTGTCTGACCTCACATAGAGCATACTAAGATGTTTTGTCTGACCTCACATAGAGCATACTAAGATGTTTTGTCTGACCTCACATAGAGCACACTAAGATGTTTTGTCTGACCTCACATAGAGCATACTAAGATGTTTTGTCTGACCTCACATAGAGCATACTAAGATGTTTTGTCTGACCTCACATAGAGCATACTGCGATGTTTTGTCTGACCTCACATAGAGCATACTGCGATGTTTTGTCTGACCTCACATAGAGCACACTGCGATGTTTTGTCTGACCTCACATAGAGCATACTGCGATGTTTTGTCTGACCTCACATAGAGCACACTAAGATGTTTTCTCTGACCTCACATAGAGCATACTAAGATGTTTTGTCTGACCTCACATAGAGCATACTGCGATGTTTTGTCTGACCTCACATAGAGCATACTGCGATGTTTTGTCTGACCTCACATAGAGCATACTGCGATGTTTTTTCTGACCTCACATAGAGCATACTAAGATGTTTTGTCTGACCTCACATAGAGCATACTAAGATGTTTTGTCTGACCTCACATAGAGCATACTGCGATGTTTTGTCTGACCTCACATAGAGCATACTAAGATGTTTTGTCTGACCTCACATAGAGCACACTGCGATGTTTTGTCTGACCTCACATAGAGCATACTAAGATGTTTTGTCTGACCTCACATAGAGCATACTAAGATGTTTTGTCTGACCTCACATAGTGCATACTGCGATGTTTTGTCTGACCTCACATAGAGCATACTGCGATGTTTTGTCTGACCTCACATAGAGCATACTGCGATGTTTTGTCTGACCTCACATAGAGCACACTGCGATGTTTTGTCTGACCTCACATAGAGCATACTGCGATGTTTTGTCTGACCTCACATAGAGCACACTAAGATGTTTTCTCTGACCTCACATAGAGCATACTAAGATGTTTTGTCTGACCTCACATAGAGCATACTGCGATGTTTTGTCTGACCTCACATAGAGCATACTGCGATGTTTTGTCTGACCTCACATAGAGCATACTGCGATGTTTTTTCTGACCTCACATAGAGCATACTAAGATGTTTTGTCTGACCTCACATAGAGCATACTAAGATGTTTTGTCTGACCTCACATAGAGCATACTGCGATGTTTTGTCTGACCTCACATAGAGCATACTAAGATGTTTTGTCTGACCTCACATAGAGCACACTGCGATGTTTTGTCTGACCTCACATAGAGCATACTAAGATGTTTTGTCTGACCTCACATAGAGCATACTAAGATGTTTTGTCTGACCTCACATAGTGCATACTGCGATGTTTTGTCTGACCTCACATAGAGCATACTGCGATGTTTTGTCTGACCTCACATAGAGCATACTAAGATGTTTTGTCTGACCTCACATAGAGCACACTAAGATGTTTTGTCTGACCTCACATAGAGCATACTAAGATGTTTTGTCTGACCTCACATAGAGCATACTGCGATGTTTTGTCTGACCTCACATAGAGCACACTAAGATGTTTTGTCTGACCTCACATAGAACACACTAAGATGTTTTGTCTGACCTCACATAGAGCACACTAAGATGTTTTGTCTGACCTCACATAGAGCATACTAAGATGTTTTGTCTGACCTCACATAGAGCATACTAAGATGTTTTGTCTGACCTCACATAGAGCATACTAAGATGTTTTGTCTGACCTCACATAGAGCATACTAAGATGTTTTGTCTGACCTCACATAGAGCATACTAAGATGTTTTGTCTGACCTCACATAGAGCACACTAAGATGTTTTGTCTGACCTCACATAGAGCATACTAATGCCGCGTACACACGATCGTGATTCACGGCGGTGAAAACACCGCCGTGAATCACGGCATGAAAAAAAATGAAAAACAAGGGAACGGCATGTTCCCCCACACACGACCGTTTTTCCCGTCATTTTTTTCTTTGACGAGAAAAACGACCGTCTGTGGGCTCCGCGGCAGTGTCTCCCTATGGGAAAACTGCCGCGGAAAAAAATGATGGAAAAAACGATGAGAAAATTTAGAACATGTTCTAATTTTTCTCGTCGTTTTTCCTGCCATTTTTCTCAACGAGAAAAACGGCATAAAGCCCACAGACGATCGTTTTTCTCGGCGAAAAAAAAAAATGTCATTTTTCCAGACGGGAAAAATGATCGTGTGTACGCGGCATCAGATGTTTTGTCTGACCTCACATAGAGCATACTAAGATGTTTTGTCTGACCTCACATAGAGCATACTAAGATGTTTTGTCTGACCTCACATAGAGCATACTAAGATGTTTTGTCTGACCTCACATAGAGCATACTAAGATGTTTTGTCTGACCTCACATAGAGCATACTAAGATGTTTTGTCTGACCTCACATAGAGCATACTAAGATGTGTTGTCTGACCTCACATAGAGCATACTGCGATGTTTTGTCTGACCTCACATAGAGCATACTGCGATGTTTTGTCTGACCTCACATAGAGCACACTAAGATGTTTTGTCTGACCTCACATAGAGCATACTGCGATGTTTTGTCTGACCTCACATAGAGCACACTAAGATGTTTTGTCTGACCTCACATAGAGCATACTAAGATGTTTTGTCTGACCTCACATAGAGCATACTGCAATGTTTTGTCTGACCTCACATAGAGCATACTAAGATGTTTTGTCTGACCTCACATAGAGCATACTAAGATGTTTTGTCTGACCTCACATAGAGCATACTAAGATGTTTTGTCTGACCTCACATAGAGCATACTAAGATGTTTTGTCTGACCTCACATAGAGCATACTAAGATGTTTTGTCTGACCTCACATAGAGCATACTAAGATGTTTTGTCTGACCTCACATAGAGCATACTAAGATGTTTTGTCTGACCTCACATAGAGCATACTAAGATGTTTTGTCTGACCTCACATAGAGCATACTAAGATGTTTTGTCTGACCTCACATAGAGCATACTAAGATGTTTTGTCTGACCTCACATAGAGCATACTGCGATGTTTTGTCTGACCTCACATAGAGCATACTGCGATGTTTTGTCTGACCTCACATAGAGCATACTGCAATGTTTTGTCTGACCTCACATAGAGCATACTGCGATGTTTTGTCTGACCTCACATAGAGCACACTAAGATGTTTTGTCTGACCTCACATAGAGCATACTGCAATGTTTTGTCTGACCTCACATAGAGCATACTGCGATGTTTTGTCTGACCTCACATAGAGCACACTAAGATGTTTTGTCTGACCTCACATAGAGCACACTAAGATGTTTTGTCTGACCTCACATAGAGCACACTAAGATGTTTTGTCTGACCTCACATAGAGCATACTAAGATGTTTTGTCTGACCTCACATAGAGCATACTAAGATGTTTTGTCTGACCTCACATAGAGCATACTAAGATGTTTTGTCTGACCTCACATAGAGCATACTAAGATGTTTTGTCTGACCTCACATAGAGCCCACTAAGATGTTTTGTCTGACCTCACATAGAGCATACTGCGATGTTTTGTCTGACCTCACATAGAGCATACTAAGATGTTTTGTCTGACCTCACATAGAGCATACTAAGATGTTTTGTCTGACCTCACATAGAGCACACTAAGATGTTTTGTCTGACCTCACATAGAGCACACTAAGATGTTTTGTCTGACCTCACATAGAGCATACTAAGATGTTTTGTCTGACCTCACATAGAGCACACTAAGATGTTTTGTCTGACCTCACATAGAGCACACTAAGATGTTTTGTCTGACCTCACATAGAGCATACTGCGATGTTTTGTCTGACCTCACATAGAGCATACTGCGATGTTTTGTCTGACCTCACATAGAGCATACTAAGATGTTTTGTCTGACCTCACATAGAGCCCACTAAGATGTTTTGTCTGACCTCACATAGAGCATACTAAGATGTTTTGTCTGACCTCACATAGAGCATACTAAGATGTTTTGTCTGACCTCACATAGAGCATACTAAGATGTTTAGTCTGACCTCACATAGAGCATACTAAGATGTTTTGTCTGACCTCACATAGAGCATACTAAGATGTTTTGTCTGACCTCACATAGAGCATACTAAGATGTTTTGTCTGACCTCACATAGAGCATACTGCGATGTTTTGTCTGACCTCACATAGAGCATACTGCGATGTTTTGTCTGACCTCACATAGAGCATACTAAGATGTTTTGTCTGACCTCACATAGAGCACACTGCGATGTTTTGTCTGACCTCACATAGAGCCCACTAAGATGTTTTGTCTGACCTCACATAGAGCATACTAAGATGTTTTGTCTGACCTCACATAGAGCATACTAAGATGTTTTGTCTGACCTCACATAGAGCATACTAAGATGTTTTGTCTGACCTCACATAGAGCATACTAAGATGTTTTGTCTGACCTCGCATAGAGCATACTAAGATGTTTTGTCTGACCTCACATAGAGCATACTAAGATGTTTTGTCTGACCTCACATAGAGCACACTAAGATGTTTTGTCTGACCTCACATAGAGCATACTAAGATGTTTTGTCTGACCTCACATAGAGCATACTAAGATGTTTTGTCTGACCTCACATAGTGCATACTGCGATGTTTTGTCTGACCTCACATAGAGCATACTGCGATGTTTTGTCTGACCTCACATAGAGCATACTGCGATGTTTTGTCTGACCTCACATAGAGCATACTAAGATGTTTTGTCTGACCTCACATAGAGCACACTAAGATGTTTTGTCTGACCTCACATAGAGCATACTAAGATGTTTTGTCTGACCTCACATAGAGCACACTAAGATGTTTTGTCTGACCTCACATAGAGCATACTGCGATGTTTTGTCTGACCTCACATAGAGCACACTAAGATGTTTTGTCTGACCTCACATAGAGCATACTAAGATGTTTTGTCTGACCTCACATAGAGCACACTGCGATGTTTTGTCTGACCTCACATAGAGCCCACTAAGATGTTTTGTCTGACCTCACATAGAGCATACTGCGATGTTTTGTCTGACCTCACATAGAGCATACTGCGATGTTTTGTCTGACCTCACATAGAGCATACTGCGATGTTTTGTCTGACCTCACATAGAGCACACTAAGATGTTTTGTCTGACCTCACATAGAGCATACTGCGATGTTTTGTCTGACCTCACATAGAGCACACTAAGATGTTTTGTCTGACCTCACATAGAACACACTAAGATGTTTTGTCTGACCTCACATAGAGCATACTAAGATGTTTTGTCTGACCTCACATAGTGCATACTGCGATGTTTTGTCTGACCTCACATAGAGCATACTGCGATGTTTTGTCTGACCTCACATAGAGCACACTAAGATGTTTTGTCTGACCTCACATAGAGCACACTAAGATGTTTTGTCTGACCTCACATAGAGCATACTGCGATGTTTTGTCTGACCTCACATAGAGCATACTAAGATGTTTTGTCTGACCTCACATAGAGCACACTAAGATGTTTTGTCTGACCTCACATAGAGCATACTGCGATGTTTTTTCTGACCTCACATAGAGCACACTAAGATGTTTTGTCTGACCTCACATAGAGCATACTAAGATGTTTTGTCTGACCTCACATAGAGCATACTAAGATGTTTTGTCTGACCTCACATAGAGCATACTAAGATGTTTTGTCTGACCTCACATAGAGCACACTAAGATGTTTTGTCTGACCTCACATAGAGCATACTGCGATGTTTTGTCTGACCTCACATAGAGCACACTAAGATGTTTTGTCTGACCTCACATAGAGCATACTAAGATGTTTTGTCTGACCTCACATAGAGCATACTAAGATGTTTTGTCTGACCTCACATAGAGCACACTAAGATGTTTTGTCTGACCTCACATAGAGCATACTGCGATGTTTTGTCTGACCTCACATAGAGCACACTAAGATGTTTTGTCTGACCTCACATAGAGCACACTGCGATGTTTTGTCTGACCTCACATAGAGCATACTAAGATGTTTTGTCTGACCTCACATAGAGCATACTGCGATGTTTTGTCTGACCTCACATAGAGCACACTAAGATGTTTTGTCTGACCTCACATAGAGCATACTAAGATGTTTTGTCTGACCTCACATAGAGCACACTAAGATGTTTTGTCTGACCTCACATAGAGCACACTAAGATGTTTTGTCTGACCTCACATAGAGCATACTAAGATGTTTTGTCTGACCTCACATAGAGCATACTGCGATGTTTTGTCTGACCTCACATAGAGCATACTAAGATGTTTTGTCTGACCTCACATAGAGCACACTAAGATGTTTTGTCTGACCTCACATAGAGCCCACTAAGATGTTTTGTCTGACCTCACATAGAGCATACTAAGATGTTTTGTCTGACCTCACATAGAGCATACTAAGATGTTTTGTCTGACCTCATATAGAGCACACTAAGATGTTTTGTCTGACCTCACATAGAGCATACTGCGATGTTTTGTCTGACCTCACATAGAGCCCACTAAGATGTTTTGTCTGACCTCACATAGAGCATACTGCGATGTTTTGTCTGACCTCACATAGAGCCCACTAAGATGTTTTGTCTGACCTCACATAGAGCACACTAAGATGTTTTGTCTGACCTCACATAGAGCATACTAAGATGTTTTGTCTGACCTCACATAGAGCATACTGCGATGTTTTGTCAGACCTCACATAGAGCATACTGCGATGTTTTGTCTGACCTCACATAGAGCATACTAAGATGTTTTGTCTGACCTCACATAGAGCATACTAAGATGTTTTGTCTGACCTCACATAGAGCATACTAAGATGTTTTGTCTGACCTCACATAGAGCATACTAAGATGTTTTGTCTGACCTCATATAGAGCACACTAAGATGTTTTGTCTGACCTCACATAGAGCATACTGCGATGTTTTGTCTGACCTCACATAGAGCACACTAAGATGTTTTGTCTGACCTCACATAGAGCATACTGCGATGTTTTGTCTGACCTCACATAGAGCACACTAAGATGTTTTGTCTGACCTCACATAGAGCACACTAAGATGTTTTGTCTGACCTCACATAGAGCACACTAAGATGTTTTGTCTGACCTCACATAGAGCATACTAAGATGTTTTGTCTGACCTCACATAGAGCATACTAAGATGTTTTGTCTGACCTCACATAGAGCATACTGCGATGTTTTGTCTGACCTCACATAGAGCATACTAAGATGTTTTGTCTGACCTCACATAGAGCATACTAAGATGTTTTGTCTGACCTCACATAGAGCATACTAAGATGTTTTGTCTGACCTCACATAGAGCATACTAAGATGTTTTGTCTGACCTCACATAGAGCATACTAAGATGTTTTGTCTGACCTCACATAGAGCATACTAAGATGTTTTGTCTGACCTCATATAGAGCACACTAAGATGTTTTGTCTGACCTCACATAGAGCATACTGCGATGTTTTGTCTGACCTCACATAGAGCACACTAAGATGTTTTGTCTGACCTCACATAGAGCATACTGCGATGTTTTGTCTGACCTCACATAGAGCACACTAAGATGTTTTGTCTGACCTCACATAGAGCACACTAAGATGTTTTGTCTGACCTCACATAGAGCACACTAAGATGTTTTGTCTGACCTCACATAGAGCATACTAAGATGTTTTGTCTGACCTCACATAGAGCATACTGCGATGTTTTGTCTGACCTCACATAGAGCATACTGCGATGTTTTGTCTGACCTCACATAGAGCACACTAAGATGTTTTGTCTGACCTCACATAGAGCATACTGCGATGTTTTGTCTGACCTCACATAGAGCACACTAAGATGTTTTGTCTGACCTCACATAGAGCATACTAAGATGTTTTGTCTGACCTCACATAGAGCATACTAAGATGTTTTGTCTGACCTCACATAGAGCATACTGCGATGTTTTGTCTGACCTCACATAGAGCATACTAAGATGTTTTGTCTGACCTCACATAGAGCATACTAAGATGTTTTGTCTGACCTCACATAGAGCATACTAAGATGTTTTGTCTGACCTCACATAGAGCATACTGCGATGTTTTGTCTGACCTCACATAGAGCATACTAAGATGTTTTGTCTGACCTCACATAGAGCCCACTAAGATGTTTTGTCTGACCTCACATAGAGCATACTAAGATGTTTTGTCTGACCTCACATAGAGCATACTAAGATGTTTTGTCTGACCTCAAATAGAGCATACTGCGATGTTTTGTCTGACCTCACATAGAGCATACTGCGATGTTTTGTCTGACCTCACATAGAGCATACTGCGATGTTTTGTCTGACCTCACATAGAGCATACTGCGATGTTTTGTCTGACCTCACATAGAGCATACTGCGATGTTTTGTCTGACCTCACATAGAGCATACTAAGATGTTTTGTCTGACCTCACATAGAGCATACTAAGATGTTTTGTCTGACCTCACATAGAGCATACTAAGATGTTTTGTCTGACCTCACATAGAGCATACTAAGATGTTTTGTCTGACCTCACATAGAGCCCACTAAGATGTTTTGTCTGACCTCACATAGAGCATACTAAGATGTTTTGTCTGACCTCACATAGAGCATACTGCGATGTTTTGTCTGACCTCACATAGAGCCTACTGCGATGTTTTGTCTGACCTCACATAGAGCACACTAAGATGTTTTGTCTGACCTCACATAGAGCATACTGCGATGTTTTGTCTGACCTCACATAGAGCACACTAAGATGTTTTGTCTGACCTCACATAGAGCATACTAAGATGTTTTGTCTGACCTCGCATAGAGCATACTGCGATGTTTTGTCTGACCTCACATAGAGCATACTAAGATGTTTTGTCTGACCTCACATAGAGCATACTAAGATGTTTTGTCTGACCTCACATAGAGCATACTAAGATGTTTTGTCTGACCTCACATAGAGCACACTAAGATGTTTTGTCTGACCTCACATAGAGCATACTAAGATGTTTTGTCTGACCTCACATAGAGCATACTGCGATGTTTTGTCTGACCTCACATAGAGCATACTAAGATGTTTTGTCTGACCTCACATAGAGCACACTAAGATGTTTTGTCTGACCTCACATAGAGCACACAAAGATGTTTTGTCTGACCTCACATAGAGCATACTAAGATGTTTTGTCTGACCTCACATAGAGCATACTAAGATGTTTTGTCTGACCTCACATAGAGCATACTGCGATGTTTTGTCTGACCTCACATAGAGCATACTGCAATGTTTTGTCTGACCTCACATAGAGCATACTAAGATGTTTTGTCTGACCTCACATAGAGCACACTAAGATGTTTTGTCTGACCTCACATAGAGCACACTAAGATGTTTTGTCAGACCTCACATAGAGCACACTAAGATGTTTTGTCTGACCTCACATAGAGCATACTGCGATGTTTTGTCTGACCTCACATAGAGCATACTGCGATGTTTTGTCTGACCTCACATAGAGCATACTGCGATGTTTTGTCTGACCTCACATAGAGCACACTAAGATGTTTTGTCTGACCTCACATAGAGCACACTAAGATGTTTTGTCTGACCTCACATAGAGCACACTAAGATGTTTTGTCTGACCTCACATAGAGCATACTAAGATGTTTTGTCTGACCTCACATAGAGCACACTAAGATGTTTTGTCTGACCTCACTTAGAGCATACTGCGATGTTTTGTCTGACCTCACATAGAGCATACTAAGATGTTTTGTCTGACCTCACATAGAGCATACTAAGATGTTTTGTCTGACCTCACATAGAGCATACTAAGATGTTTTGTCTGACCTCACATAGAGCCCACTAAGATGTTTTGTCTGACCTCACATAGAGCACACTAAGATGTTTTGTCTGACCTCACATAGAGCATACTGCGATGTTTTGTCTGACCTCACATAGAGCATACTAAGATGTTTTGTCTGACCTCACATAGAGCACACTAAGATGTTTTGTCTGACCTCACATAGAGCATACTGCGATGTTTTGTCTGACCTCACATAGAGCATACTAAGATGTTTTGTCTGACCTCACATAGAGCCCACTAAGATGTTTTGTCTGACCTCACATAGAGCATACTGCGATGTTTTGTCTGACCTCACATAGAGCATACTAAGATGTTTAGTCTGACCTCACATAGAGCATACTAAGATGTTTTGTCTGACCTCACATAGAGCATACTGCGATGTTTTGTCTGACCTCACATAGAGCATACTGCGATGTTTTGTCTGACCTCACATAGAGCACACTAAGATGTTTTGTCTGACCTCACATAGAGCATACTAAGATGTTTTGTCTGACCTCACATAGAGCATACTAAGATGTTTTGTCTGACCTCACATAGAGCACACTGCGATGTTTTGTCTGACCTCACATAGAGCATACTAAGATGTTTTGTCTGACCTCACATAGAGCCCACTAAGATGTTTTGTCTGACCTCACATAGAGCATACTAAGATGTTTTGTCTGACCTCACATAGAGCATACTAAGATGTTTTGTCTGACCTCAAATAGAGCATACTGCGATGTTTTGTCTGACCTCACATAGAGCATACTGCGATGTTTTGTCTGACCTCACATAGAGCATACTGCGATGTTTTGTCTGACCTCACATAGAGCATACTAAGATGTTTTGTCTGACCTCACATAGAGCATACTAAGATGTTTTGTCTGACCTCACATAGAGCATACTAAGATGTTTTGTCTGACCTCACATAGAGCCCACTAAGATGTTTTGTCTGACCTCACATAGAGCATACTAAGATGTTTTGTCTGACCTCACATAGAGCATACTGCGATGTTTTGTCTGACCTCACATAGAGCAAACTAAGATGTTTTGTCTGACCTCACATAGAGCATACTAAGATGTTTTGTCTGACCTCACATAGAGCATACTGCGATGTTTTGTCTGACCTCACATAGAGCATACTGCGATGTTTTGTCTGACCTCACATAGAGCATACTGCGATGTTTTGTCTGACCTCACATAGAGCATACTAAGATGTTTTGTCTGACCTCACATAGAGCATACTAAGATGTTTTGTCTGACCTCACATAGAGCATACTAAGATGTTTTGTCTGACCTCACATAGAGTATACTGCAATGTTTTGTCTGACCTCACATAGAGCATACTAAGATGTTTTGTCTGACCTCACATAGAGCATACTGCGATGTTTTGTCTGACCTCACATAGAGCATACTAAGATGTTTTGTCTGACCTCACATAGAGCACACTAAGATGTTTTGTCTGACCTCACATAGAGCATACTAAGATGTTTTGTCTGACCTCAGATAGAGCATACTGCGATGTTTTGTCTGACCTCACATAGAGCACACTAAGATGTTTTGTCTGACCTCACATAGAGCATACTAAGATGTTTTGTCTGACCTCACATAGAGCACACTAAGATGTTTTGCCTGACCTCACATAGAGCATACTAAGATGTTTTGTCTGACCTCACATAGAGCATACTGCGATGTTTTGTCTGACCTCACATAGAGCATACTAAGATGTTTTGTCTGACCTCACATAGAGCATACTGCGATGTTTTGTCTGACCTCACATAGAGCATACTGCGATGTTTTGTCTGACCTCACATAGAGCATACTGCGATGTTTTGTCTGACCTCACATAGAGCATACTAAGATGTTTTGTCTGACCTCACATAGAGCATACTAAGATGTTTTGTCTGACCTCACATAGAGCATACTAAGATGTTTTGTCTGACCTCACATAGAGCATACTAAGATGTTTTGTCTGACCTCACATAGAGCACACTAAGATGTTTTGTCTGACCTCACATAGAGCATACTAAGATGTTTTGTCTGACCTCACATAGAGCATACTGCGATGTTTTGTCTGACCTCACATAGAGCATACTAAGATGTTTTGTCTGACCTCACATAGAGCATACTAAGATGTTTTGTCTGACCTCACATAGAGCATACTAAGATGTTTTGTCTGACCTCACATAGAGCATACTGCGATGTTTTGTCTGACCTCACATAGAGCATACTGCGATGTTTTGTCTGACCTCACATAGAGCATACTAAGATGTTTTGTCTGACCTCACATAGAGCCCACTAAGATGTTTTGTCTGACCTCACATAGAGCATACTGCGATGTTTTGTCTGACCTCACATAGAGCATACTGCGATGTTTTGTCTGACCTCACATAGAGCACACTAAGATGTTTTGTCTGACCTCACATAGAGCATACTAAGATGTTTTGTCTGACCTCACATAGAGCATACTAAGATGTTTTGTCTGACCTCACATAGTGCATACTGCGATGTTTTGTCTGACCTCACATAGAGCATACTGCGATGTTTTGTCTGACCTCACATAGAGCATACTAAGATGTTTTGTCTGACCTCACATAGAGCATACTAAGATGTTTTGTCTTACCTCACATAGAGCACACTGCGATGTTTTGTCTGACCTCACATAGAGCACACTAAGATGTTTTGTCTGACCTCACATAGAGCATACTAAGATGTTTTGTCTGACCTCACATAGAGCATACTAAGATGTTTTGTCTGACCTCACATAGAGCATACTGCGATGTTTTGTCTGACCTCACATAGAGCATACTGCGATGTTTTGTCTGACCTCACATAGAGCATACTAAGATGTTTTGTCTGACCTCATATAGAGCACACTAAGATGTTTTGTCTGACCTCACATAGAGCACACTAAGATGTTTTGTCTGACCTCACATAGAGCACACTAAGATGTTTTGTCTGACCTCACATAGAGCATACTGCGATGTTTTGTCTGACCTCACATAGAGCATACTAAGATGTTTTGTCTGACCTCACATAGAGCATACTAAGATGTTTTGTCTGACCTCACATAGAGCACACTAAGATGTTTTGTCTGACCTCACATAGAGCATACTAAGATGTTTTGTCTGACCTCACATAGAGCATACTGCGATGTTTTGTCTGACCTCACATAGAGCATACTAAGATGTTTTGTCTGACCTCACATAGAGCATACTAAGATGTTTTGTCTGACCTCACATAGAGCCCACTAAGATGTTTTGTCTGACCTCACATAGAGCATACTGCGATGTTTTGTCTGACCTCACATAGAGCATACTGCGATGTTTTGTCTGACCTCACATAGAGCATACTAAGATGTTTTGTCTGACCTCACATAGAGCATACTAAGATGTTTTGTCTGACCTCACATAGAGCATACTAAGATGTTTTGTCTGACCTCACATAGAGCACACTAAGATGTTTTGTCTGACCTCACATAGAGCATACTGCGATGTTTTGTCTGACCTCACATAGAGCATACTAAGATGTTTTGTCTGACCTCACATAGAGCATACTAAGATGTTTTGTCTGACCTCACATAGAGCATACTAAGATGTTTTGTCTGACCTCACATAGAGCATACTAAGATGTTTTGTCTGACCTCACATAGAGCATACTAAGATGTTTTGTCTGACCTCACATAGAGCCCACTAAGATGTTTTGTCTGACCTCACATAGAGCATACTAAGATGTTTTGTCTGACCTCACATAGAGCATACTGCGATGTTTTGTCTGACCTCACATAGAGCACACTAAGATGTTTTGTCTGACCTCACATAGAGCATACTGCGATGTTTTGTCTGACCTCACATAGAGCACACTAAGATGTTTTGTCTGACCTCACATAGAGCATACTAAGATGTTTTGTCTGACCTCGCATAGAGCATACTGCGATGTTTTGTCTGACCTCACATAGAGCATACTAAGATGTTTTGTCTGACCTCACATAGAGCATACTAAGATGTTTTGTCTGACCTCACATAGAGCATACTAAGATGTTTTGTCTGACCTCACATAGAGCATACTAAGATGTTTTGTCTGACCTCACATAGAGCATACTAAGATGTTTTGTCTGACCTCACATAGAGCATACTAAGATGTTTTGTCTGACCTCACATAGAGCATACTAAGATGTTTTGTCTGACCTCACATAGAGCATACTAAGATGTTTTGTCTGACCTCACATAGAGCCCACTAAGATGTTTTGTCTGACCTCACATAGAGCATACTGCGATGTTTTGTCTGACCTCACATAGAGCATACTGCGATGTTTTGTCTGACCTCACATAGAGCACACTAAGATGTTTTGTCTGACCTCACATAGAGCATACTGCGATGTTTTGTCTGACCTCACATAGAGCACACTAAGATGTTTTGTCTGACCTCACATAGAGCATACTAAGATGTTTTGTCTGACCTCGCATAGAGCATACTGCGATGTTTTGTCTGACCTCACATAGAGCATACTAAGATGTTTTGTCTGACCTCACATAGAGCACACTAAGATGTTTTGTCTGACCTCACATAGAGCCCACTAAGATGTTTTGTCTGACCTCACATAGAGCATACTAAGATGTTTTGTCTGACCTCACATAGAGCACACTAAGATGTTTTGTCTGACCTCACATAGAGCATACTGCGATGTTTTGTCTGACCTCACATAGAGCATACTAAGATGTTTTGTCTGACCTCACATAGAGCATACTAAGATGTTTTGTCTGACCTCACATAGAGCATACTAAGATGTTTTGTCTGACCTCACATAGAGCATACTAAGATGTTTTGTCTGACCTCACATAGAGCCCACTAAGATGTTTTGTCTGACCTCACATAGAGCATACTAAGATGTTTTGTCTGACCTCACATAGAGCATACTGCGATGTTTTGTCTGACCTCACATAGAGCATACTGCGATGTTTTGTCTGACCTCACATAGAGCATACTGCGATGTTTTGTCTGACCTCACATAGAGCATACTAAGATGTTTTGTCTGACCTCACATAGAGCAT
Source organism: Rana muscosa (assembly GCA_029206835.1). Classification (NCBI taxonomy): domain Eukaryota; kingdom Metazoa; phylum Chordata; class Amphibia; order Anura; family Ranidae; genus Rana; species Rana muscosa. The sequence goes on from CM055118.1 coordinate 737,471,082, forward strand.
ACTAAGATGTTTTGTCTGACCTCACATAGAGCATACTAAGATGTTTTGTCTGACCTCACATAGAGCCCACTAAGATGTTTTGTCTGACCTCACATAGAGCATACTGCGATGTTTTGTCTGACCTCACATAGAGCCTACTGCGATGTTTTGTCTGACCTCACATAGAGCATACTAAGATGTTTTGTCTGACCTCACATAGAGCATACTGCGATGTTTTGTCTGACCTCACATAGAGCACACTAAGATGTTTTGTCTGACCTCACATAGAGCATACTAAGATGTTTTGTCTGACCTCACATAGAGCATACTGCGATGTTTTGTCTGACCTCACATAGAGCATACTAAGATGTTTTGTCTGACCTCACATAGAGCATACTAAGATGTTTTGTCTGACCTCACATAGAGCATACTAAGATGTTTTGTCTGACCTCACATAGAGCACACAAAGATGTTTTGTCTGACCTCACATAGAGCATACTAAGATGTTTTGTCTGACCTCACATAGAGCATACTGCGATGTTTTGTCTGACCTCACATAGAGCATACTAAGATGTTTTGTCTGACCTCACATAGAGCACACAAAGATGTTTTGTCTGACCTCACATAGAGCATACTAAGATGTTTTGTCTGACCTCACATAGAGCATACTAAGATGTTTTGTCTGACCTCACATAGAGCACACTAAGATGTTTTGTCTGACCTCACATAGAGCACACTAAGATGTTTTGTCTGACCTCACATAGAGCATACTGCGATGTTTTGTCTGACCTCACATAGAGCATACTAAGATGTTTTGTCTGACCTCACATAGAGCACACTAAGATGTTTTGTCTGACCTCACATAGAGCATACTGCGATGTTTTGTCTGACCTCACATAGAGCATACTGCGATGTTTTGTCTGACCTCACATAGAGCATACTAAGATGTTTTGTCTGACCTCACATAGAGCACACTAAGATGTTTTGTCTGACCTCACATAGAGCACACTAAGATGTTTTGTCTGACCTCACATAGAGCCCACTAAGATGTTTTGTCTGACCTCACATAGAGCATACTAAGATGTTTTGTCTGACCTCACATAGAGCATACTAAGATGTTTTGTCTGACCTCATATAGAGCACACTAAGATGTTTTGTCTGACCTCACATAGAGCATACTGCGATGTTTTGTCTGACCTCACATAGAGCACACTAAGATGTTTTGTCTGACCTCACATAGAGCATACTGCGATGTTTTGTCTGACCTCACATAGAGCATACTAAGATGTTTTGTCTGACCTCACATAGAGCATACTAAGATGTTTTGTCTGACCTCACATAGAGCATACTAAGATGTTTTGTCTGACCTCACATAGAGCCCACTAAGATGTTTTGTCTGACCTCACATAGAGCATACTAAGATGTTTTGTCTGACCTCACATAGAGCATACTAAGATGTTTTGTCTGACCTCAAATAGAGCATACTGCGATGTTTTGTCTGACCTCACATAGAGCATACTGCGATGTTTTGTCTGACCTCACATAGAGCATACTGCGATGTTTTGTCTGACCTCACATAGAGCATACTGCGATGTTTTGTCTGACCTCACATAGAGCATACTGCGATGTTTTGTCTGACCTCACATAGAGCATACTAAGATGGTTTGTCTGACCTCACATAGAGCATACTAAGATGTTTTGTCTGACCTCACATAGAGCATACTAAGATGTTTTGTCTGACCTCACATAGAGCATACTGCGATGTTTTGTCTGACCTCACATAGAGCATACTAAGATGTTTTGTCTGACCTCACATAGAGCACACTAAGATGTTTTGTCTGACCTCACATAGAGCCCACTAAGATGTTTTGTCTGACCTCACATAGAGCATACTGCGATGTTGTGTCTGACCTCACATAGAGCACACTAAGATGTTTTGTCTGACCTCACATAGAGCATACTGCGATGTTTTGTCTGACCTCACATAGAGCATACTAAGATGTTTTGTCTGACCTCACATAGAGCATACTAAGATGTTTTGTCTGACCTCACATAGAGTATACTGCAATGTTTTGTCTGACCTCACATAGAGCATACTAAGATGTTTTGTCTGACCTCACATAGAGCATACTAAGATGTTTTGTCTGACCTCACATAGAGTATACTGCAATGTTTTGTCTGACCTCACATAGAGCATACTAAGATGTTTTGTCTGACCTCACATAGAGCACACTAAGATGTTTTGTCTGACCTCACATAGAGCATACTGCGATGTTTTGTCTGACCTCACATAGAGCATACTGCGATGTTTTGTCTGACCTCACATAGAGCATACTAAGATGTTTTGTCTGACCTCACATAGAGCACACTAAGATGTTTTGTCTGACCTCACATAGAGCCCACTAAGATGTTTTGTCTGACCTCACATAGAGCATACTGCGATGTTGTGTCTGACCTCACATAGAGCACACTAAGATGTTTTGTCTGACCTCACATAGAGCATACTAAGATGTTTTGTCTGACCTCACATAGAGCATACTAAGATGTTTTGTCTGACCTCACATAGAGCCCACTAAGATGTTTTGTCTGACCTCACATAGAGCATACTAAGATGTTTTGTCTGACCTCACATAGAGCATACTAAGATGTTTTGTCTGACCTCACATAGAGCATACTAAGATGTTTTGTCTGACCTCACATAGAGCACACTAAGATGTTTTGTCTGACCTCATATAGAGCCCACTAAGATGTTTTGTCTGACCTCACATAGAGCATACTGCGATGTTTTGTCTGACCTCACATAGAGCATACTGCGATGTTTTGTCTGACCTCACATAGAGCATACTGCGATGTTTTGTCTGACCTCACATAGAGCATACTAAGATGTTTTGTCTGACCTCACATAGAGCATACTAAGATGTTTTGTCTGACCTCACATAGAGCCCACTAAGATGTTTTGTCTGACCTCACATAGAGCATACTAAGATGTTTTGTCTGACCTCACATAGAGCATACTGCGATGTTTTGTCTGACCTCACATAGAGCATACTGCGATGTTTTGTCTGACCTCACATAGAGCATACTGCGATGTTTTGTCTGACCTCACATAGAGCATACTGCGATGTTTTGTCTGACCTCACATAGAGCATACTGCGATGTTTTGTCTGACCTCACATAGAGCATACTAAGATGTTTTGTCTGACCTCACATAGAGCATACTGCGATGTTTTGTCTGACCTCACATAGAGCATACTAAGATGTTTTGTCTGACCTCACATAGAGCCCACTAAGATGTTTTGTCTGACCTCACATAGAGCATACTAAGATGTTTTGTCTGACCTCACATAGAGCATACTGCGATGTTTTGTCTGACCTCACATAGAGCACACTAAGATGTTTTGTCTGACCTCACATAGAGCATACTAAGATGTTTTGTCTGACCTCACATAGAGCACACTAAGATGTTTTGTCTGACCTCGCATAGAGCATACTGCGATGTTTTGTCTGACCTCACATAGAGCACACTAAGATGTTTTGTCTGACCTCACATAGAGCATACTAAGATGTTTTGTCTGACCTCACATAGAGTATACTGCAATGTTTTGTCTGACCTCACATAGAGCATACTAAGATGTTTTGTCTGACCTCACATAGAGCATACTAAGATGTTTTGTCTGACCTCACATAGAGCATACTAAGATGTTTTGTCTGACCTCACATAGAGCATACTGCGATGTTTTGTCTGACCTCACATAGAGCATACTGCGATGTTTTGTCTGACCTCACATAGAGCATACTGCGATGTTTTGTCTGACCTCACATAAAGCATACTAAGATGTTTTGTCTGACCTCACATAGAGCATACTAAGATGTTTTGTCTGACCTCACATAGAGCATACTGCGATGTTTTGTCTGACCTCACATAGAGTATACTGCAATGTTTTGTCTGACCTCACATAGAGCATACTAAGATGTTTTGTCTGACCTCACATAGAGCACACTAAGATGTTTTGTCTGACCTCACATAGAGCATACTGCGATGTTTTGTCTGACCTCACATAGAGCATACTGCGATGTTTTGTCTGACCTCACATAGAGCATACTGCGATGTTTTGTCTGACCTCACATAGAGCATACTGCGATGTTTTGTCTGACCTCACATAGAGCACACTAAGATGTTTTGTCTGACCTCACATAGAGCATACTAAGATGTTTTGTCTGACCTCACATAGAGCATACTAAGATGTTTTGTCTGACCTCACATAGAGCATACTAAGATGTTTTGTCTGACCTCACATAGAGCACACTAAGATGTTTTGTCTGACCTCACATAGAGCATACTGCGATGTTTTGTCTGACCTCACATAGAGCATACTGCGATGTTTTGTCTGACCTCACATAGAGCATACTAAGATGTTTTGTCTGACCTCACATAGAGCATACTAAGATGTTTTGTCTGACCTCACATAGAGCATACTAAGATGTTTTGTCTGACCTCACATAGAGCATACTAAGATGTTTTGTCTGACCTCACATAGAGCATACTAAGATGTTTTGTCTGACCTCACATAGAGCATACTAAGATGTTTTGTCTGACCTCACATAGAGCATACTAAGATGTTTTGTCTGACCTCATATAGAGCATACTAAGATGTTTTGTCTGACCTCACATAGAGCACACTAAGATGTTTTGTCTGACCTCACATAGAGCATACTAAGATGTTTTGTCTGACCTCACATAGAGCACACTAAGATGTTTTGTCTGACCTCACATAGAGCATACTAATGCCGCGTACACACGATCGTGATTCACGGCGGTGAAAACACCGCCGTGAATCACGGCATGAAAAAAAATGAAAAACAAGGGAACGGCATGTTCCCCCACACACGACCGTTTTTCCCGTCATTTTTTTCTTTGACGAGAAAAACGACCGTCTGTGGGCTCCGCGGCAGTGTCTCCCTATGGGAAAACTGCCGCGGAAAAAAATGATGGAAAAAACGATGAGAAAATTTAGAACATGTTCTAATTTTTCTCGTCGTTTTTCCTGCCATTTTTCTCAACGAGAAAAACGGCATAAAGCCCACAGACGATCGTTTTTCTCGGCGAAAAAAAAAAATGTAATTTTTCCAGACGGGAAAAATGATCGTGTGTACGCGGCATCAGATGTTTTGTCTGACCTCACATAGAGCATACTAAGATGTTTTGTCTGACCTCACATAGAGCATACTGCGATGTTTTGTCTGACCTCACATAGAGCACACTAAGATGTTTTGTCTGACCTCACATAGAGCATACTAAGATGTTTTGTCTGACCTCACATAGAGCATACTAAGATGTTTTGTCTGACCTCACATAGAGCATACTGCAATGTTTTGTCTGACCTCACATAGAGCATACTAAGATGTTTTGTCTGACCTCACATAGAGCATGCTGCGATGTTTTGTCTGACCTCACATAGAGCATACTGCAATGTTTTGTCTGACCTCACATAGAGCATACTAAGATGTTTTGTCTGACCTCACATAGAGCACACTAAGATGTTTTGTCTGACCTCACATAGAGCATACTAAGATGTTTTGTCTGACCTCACATAGAGCATACTAAGATGTTTTGTCTGACCTCACATAGAGCATACTGCAATGTTTTGTCTGACCTCACATAGAGCATACTGCAATGTTTTGTCTGACCTCACATAGAGCATACTAAGATGTTTTGTCTGACCTCACATAGAGCATACTAAGATGTTTTGTCTGACCTCACATAGAGCATACTAAGATGTTTTGTCTGACCTCACATAGAACACACTAAGATGTTTTGTCTGACCTCACATAGAGCATACTAAGATGTTTTGTCTGACCTCACATAGAGCATACTAAGATGTTTTGTCTGACCTCACATAGAGCATACTGCGATGTTTTGTCTGACCTCACATAGAGCATACTAAGATGTTTTGTCTGACCTCACATAGAGCATACTAAGATGTTTTGTCTGACCTCACATAGAGCATACTAAGATGTTTTGTCTGACCTCACATAGAGCATACTGCGATGTTTTGTCTGACCTCACATAGAGCACACTAAGATGTTTTGTCTGACCTCACATAGAGCATACTGCGATGTTTTGTCTGACCTCACATAGAGCATACTGCGATGTTTTGTCTGACCTCACATAGAGCACACTAAGATGTTTTGTCTGACCTCACATAGAGCACACTAAGATGTTTTGTCTGACCTCACATAGAGCATACTAAGATGTTTTGTCTGACCTCACATAGAGCATACTAAGATGTTTTGTCTGACCTCACATAGAGCATACTAAGATGTTTTGTCTGACCTCACATAGAGCATACTGCGATGTTTTGTCTGACCTCACATAGAGCACACTAAGATGTTTTGTCTGACCTCACATAGAGCATACTAAGATGTTTTGTCTGACCTCACATAGAGCATACTAAGATGTTTTGTCTGACCTCACATAGAGCATACTAAGATGTTTTGTCTGACCTCACATAGAGCATACTGCGATGTTTTGTCTGACCTCACATAGAGCATACTAAGATGTTTTGTCTGACCTCACATAGAGCATACTAAGATGTTTTGTCTGACCTCACATAGAGCATACTAAGATGTTTTGTCTGACCTCACATAGAGCACACTAAGATGTTTTGTCTGACCTCACATAGAGCATACTAAGATGTTTTGTCTGACCTCACATAGAGCATACTAAGATGTTTTGTCTGACCTCACATAGAGCATACTAAGATGTTTTGTCTGACCTCACATAGAGCATACTAAGATGTTTTGTCTGACCTCACATAGAGCATACTAAGATGTTTTGTCTGACCTCACATAGAGCATACTGCGATGTTTTGTCTGACCTCACATAGAGCATACTGCGATGTTTTGTCTGACCTCACATAGAGCATACTGCGATGTTTTGTCTGACCTCACATAGAGCATACTGCTATGTTTTGTCTGACCTCACATAGAGCATACTGCGATGTTTTGTCTGACCTCACATAGAGCATACTAAGATGTTTTGTCTGACCTCACATAGAGCACACTAAGATGTTTTGTCTGACCTCACATAGAGCACACTAAGATGTTTTGTCTGACCTCACATAGAGCATACTAAGATGTTTTGTCTGACCTCACATAGAGCATACTAAGATGTTTTGTCTGACCTCACATAGAGCATACTAAGATGTTTTGTCTGACCTCACATAGAGCCCACTAAGATGTTTTGTCTGACCTCACATAGAGCATACTGCGATGTTTTGTCTGACCTCACATAGAGCATACTAAGATGTTTTGTCTGACCTCACATAGAGCACACTAAGATGTTTTGTCTGACCTCACATAGAGCATACTGCGATGTTTTGTCTGACCTCACATAGAGCATACTGCGATGTTTTGTCTGACCTCACATAGAGCATACTAAGATGTTTTGTCTGACCTCACATAGAGCCCACTAAGATGTTTTGTCTGACCTCACATAGAGCATACTGCGATGTTTTGTCTGACCTCACATAGAGCATACTGCGATGTTTTGTCTGACCTCACATAGAGCATACTAAGATGTTTTGTCTGACCTCACATAGAGCATACTAAGATGTTTTGTCTGACCTCACATAGTGCATACTGCGATGTTTTGTCTGACCTCACATAGAGCATACTGCGATGTTTTGTCTGACCTCACATAGAGCATACTGCGATGTTTTGTCTGACCTCACATAGAGCATACTAAGATGTTTTGTCTGACCTCACATAGAGCACACTAAGATGTTTTGTCTGACCTCACATAGAGCACACTAAGATGTTTTGTCTGACCTCACATAGAGCATACTAAGATGTTTTGTCTGACCTCACATAGAGCACACTAAGATGTTTTGTCTGACCTCACATAGAGCATACTGCGATGTTTTGTCTGACCTCACATAGAGCATACTAAGATGTTTTGTCTGACCTCACATAGAGCACACTAAGATGTTTTGTCTGACCTCACATAGAGCACACTAAGATGTTTTGTCTGACCTCACATAGAGCACACTGCGATGTTTTGTCTGACCTCACATAGAGCCCACTAAGATGTTTTGTCTGACCTCACATAGAGCATACTGCGATGTTTTGTCTGACCTCACATAGAGCACACTAAGATGTTTTGTCTGACCTCACATAGAGCACACTAAGATGTTTTGTCTGACCTCACATAGAGCATACTAAGATGTTTTGTCTGACCTCACATAGAGCATACTAAGATGTTTTGTCTGACCTCACATAGAGCATACTAAGATGTTTTGTCTGACCTCACATAGAGCACACTAAGATGTTTTGTCTGACCTCACATAGAGCACACTAAGATGTTTTGTCTGACCTCACATAGAGCATACTAAGATGTTTTGTCTGACCTCACATAGAGCATACTAAGATGTTTTGTCTGACCTCACATAGAGCATACTAAGATGTTTTGTCTGACCTCACATAGAGCATACTGCGATGTTTTGTCTGACCTCACATAGAGCATACTAAGATGTTTTGTCTGACCTCACATAGAGCATACTAAGATGTTTTGTCTGACCTCACATAGAGCATACTAAGATGTTTTGTCTGACCTCACATAGAGCATACTGCGATGTTTTGTCTGACCTCACATAGAGCACACTAAGATGTTTTGTCTGACCTCACATAGAGCACACTAAGATGTTTTGTCTGACCTCACATAGAGCATACTAAGATGTTTTGTCTGACCTCACATAGAGCATACTAAGATGTTTTGTCTGACCTCACATAGAGCATACTAAGATGTTTTGTCTGACCTCACATAGAGCATACTGCGATGTTTTGTCTGACCTCACATAGAGCATACTGCGATGTTTTGTCTGACCTCACATAGAGCATACTAAGATGTTTTGTCTGACCTCACATAGAGCATACTAAGATGTTTTGTCTGACCTCACATAGAGCATACTAAGATGTTTTGTCTGACCTCACATAGAGCACACTAAGATGTTTTGTCTGACCTCACATAGAGCATACTAAGATGTTTTGTCTGACCTCACATAGAGCATACTAAGATGTTTTGTCTGACCTCACATAGAGCATACTAAGATGTTTTGTCTGACCTCACATAGAGCATACTAAGATGTTTTGTCTGACCTCACATAGAGCATACTAAGATGTTTTGTCTGACCTCACATAGAGCATACTGCGATGTTTTGTCTGACCTCACATAGAGCATACTGCGATGTTTTGTCTGACCTCACATAGAGCATACTAAGATGTTTTGTCTGACCTCACATAGAGCATACTGCGATGTTTTGTCTGACCTCACATAGAGCATACTAAGATGTTTTGTCTGACCTCACATAGAGCATACTAAGATGTTTTGTCTGACCTCACATAGAGCACACTAAGATGTTTTGTCTGACCTCACATAGAGCACACTAAGATGTTTTGTCTGACCTCACATAGAGCATACTAAGATGTTTTGTCTGACCTCACATAGAGCATACTAAGATGTTTTGTCTGACCTCACATAGAGCATACTAAGATGTTTTGTCTGACCTCACATAGAGCATACTGCGATGTTTTGTCTGACCTCACATAGAGCATACTGCGATGTTTTGTCTGACCTCACATAGAGCATACTGCGATGTTTTGTCTGACCTCACATAGAGCATACTGCTATGTTTTGTCTGACCTCACATAGAGCATACTGCGATGTTTTGTCTGACCTCACATAGAGCATACTAAGATGTTTTGTCTGACCTCACATAGAGCACACTAAGATGTTTTGTCTGACCTCACATAGAGCACACTAAGATGTTTTGTCTGACCTCACATAGAGCATACTAAGATGTTTTGTCTGACCTCACATAGAGCATACTAAGATGTTTTGTCTGACCTCACATAGAGCATACTAAGATGTTTTGTCTGACCTCACATAGAGCCCACTAAGATGTTTTGTCTGACCTCACATAGAGCATACTGCGATGTTTTGTCTGACCTCACATAGAGCATACTAAGATGTTTTGTCTGACCTCACATAGAGCACACTAAGATGTTTTGTCTGACCTCACATAGAGCATACTGCGATGTTTTGTCTGACCTCACATAGAGCATACTGCGATGTTTTGTCTGACCTCACATAGAGCATACTAAGATGTTTTGTCTGACCTCACATAGAGCCCACTAAGATGTTTTGTCTGACCTCACATAGAGCATACTGCGATGTTTTGTCTGACCTCACATAGAGCATACTGCGATGTTTTGTCTGACCTCACATAGAGCATACTAAGATGTTTTGTCTGACCTCACATAGAGCATACTAAGATGTTTTGTCTGACCTCACATAGTGCATACTGCGATGTTTTGTCTGACCTCACATAGAGCATACTGCGATGTTTTGTCTGACCTCACATAGAGCATACTGCGATGTTTTGTCTGACCTCACATAGAGCATACTAAGATGTTTTGTCTGACCTCACATAGAGCACACTAAGATGTTTTGTCTGACCTCACATAGAGCACACTAAGATGTTTTGTCTGACCTCACATAGAGCATACTAAGATGTTTTGTCTGACCTCACATAGAGCACACTAAGATGTTTTGTCTGACCTCACATAGAGCATACTGCGATGTTTTGTCTGACCTCACATAGAGCCCACTAAGATGTTTTGTCTGACCTCACATAGAGCATACTGCGATGTTTTGTCTGACCTCACATAGAGCACACTAAGATGTTTTGTCTGACCTCACATAGAGCACACTAAGATGTTTTGTCTGACCTCACATAGAGCATACTAAGATGTTTTGTCTGACCTCACATAGAGCATACTAAGATGTTTTGTCTGACCTCACATAGAGCATACTGCGATGTTTTGTCTGACCTCACATAGAGCATACTAAGATGTTTTGTCTGACCTCACATAGAGCACACTAAGATGTTTTGTCTGACCTCACATAGAGCATACTGCGATGTTTTGTCTGACCTCACATAGAGCACACTAAGATGTTTTGTCTGACCTCACATAGAGCATACTAAGATGTTTTGTCTGACCTCACATAGAGCATACTAAGATGTTTTGTCTGACCTCACATAGAGCACACTAAGATGTTTTGTCTGACCTCACATAGAGCATACTGCGATGTTTTGTCTGACCTCACATAGAGCATACTAAGATGTTTTGTCTGACCTCACATAGAGCATACTAAGATGTTTTGTCTGACCTCACATAGAGCATACTAAGATGTTTTGTCTGACCTCACATAGAGCACACTAAGATGTTTTGTCTGACCTCACATAGAGCACACTAAGATGTTTTGTCTGACCTCACATAGAGCATACTGCGATGTTTTGTCTGACCTCACATAGAGCACACTAAGATGTTTTGTCTGACCTCACATAGAGCATACTGCGATGTTTTGTCTGACCTCACATAGAGCACACTAAGATGTTTTGTCTGACCTCACATAGAGCACACTAAGATGTTTTGTCTGACCTCACATAGAGCATACTAAGATGTTTTGTCTGACCTCACATAGAGCATACTAAGATGTTTTGTCTGACCTCACATAGAGCATACTAAGATGTTTTGTCTGACCTCACATAGAGCACACTAAGATGTTTTGTCTGACCTCACATAGAGCATACTAAGATGTTTTGTCTGACCTCACATAGAGCATACTGCGATGTTTTGTCTGACCTCACATAGAGCATACTAAGATGTTTTGTCTGACCTCACATAGAGCACACTAAGATGTTTTGTCTGACCTCACATAGAGCCCACTAAGATGTTTTGTCTGACCTCACATAGAGCATACTAAGATGTTTTGTCTGACCTCACATAGAGCATACTGCGATGTTTTGTCTGACCTCACATAGAGCACACTAAGATGTTTTGTCTGACCTCACATAGAGCATACTGCGATGTTTTGTCTGACCTCACATAGAGCATACTAAGATGTTTTGTCTGACCTCACATAGAGCATACTAAGATGTTTTGTCTGACCTCACATAGAGCATACTAAGATGTTTTGTCTGACCTCATATAGAGCACACTAAGATGTTTTGTCTGACCTCACATAGAGCATACTGCGATGTTTTGTCTGACCTCACATAGAGCACACTAAGATGTTTTGTCTGACCTCACATAGAGCATACTGCGATGTTTTGTCTGACCTCACATAGAGCATACTGCGATGTTTTGTCTGACCTCACATAGAGCACACTAAGATGTTTTGTCTGACCTCACATAGAGCATACTAAGATGTTTTGTCTGACCTCACATAGAGCATACTAAGATGTTTTGTCTGACCTCACATAGAGCACACTAAGATGTTTTGTCTGACCTCACATAGAGCATACTAAGATGTTTTGTCTGACCTCACATAGAGCATACTAAGATGTTTTGTCTGACCTCACATAGAGCATACTGCGATGTTTTGTCTGACCTCAAATAGAGCACACTAAGATGTTTTGTCTGACCTCACATAGAGCATACTAAGATGTTTTGTCTGACCTCACATAGAGCATACTAAGATGTTTTGTCTGACCTCACATAGAGCCCACTAAGATGTTTTGTCTGACCTCACATAGAGCATACTAAGATGTTTTGTCTGACCTCACATAGAGCCCACTAAGATGTTTTGTCTGACCTCACATAGAGCATACTAAGATGTTTTGTCTGACCTCACATAGAGCATACTAAGATGTTTTGTCTGACCTCAAATAGAGCATACTGCGATGTTTTGTCTGACCTCACATAGAGCATACTAAGATGTTTTGTCTGACCTCACATAGAGCATACTAAGATGTTTTGTCTGACCTCACATAGAGCATACTGCGATGTTTTGTCTGACCTCACATAGAGCATACTGCGATGTTTTGTCTGACCTCACATAGAGCATACTGCGATGTTTTGTCTGACCTCACATAGAGCATACTAAGATGTTTTGTCTGACCTCACATAGAGCATACTAAGATGTTTTGTCTGACCTCACATAGAGCATACTAAGATGTTTTGTCTGACCTCACATAGAGCCCACTAAGATGTTTTGTCTGACCTCACATAGAGCATACTAAGATGTTTTGTCTGACCTCACATAGAGCATACTGCGATGTTTTGTCTGACCTCACATAGAGCATACTAAGATGTTTTGTCTGACCTCACATAGAGCATACTAAGATGTTTTGTCTGACCTCACATAGAGCATACTAAGATGTTTTGTCTGACCTCACATAGAGCATACTAAGATGTTTTGTCTGACCTCACATAGAGCACACTAAGATGTTTTGTCTGACCTCACATAGAGCATACTAAGATGTTTTGTCTGACCTCACATAGAGCATACTGCGATGTTTTGTCTGACCTCACATAGAGCATACTAAGATGTTTTGTCTGACCTCACATAGAGCACACTAAGATGTTTTGTCTGACCTCACATAGAGCACACAAAGATGTTTTGTCTGACCTCACATAGAGCATACTAAGATGTTTTGTCTGACCTCACATAGAGCATACTGCGATGTTTTGTCTGACCTCACATAGAGCATACTGCGATGTTTTGTCTGACCTCACATAGAGCATACTGCAATGTTTTGTCTGACCTCACATAGAGCATACTAAGATGTTTTGTCTGACCTCACATAGAGCACACTAAGATGTTTTGTCTGACCTCACATAGAGCATACTGCGATGTTTTGTCTGACCTCACATAGAGCACACTAAGATGTTTTGTCTGACCTCACATAGAGCATACTGCGATGTTTTGTCTGACCTCACATAGAGCACACTAAGATGTTTTGTCTGACCTCACATAGAGCATACTGCAATGTTTTGTCTGACCTCACATAGAGCATACTAAGATGTTTTGTCTGACCTCACATAGAGCACACTAAGATGTTTTGTCTGACCTCACATAGAGCATACTAAGATGTTTTGTCTGACCTCACATAGAGCACACTAAGATGTTTTGTCTGACCTCACATAGAGCACACTAAGATGTTTTGTCTGACCTCACATAGAGCATACTGCGATGTTTTGTCTGACCTCACATAGAGCACACTAAGATGTTTTGTCTGACCTCACATAGAGCACACTAAGATGTTTTGTCTGACCTCACATAGAGCATACTAAGATGTTTTGTCTGACCTCACATAGAGCATACTAAGATGTTTTGTCTGACCTCACATAGAGCATACTAAGATGTTTTGTCTGACCTCACATAGAGCCCACTAAGATGTTTTGTCTGACCTCACATAGAGCACACTAAGATGTTTTGTCTGACCTCACATAGAGCATACTAAGATGTTTTGTCTGACCTCACATAGAGCACACTAAGATGTTTTGTCTGACCTCACATAGAGCATACTGCGATGTTTTGTCTGACCTCACATAGAGCATACTGCGATGTTTTGTCTGACCTCACATAGAGCATACTAAGATGTTTTGTCTGACCTCACATAGAGCCCACTAAGATGTTTTGTCTGACCTCACATAGAGCACACTAAGATGTTTTGTCTGACCTCACATAGAGCATACTGCGATGTTTTGTCTGACCTCACATAGAGCATACTAAGATGTTTTGTCTGACCTCACATAGAGCACACTAAGATGTTTTGTCTGACCTCACATAGAGCATACTGCGATGTTTTGTCTGACCTCACATAGAGCATACTGCGATGTTTTGTCTGACCTCACATAGAGCATACAAAGATGTTTTGTCTGACCTCACATAGAGCCCACTAAGATGTTTTGTCTGACCTCACATAGAGCACACTAAGATGTTTTGTCTGACCTCACATAGAGCATACTGCGATGTTTAGTCTGACCTCACATAGAGCATACTAAGATGTTTTGTCTGACCTCACATAGAGCATACTGCGATGTTTTGTCTGACCTCACATAGAGCACACTAAGATGTTTTGTCTGACCTCACATAGAGCATACTGCGATGTTTTGTCTGACCTCACATAGAGCATACTAAGATGTTTTGTCTGACCTCACATAGAGCACACTGCGATGTTTTGTCTGACCTCACATAGAGCATACTAAGATGTTTTGTCTGACCTCACATAGAGCATACTGCGATGTTTTGTCTGACCTCACATAGAGCATACTGCGATGTTTTGTCTGACCTCACATAGAGCATACTGCGATGTTTTGTCTGACCTCACATAGAGCACACTAAGATGTTTTGTCTGACCTCACATAGAGCATACTGCGATGTTTTGTCTGACCTCACATAGAGCATACTAAGATGTTTTGTCTGACCTCACATAGAGCACACTAAGATGTTTTGTCTGACCTCACATAGAGCATACTGCGATGTTTTGTCTGACCTCACATAGAGCACACTAAGATGTTTTGTCTGACCTCACATAGAGCATACTAAGATGTTTTGTCTGACCTCACATAGAGCACACTGCGATGTTTTGTCTGACCTCACATAGAACACACTAAGATGTTTTGTCTGACCTCACATAGAGCACACTAAGATGTTTTGTCTGACCTCACATAGAGCATACTGCGATGTTTTGTCTGACCTCACATAAAGCATACTAAGATGTTTTGTCTGACCTCACATAGAGCATACTAAGATGTTTTGTCTGACCTCACATAGAGCATACTGCGATGTTTTGTCTGACCTCACATAGAGCACACTAAGATGTTTTGTCTGACCTCACATAGAGCATACTAAGATGTTTTGTCTGACCTCACATAGAGCACACTGCGATGTTTTGTCTGACCTCACATAGAACACACTAAGATGTTTTGTCTGACCTCACATAGAGCATACTAAGATGTTTTGTCTGACCTCACATAGAGCATACTAAGATGTTTTGTCTGACCTCACATAGAGCATACTAAGATGTTTTGTCTGACCTCACATAGAGCATACTAAGATGTTTTGTCTGACCTCACATAGAGCATACTAAGATGTTTTGTCTGACCTCACATAGAGCATACTGCGATGTTTTGTCTGACCTCACATAGAGCACACTAAGATGTTTTGTCTGACCTCACATAGAGCACACTAAGATGTTTTGTCTGACCTCACATAGAGCATACTAAGATGTTTTGTCTGACCTCACATAGAGCACACTAAGATGTTTTGTCTGACCTCAAATAGAGCATACTAAGATGTTTTGTCTGACCTCACATAGAGCATACTGCGATGTTTTGTCTGACCTCACATAGAGCATACTAAGATGTTTTGTCTGACCTCACATAGAGCATACTGCGATGTTTTGTCTGACCTCACATAGAGCATACTAAGATGTTTTGTCTGACCTCACATAGAGCATACTGCGATGTTTTGTCTGACCTCACATAGAGCATACTAAGATGTTTTGTCTGACCTCACATAGAGCCCACTAAGATGTTTTGTCTGACCTCACATAGAGCACACTAAGATGTTTTGTCTGACCTCACATAGAGCATACTAAGATGTTTTGTCTGACCTCACATAGAGCACACTAAGATGTTTTGTCTGACCTCACATAGAGCATACTAAGATGTTTTGTCTGACCTCACATAGAGCACACTAAGATGTTTTGTCTGACCTCACATAGAGCACACTAAGATGTTTTGTCTGACCTCACATAGAGCATACTAAGATGTTTTGTCTGACCTCACATAGAGCATACTAAGATGTTTTGTCTGACCTCACATAGAGCATACTGCGATGTTTTGTCTGACCTCACATAGAGCATACTGCGATGTTTTGTCTGACCTCACATAGAGCACACTAAGATGTTTTGTCTGACCTCACATAGAGCACACTAAGATGTTTTGTCTGACCTCACATAGAGCATACTAAGATGTTTTGTCTGACCTCACATAGTGCATACTGCGATGTTTTGTCTGACCTCACATAGAGCATACTAAGATGTTTTGTCTGACCTCACATAGAGCACACTAAGATGTTTTGTCTGACCTCATATAGAGCATACTGCGATGTTTTGTCTGACCTCACATAGAGCATACTGCGATGTTTTGTCTGACCTCACATAGAGCATACTGCGATGTTTTGTCTGACCTCACATAGAGCATACTGCGATGTTTTGTCTGACCTCACATAAAGCATACTAAGATGTTTTGTCTGACCTCACATAGAGCATACTAAGATGTTTTGTCTGACCTCACATAGAGCCCACTAAGATGTTTTGTCTGACCTCACATAGAGCATACTAAGATGTTTTGTCTGACCTCACATAGAGCATACTAAGATGTTTTGTCTGACCTCACATAGAGCATACTAAGATGTTTTGTCTGACCTCACATAGAGCATACTGCGATGTTTTGTCTGACCTCACATAGAGCACACTAAGATGTTTTGTCTGACCTCACATAGAGCACACTAAGATGTTTTGTCTGACCTCACATAGAGCATACTAAGATGTTTTGTCTGACCTCACATAGAGCATACTAAGATGTTTTGTCTGACCTCAAATAGAGCATACTGCGATGTTTTGTCTGACCTCACATAGAGCATACTGCGATGTTTTGTCTGACCTCACATAGAGCATACTAAGATGTTTTGTCTGACCTCACATAGAGCATACTGCGATGTTTTGTCTGACCTCACATAGAGCATACTAAGATGTTTTGTCTGACCTCACATAGAGCATACTGCGATGTTTTGTCTGACCTCACATAGAGCATACTAAGATGTTTTGTCTGACCTCACATAGAGCCCACTAAGATGTTTTGTCTGACCTCACATAGAGCATACTAAGATGTTTTGTCTGACCTCACATAGAGCATACTGCGATGTTTTGTCTGACCTCACATAGAGCACACTAAGATGTTTTGTCTGACCTCACATAGAGCATACTAAGATGTTTTGTCTGACCTCACATAGAGCATACTGCAATGTTTTGTCTGACCTCACATAGAGCACACTAAGATGTTTTGTCTGACCTCACATAGAGCATACTAAGATGTTTTGTCTGACCTCACATAGAGCACACTAAGATGTTTTGTCTGACCTCACATAGAGCATACTAAGATGTTTTGTCTGACCTCACATAGAGCCCACTAAGATGTTTTGTCTGACCTCACATAGAGCATACTAAGATGTTTTGTCTGACCTCACATAGAGCACACTAAGATGTTTTGTCTGACCTCACATAGAGCCCACTAAGATGTTTTGTCTGACCTCACATAGAGCATACTAAGATGTTTTGTCTGACCTCACATAGAGCATACTGCAATGTTTTGTCTGACCTCACATAGAGCACACTAAGATGTTTTGTCTGACCTCACATAGAGCATACTGCGATGTTTTGTCTGACCTCACATAGAGCACACTAAGATGTTTTGTCTGACCTCACATAGAGCATACTAAGATGTTTTGTCTGACCTCACATAGAGCATACTGCGATGTTTTGTCTGACCTCACATAGAGCATACTAAGATGTTTTGTCTGACCTCACATAGAGCCCACTAAGATGTTTTGTCTGACCTCACATAGAGCATACTAAGATGTTTTGTCTGACCTCACATAGAGCATACTAAGATGTTTTGTCTGACCTCACATAGAGTATACTGCAATGTTTTGTCTGACCTCACATAGAGCATACTAAGATGTTTTGTCTGACCTCACATAGAGCACACTAAGATGTTTTGTCTGACCTCACATAGAGCATACTGCGATGTTTTGTCTGACCTCACATAGAGCATACTGCGATGTTTTGTCTGACCTCACATAGAGCATACTGCGATGTTTTGTCTGACCTCACATAGAGCATACTGCGATGTTTTGTCTGACCTCACATAAAGCATACTAAGATGTTTTGTCTGACCTCACATAGAGCATACTAAGATGTTTTGTCTGACCTCACATAGAGCCCACTAAGATGTTTTGTCTGACCTCACATAGAGCATACTAAGATGTTTTGTCTGACCTCACATAGAGCATACTGCGATGTTTTGTCTGACCTCACATAGAGCATACTGCGATGTTTTGTCTGACCTCACATAGAGCATACTGCGATGTTTTGTCTGACCTCACATAGAGCATACTAAGATGTTTTGTCTGACCTCACATAGAGCATACTGCGATGTTTTGTCTGACCTCACATAGAGCATACTGCGATGTTTTGTCTGACCTCACATAGAGCACACTAAGATGTTTTGTCTGACCTCACATAGAGCATACTGCGATGTTTTGTCTGACCTCACATAGAGCATACTGCGATGTTTTGTCTGACCTCACATAGAGCATACTGCGATGTTTTGTCTGACCTCACATAGAGCATACTAAGATGTTTTGTCTGACCTCACATAGAGCATACTAAGATGTTTTGTCTGACCTCACATAGAGCATACTAAGATGTTTTGTCTGACCTCACATAGAGCACACTAAGATGTTTTGTCTGACCTCACATAGAGCATACTGCGATGTTTTGTCTGACCTCACATAGAGCATACTGCGATGTTTTGTCTGACCTCACATAGAGCACACTAAGATGTTTTGTCTGACCTCACATAGAGCATACTAAGATGTTTTGTCTGACCTCACATAGAGCATACTAAGATGTTTTGTCTGACCTCACATAGAGCATACTAAGATGTTTTGTCTGACCTCACATAGAGCATACTAAGATGTTTTGTCTGACCTCATATAGAGCATACTAAGATGTTTTGTCTGACCTCACATAGAGCATACTAAGATGTTTTGTCTGACCTCACATAGAGCATACTAAGATGTTTTGTCTGACCTCACATAGAGCACACTAAGATGTTTTGTCTGACCTCATATAGAGCACACTAAGATGTTTTGTCTGACCTCACATAGAGCATACTAAGATGTTTTGTCTGACCTCACATAGAGCATACTAAGATGTTTTGTCTGACCTCACATAGAGCATACTAAGATGTTTTGTCTGACCTCACATAGAGCATACTAATGCCGCGTACACACGATCGTGATTCACGGCGGTGAAAACACCGCCGTGAATCACGGCATGAAAAAAAATGAAAAACAAGGGAACGGCATGTTCCCCCACACACGACCGTTTTTCCCGTCATTTTTTTCTTTGACGAGAAAAACGACCGTCTGTGGGCTCCGCGGTAGTGTCTCCCTATGGGAAAACTGCCGCGGAAAAAAATGATGGAAAAAACGATGAGAAAATTTAGAACATGTTCTAATTTTTCTCGTCGTTTTTCCTGCCATTTTTCTCAACGAGAAAAACGGCATAAAGCCCACAGACGATCGTTTTTCTCGGCGAAAAAAAAAAATGTCATTTTTCCAGACGGGAAAAATGATCGTGTGTACGCGGCATCAGATGTTTTGTCTGACCTCACATAGAGCATACTAAGATGTTTTGTCTGACCTCACATAGAGCATACTAAGATATTTTATCTGACCTCACATAGAGCATACTAAGATGTTTTGTCTGACCTCACATAGAGCATACTAAGATGTTTTGTCTGACCTCACATAGAGCATACTAAGATGTTTTGTCTGACCTCACATAGAGCATACTGCGATGTTTTGTCTGACCTCACATAGAGCATACTGCGATGTTTTGTCTGACCTCACATAGAGCATACTGCGATGTTTTGTCTGACCTCACATAGAGCATACTAAGATGTTTTGTCTGACCTCACATAGAGCACACTAAGATGTTTTGTCTGACCTCACATAGAGCATACTAAGATGTTTTGTCTGACCTCACATAGAGCATACTAAGATGTTTTGTCTGACCTCACATAGAGCATACTAAGATGTTTTGTCTGACCTCACATAGAGCATACTAAGATGTTTTGTCTGACCTCACATAGAGCATACTAAGATGTTTTGTCTGACCTCACATAGAGCATACTGCGATGTTTTGTCTGACCTCACATAGAGCATACTGCGATGTTTTGTCTGACCTCACATAGAGCACACTAAGATGTTTTGTCTGACCTCACATAGAGCACACTAAGATGTTTTGTCTGACCTCACATAGAGCATACTAAGATGTTTTGTCTGACCTCACATAGTGCATACTGCGATGTTTTGTCTGACCTCACATAGAGCATACTGCGATGTTTTGTCTGACCTCACATAGAGCATACTAAGATGTTTTGTCTGACCTCACATAGAGCACACTAAGATGTTTTGTCTGACCTCACATAGAGCATACTAAGATGTTTTGTCTGACCTCACATAGAGCATACTAAGATGTTTTGTCTGACCTCACATAGAGCACACTGCGATGTTTTGTCTGACCTCACATAGAGCATACTAAGATGTTTTGTCTGACCTCACATAGAGCATACTAAGATGTTTTGTCTGACCTCACATAGAGCATACTGCGATGTTTTGTCTGACCTCACATAGAGCACACTAAGATGTTTTGTTTGACCTCACATAGAGCATACTAAGATGTTTTGTCTGACCTCACATAGAGCATACTGCAATGTTTTGTCTGACCTCACATAGAGCATACTAAGATGTTTTGTCTGACCTCACATAGAGCATACTGCAATGTTTTGTCTGACCTCACATAGAGCATACTAAGATGTTTTGTCTGACCTCACATAGAGCATACTAAGATGTTTTGTCTGACCTCACATAGAGCACACTAAGATGTTTTGTCTGACCTCACATAGAGCATACTAAGATGTTTTGTCTGACCTCACATAGAGCATACTAAGATGTTTTGTCTGACCTCACATAGAGCATACTAAGATGTTTTGTCTGACCTCACATAGAGCATACTAAGATGTTTTGTCTGACCTCACATAGAGCATACTAAGATGTTTTGTCTGACCTCACATAGAGCATACTGCGATGTTTTGTCTGACCTCACATAGAGCATACTGCGATGTTTTGTCTGACCTCACATAGAGCATACTGCGATGTTTTGTCTGACCTCACATAGAGCATACTGCGATGTTTTGTCTGACCTCACATAGAGCACACTGCGATGTTTTGTCTGACCTCACATAGAGCATACTGCGATGTTTTGTCTGACCTCACATAGAGCACACTAAGATGTTTTGTCTGACCTCACATAGAGCATACTGCGATGTTTTGTCTGACCTCACATAGAGCATACTGCAATGTTTTGTCTGACCTCACATAGAGCATACTGCGATGTTTTGTCTGACCTCACATAGAGCACACTAAGATGTTTTGTCTGACCTCACATAGAGCATACTGCGATGTTTTGTCTGACCTCACATAGAGCATACTAAGATGTTTTGTCTGACCTCACATAGAGCATACTAAGATGTTTTGTCTGACCTCACATAGAGCACACTAAGATGTTTTGTCTGACCTCACATAGAGCATACTAAGATGTTTTGTCTGACCTCACATAGAGCATACTGCGATGTTTTGTCTGACCTCACATAGAGCACACTAAGATGTTTTGTCTGACCTCACATAGAGCACACTAAGATGTTTTGTCTGACCTCACATAGAGCATACTGCGATGTTTTGTCTGACCTCACATAGAGCATACTAAGATGTTTAGTCTGACCTCACATAGAGCACACTAAGATGTTTTGTCTGACCTCACATAGAGCATACTGCGATGTTTTGTCTGACCTCACATAGAGCACACTAAGATGTTTTGTCTGACCTCACATAGAGCATACTGCGATGTTTTGTCTGACCTCACATAGAGCATACTGCGATGTTTTGTCTGACCTCACATAGAGCATACTAAGATGTTTTGTCTGACCTCACATAGAGCATACTGCGATGTTTTGTCTGACCTCACATAGAGCATACTAAGATGTTTTGTCTGACCTCACATAGAGCACACTAAGATGTTTTGTCTGACCTCACATAGAGCATACTAAGATGTTTTGTCTGACCTCACATAGAGCATACTAAGATGTTTTGTCTGACCTCACATAGAGCATACTAAGATGTTTTGTCTGACCTCACATAGTGCATACTGCGATGTTTTGTCTGACCTCACATAGAGCATACTGCGATGTTTTGTCTGACCTCACATAGAGCATACTGCGATGTTTTGTCTGACCTCACATAGAGCACACTAAGATGTTTTGTCTGACCTCACATAGAACACACTAAGATGTTTTGTCTGACCTCACATAGAGCATACTAAGATGTTTTGTCTGACCTCACATAGAGCATACTAAGATGTTTTGTCTGACCTCACATAGAGCATACTAAGATGTTTTGTCTGACCTCACATAGAGCATACTAAGATGTTTTGTCTGACCTCACATAGAGCATACTAAGATGTTTTGTCTGACCTCACATAGAGCATACTAAGATGTTTTGTCTGACCTCATATAGAGCATACTAAGATGTTTTGTCTGACCTCACATAGAGCATACTAAGATGTTTTGTCTGACCTCACATAGAGCACACTAAGATGTTTTGTCTGACCTCACATAGAGCATACTAAGATGTTTTGTCTGACCTCACATAGAGCATACTAAGATGTTTTGTCTGACCTCACATAGAGCACACTAAGATGTTTTGTCTGACCTCACATAGAGCATACTAATGCCGCGTACACACGATCGTGATTCACGGCGGTGAAAACACCGCCGTGAATCACGGCATGAAAAAAAATGAAAAACAAGGGAACGGCATGTTCCCCCACACACGACCGTTTTTCCCGTCATTTTTTTCTTTGACGAGAAAAACGACCGTCTGTGGGCTCCGCGGCAGTGTCTCCCTATGGGAAAACTGCCGCGGAAAAAAATGATGGAAAAAACGATGAGAAAATTTAGAACATGTTCTAATTTTTCTCGTCGTTTTTCCTGCCATTTTTCTCAACGAGAAAAACGGCATAAAGCCCACAGACGATCGTTTTTCTCGGCGAAAAAAAAAAATGTAATTTTTCCAGACGGGAAAAATGATCGTGTGTACGCGGCTTTAGATGTTTTGTCTGACCTCACATAGAGCATACTAAGATGTTTTGTCTGACCTCACATAGAGCATACTAAGATGTTTTGTCTGACCTCACATAGAGCATACTAAGATGTTTTGTCTGACCTCACATAGAGCATACTAAGATGTTTTGTCTGACCTCATATAGAGCACACTAAGATGTTTTGTCTGACCTCACATAGAGCATACTGCGATGTTTTGTCTGACCTCACATAGAGCATACTAAGATGTTTTGTCTGACCTCACATAGAGCATACTAAGATGTTTTGTCTGACCTCACATAGAGCATACTAAGATGTTTTGTCTGACCTCACATAGAGCATACTGCGATGTTTTGTCTGACCTCACATAGAGCATACTAAGATGTTTTGTCTGACCTCATATAGAGCACACTAAGATGTTTTGTCTGACCTCACATAGAGCATACTGCGATGTTTTGTCTGACCTCACATAGAGCATACTAAGATGTTTTGTCTGACCTCACATAGAGCATACTAAGATGTTTTGTCTGACCTCACATAGTGCACACTAAGATGTTTTGTCTGACCTCACATAGAGCATACTAAGATGTTTTGTCTGACCTCACATAGTGCACACTAAGATGTTTTGTCTGACCTCACATAGAGCATACTAATGCCGCGTACACACGATCGTGATTCACGGCGGTGAAAACACCGCCGTGAATCACGGCATGAAAAAAAATGAAAAACAAGGGAACGGCATGTTCCCCCACACACGACCGTTTTTCCCGTCATTTTTTTCTTTGACGAGAAAAACGACCGTCTGTGGGCTCCGCGGTAGTGTCTCCCTATGGGAAAACTGCCGCGGAAAAAAATGATGGAAAAAACGATGAGAAAATTTAGAACATGTTCTAATTTTTCTCGTCGTTTTTCCTGCCATTTTTCTCAACGAGAAAAACGGCATAAAGCCCACAGACGATCGTTTTTCTCGGCGAAAAAAAAAAATGTCATTTTTCCAGACGGGAAAAATGATCGTGTGTACGCGGCATCAGATGTTTTGTCTGACCTCACATAGAGCATACTAAGATGTTTTGTCTGACCTCACATAGAGCATACTAAGATGTTTTGTCTGACCTCACATAGAGCATACTAAGATGTTTTGTCTGACCTCACATAGAGCATACTAAGATGTTTTGTCTGACCTCACATAGAGCATACTAAGATGTTTTGTCTGACCTCACATAGAGCATACTAAGATGTTTTGTCTGACCTCACATAGAGCATACTAAGATGTTTTGTCTGACCTCACATAGAGCATACTGCGATGTTTTGTCTGACCTCACATAGAGCATACTGCGATGTTTTGTCTGACCTCACATAGAGCATACTAAGATGTTTTGTCTGACCTCACATAGAGCATACTAAGATGTTTTGTCTGACCTCACATAGAGCATACTAAGATGTTTAGTCTGACCTCACATAGAGCACACTAAGATGTTTTGTCTGACCTCACATAGAGCACACTAAGATGTTTTGTCTGACCTCACATAGAGCATACTGCGATGTTTTGTCTGACCTCACATAGAGCATACTGCGATGTTTTGTCTGACCTCACATAGAGCATACTGCGATGTTTTGTCTGACCTCACATAGAGCACACTAAGATGTTTTGTCTGACCTCACATAGAGCATACTAAGATGTTTTGTCTGACCTCACATAGAGCATACTAAGATGTTTTGTCTGACCTCACATAGAGCATACTAAGATGTTTTGTCTGACCTCACATAGAGCATACTGCGATGTTTTGTCTGACCTCACATAGAGCATACTGCGATGTTTTGTCTGACCTCACATAGAGCATACTAAGATGTTTTGTCTGACCTCACATAGAGCATACTAAGATGTTTTGTCTGACCTCATATAGAGCATACTAAGATGTTTTGTCTGACCTCACATAGAGCATACTAAGATGTTTTGTCTGACCTCACATAGAGCATACTAAGATGTTTTGTCTGACCTCACATAGAGCATACTGCGATGTTTTGTCTGACCTCACATAGAGCACACTAAGATGTTTTGTCTGACCTCACATAGAGCATACTGCGATGTTTTGTCTGACCTCACATAGAGCATACTAAGATGTTTTGTCTGACCTCACATAGAGCATACTAAGATGTTTTGTCTGACCTCACATAGAGCATACTGCGATGTTTTGTCTGACCTCACATAGAGCATACTAAGATGTTTTGTCTGACCTCACATAGAGCACACTAAGATGTTTTGTCTGACCTCACATAGAGCATACTGCGATGTTTTGTCTGACCTCACATAGAGCATACTGCAATGTTTTGTCTGACCTCACATAGAGCATACTAAGATGTTTTGTCTGACCTCACATAGAGCATACTGCGATGTTTTGTCTGACCTCACATAGAGCATACTAAGATGTTTTGTCTGACCTCACATAGAGCACACTGCGATGTTTTGTCTGACCTCACATAGAGCATACTAAGATGTTTTGTCTGACCTCACATAGAGCATACTAAGATGTTTTGTCTGACCTCACATAGAGCATACTAAGATGTTTTGTCTGACCTCACATAGAGCATACTGCGATGTTTTGTCTGACCTCACATAGAGCATACTGCGATGTTTTGTCTGACCTCACATAGAGCATACTAAGATGTTTTGTCTGACCTCACATAGAGCACACTAAGATGTTTTGTCTGACCTCACATAGAGCATACTAAGATGTTTTGTCTGACCTCACATAGAGCACACTAAGATGTTTTGTCTGACCTCACATAGAGCACACTGCGATGTTTTGTCTGACCTCACATAGAGCCCACTAAGATGTTTTGTCTGACCTCACATAGAGCATACTAAGATGTTTAGTCTGACCTCACATAGAGCATACTAAGATGTTTTGTCTGACCTCACATAGAGCATACTAAGATGTTTTGTCTGACCTCACATAGAGCATACTGCGATGTTTTGTCTGACCTCACATAGAGCATACTAAGATGTTTTGTCTGACCTCACATAGAGCATACTGCGATGTTTTGTCTGACCTCACATAGAGCACACTGCGATGTTTTGTCTGACCTCACATAGAGCATACTAAGATGTTTTGTCTGACCTCACATAGAGCATACTAAGATGTTTTGTCTGACCTCACATAGTGCATACTGCGATGTTTTGTCTGACCTCACATAGAGCATACTGCGATGTTTTGTCTGACCTCACATAGAGCATACTGCGATGTTTTGTCTGACCTCACATAGAGCACACTAAGATGTTTTGTCTGACCTCACATAGAACACACTAAGATGTTTTGTCTGACCTCACATAGAGCATACTAAGATGTTTTGTCTGACCTCACATAGAGCATACTGCGATGTTTTGTCTGACCTCACATAGAGCATACTAAGATGTTTTGTCTGACCTCACATAGAGCATACTAAGATGTTTTGTCTGACCTCACATAGAGCATACTAAGATGTTTTGTCTGACCTCACATAGAGCACACTAAGATGTTTTGTCTGACCTCACATAGAGCATACTGCGATGTTTTGTCTGACCTCACATAGAGCACACTAAGATGTTTTGTCTGACCTCACATAGAGCATACTAAGATGTTTTGTCTGACCTCACATAGTGCATACTGCGATGTTTTGTCTGACCTCACATAGAGCATACTGCGATGTTTTGTCTGACCTCACATAGAGCATACTGCGATGTTTTGTCTGACCTCACATAGAGCACACTAAGATGTTTTGTCTGACCTCACATAGAGCATACTAAGATGTTTTGTCTGACCTCACATAGAGCATACTAAGATGTTTTGTCTGACCTCACATAGAGCACACTAAGATGTTTTGTCTGACCTCACATAGAGCATACTAAGATGTTTTGTCTGACCTCACATAGAGCATACTAAGATGTTTTGTCTGACCTCACATAGAGCATACTAAGATGTTTTGTCTGACCTCACATAGAGCATACTAAGATGTTTTGTCTGACCTCACATAGAGCATACTAAGATGTTTTGTCTGACCTCACATAGAGCACACTGCGATGTTTTGTCTGACCTCACATAGAGCATACTGCGATGTTTTGTCTGACCTCACATAGAGCATACTAAGATGTTTTGTCTGACCTCACATAGAGCATACTGCGATGTTTTGTCTGACCTCACATAGAGCACACTGCGATGTTTTGTCTGACCTCACATAGAGCACACTAAGATGTTTTGTCTGACCTCACATAGAGCATACTAAGATGTTTTGTCTGACCTCACATAGAGCATACTAAGATGTTTTGTCTGACCTCACATAGAGCATACTAAGATGTTTTGTCTGACCTCACATAGAGCATACTAAGATGTTTTGTCTGACCTCACATAGAGCACACTGCGATGTTTTGTCTGACCTCACATAGAGCACACTAAGATGTTTTGTCTGACCTCACATAGAGCCCACTAAGATGTTTTGTCTGACCTCACATAGAGCACACTGCGATGTTTTGTCTGACCTCACATAGAGCACACTAAGATGTTTTGTCTGACCTCACATAGAGCCCACTAAGATGTTTTGTCTGACCTCACATAGAGCATACTGCGATGTTTTGTCTGACCTCACATAGAGCATACTAAGATGTTTTGTCTGACCTCACATAGAGCATACTAAGATGTTTTGTCTGACCTCACATAGAGCACACTAAGATGTTTTGTCTTACCTCACATAGAGCATACTGCGATGTTTTGTCTGACCTCACATAGAGCACACTAAGATGTTTTGTCTGACCTCACATAGAGCATACTGCGATGTTTTGTCTGACCTCACATAGAGCATACTGCGATGTTTTGTCTGACCTCACATAGAGCATGCTAAGATGTTTTGTCTGACCTCACATAGAGCATACTAAGATGTTTTGTCTGACCTCACATAGAGCATACTGCGATGTTTTGTCTGACCTCACATAGAGCATACTGCGATGTTTTGTCTGACCTCACATAGAGCATACTGCGATGTTTTGTCTGACCTCACATAGAGCACACTAAGATGTTTTGTCTGACCTCACATAGAGCATACTGCGATGTTTTGTCTGACCTCACATAGAGCATACTAAGATGTTTTGTCTGACCTCACATAGAGCATACTGCGATGTTTTGTCTGACCTCACATAGAGCATACTAAGATGTTTTGTCTGACCTCACATAGAGCACACTAAGATGTTTTGTCTGACCTCACATAGAGCACACTAAGATGTTTTGTCTGACCTCACATAGAGCATACTAAGATGTTTTGTCTGACCTCACATAGAGCATACTAAGATGTTTTGTCTGACCTCACATAGAGCCCACTAAGATGTTTTGTCTGACCTCACATAGAGCATACTAAGATGTTTTGTCTGACCTCACATAGAGCCCACTAAGATGTTTTGTCTGACCTCACATAGAGCATACTAAGATGTTTTGTCTGACCTCAAATAGAGCATACTGCGATGTTTTGTCTGACCTCACATAGAGCATACTGCGATGTTTTGTCTGACCTCACATAGAGCATACTGCGATGTTTTGTCTGACCTCACATAGAGCATACTGCGATGTTTTGTCTGACCTCACATAGAGCATACTGCGATGTTTTGTCTGACCTCACATAGAGCATACTAAGATGTTTTGTCTGACCTCACATAGAGCATACTAAGATGTTT
This sequence comes from Rana muscosa, assembly GCA_029206835.1. Classification (NCBI taxonomy): domain Eukaryota; kingdom Metazoa; phylum Chordata; class Amphibia; order Anura; family Ranidae; genus Rana; species Rana muscosa. The sequence continues at coordinate 737,500,618 of CM055118.1, forward strand.
TGTCTGACCTCACATAGAGCATACTAAGATGTTTTGTCTGACCTCACATAGAGCATACTAAGATGTTTTGTCTGACCTCACATAGAGCCCACTAAGATGTTTTGTCTGACCTCACATAGAGCATACTAAGATGTTTTGTCTGACCTCACATAGAGCATACTAAGATGTTTTGTCTGACCTCACATAGAGCATACTGCGATGTTTTGTCTGACCTCACATAGAGCAAACTAAGATGTTTTGTCTGACCTCGCATAGAGCATACTGCGATGTTTTGTCTGACCTCACATAGAGCATACTAAGATGTTTTGTCTGACCTCACATAGAGCATACTAAGATGTTTTGTCTGACCTCACATAGAGTATACTGCAATGTTTTGTCTGACCTCACATAGAGCATACTAAGATGTTTTGTCTGACCTCACATAGAGCATACTGCGATGTTTTGTCTGACCTCACATAGAGCATACTAAGATGTTTTGTCTGACCTCACATAGAGCACACTAAGATGTTTTGTCTGACCTCACATAGAGCATACTAAGATGTTTTGTCTGACCTCAGATAGAGCATACTGCGATGTTTTGTCTGACCTCACATAGAGCATACTAAGATGTTTTGTCTGACCTCACATAGAGCATACTAAGATGTTTTGTCTGACCTCACATAGAGCATACTGCGATGTTTTGTCTGACCTCACATAGAGCATACTGCGATGTTTTGTCTGACCTCACATAGAGCATACTGCGATGTTTTGTCTGACCTCACATAGAGCATACTGCGATGTTTTGTCTGACCTCACATAGAGCATACTAAGATGTTTTGTCTGACCTCACATAGAGCATACTAAGATGTTTTGTCTGACCTCACATAGAGCATACTAAGATGTTTTGTCTGACCTCACATAGAGCATACTAAGATGTTTTGTCGGACCTCACATAGAGCACACTAAGATGTTTTGTCTGACCTCACATAGAGCATACTAAGATGTTTTGTCTGACCTCACATAGAGCATACTGCGATGTTTTGTCTGACCTCACATAGAGCATACTAAGATGTTTTGTCTGACCTCACATAGAGCATACTAAGATGTTTTGTCTGACCTCACATAGAGCATACTGCGATGTTTTGTCTGACCTCACATAGAGCATACTAAGATGTTTTGTCTGACCTCACATAGAGCATACTGCGATGTTTTGTCTGACCTCACATAGAGCACACTAAGATGTTTTGTCTGACCTCACATAGAGCATACTGCGATGTTTTGTCTGACCTCACATAGAGCATACTAAGATGTTTTGTCTGACCTCACATAGAGCATACTAAGATGTTTTGTCTGACCTCACATAGAGCATACTGCGATGTTTTGTCTGACCTCACATAGAGCATACTAAGATGTTTTGTCTGACCTCACATAGAGCATACTAAGATGTTTTGTCTGACCTCACATAGAGCATACTGCGATGTTTTGTCTGACCTCACATAGAGCATACTAAGATGTTTTGTCTGACCTCACATAGAGCATACTAAGATGTTTTGTCTGACCTCACATAGAGCATACTAAGATGTTTTGTCTGACCTCACATAGAGCACACTAAGATGTTTTGTCTGACCTCACATAGAGCATACTGCGATGTTTTGTCTGACCTCACATAGAGCATACTGCGATGTTTTGTCTGACCTCACATAGAGCATACTGCGATGTTTTGTCTGACCTCACATAGAGCATACTGCGATGTTTTGTCTGACCTCACATAGAGCACACTAAGATGTTTTGTCTGACCTCACATAGAGCATACTAAGATGTTTTGTCTGACCTCACATAGAGCATACTAAGATGTTTTGTCTGACCTCACATAGAGCATACTAAGATGTTTTGTCTGACCTCACATAGAGCACACTAAGATGTTTTGTCTGACCTCACATAGAGCATACTGCGATGTTTTGTCTGACCTCACATAGAGCATACTGCGATGTTTTGTCTGACCTCACATAGAGCATACTAAGATGTTTTGTCTGACCTCACATAGAGCATACTGCGATGTTTTGTCTGACCTCACATAGAGCACACTAAGATGTTTTGTCTGACCTCACATAGAGCATACTAAGATGTTTTGTCTGACCTCACATAGAGCATACTGCGATGTTTTGTCTGACCTCACATAGAGCATACTGCGATGTTTTGTCTGACCTCACATAGAGCCCACTAAGATGTTTTGTCTGACCTCACATAGAGCATACTGCGATGTTTTGTCTGACCTCACATAGAGCCCACTAAGATGTTTTGTCTGACCTCACATAGAGCATACTGCGATGTTTTGTCTGACCTCACATAGAGCCCACTAAGATATTTTGTCTGACCTCACATAGAGCATACTAAGATGTTTTGTCTGACCTCACATAGAGCATACTAAGATGTTTTGTCTGACCTCACATAGAGCATACTGCGATGTTTTGTCTGACCTCACATAGAGCACACTAAGATGTTTTGTCTGACCTCACATAGAGCATACTGCGATGTTTTGTCTGACCTCACATAGAGCATACTGCGATGTTTTGTCTGACCTCACATAGAGCATACTGCGATGTTTTGTCTGACCTCACATAGAGCATACTGCGATGTTTTGTCTGACCTCACATAGAGCATACTGCGATGTTTTATCTGACCTCACATAGAGCACACTAAGATGTTTTGTCTGACCTCACATAGAGCATACTAAGATGTTTTGTCTGACCTCACATAGAGCATACTAAGATGTTTTGTCTGACCTCACATAGAGCACACTAAGATGTTTTGTCTGACCTCACATAGAGCATACTGCGATGTTTTGTCTGACCTCACATAGAGCATACTGCGATGTTTTGTCTGACCTCACATAGAGCATACTAAGATGTTTTGTCTGACCTCACATAGAGCATACTGCAATGTTTTGTCTGACCTCACATAGAGCACACTAAGATGTTTTGTCTGACCTCACATAGAGCATACTAAGATGTTTTGTCTGACCTCACATAGAGCATACTGCGATGTTTTGTCTGACCTCACATAGAGCATACTGCGATGTTTTGTCTGACCTCACATAGAGCACACTAAGATGTTTTGTCTCACCTCACATAGAGCATACTGCGATGTTTTGTCTGACCTCACATAGAGCCCACTAAGATGTTTTGTCTGACCTCACATAGAGCATACTGCGATGTTTTGTCTGACCTCACATAGAGCCCACTAAGATGTTTTGTCTGACCTCACATAGAGCATACTGCGATGTTTTGTCTGACCTCACATAGAGCCCACTAAGATGTTTTGTCTGACCTCACATAGAGCATACTAAGATGTTTTGTCTGACCTCACATAGAGCATACTAAGATGTTTTGTCTGACCTCACATAGAGCATACTGCGATGTTTTGTCTGACCTCATATAGAGCACACTAAGATGTTTTGTCTGACCTCACATAGAGCATACTGCGATGTTGTGTCTGACCTCACATAGAGCACACTAAGATGTTTTGTCTGACCTCACATAGAGCATACTAAGATGTTTTGTCTGACCTCACATAGAGCATACTAAGATGTTTTGTCTGACCTCACATAGAGCATACTGCGATGTTTTGTCTGACCTCACATAGAGCATACTGCGATGTTTTGTCTGACCTCACATAGAGCATACTGCGATGTTTTGTCTGACCTCACATAGAGCATACTAAGATGTTTTGTCTGACCTCACATAGAGCATACTAAGATGTTTTGTCTGACCTCACATAGAGCATACTAAGATGTTTTGTCTGACCTCACATAGAGCCCACTAAGATGTTTTGTCTGACCTCACATAGAGCATACTAAGATGTTTTGTCTGACCTCACATAGAGCATACTGCGATGTTTTGTCTGACCTCACATAGAGCACACTAAGATGTTTTGTCTGACCTCACATAGAGCATACTGCGATGTTTTGTCTGACCTCACATAGAACACACTAAGATGTTTTGTCTGACCTCACATAGAGCACACTAAGATGTTTTGTCTGACCTCACATAGAGCATACTAAGATGTTTTGTCTGACCTCACATAGAGCATACTAAGATGTTTTGTCTGACCTCACATAGAGTATACTGCAATGTTTTGTCTGACCTCACATAGAGCATACTAAGATGTTTTGTCTGACCTCACATAGAGCATACTGCGATGTTTTGTCTGACCTCACATAGAGCATACTAAGATGTTTTGTCTGACCTCACATAGAGCACACTAAGATGTTTTGTCTGACCTCACATAGAGCATACTAAGATGTTTTGTCTGACCTCACATAGAGCATACTGCGATGTTTTGTCTGACCTCACATAGAGCATACTGCGATGTTTTGTCTGACCTCACATAGAGCACACTAAGATGTTTTGTCTGACCTCACATAGAGCATACTGCGATGTTTTGTCTGACCTCACATAGAGCATACTGCGATGTTTTGTCTGACCTCACATAGAGCATACTGCGATGTTTTGTCTGACCTCACATAGAGCATACTAAGATGTTTTGTCTGACCTCACATAGAGCATACTAAGATGTTTTGTCTGACCTCACATAGAGCATACTAAGATGTTTTGTCTGACCTCACATAGAGCATACTGCGATGTTTTGTCTGACCTCACATAGAGCACACTAAGATGTTTTGTCTGACCTCACATAGAGCATACTGCGATGTTTTGTCTGACCTCACATAGAGCACACTAAGATGTTTTGTCTGACCTCACATAGAGCATACTGCGATGTTTTGTCTGACCTCACATAGAGCATACTAAGATGTTTTGTCTGACCTCACATAGAGCACAATAAGATGTTTTGTCTGACCTCACATAGAGCATACTAAGATGTTTTGTCTGACCTCACATAGAGCATACTAAGATGTTTTGTCTGACCTCATATAGAGCATACTGCGATGTTTTGTCTGACCTCACATAGAGCATACTAAGATGTTTTGTCTGACCTCACATAGAGCATACTGCGATGTTGTGTCTGACCTCACATAGAGCATACTAAGATGTTTTGTCTGACCTCACATAGAGCATACTAAGATGTTTTGTCTGACCTCACATAGAGCATACTGCGATGTTTTGTCTGACCTCACATAGAGCACACTAAGATGTTTTGTCTGACCTCACATAGAGCATACTGCGATGTTTTGTCTGACCTCACATAGAGCCCACTAAGATATTTTGTCTGACCTCACATAGAGCACACTAAGATGTTTTGTCTGACCTCACATAGAGCATACTGCGATGTTTTGTCTGACCTCACATAGAGCACACTAAGATGTTTTGTCTGACCTCACATAGAGCACAATAAGATGTTTTGTCTGACCTCACATAGAGCATACTAAGATGTTTTGTCTGACCTCACATAGAGCATACTAAGATGTTTTGTCTGACCTCACATAGAGCATACTGCGATGTTTTGTCTGACCTCACATAGAGCATACTAAGATGTTTTGTCTGACCTCACATAGAGCATACTGCGATGTTTTGTCTGACCTCACATAGAGCATACTGTGATGTTTTGTCTGACCTCACATAGAGCATACTAAGATGTTTTGTCTGACCTCACATAGAGCATACTGCGATGTTTTGTCTGACCTCACATAGAGCATACTAAGATGTTTTGTCTGACCTCACATAGAGCATACTGTGATGTTTTGTCTGACCTCACATAGAGCATACTAAGATGTTTTGTCTGACCTCACATAGAGCATACTGTGATGTTTTGTCTGACCTCACATAGAGCACACTAAGATGTTTTGTCTGACCTCACATAGAGCATACTGCGATGTTTTGTCTGACCTCACATAGAGCATACTAAGATGTTTTGTCTGACCTCACATAGAGCACAATAAGATGTTTTGTCTGACCTCACATAGAGCATACTAAGATGTTTTGTCTGACCTCACATAGAGCACACAAAGATGTTTTGTCTGACCTCACATAGAGCATACTAAGATGTTTTGTCTGACCTCACATAGAGCATACTAAGATGTTTTGTCTGACCTCACATAGAGCATACTGCGATGTTTTGTCTGACCTCACATAGAGCATACTGCGATGTTTTGTCTGACCTCACATAGAGCATACTAAGATGTTTTGTCTGACCTCACATAGAGCATACTAAGATGTTTTGTCTGACCTCACATAGAGCATACTAAGAGGTTTTGTCTGACCTCACATAGAGCATACTAAGATGTTTTGTCTGACCTCACATAGAGCATACTGCGATGTTTTGTCTGACCTCACATAGAGCACACAAAGATGTTTTGTCTGACCTCACATAGAGCATACTAAGATGTTTTGTCTGACCTCACATAGAGCATACTAAGATGTTTTGTCTGACCTCACATAGAGCATACTGCGATGTTTTGTCTGACCTCACATAGAGCATACTAAGATGTTTTGTCTGACCTCACATAGAGCATACTGCGATGTTTTGTCTGACCTCACATAGAGCATACTGCGATGTTTTGTCTGACCTCACATAGAGCATACTAAGATGTTTTGTCTGACCTCACATAGAACATACTAAGATGTTTTGTCTGACCTCACATAGAGCACACTAAGATGTTTTGTCTGACCTCACATAGAGCATACTGCGATGTTTTGTCTGACCTCACATAGAGCATACTGCGATGTTTTGTCTGACCTCACATAGAGCATACTGCGATGTTTTGTCTGACCTCACATAGAGCATACTGCGATGTTTTGTCTGACCTCACATAAAGCATACTAAGATGTTTTGTCTGACCTCACATAGAGCCCACTAAGATGTTTTGTCTGACCTCACATAGAGCACACTAAGATGTTTTGTCTGACCTCACATAGAGCACACTGCGATGTTTTGTCTGACCTCACATAGAGCATACTGCGATGTTTTGTCTGACCTCACATAGAGCCCACTAAGATGTTTTGTCTGACCTCACATAGAGCATACTGCGATGTTTTGTCTGACCTCACATAGAGCATACTGCGATGTTTTGTCTGACCTCACATAGAGCATACTAAGATGTTTTGTCTGACCTCACATAGAGCATACTGCGATGTTTTGTCTGACCTCACATAGAGCACACTAAGATGTTTTGTCTGACCTCACATAGAGCATACTGCAATGTTTTGTCTGACCTCACATAGAGCATACTAAGATGTTTTGTCTGACCTCACATAGAGCATACTGCGATGTTTTGTCTGACCTCACATAGAGCCCACTAAGATGTTTTGTCTGACCTCACATAGAGCATACTGCGATGTTTTGTCTGACCTCACATAGAGCCCACTAAGATGTTTTGTCTGACCTCACATAGAGCCCACTAAGATGTTTTGTCTGACCTCACATAGAGCATACTAAGATGTTTTGTCTGACCTCACATAGAGCATACTGAGATGTTTTGTCTGACCTCACATAGAGCATACTAAGATGTTTTGTCTGACCTCACATAGAGCATACTAAGATGTTTTGTCTGACCTCACATAGAGCCCACTAAGATGTTTTGTCTGACCTCACATAGAGCATACTGCGATGTTTTGTCTGACCTCACATAGAGCATACTGCGATGTTTTGTCTGACCTCACATAGAGCACACTAAGATGTTTTGTCTGACCTCATATAGAGCACACTAAGATGTTTTGTCTGACCTCACATAGAGCATACTAAGATGTTTTGTCTGACCTCACATAGAGCACACTAAGATGTTTTGTCTGACCTCACATAGAGCATACTAATGCCGCGTACACACGATCGTGATTCACGGCGGTGAAAACACCGCCGTGAATCACGGCATGAAAAAAAATGAAAAACAAGGGAACGGCATGTTCCCCCACACACGACCGTTTTTCCCGTCATTTTTTTCTTTGACGAGAAAAACGACCGTCTGTGGGCTCCGCGGTAGTGTCTCCCTATGGGAAAACTGCCGCGGAAAAAAATGATGGAAAAAACGATGAGAAAATTTAGAACATGTTCTAATTTTTCTCGTCGTTTTTCCTGCCATTTTTCTCAACGAGAAAAACGGCATAAAGCCCACAGACGATCGTTTTTCTCGGCGAAAAAAAAAAATGTCATTTTTCCAGACGGGAAAAATGATCGTGTGTACGCGGCATCAGATGTTTTGTCTGACCTCACATAGAGCATACTAAGATGTTTTGTCTGACCTCACATAGAGCATACTAAGATGTTTTGTCTGACCTCACATAGAGCATACTAAGATGTTTTGTCTGACCTCACATAGAGCATACTAAGATGTTTTGTCTGACCTCACATAGAGCATACTAAGATGTTTTGTCTGACCTCACATAGAGCATACTGCGATGTTTTGTCTGACCTCACATAGAGCATACTGCGATGTTTTGTCTGACCTCACATAGAGCATACTGCGATGTTTTGTCTGACCTCACATAGAGCATACTAAGATGTTTTGTCTGACCTCACATAGAGCATACTAAGATGTTTTGTCTGACCTCACATAGAGCATACTAAGATGTTTTGTCTGACCTCACATAGAGCATACTGCGATGTTTTGTCTGACCTCACATAGAGCATACTAAGATGTTTTGTCTGACCTCACATAGAGCATACTAAGATGTTTTGTCTGACCTCACATAGAGCATACTGCGATGTTTTGTCTGACCTCACATAGAGCATACTAAGATGTTTTGTCTGACCTCACATAGAGCACACTAAGATGTTTTGTCTGACCTCACATAGAGCATACTAAGATGTTTTGTCTGACCTCACATAGAGCACACTAAGATGTTTTGTCTGACCTCACATAGAGCATACTAAGATGTTTTGTCTGACCTCACATAGAGCACACTAAGATGTTTTGTCTGACCTCACATAGAGCATACTGCGATGTTTTGTCTGACCTCACATAGAGCATACTGCAATGTTTTGTCTGACCTCACATAGAGCATACTAAGATGTTTTGTCTGACCTCACATAGAGCATACTAAGATGTTTTGTCTGACCTCACATAGAGCATACTGCGATGTTTTGTCTGACCTCACATAGAGCATACTGCGATGTTTTGTCTGACCTCACATAGAGCATACTGCGATGTTTTGTCTGACCTCACATAGAGCATACTGCGATGTTTTGTCTGACCTCACATAGAGCATACTGCGATGTTTTGTCTGACCTCACATAGAGCATACTAAGATGTTTTGTCTGACCTCACATAGAGCATACTAAGATGTTTTGTCTGACCTCACATAGAGCACACTAAGATGTTTTGTCTGACCTCACATAGAGCATACTAAGATGTTTTGTCTGACCTCACATAGAGCATACTAAGATGTTTTGTCTGACCTCACATAGAGCATACTAAGATGTTTTGTCTGACCTCACATAGAGCATACTAAGATGTTTTGTCTGACCTCACATAGAGCATACTGCGATGTTTTGTCTGACCTCACATAGAGCATACTGCAATGTTTTGTCTGACCTCACATAGAGCATACTGCGATGTTTTGTCTGACCTCACATAGAGCATACTGTGATGTTTTGTCTGACCTCACATAGAGCATACTGCGATGTTTTGTCTGACCTCACATAGAGCATACTAAGATGTTTTGTCTGACCTCACATAGAGCATACTAAGATGTTTTGTCTGACCTCACATAGAGCATACTAAGATGTTTTGTCTGACCTCACATAGAGCACACTAAGATGTTTTGTCTGACCTCACATAGAGCATACTGCGATGTTTTGTCTGACCTCACATAGAGCATACTGCGATGTTTTGTCTGACCTCACATAGAGCATACTGCGATGTTTTGTCTGACCTCACATAGAGCATACTAAGATGTTTTGTCTGACCTCACATAGAGCATACTAAGATGTTTTGTCTGACCTCACATAGAGCACACTAAGATGTTTTGTCTGACCTCACATAGAGCATACTAAGATGTTTTGTCTGACCTCACATAGAGCATACTAAGATGTTTTGTCTGACCTCATATAGAGCACACTAAGATGTTTTGTCTGACCTCACATAGAGCACACTAAGATGTTTTGTCTGACCTCACATAGAGCATACTAAGATGTTTTGTCTGACCTCACATAGAGCATACTAAGATGTTTTGTCTGACCTCACATAGAGCATACTGCGATGTTTTGTCTGACCTCACATAGAGCATACTGCAATGTTTTGTCTGACCTCACATAGAGCATACTGCGATGTTTTGTCTGACCTCACATAGAGCATACTAAGATGTTTTGTCTGACCTCACATAGAGCATACTAAGATGTTTTGTCTGACCTCACATAGAGCATACTGCGATGTTTTGTCTGACCTCACATAGAGCCCACTAAGATGTTTTGTCTGACCTCACATAGAGCACACTAAGATGTTTTGTCTGACCTCACATAGAGCATACTAAGATGTTTTGTCTGACCTCACATAGAGCATACTAAGATGTTTTGTCTGACCTCACATAGAGCACACTGCGATGTTTTGTCTGACCTCACATAGAGCATACTGCAATGTTTTGTCTGACCTCACATAGAGCATACTAAGATGTTTTGTCTGACCTCACATAGAGCATACTAAGATGTTTTGTCTGACCTCACATAGAGCATACTGCGATGTTTTGTCTGACCTCACATAGAGCACACTAAGATGTTTTGTCTGACCTCACATAGAGCACACTAAGATGTTTTGTCTGACCTCACATAGAGCATACTAAGATGTTTTGTCTGACCTCACATAGAGCATACTGCGATGTTTTGTCTGACCTCACATAGAGCATACTGCGATGTTTTGTCTGACCTCACATAGAGCATACTAAGATGTTTTGTCTGACCTCACATAGTGCATACTAAGATGTTTTGTCTGACCTCACATAGAGCATACTAAGATGTTTTGTCTGACCTCACATAGAGCATACTAAGATGTTTTGTCTGACCTCACATAGAGCATACTGCGATGTTTTGTCTGACCTCACATAGAGCATACTGCAATGTTTTGTCTGACCTCACATAGAGCATACTAAGATGTTTTGTCTGACCTCACATAGAGCCCACTAAGATGTTTTGTCTGACCTCACATAGAGCATACTGCAATGTTTTGTCTGACCTCACATAGAGCATACTAAGATGTTTTGTCTGACCTCACATAGAGCATACTAAGATGTTTTGTCTGACCTCACATAGAGCACACTAAGATGTTTTGTCTGACCTCACATAGAGCACACTAAGATGTTTTGTCTGACCTCACATAGAGCATACTAAGATGTTTTGTCTGACCTCACATAGAGCACACTAAGATGTTTTGTCTGACCTCACATAGAGCCCACTAAGATGTTTTGTCTGACCTCACATAGAGCATACTGCGATGTTTTGTCTGACCTCACATAGAGCATACTAAGATGTTTTGTCTGACCTCACATAGAGCATACTGCGATGTTTTGTCTGACCTCACATAGAGCATACTAAGATGTTTTGTCTGACCTCACATAGAGCACACTAAGATGTTTTGTCTGACCTCACATAGAGCATACTAAGATGTTTTGTCTGACCTCACATAGAGCATACTAAGATGTTTTGTCTGACCTCACATAGAGCATACTAAGATGTTTTGTCTGACCTCACATAGAGCATACTGTGATGTTTTGTCTGACCTCACATAGAGCATACTAAGATGTTTTGTCTGACCTCACATAGAGCACACTAAGATGTTTTGTCTGACCTCACATAGAGCATACTAAGATGTTTTGTCTGACCTCACATAGAGCATACTAAGATGTTTTGTCTGACCTCACATAGAGCATACTAAGATGTTTTGTCTGACCTCACATAGAGCATACTAAGATGTTTTGTCTGACCTCACATAGAGCATACTAAGATGTTTTGTCTGACCTCACATAGAGCCCACTAAGATGTTTTGTCTGACCTCACATAGAGCATACTGCGATGTTTTGTCTGACCTCACATAGAGCATACTGCGATGTTTTGTCTGACCTCACATAGAGCATACTGTGATGTTTTGTCTGACCTCACATAGAGCATACTAAGATGTTTTGTCTGACCTCACATAGAGCATACTGTGATGTTTTGTCTGACCTCACATAGAGCATACTAAGATGTTTTGTCTGACCTCACATAGAGCATACTGCGATGTTTTGTCTGACCTCACATAGAGCATACTAAGATGTTTTGTCTGACCTCACATAGAGCATACTAAGATGTTTTGTCTGACCTCACATAGAGCACACTAAGATGTTTTGTCTGACCTCACATAGAGCATACTAAGATGTTTTGTCTGACCTCACATAGAGCATACTAAGATGTTTTGTCTGACCTCACATAGAGCATACTAAGATGTTTTGTCTGACCTCACATAGAGCATACTAAGATGTTTTGTCTGACCTCACATAGAGCACACTAAGATGTTTTGTCTGACCTCACATAGAGCATACTAAGATGTTTTGTCTGACCTCATATAGAGCATACTAAGATGTTTTGTCTGACCTCACATAGAGCACACTGCGATGTTTTGTCTGACCTCACATAGAGCATACTAAGATGTTTTGTCTGACCTCATATAGAGCATACTAAGATGTTTTGTCTGACCTCACATAGAGCATACTAAGATGTTTTGTCTGACCTCACATAGAGCACACTAAGATGTTTTGTCTGACCTCACATAGAGCACACTAAGATGTTTTGTCTGACCTCACATAGAGCATACTGCAATGTTTTGTCTGACCTCACATAGAGCATACTGCGATGTTTTGTCTGACCTCACATAGAGCATACTAAGATGTTTTGTCTGACCTCACATAGAGCATACTAAGATGTTTTGTCTGACCTCACATAGAGCACACTAAGATGTTTTGTCTGACCTCACATAGAGCATACTAAGATGTTTTGTCTGACCTCACATAGAGCATACTAAGATGTTTTGTCTGACCTCACATAGAGCATACTAAGATGTTTTGTCTGACCTCACATAGAGCACACTAAGATGTTTTGTCTGACCTCACATAGAGCATACTAAGATGTTTTGTCTGACCTCACATAGAGCATACTAAGATGTTTTGTCTGACCTCACATAGAGCATACTAAGATGTTTTGTCTGACCTCACATAGAGCATACTAAGATGTTTTGTCTGACCTCACATAGAGCATACTAAGATGTTTTGTCTGACCTCACATAGAGCATACTGCGATGTTTTGTCTGACCTCACATAGAGCATACTAAGATGTTTTGTCTGACCTCACATAGAGCATACTGCGATGTTTTGTCTGACCTCACATAGAGCATACTGCGATGTTTTGTCTGACCTCACATAGAGCACACTAAGATGTTTTGTCTGACCTCACATAGAGCATACTGCGATGTTTTGTCTGACCTCACATAGAGCATACTAAGATGTTTTGTCTGACCTCACATAGAGCATACTAAGATGTTTTGTCTGACCTCACATAGAGCACACAAAGATGTTTTGTCTGACCTCACATAGAGCATACTAAGATGTTTTGTCTGACCTCACATAGAGCATACTAAGATGTTTTGTCTGACCTCATATAGAGCACACTAAGATGTTTTGTCTGACCTCACATAGAGCATACTAAGATGTTTTGTCTGACCTCACATAGAGCATACTAAGATGTTTTGTCTGACCTCACATAGAGCATACTAAGATGTTTTGTCTGACCTCACATAGAGCACACTAAGATGTTTTGTCTGACCTCACATAGAGCACACTAAGATGTTTTGTCTGACCTCACATAGAGCATACTAAGATGTTTTGTCTGACCTCACATAGAGCATACTGCGATGTTTTGTCTGACCTCACATAGAGCACACTAAGATGTTTTGTCTGACCTCACATAGATCATACTAAGATGTTTTGTCTGACCTCACATAGAGCATACTAAGATGTTTTGTCTGACCTCACATAGAGCATACTGCGATGTTTTGTCTGACCTCACATAGAGCATACTGCGATGTTTTGTCTGACCTCACATAGAGCATACTAAGATGTTTTGTCTGACCTCACATAGAGCATACTGCGATGTTTTGTCTGACCTCACATAGAGCATACTAAGATGTTTTGTCTGACCTCACATAGAGCACACTAAGATGTTTTGTCTGACCTCACATAGAGCATACTAAGATGTTTTGTCTGACCTCACATAGAGCATACTGCGATGTTTTGTCTGACCTCACATAGAGCATACTAAGATGTTTTGTCTGACCTCACATAGAGCATACTAAGATGTTTTGTCTGACCTCACATAGAGCACACTAAGATGTTTTGTCTGACCTCACATAGAGCATACTGCGATGTTTTGTCTGACCTCACATAGAGCATACTAAGATGTTTTGTCTGACCTCACATAGAGCATACTAAGATGTTTTGTCTGACCTCACATAGAGCATACTAAGATGTTTTGTCTGACCTCATATAGAGCATACTAAGATGTTTTGTCTGACCTCACATAGAGCACACTAAGATGTTTTGTCTGACCTCACATAGAGCATACTAAGATGTTTTGTCTGACCTCACATAGAGCATACTGCGATGTTTTGTCTGACCTCACATAGAGCACACTAAGATGTTTTGTCTGACCTCACATAGAGCATACTGCGATGTTTTGTCTGACCTCACATAGAGCATACTAAGATGTTTTGTCTGACCTCACATAGAGCACACTAAGATGTTTTGTCTGACCTCACATAGAGCACACTAAGATGTTTTGTCTGACCTCACATAGAGCACACTAAGATGTTTTGTCTGACCTCACATAGAGCATACTAAGATGTTTTGTCTGACCTCACATAGAGCATACTGCGATGTTTTGTCTGACCTCACATAGAGCACACTAAGATGTTTTGTCTGACCTCACATAGAGCATACTAAGATGTTTTGTCTGACCTCATATAGAGCACACTAAGATGTTTTGTCTGACCTCACATAGAGCATACTAAGATGTTTTGTCTGACCTCACATAGAGCACACTAAGATGTTTTGTCTGACCTCACATAGAGCATACTGTGATGTTTTGTCTGACCTCACATAGAGCACACTAAGATGTTTTGTCTGACCTCACATAGAGCATACTAAGATGTTTTGTCTGACCTCACATAGAGCACACTAAGATGTTTTGTCTGACCTCACATAGAGCATACTAAGATGTTTTGTCTGACCTCACATAGAGCCCACTAAGATGTTTTGTCTGACCTCACATAGAGCATACTGCGATGTTTTGTCTGACCTCACATAGAGCATACTAAGATGTTTTGTCTGACCTCACATAGAGCACACTAAGATGTTTTGTCTGACCTCACATAGAGCACACTAAGATGTTTTGTCTGACCTCACATAGAGCATACTGCGATGTTTTGTCTGACCTCACATAGAGCATACTAAGATGTTTTGTCTGACCTCACATAGAGCACACTAAGATGTTTTGTCTGACCTCACATAGAGCATACTAAGATGTTTTGTCTGACCTCACATAGAGCATACTAAGATGTTTTGTCTGACCTCACATAGAGCATACTGCGATGTTTTGTCTGACCTCACATAGAGCACACTAAGATGTTTTGTCTGACCTCACATAGAGCATACTAAGATGTTTTGTCTGACCTCACATAGAGCACACTAAGATGTTTTGTCTGACCTCACATAGAGCCCACTAAGATGTTTTGTCTGACCTCACATAGAGCATACTGCGATGTTTTGTCTGACCTCACATAGAGCATACTGCGATGTTTTGTCTGACCTCACATAGAGCATACTAAGATGTTTTGTCTGACCTCACATAGAGCACACTAAGATGTTTTGTCTGACCTCACATAGAGCATACTGCGATGTTTTGTCTGACCTCACATAGAGCATACTGCGATGTTTTGTCTGACCTCACATAGAGCACACTAAGATGTTTTGTCTGACCTCACATAGAGCACACTAAGATGTTTTGTCTGACCTCACATAGAGCATACTAAGATGTTTTGTCTGACCTCACATAGAGCACACTAAGATGTTTTGTCTGACCTCACATAGAGCACACTAAGATGTTTTGTCTGACCTCACATAGAGCATACTAAGATGTTTTGTCTGACCTCACATAGAGCACACTAAGATGTTTTGTCTGACCTCACATAGAGCATACTAAGATGTTTTGTCTGACCTCACATAGAGCATACTAAGATGTTTTGTCTGACCTCACATAGAGCACACTAAGATGTTTTGTCTGACCTCACATAGAGCATACTAAGATGTTTTGTCTGACCTCACATAGAGCACACTAAGATGTTTTGTCTGACCTCACATAGAGCACACTAAGATGTTTTGTCTGACCTCACATAGAGCATACTGCAATGTTTTGTCTGACCTCACATAGAGCATACTAAGATGTTTTGTCTGACCTCACATAGAGCACACTAAGATGTTTTGTCTGACCTCACATAGAGCATACTAAGATGTTTTGTCTGACCTCACATAGAGCACACTAAGATGTTTTGTCTGACCTCACATAGAGCATACTAAGATGTTTTGTCTGACCTCACATAGAGCACACTAAGATGTTTTGTCTGACCTCACATAGAGCATACTAAGATGTTTTGTCTGACCTCACATAGAGCATACTGCGATGTTTTGTCTGACCTCACATAGAGCATACTGCGATGTTTTGTCTGACCTCACATAGAGCATACTAAGATGTTTTGTCTGACCTCACATAGAGCATACTGCGATGTTTTGTCTGACCTCACATAGAGCATACTGCGATGTTTTGTCTGACCTCACATAGAGCATACTAAGATGTTTTGTCTGACCTCACATAGAGCATACTGCGATGTTTTGTCTGACCTCACATAGAGCATACTAAGATGTTTTGTCTGACCTCATATAGAGCCCACTAAGATGTTTTGTCTGACCTCACATAGAGCATACTAAGATGTTTTGTCTGACCTCACATAGAGCACACTAAGATGTTTTGTCTGACCTCACATAGAGCACACTAAGATGTTTTGTCTGACCTCACATAGAGCATACTAAGATGTTTTGTCTGACCTCACATAGAGCATACTAAGATGTTTTGTCTGACCTCACATAGAGCATACTGCGATGTTTTGTCTGACCTCACATAGAGCACACTAAGATGTTTTGTCTGACCTCACATAGAGCACACTGCGATGTTTTGTCTGACCTCACATAGAGCATACTAAGATGTTTTGTCTGACCTCACATAGAGCATACTGCGATGTTTTGTCTGACCTCACATAGAGCATACTGCGATGTTTTGTCTGACCTCACATAGAGCATACTGCGATGTTTTGTCTGACCTCACATAGAGCACACTAAGATGTTTTGTCTGACCTCACATAGAGCATACTAAGATGTTTTGTCTGACCTCACATAGAGCATACTAAGATGTTTTGTCTGACCTCACATAGAGCATACTAAGATGTTTTGTCTGACCTCACATAGAGCATACTGCGATGTTTTGTCTGACCTCACATAGAGCATACTGCGATGTTTTGTCTGACCTCACATAGAGCACACTGCGATGTTTTGTCTGACCTCACATAGAGCATACTAAGATGTTTTGTCTGACCTCACATAGAGCATACTAAGATGTTTTGTCTGACCTCACATAGAGCATACTAAGATGTTTTGTCTGACCTCACATAGAGCATACTAAGATGTTTTGTCTGACCTCACATAGAGCATACTAAGATGTTTTGTCTGACCTCACATAGAGCATACTAAGATGTTTTGTCTGACCTCACATAGAGCATACTGCGATGTTTTGTCTGACCTCACATAGAGCATACTGCGATGTTTTGTCTGACCTCACATAGAGCACACTAAGATGTTTTGTCTGACCTCACATAGAGCATACTAAGATGTTTTGTCTGACCTCACATAGAGCATACTAAGATGTTTTGTCTGACCTCACATAGAGCATACTAAGATGTTTTGTCTGACCTCACATAGAGCATACTGCGATGTTTTGTCTGACCTCACATAGAGCACACTGCGATGTTTTGTCTGACCTCACATAGAGCATACTAAGATGTTTTGTCTGACCTCACATAGAGCATACTAAGATGTTTTGTTTGACCTCATATATAGCATACTAAGATGTTTTGTCTGACCTCACATAGAGCATACTAAGATGTTTTGTCTGACCTCACATAGAGCATACTAAGATGTTTTGTCTGACCTCACATAGAGCATACTAAGATGTTTTGTCTGACCTCACATAGAGCACACTGCGATGTTTTGTCTGACCTCACATAGAGCATACTAAGATGTTTTGTCTGACCTCACATAGAGCATACTAAGATGTTTTGTTTGACCTCATATATAGCATACTAAGATGTTTTGTCTGACCTCACATAGAGCATACTAAGATGTTTTGTCTGACCTCACATAGAGCATACTGCGATGTTTTGTCTGACCTCACATAGAGCATACTAAGATGTTTTGTCTGACCTCACATAGAGCATACTAAGATGTTTTGTCTGACCTCACATAGAGCATACTAAGATGTTTTGTCTGACCTCACATAGAGCATACTGCGATGTTTTGTCTGACATCACATAGAGCATACTGCGATGTTTTGTCTGACCTCACATAGAGCATACTAAGATGTTTTGTCTGACCTCACATAGAGCATACTGCAATGTTTTGTCTGACCTCACATAGAGCATACTAAGATGTTTTGTCTGACCTCATATAGAGCACACTAAGATGTTTTGTCTGACCTCACATAGAGCACACTAAGATGTTTTGTCTGACCTCACATAGAGCATACTGCGATGTTTTGTCTGACCTCACATAGAGCATACTGCGATGTTTTGTCTGACCTCACATAGAGCATACTAAGATGTTTTGTCTGACCTCACATAGAGCACACTAAGATGTTTTGTCTGACCTCACATAGAGCACACTAAGATGTTTTGTCTGACCTCACATAGAGCATACTAAGATGTTTTGTCTGACCTCACATAGAGCATACTGCGATGTTTTGTCTGACCTCACATAGAGCATACTAAGATGTTTTGTCTGACCTCACATAGAGGATACTAAGATGTTTTGTCTGACCTCACATAGAGCATACTGCGATGTTTTGTCTGACCTCACATAGAGCATACTAAGATGTTTTGTCTGACCTCACATAGAGCACACTAAGATGTTTTGTCTGACCTCACATAGAGCATACTGCGATGTTTTGTCTGACCTCACATAGAGCACACTAAGATGTTTTGTCTGACCTCACATAGAGCATACTGCGATGTTTTGTCTGACCTCACATAGAGCATACTAAGATGTTTTGTCTGACCTCACATAGAGCACACTAAGATGTTTTGTCTGACCTCACATAGAGCACACTAAGATGTTTTGTCTGACCTCACATAGAGCATACTAAGATGTTTTGTCTGACCTCACATAGAGCAAACTAAGATGTTTTGTCTGACCTCACATAGAGCATACTAAGATGTTTTGTCTGACCTCACATAGAGCACACTAAGATGTTTTGTCTGACCTCACATAGAGCACACTGCGATGTTTTGTCTGACCTCACATAGAGCATACTAAGATGTTTTGTCTGACCTCACATAGAGCACACTGCGATGTTTTGTCTGACCTCACATAGAGCATACTGCGATGTTTTGTCTGACCTCACATAGAGCATACTAAGATGTTTTGTCTGACCTCATATAGAGCACACTAAGATGTTTTGTCTGACCTCATATAGAGCACACTAAGATGTTTTGTCTGACCTCACATAGAGCATACTAAGATGTTTTGTCTGACCTCACATAGAGCACACTAAGATGTTTTGTCTGACCTCACATAGAGCATACTAAGATGTTTTGTCTGACCTCACATAGAGCACACTAAGATGTTTTGTCTGACCTCACATAGAGCCCACTGCGATGTTTTGTCTGACCTCACATAGAGCACACTAAGATGTTTTGTCTGACCTCACATAGAGCATACTAAGATGTTTTGTCTGACCTCACATAGAGCCCACTAAGATGTTTTGTCTGACCTCACATAGAGCATACTAAGATGTTTTGTCTGACCTCACATAGAGCATACTAAGATGTTTTGTCTGACCTCACATAGAGCATACTGCGATGTTTTGTCTGACCTCACATAGAGCATACTGCAATGTTTTGTCTGACCTCACATAGAGCATACTGCGATGTTTTGTCTGACCTCACATAGAGCATTGTGCAATGTTTTGTCTGACCTCACATAGAGCACACTAAGATGTTTTGTCTGACCTCACATAGAGCATACTAAGATGTTTTGTCTGACCTCACATAGAGCATTGTGCAATGTTTTGTCTGACCTCACATAGAGCATACTAAGATGTTTTGTCTGACCTCACATAGAGCATACTAAGATGTTTTGTCTGACCTCACATAGAGCACACTAAGATGTTTTGTCTGACCTCACATAGAGCACACTAAGATGTTTTGTCTGACCTCACATAGAGCACACTAAGATGTTTTGTCTGACCTCACATAGAGCATACTGCGATGTTTTGTCTGACCTCACATAGAGCATACTAAGATGTTTTGTCTGACCTCACATAGAGCACACTAAGATGTTTTGTCTGACCTCACATAGAGCATACTGCGATGTTTTGTCTGACCTCACATAGAGCATACTAAGATGTTTTGTCTGACCTCACATAGAGCATACTAAGATGTTTTGTCTGACCTCACATAGAGCACACTAAGATGTTTTGTCTGACCTCACATAGAGCACACTGCGATGTTTTGTCTGACCTCACATAGAGCATACTAAGATGTTTTGTCTGACCTCACATAGAGCATACTGCGATGTTTTGTCTGACCTCACATAGAGCATACTAAGATGTTTTGTCTGACCTCACATAGAGCACACTAAGATGTTTTGTCTGACCTCATATAGAGCATACTAAGATGTTTTGTCTGACCTCACATAGAGCACACTGCGATGTTTTGTCTGACCTCACATAGAGCATACTAAGATGTTTTGTCTGACCTCACATAGAGCACACTGCGATGTTTTGTCTGACCTCACATAGAGCATACTGCGATGTTTTGTCTGACCTCACATAGAGCATACTAAGATGTTTTGTCTGACCTCATATAGAGCACACTAAGATGTTTTGTCTGACCTCATATAGAGCACACTAAGATGTTTTGTCTGACCTCATATAGAGCACACTAAGATGTTTTGTCTGACCTCATATAGAGCACACTAAGATGTTTTGTCTGACCTCACATAGAGCATACTAAGATGTTTTGTCTGACCTCATATAGAGCACACTAAGATGTTTTGTCTGACCTCACATAGAGCATACTAAGATGTTTTGTCTGACCTCACATAGAGCATACTAAGATGTTTTGTCTGACCTCACATAGAGCACACTAAGATGTTTTGTCTGACCTCACATAGAGCCCACTGCGATGTTTTGTCTGACCTCACATAGAGCACACTAAGATGTTTTGTCTGACCTCACATAGAGCATACTAAGATGTTTTGTCTGACCTCACATAGAGCCCACTAAGATGTTTTGTCTGACCTCACATAGAGCATACTAAGATGTTTTGTCTGACCTCACATAGAGCATACTGCGATGTTTTGTCTGACCTCACATAGAGCATACTGCAATGTTTTGTCTGACCTCACATAGAGCATACTGCGATGTTTTGTCTGACCTCACATAGAGCATTGTGCAATGTTTTGTCTGACCTCACATAGAGCACACTAAGATGTTTTGTCTGACCTCACATAGAGCATACTAAGATGTTTTGTCTGACCTCACATAGAGCATACTAAGATGTTTTGTCTGACCTCACATAGAGCACACTAAGATGTTTTGTCTGACCTCACATAGAGCACACTAAGATGTTTTGTCTGACCTCACATAGAGCACACTAAGATGTTTTGTCTGACCTCACATAGAGCATACTGCGATGTTTTGTCTGACCTCACATAGAGCATACTAAGATGTTTTGTCTGACCTCACATAGAGCACACTAAGATGTTTTGTCTGACCTCACATAGAGCATACTGCGATGTTTTGTCTGACCTCACATAGAGCATACTAAGATGTTTTGTCTGACCTCACATAGAGCACACTAAGATGTTTTGTCTGACCTCACATAGAGCACACTAAGATGTTTTGTCTGACCTCACATAGAGCATACTAAGATGTTTTGTCTGACCTCACATAGAGCATACTGCGATGTTTTGTCTGACCTCACATAGAGCATACTGCGATGTTTTGTCTGACCTCATATAGAGCATACTAAGATGTTTTGTCTGACCTCACATAGAGCATACTAAGATGTTTTGTCTGACCTCACATAGAGCATACTGCGATGTTTTGTCTGACCTCACATAGAGCATACTAAGATGTTTTGTCTGACCTCACATAGAGCATACTGCGATGTTTTGTCTGACCTCACATAGAGCATACTAAGATGTTTTGTCTGACCTCACATAGAGCATACTAAGATGTTTTGTCTGACCTCATATAGAGCACACTAAGATGTTTTGTCTGACCTCATATAGAGCACACTAAGATGTTTTGTCTGACCTCACATAGAGCATACTGCGATGTTTTGTCTGACCTCACATAGAGCACACTGCAATGTTTTGTCTGACCTCACATAGAGCATACTAAGATGTTTTGTCTGACCTCACATAGAGCACACTAAGATGTTTTGTCTGACCTCACATAGAGCATACTAAGATGTTTTGTCTGACCTCACATAGAGCATACTGTGATGTTTTGTCTGACCTCACATAGAGCATACTAAGATGTTTTGTCTGACCTCACATAGAGCATACTAAGATGTTTTGTCTGACCTCACATAGAGCACACTAAGATGTTTTGTCTGACCTCACATAGAGCACACTAAGATGTTTTGTCTGACCTCACATAGAGCACACTAAGATGTTTTGTCTGACCTCACATAGAGCACACTAAGATGTTTTGTCTGACCTCACATAGAGCATACTAAGATGTTTTGTCTGACCTCACATAGAGCATACTGCGATGTTTTGTCTGACCTCACATAGAGCCCACTAAGATGTTTTGTCTGACCTCACATAGAGCACACTAAGATGTTTTGTCTGACCTCACATAGAGCATACTAAGATGTTTTGTCTGACCTCACATAGAGCATACTGCAATGTTTTGTCTGACCTCACATAGAGCATACTGCGATGTTTTGTCTGACCTCACATAGAGCATACTAAGATGTTTTGTCTGACCTCACATAGAGCATACTAAGATGTTTTGTCTGACCTCACATAGAGCATACTGCGATGTTTTGTCTGACCTCACATAGAGCATACTAAGATGTTTTGTCTGACCTCACATAGAGCATACTAAGATGTTTTGTCTGACCTCACATAGAGCATACTGCGATGTTTTGTCTGACCTCACATAGAGCATACTGCGATGTTTTGTCTGACCTCACATAGAGCATACTAAGATGTTTTGTCTGACCTCACATAGAGCATACTAAGATGTTTTGTCTGACCTCACATAGAGCCCACTGCGATGTTTTGTCTGACCTCACATAGAGCATACTGCGATGTTTTGTCTGACCTCACATAGAGCACACTAAGATGTTTTGTCTGACCTCACATAGAGCACACTGCGATGTTTTGTCTGACCTCACATAGAGCATACTGCGATGTTTTGTCTGACCTCACATAGAGCATACTAAGATGTTTTGTCTGACCTCACATAGAGCACACTAAGATGTTTTGTCTGACCTCACATAGAGCACACTAAGATGTTTTGTCTGACCTCACATAGAGCATACTAAGATGTTTTGTCTGACCTCACATAGAGCAAACTAAGATGTTTTGTCTGACCTCACATAGAGCATACTAAGATGTTTTGTCTGACCTCACATAGAGCACACTAAGATGTTTTGTCTGACCTCACATAGAGCACACTGCGATGTTTTGTCTGACCTCACATAGAGCATACTAAGATGTTTTGTCTGACCTCACATAGAGCATACTAAGATGTTTTGTCTGACCTCATATAGAGCATACTAAGATGTTTTGTCTGACCTCACATAGAGCACACTGCGATGTTTTGTCTGACCTCACATAGAGCATACTGCGATGTTTTGTCTGACCTCACATAGAGCACACTAAGATGTTTTGTCTGACCTCACATAGAGCATACTAAGATGTTTCGTCTGACCTCACATAGAGCATACTGCGATGTTTTGTCTGACCTCACATAGAGCATACTAAGATGTTTTGTCTGACCTCATATAGAGCACACTAAGATGTTTTGTCTGACCTCATATAGAGCACACTAAGATGTTTTGTCTGACCTCATATAGAGCACACTAAGATGTTTTGTCTGACCTCATATAGAGCACACTAAGATGTTTTGTCTGACCTCACATAGAGCATACTAAGATGTTTTGTCTGACCTCACATAGAGCACACTAAGATGTTTTGTCTGACCTCACATAGAGCACACTAAGATGTTTTGTCTGACCTCACATAGAGCCCACTGCGATGTTTTGTCTGACCTCACATAGAGCCCACTGCGATGTTTTGTCTGACCTCACATAGAGCACACTAAGATGTTTTGTCTGACCTCACATAGAGCATACTAAGATGTTTTGTCTGACCTCACATAGAGCATACTAAGATGTTTTGTCTGACCTCACATAGAGCATACTGCGATGTTTTGTCTGACCTCACATAGAGCATACTGCAATGTTTTGTCTGACCTCACATAGAGCATACTAAGATGTTTTGTCTGACCTCACATAGAGCATACTGCGATGTTTTGTCTGACCTCACATAGAGCATACTGCAATGTTTTGTCTGACCTCACATAGAGCATACTGCGATGTTTTGTCTGACCTCACATAGAGCATTGTGCAATGTTTTGTCTGACCTCACATAGAGCACACTAAGATGTTTTGTCTGACCTCACATAGAGCATACTAAGATGTTTTGTCTGACCTCACATAGAGCATACTAAGATGTTTTGTCTGACCTCACATAGAGCACACTAAGATGTTTTGTCTGACCTCACATAGAGCACACTAAGATGTTTTGTCTGACCTCACATAGAGCACACTAAGATGTTTTGTCTGACCTCACATAGAGCATACTGCGATGTTTTGTCTGACCTCACATAGAGCACACTAAGATGTTTTGTCTGACCTCACATAGAGCATACTGCGATGTTTTGTCTGACCTCACATAGAGCATACTAAGATGTTTTGTCTGACCTCACATAGAGCACACTAAGATGTTTTGTCTGACCTCACATAGAGCATACTAAGATGTTTTGTCTGACCTCACATAGAGCACACTAAGATGTTTTGTCTGACCTCACATAGAGCATACTAAGATGTTTTGTCTGACCTCACATAGAGCATACTAAGATGTTTTGTCTGACCTCACATAGAGCATACTAAGATGTTTTGTCTGACCTCACATAGAGCATACTAAGATGTTTTGTCTGACCTCACATAGAGCATACTAAGATGTTTTGTCTGACCTCACATAGAGCATACTAAGATGTTTTGTCTGACCTCACATAGAGCATACTGCGATGTTTTGTCTGACCTCACATAGAGCATACTAAGATGTTTTGTCTGACCTCACATAGAGCATACTAAGATGTTTTGTCTGACCTCATATAGAGCACACTAAGATGTTTTGTCTGACCTCATATAGAGCACACTAAGATGTTTTGTCTGACCTCACATAGAGCATACTGCGATGTTTTGTCTGACCTCACATAGAGCACACTGCAATGTTTTGTCTGACCTCACATAGAGCATACTAAGATGTTTTGTCTGACCTCACATAGAGCATACTAAGATGTTTTGTCTGACCTCACATAGAGCATACTAAGATGTTTTGTCTGACCTCACATAGAGCATACTGTGATGTTTTGTCTGACCTCACATAGAGCATACTAAGATGTTTTGTCTGACCTCACATAGAGCATACTAAGATGTTTTGTCTGACCTCACATAGAGCACACTAAGATGTTTTGTCTGACCTCACATAGAGCATACTGCAATGTTTTGTCTGACCTCACATAGAGCACACTAAGATGTTTTGTCTGACCTCACATAGAGCACACTAAGATGTTTTGTCTGACCTCACATAGAGCACACTAAGATGTTTTGTCTGACCTCACATAGAGCACACTAAGATGTTTTGTCTGACCTCACATAGAGC
The DNA here is from genome assembly GCA_029206835.1 of Rana muscosa. Lineage (NCBI taxonomy): Eukaryota > Metazoa > Chordata > Amphibia > Anura > Ranidae > Rana > Rana muscosa. The sequence continues at coordinate 737,526,855 of CM055118.1, forward strand.
ACACTGCGATGTTTTGTCTGACCTCACATAGAGCATACTAAGATGTTTTGTCTGACCTCACATAGAGCATACTGCGATGTTTTGTCTGACCTCACATAGAGCCCACTAAGATGTTTTGTCTGACCTCACATAGAGCACACTAAGATGTTTTGTCTGACCTCACATAGAGCATACTAAGATGTTTTGTCTGACCTCACATAGAGCATACTGCAATGTTTTGTCTGACCTCACATAGAGCATACTGCGATGTTTTGTCTGACCTCACATAGAGCATACTAAGATGTTTTGTCTGACCTCACATAGAGCATACTAAGATGTTTTGTCTGACCTCACATAGAGCATACTGCGATGTTTTGTCTGACCTCACATAGAGCATACTAAGATGTTTTGTCTGACCTCACATAGAGCATACTGCGATGTTTTGTCTGACCTCACATAGAGCACACTAAGATGTTTTGTCTGACCTCACATAGAGCATACTGCGATGTTTTGTCTGACCTCACATAGAGCATTGTGCAATGTTTTGTCTGACCTCACATAGAGCACACTAAGATGTTTTGTCTGACCTCACATAGAGCATACTAAGATGTTTTGTCTGACCTCACATAGAGCATACTAAGATGTTTTGTCTGACCTCACATAGAGCACACTAAGATGTTTTGTCTGACCTCACATAGAGCACACTAAGATGTTTTGTCTGACCTCACATAGAGCACACTAAGATGTTTTGTCTGACCTCACATAGAGCATACTGCGATGTTTTGTCTGACCTCACATAGAGCACACTAAGATGTTTTGTCTGACCTCACATAGAGCATACTGCGATGTTTTGTCTGACCTCACATAGAGCATACTAAGATGTTTTGTCTGACCTCACATAGAGCACACTAAGATGTTTTGTCTGACCTCACATAGAGCATACTAAGATGTTTTGTCTGACCTCACATAGAGCACACTAAGATGTTTTGTCTGACCTCACATAGAGCATACTGCGATGTTTTGTCTGACCTCACATAGAGCACACTAAGATGTTTTGTCTGACCTCACATAGAGCCCACTGCGATGTTTTGTCTGACCTCACATAGAGCATACTGCGATGTTTTGTCTGACCTCACATAGAGCACACTAAGATGTTTTGTCTGACCTCACATAGAGCACACTGCGATGTTTTGTCTGACCTCACATAGAGCATACTGCGATGTTTTGTCTGACCTCACATAGAGCATACTGCGATGTTTTGTCTGACCTCACATAGAGCATACTAAGATGTTTTGTCTGACCTCATATAGAGCACACTAAGATGTTTTGTCTGACCTCATATAGAGCACACTAAGATGTTTTGTCTGACCTCACATAGAGCATACTGCAATGTTTTGTCTGACCTCACATAGAGCATACTGTGATGTTTTGTCTGACCTCACATAGAGCATACTAAGATGTTTTGTCTGACCTCACATAGAGCATACTGTGATGTTTTGTCTGACCTCACATAGAGCATACTAAGATGTTTTGTCTGACCTCACATAGAGCATACTAAGATGTTTTGTCTGACCTCACATAGAGCATACTAAGATGTTTTGTCTGACCTCACATAGAGCATACTAAGATGTTTTGTCTGACCTCACAGAGAGCACACTAAGATGTTTTGTCTGACATCACATAGAGCACACTAAGATGTTTTGTCTGACCTCACATAGAGCATACTAAGATGTTTTGTCTGACCTCACATAGAGCACACTAAGATGTTTTGTCTGACCTCACATAGAGCATACTAAGATGTTTTGTCTGACCTCACATAGAGCATACTAAGCTGTTTTGTCTGACCTCACATAGAGCCCACTAAGATGTTTTGTCTGACCTCACATAGAGCATACTAAGATGTTTTGTCTGACCTCACATAGAGCACACTAAGATGTTTTGTCTGACCTCACATAGAGCACACTAAGATGTTTTGTCTGACCTCACATAGAGCACACTAAGATGTTTTGTCTGACCTCACATAGAGCATACTGCGATGTTTTGTCTGACCTCACATAGAGCATACTAAGATGTTTTGTCTGACCTCACATAGAGCATACTGCGATGTTTTGTCTGACCTCACATAGAGCATACTAAGATGTTTTGTCTGACCTCACATAGAGCACACTAAGATGTTTTGTCTGACCTCACATAGAGCATACTAAGATGTTTTGTCTGACCTCACATAGAGCACACTGCGATGTTTTGTCTGACCTCACATAGAGCATACTAAGATGTTTTGTCTGACCTCACATAGAGCATACTGCGATGTTTTGTCTGACCTCACATAGAGCATACTAAGATGTTTTGTCTGACCTCACATAGAGCATACTAAGATGTTTTGTCTGACCTCACATAGAGCACACTAAGATGTTTTGTCTGACCTCACATAGAGCATACTGCGATGTTTTGTCTGACCTCACATAGAGCATACTAAGATGTTTTGTCTGACCTCACATAGAGCATACTAAGATGTTTTGTCTGACCTCACATAGAGCCCACTAAGATGTTTTGTCTGACCTCACATAGAGCACACTAAGATGTTTTGTCTGACCTCACATAGAGCATACTAAGATGTTTTGTCTGACCTCACATAGAGCACACTAAGATGTTTTGTCTGACCTCACATAGAGCATACTAAGATGTTTTGTCTGACCTCACATAGAGCATACTAAGATGTTTTGTCTGACCTCATATAGAGCATACTAAGATGTTTTGTCTGACCTCACATAGAGCATACTAAGATGTTTTGTCTGACCTCACATAGAGCATACTGCGATGTTTTGTCTGACCTCACATAGAGCACACTAAGATGTTTTGTCTGACCTCACATAGAGCATACTGCGATGTTTTGTCTGACCTCACATAGAGCATACTAAGATGTTTTGTCTGACCTCACATAGAGCACACTGCGATGTTTTGTCTGACCTCACATAGAGCACACTGCGATGTTTTGTCTGACCTCACATAGAGCATACTAAGATGTTTTGTCTGACCTCACATAGAGCATACTGCGATGTTTTGTCTGACCTCACATAGAGCATACTGCGATGTTTTGTCTGACCTCACATAGAGCATACTGCGATGTTTTGTCTGACCTCACATAGAGCATACTAAGATGTTTTGTCTGACCTCACATAGAGCATACTAAGATGTTTTGTCTGACCTCACATAGAGCACACTGCGATGTTTTGTCTGACCTCACATAGAGCATACTAAGATGTTTTGTCTGACCTCACATAGAGCACACTAAGATGTTTTGTCTGACCTCACATAGAGCATACTAAGATGTTTTGTCTGACCTCACATAGAGCATACTAAGATGTTTTGTCTGACCTCACATAGAGCATACTAAGATGTTTTGTCTGACCTCACATAGAGCATACTAAGATGTTTTGTCTGACCTCACATAGAGCATACTAAGATGTTTTGTCTGACCTCACATAGAGCATACTAAGATGTTTTGTCTGACCTCACATAGAGCATACTGCGATGTTTTGTCTGACCTCACATAGAGCATACTGCGATGTTTTGTTTGACCTCACATAGAGCATACTAAGATGTTTTGTCTGACCTCACATAGAGCATACTAAGATGTTTTGTCTGACCTCACATAGAGCACATTAAGATGTTTTGTCTGACCTCACATAGAGCACACTAAGATGTTTTGTCTGACCTCACATAGAGCATACTAAGATGTTTTGTCTGACCTCACATAGAGCATACTAAGATGTTTTGTCTGACCTCACATAGAGCACACTAAGATGTTTTGTCTGACCTCACATAGAGCATACTAAGATGTTTTGTCTGACCTCACATAGAGCATACTAAGATGTTTTGTCTGACCTCACATAGAGCATACTAAGATGTTTTGTCTGACCTCACATAGAGCATACTAAGATGTTTTGTCTGACCTCACATAGAGCATACTAAGATGTTTTGTCTGACCTCACATAGAGCACATTAAGATGTTTTGTCTGACCTCACATAGAGCACACTAAGATGTTTTGTCTGACCTCACATAGAGCACACTAAGATGTTTTGTCTGACCTCACATAGAGCATACTAAGATGTTTTGTCTGACCTCACATAGAGCATACTAAGATGTTTTGTCTGACCTCACATAGAGCACACTAAGATGTTTTGTCTGACCTCACATAGAGCACACTAAGATGTTTTGTCTGACCTCACATAGAGCATACTAAGATGTTTTGTCTGACCTCACATAGAGCATACTAAGATGTTTTGTCTGACCTCACATAGAGCATACTGCAATGTTTTGTCTGACCTCACATAGAGCACACTAAGATGTTTTGTCTGACCTCACATAGAGCATACTAAGATGTTTTGTCTGACCTCACATAGAGCCCACTAAGATGTTTTGTCTGACCTCACATGGAGCATACTAAGATGTTTTGTCTGACCTCACATAGAGCATACTAAGATGTTTTGTCTGACCTCACATAGAGCCCACTGCGATGTTTTGTCTGACCTCACATAGAGCATACTAAGATGTTTTGTCTGACCTCACATAGAGCATACTGCGATGTTTTGTCTGACCTCACATAGAGCATACTAAGATGTTTTGTCTGACCTCACATAGAGCATACTAAGATGTTTTGTCTGACCTCACATAGAGCACACTAAGATGTTTTGTCTGACCTCACATAGAGCATACTAAGATGTTTTGTCTGACCTCACATAGAGGATACTGCGATGTTTTGTCTGACCTCACATAGAGCATACTAAGATGTTTTGTCTGACCTCACATAGAGCATTCTAAGATGTTTTGTCTGACCTCATATAGAGCATACTAAGATGTTTTGTCTGACCTCACATAGAGCATACTGCGATGTTTTGTCTGACCTCACATAGAGCATACTGCGATGTTTTGTCTGACCTCACATAGAGCATACTAAGATGTTTTGTCTGACCTCATATAGAGCATACTGCGATGTTTTGTCTGACCTCACATAGAGCATACTAAGATGTTTTGTCTGACCTCACATAGAGCATACTAAGATGTTTTGTCTGACCTCACATAGAGCATACTAAGATGTTTTGTCTGACCTCACATAGAGCATACTAAGATGTTTTGTCTGACCTCACATAGAGCACACTAAGATGTTTTGTCTGACCTCACATAGAGCATACTGTGATGTTTTGTCTGACCTCACATAGAGCACACTAAGATGTTTTGTCTGACCTCACATAGAGCATACTAAGATGTTTTGTCTGACCTCACATAGAGCATACTGCAATGTTTTGTCTGACCTCACATAGAGCACACTAAGATGTTTTGTCTGACCTCACATAGAGCATACTAAGATGTTTTGTCTGACCTCACATAGAGCACACTAAGATGTTTTGTCTGACCTCACATAGAGCACACTAAGATGTTTTGTCTGACCTCACATAGAGCATACTGCGATGTTTTGTCTGACCTCACATAGAGCACACTAAGATGTTTTGTCTGACCTCACATAGAGCATACTGCGATGTTTTGTCTGACCTCACATAGAGCACACTAAGATCTTTTGTCTGACCTCACATAGAGCATACTAAGATGTTTTGTCTGACCTCACATAGAGCCCACTAAGATGTTTTGTCTGACCTCACATAGAGCATACTAAGATGTTTTGTCTGACCTCACATAGAGCACACTGCGATGTTTTGTCTGACCTCACATAGAGCATACTGCGATGTTTTGTCTGACCTCACATAGAGCATACTAAGATGTTTTGTCTGACCTCACATAGAGCATACTGCGATGTTTTGTCTGACCTCACATAGAGCACACTAAGATGTTTTGTCTGACCTCACATAGAGCATACTGCAATGTTTTGTCTGACCTCACATAGAGCATACTAAGATGTTTTGTCTGACCTCACATAGAGCACACTAAGATGTTTTGTCTGACCTCACATAGAGCATACTGCAATGTTTTGTCTGACCTCACATAGAGCACACTAAGATGTTTTGTCTGACCTCACATAGAGCACACTAAGATGTTTTGTCTGACCTCACATAGAGCATACTAAGATGTTTTGTCTGACCTCACATAGAGCCCACTAAGATGTTTTGTCTGACCTCACATAGAGCATACTAAGATGTTTTGTCTGACCTCACATAGAGCACACTAAGATGTTTTGTCTGACCTCACATAGAGCATACTAAGATGTTTTGTCTGACCTCACATAGAGCATACTGCGATGTTTTGTCTGACCTCACATAGAGCATACTAAGATGTTTTGTCTGACCTCACATAGAGCATACTAAGATGTTTTGTCTGACCTCACATAGAGCATACTAAGATGTTTTGTCTGACCTCACATAGAGCACACTAAGATGTTTTGTCTGACCTCACATAGAGCACACTAAGATGTTTTGTCTGACCTCACATAGAGCACACTAAGATGTTTTGTCTGACCTCACATAGAGCACACTGCGATGTTTTGTCTGACCTCACATAGAGCATACTGCGATGTTTTGTCTGACCTCACATAGAGCATACTAAGATGTTTTGTCTGACCTCACATAGAGCATACTGCGATGTTTTGTCTGACCTCACATAGAGCATACTGCGATGTTTTGTCTGACCTCACATAGAGCATACTGCGATGTTTTGTCTGACCTCACATAGCGCATACTAAGATGTTTTGTCTGACCTCACATAGAGCATACTAAGATGTTTTGTCTGACCTCACATAGAGCATACTAAGATGTTTTGTCTGACCTCACATAGAGCATACTAAGATGTTTTGTCTGACCTCACATAGAGCATACTAAGATGTTTTGTCTGACCTCATATAGAGCATACTAAGATGTTTTGTCTGACCTCACATAGAGCATACTAAGATGTTTTGTCTGACCTCACATAGAGCATACTAAGATGTTTTGTCTGACCTCACATAGAGCATACTGCGATGTTTTGTCTGACCTCACATAGAGCACACTAAGATGTTTTGTCTGACCTCACATAGAGCACACTAAGATGTTTTGTCTGACCTCACATAGAGCACACTAAGATGTTTTGTCTGACCTCACATAGAGCACACTAAGATGTTTTGTCTGACCTCACATAGAGCATACTGCGATGTTTTGTCTGACCTCACATAGAGCATACTAAGATGTTTTGTCTGACCTCACATAGAGCATACTAAGATGTTTTGTCTGACCTCACATAGAGCCCACTAAGATGTTTTGTCTGACCTCACATAGAGCACACTAAGATGTTTTGTCTGACCTCACATAGAGCATACTGCGATGTTTTGTCTGACCTCACATAGAGCATACTAAGATGTTTTGTCTGACCTCACATAGAGCATACTAAGATGTTTTGTCTGACCTCACATAGAGCATACTAAGATGTTTTGTCTGACCTCACATAGAGCATACTAAGATGTTTTGTCTGACCTCACATAGAGCATACTGCAATGTTTTGTCTGACCTCACATAGAGCATACTAAGATGTTTTGTCTGACCTCACATAGAGCATACTAAGATGTTTTGTCTGACCTCACATAGAGCACACTAAGATGTTTTGTCTGACCTCACATAGAGCATACTAAGATGTTTTGTCTGACCTCACATAGAGCATACTAAGATGTTTTGTCTGACCTCACATACAGCATACTAAGATGTTTTGTCTGACCTCACATAGAGCATACTGCGATGTTTTGTCTGACCTCACATAGAGCATACTGCGATGTTTTGTCTGACCTCACATAGAGCATACTAAGATGTTTTGTCTGACCTCACATAGAGCATACTAAGATGTTTTGTCTGACCTCATATAGAGCACACTAAGATGTTTTGTCTGACCTCATATAGAGCACACTAAGATGTTTTGTCTGACCTCACATAGAGCATACTGCGATGTTTTGTCTGACCTCACATAGAGCATACTGCAATGTTTTGTCTGACCTCACATAGAGCATACTGCGATGTTTTGTCTGACCTCACATAGAGCATACTAAGATGTTTTGTCTGACCTCACATAGAGCATACTGCGATGTTTTGTCTGACCTCACATAGAGCATACTAAGATGTTTTGTCTGACCTCACATAGAGCATACTAAGATGTTTTGTCTGACCTCATATAGAGCATACTAAGATGTTTTGTCTGACCTCACATAGAGCACACTAAGATGTTTTGTCTGACCTCATATAGAGCACACTAAGATGTTTTGTCTGACCTCACATAGAGCATACTGCGATGTTTTGTCTGACCTCACATAGAGCATACTAAGATGTTTTGTCTGACCTCACATAGAGCACACTAAGATGTTTTGTCTGACCTCACATAGAGCACACTAAGATGTTTTGTCTGACCTCACATAGAGCACACTAAGATGTTTTGTCTGACCTCACATAGAGCATACTAAGATGTTTTGTCTGACCTCACATAGAGCATACTGCGATGTTTTGTCTGACCTCACATAGAGCATACTGCAATGTTTTGTCTGACCTCACATAGAGCATACTAAGATGTTTTGTCTGACCTCACATAGAGCATACTGCAATGTTTTGTCTGACCTCACATAGAGCATACTAAGATGTTTTGTCTGACCTCACATAGAGCACACTGCGATGTTTTGTCTGACCTCACATAGAGCATACTAAGATGTTTTGTCTGACCTCACATAGAGCATACTGCGATGTTTTGTCTGACCTCACATAGAGCACACTAAGATGTTTTGTCTGACCTCACATAGAGCATACTAAGATGTTTTGTCTGACCTCACATAGAGCACACTAAGATGTTTTGTCTGACCTCACATAGAGCATACTGCGATGTTTTGTCTGACCTCACATAGAGCATACTGCGATGTTTTGTCTGACCTCACATAGAGCATACTAAGATGTTTTGTCTGACCTCATATAGAGCACACTAAGATGTTTTGTCTGACCTCATATAGAGCACACTAAGATGTTTTGTCTGACCTCACATAGAGCATACTGCGATGTTTTGTCTGACCTCACATAGAGCATACTGCAATGTTTTGTCTGACCTCACATAGAGCATACTAAGATGTTTTGTCTGACCTCACATAGAGCATACTGCAATGTTTTGTCTGACCTCACATAGAGCATACTGCGATGTTTTGTCTGACCTCACATAGAGCATACTAAGATGTTTTGTCTGACCTCACATAGAGCACACTAAGATGTTTTGTCTGACCTCACATAGAGCACACTAAGATGTTTTGTCTGACCTCACATAGAGCATACTAAGATGTTTTGTCTGACCTCACATAGAGCACACTGCGATGTTTTGTCTGACCTCACATAGAGCCCACTAAGATGTTTTGTCTGACCTCACATAGAGCATACTAAGATGTTTTGTCTGACCTCACATAGAGCATACTAAGATGTTTTGTCTGACCTCACATAGAGCATACTAAGATGTTTTGTCTGACCTCACATAGAGCATACTAAGATGTTTTGTCTGACCTCACATAGAGCCCACTAAGATGTTTTGTCTGACCTCACATAGAGCATACTAAGATGTTTTGTCTGACCTCACATAGAGCATACTGCGATGTTTTGTCTGACCTCACATAGAGCATACTGCGATGTTTTGTCTGACCTCACATAGAGCACACTAAGATGTTTTGTCTGACCTCACATAGAGCATACTAAGATGTTTTGTCTGACCTCACATAGAGCACACTGCGATGTTTTGTCTGACCTCACATAGAGCATACTGCGATGTTTTGTCTGACCTCACATAGAGCACACTGCGATGTTTTGTCTGACCTCACATAGAGCATACTGCGATGTTTTGTCTGACCTCACATAGAGCATACTAAGATGTTTTGTCTGACCTCACATACAGCATACTAAGATGTTTTGTCTGACCTCACATAGAGCATACTGCGATGTTTTGTCTGACCTCACATAGAGCATACTGCGATGTTTTGTCTGACCTCACATAGAGCATACTAAGATGTTTTGTCTGACCTCACATAGAGCATACTAAGATGTTTTGTCTGACCTCATATAGAGCACACTAAGATGTTTTGTCTGACCTCATATAGAGCACACTAAGATGTTTTGTCTGACCTCACATAGAGCATACTGCGATGTTTTGTCTGACCTCACATAGAGCATACTGCAATGTTTTGTCTGACCTCACATAGAGCATACTGCGATGTTTTGTCTGACCTCACATAGAGCATACTAAGATGTTTTGTCTGACCTCACATAGAGCATACTGCGATGTTTTGTCTGACCTCACATAGAGCATACTAAGATGTTTTGTCTGACCTCACATAGAGCATACTAAGATGTTTTGTCTGACCTCATATAGAGCATACTAAGATGTTTTGTCTGACCTCACATAGAGCACACTAAGATGTTTTGTCTGACCTCATATAGAGCACACTAAGATGTTTTGTCTGACCTCACATAGAGCATACTGCGATGTTTTGTCTGACCTCACATAGAGCATACTAAGATGTTTTGTCTGACCTCACATAGAGCACACTAAGATGTTTTGTCTGACCTCACATAGAGCACACTAAGATGTTTTGTCTGACCTCACATAGAGCACACTAAGATGTTTTGTCTGACCTCACATAGAGCATACTAAGATGTTTTGTCTGACCTCACATAGAGCATACTGCGATGTTTTGTCTGACCTCACATAGAGCATACTGCAATGTTTTGTCTGACCTCACATAGAGCATACTAAGATGTTTTGTCTGACCTCACATAGAGCATACTGCAATGTTTTGTCTGACCTCACATAGAGCATACTAAGATGTTTTGTCTGACCTCACATAGAGCACACTGCGATGTTTTGTCTGACCTCACATAGAGCATACTAAGATGTTTTGTCTGACCTCACATAGAGCATACTGCGATGTTTTGTCTGACCTCACATAGAGCACACTAAGATGTTTTGTCTGACCTCACATAGAGCATACTAAGATGTTTTGTCTGACCTCACATAGAGCACACTAAGATGTTTTGTCTGACCTCACATAGAGCATACTGCGATGTTTTGTCTGACCTCACATAGAGCATACTGCGATGTTTTGTCTGACCTCACATAGAGCATACTAAGATGTTTTGTCTGACCTCATATAGAGCACACTAAGATGTTTTGTCTGACCTCATATAGAGCACACTAAGATGTTTTGTCTGACCTCACATAGAGCATACTGCGATGTTTTGTCTGACCTCACATAGAGCATACTGCAATGTTTTGTCTGACCTCACATAGAGCATACTAAGATGTTTTGTCTGACCTCACATAGAGCACACTAAGATGTTTTGTCTGACCTCACATAGAGCACACTAAGATGTTTTGTCTGACCTCACATAGAGCATACTAAGATGTTTTGTCTGACCTCACATAGAGCACACTGCGATGTTTTGTCTGACCTCACATAGAGCCCACTAAGATGTTTTGTCTGACCTCACATAGAGCATACTAAGATGTTTTGTCTGACCTCACATAGAGCATACTAAGATGTTTTGTCTGACCTCACATAGAGCATACTAAGATGTTTTGTCTGACCTCACATAGAGCATACTAAGATGTTTTGTCTGACCTCACATAGAGCCCACTAAGATGTTTTGTCTGACCTCACATAGAGCATACTAAGATGTTTTGTCTGACCTCACATAGAGCACACTAAGATGTTTTGTCTGACCTCACATAGAGCATACTAAGATGTTTTGTCTGACCTCACATAGAGCACACTGCGATGTTTTGTCTGACCTCACATAGAGCATACTGCGATGTTTTGTCTGACCTCACATAGAGCACACTGCGATGTTTTGTCTGACCTCACATAGAGCATACTAAGATGTTTTGTCTGACCTCACATAGAGCATACTGCGATGTTTTGTCTGACCTCACATAGAGCACACTAAGATGTTTTGTCTGACCTCACATAGAGCATACTGCAATGTTTTGTCTGACCTCACATAGAGCATACTGCGATGTTTTGTCTGACCTCACATAGAGCATACTGCGATGTTTTGTCTGACCTCACATAGAGCACACTAAGATGTTTTGTCTGACCTCACATAGAGCATACTAAGATGTTTTGTCTGACCTCACATAGAGCACACTGCGATGTTTTGTCTGACCTCACATAGAGCATACTGCGATGTTTTGTCTGACCTCACATAGAGCACACTGCGATGTTTTGTCTGACCTCACATAGAGCATACTGCGATGTTTTGTCTGACCTCACATAGAGCATACTAAGATGTTTTGTCTGACCTCACATAGAGCATACTGCGATGTTTTGTCTGACCTCACATAGAGCACACTAAGATGTTTTGTCTGACCTCACATAGAGCATACTGCAATGTTTTGTCTGACCTCACATAGAGCATACTAAGATGTTTTGTCTGACCTCACATAGAGCACACTAAGATGTTTTGTCTGACCTCACATAGAGCATACTGCGATGTTTTGTCTGACCTCACATAGAGCATACTAAGATGTTTTGTCTGACCTCACATAGAGCATACTGCGATGTTTTGTCTGACCTCACATAGAGCATACTAAGATGTTTTGTCTGACCTCACATAGAGCATACTAAGATGTTTTGTCTGACCTCACATAGAGCACACTAAGATGTTTTGTCTGACCTCACATAGAGCACACTAAGATGTTTTGTCTGACCTCACATAGAGCATACTAAGATGTTTTGTCTGACCTCACATAGAGCCCACTAAGATGTTTTGTCTGACCTCACATGGAGCATACTGCGATGTTTTGTCTGACCTCACATAGAGCATACTAAGATGTTTTGTCTGACCTCACATAGAGCATACTAAGATGTTTTGTCTGACCTCACATAGAGCATACTAAGATGTTTTGTCTGACCTCACATAGAGCACACTAAGATGTTTTGTCTGACCTCACATAGAGCATACTGCGATGTTTTGTCTGACCTCACATAGAGCATACTAAGATGTTTTGTCTGACCTCACATAGAGCATACTAAGATGTTTTGTCTGACCTCACATAGAGCATACTGCGATGTTTTGTCTGACCTCACATAGAGCATACTAAGATGTTTTGTCTGACCTCACATAGAGCATACTAAGATGTTTTGTCTGACCTCACATAGAGCCCACTAAGATGTTTTGTCTGACCTCACATAGAGCATACTGCGATGTTTTGTCTGACCTCACATAGAGCACACTAAGATGTTTTGTCTGACCTCACATAGAGCATACTAAGATGTTTTGTCTGACCTCACATAGAGCATACTAAGATGTTTTGTCTGACCTCACATAGAGCATACTAAGATGTTTTGTCTGACCTCACATAGAGCATACTAAGATGTTTTGTCTGACCTCACATAGAGCATACTAAGATGTTTTGTCTGACCTCACATAGAGCACACTAAGATGTTTTGTCTGACCTCACATAGAGCATACTGCGATGTTTTGTCTGACCTCACATAGAGCATACTGCGATGTTTTGTCTGACCTCACATAGAGCATACTAAGATGTTTTGTCTGACCTCACATAGAGCATACTGCGATGTTTTGTCTGACCTCACATAGAGCATACTGCGATGTTTTGTCTGACCTCACATAGAGCATACTGCGATGTTTTGTCTGACCTCACATAGAGCACACTAAGATGTTTTGTCTGACCTCACATAGAGCATACTAAGATGTTTTGTCTGACCTCACATAGAGCATACTAAGATGTTTTGTCTGACCTCACATAGAGCATACTAAGATGTTTTGTCTGACCTCACATAGAGCATACTAAGATGTTTTGTCTGACCTCATATATAGCATACTAAGATGTTTTGTCTGACCTCACATAGAGCATACTAAGATGTTTTGTCTGACCTCACATAGAGCATACTAAGATGTTTTGTCTGACCTCACATAGAGCATACTAAGATGTTTTGTCTGACCTCACATAGAGCACACTAAGATGTTTTGTCTGACCTCACATAGAGCATACTGCAATGTTTTGTCTGACCTCACATAGAGCATACTAAGATGTTTTGTCTGACCTCACATAGAGCATACTAAGATGTTTTGTCTGACCTCACATAGAACACACTAAGATGTTTTGTCTGACCTCACATAGAGCATACTAAGATGTTTTGTCTGACCTCACATAGAGCCCACTAAGATGTTTTGTCTGACCTCATATAGAGCATACTAAGATGTTTTGTCTGACCTCACATAGAGCATACTGCAATGTTTTGTCTGACCTCACATAGAGCATACTAAGATGTTTTGTCTGACCTCATATAGAGCATACTAAGATGTTTTGTCTGACCTCACATAGAGCACACTAAGATGTTTTGTCTGACCTCACATAGAGCACACTAAGATGTTTTGTCTGACCTCACATAGAGCATACTGCGATGTTTTGTCTGACCTCACATAGAGCATACTAAGATGTTTTGTCTGACCTCATATAGAGCATACTAAGATGTTTTGTCTGACCTCATATAGAGCATACTAAGATGTTTTGTCTGACCTCACATAGAGCATACTAAGATGTTTTGTCTGACCTCATATAGAGCACACTAAGATGTTTTGTCTGACCTCACATAGAGCATACTGCGATGTTTTGTCTGACCTCACATAGAGCACACTGCAATGTTTTGTCTGACCTCACATAGAGCATACTAAGATGTTTTGTCTGACCTCACATAGAGCATACTAAGATGTTTTGTCTGACCTCACATAGAGCATACTAAGATGTTTTGTCTGACCTCACATAGAGCACACTAAGATGTTTTGTCTGACCTCACATAGAGCATACTAAGATGTTTTGTCTGACCTCACATAGAGCATACTAAGATGTTTTGTCTGACCTCACATAGAGCATACTAAGATGTTTTGTCTGACCTCACATAGAGCATACTAAGATGTTTTGTCTGACCTCACATAGAGCATACTAAGATGTTTTGTCTGACCTCACATAGAGCATACTGCGATGTTTTGTCTGACCTCACATAGAGCACACTAAGATGTTTTGTCTGACCTCACATAGAGCACACTAAGATGTTTTGTCTGACCTCACATAGAGCACACTAAGATGTTTTGTCTGACCTCACATAGAGCACACTAAGATGTTTTGTCTGACCTCACATAGAGCATACTAAGATGTTTTGTCTGACCTCACATAGAGCATACTGCGATGTTTTGTCTGACCTCACATAGAGCATACTAAGATGTTTTGTCTGACCTCACATAGAGCACACTAAGATGTTTTGTCTGACCTCACATAGAGCATACTGCGATGTTTTGTCTGACCTCACATAGAGCATACTAAGATGTTTTGTCTGACCTCACATAGAGCATACTAAGATGTTTTGTCTGACCTCACATAGAGCATACTAAGATGTTTTGTCTGACCTCACATAGAGCATACTAAGATGTTTTGTCTGACCTCACATAGAGCACACTAAGATGTTTTGTCTGACCTCACATAGAGCATACTAAGATGTTTTGTCTGACCTCACATAGAGCATACTGCAATGTTTTGTCTGACCTCACATAGAGCATACTAAGATGTTTTGTCTGACCTCACATAGAGCATACTAAGATGTTTTGTCTGACCTCACATAGAGCATACTAAGATGTTTTGTCTGACCTCACATAGAGCATACTAAGATGTTTTGTCTGACCTCACATAGAGCATACTAAGATGTTTTGTCTGACCTCACATAGAGCATACTAAGATGTTTTGTCAGACCTCACATAGAGCATACTAAGATGTTTTGTCTGACCTCACATAGAGCATACTAAGATGTTTTGTCTGACCTCACATAGAGCATACTGCGATGTTTTGTCTGACTTCACATAGAGCATACTGCGATGTTTTGTCTGACCTCACATAGAGCATACTAAGATGTTTTGTCTGACCTCACATAGAGCATACTAAGATGTTTTGTCTGACCTCACATAGAGCATACTAAGATGTTTTGTCTGACCTCACATAGAGCCCACTAAGATGTTTTGTCTGACCTCACATAGAGCATACTGCGATGTTTTGTCTGACCTCACATAGAGCATACTAAGATGTTTTGTCTGACCTCACATAGAGCACACTGCGATGTTTTGTCTGACCTCACATAGAGCACACTAAGATGTTTTGTCTGACCTCACATAGAGCAAACTAAGATGTTTTGTCTGACCTCATATAGAGCATACTAAGATGTTTTGTCTGACCTCACATAGAGCACACTGCGATGTTTTGTCTGACCTCACATAGAGCATACTAAGATGTTTTGTCTGACCTCACATAGAGCATACTGCGATGTTTTGTCTGACCTCACATAGAGCACACTAAGATGTTTTGTCTGACCTCATATAGAGCACACTAAGATGTTTTGTCTGACCTCACATAGAGCATACTGCGATGTTTTGTCTGACCTCACATAGAGCACACTGCAATGTTTTGTCTGACCTCACATAGAGCATACTGTGATGTTTTGTCTGACCTCACATAGAGCATACTGCGATGTTTTGTCTGACCTCACATAGAGCCCACTAAGATGTTTTGTCTGACCTCACATAGAGCACACTAAGATGTTTTGTCTGACCTCACATAGAGCATACTAAGATGTTTTGTCTGACCTCACATAGAGCATACTAAGATGTTTTGTCTGACCTCACATAGAGCATACTAAGATGTTTTGTCTGACCTCACATAGAGCATACTGCGATGTTTTGTCTGACCTCACATAGAGCATACTAAGATGTTTTGTCTGACCTCACATAGAGCATACTAAGATGTTTTGTCTGACCTCACATAGAGCATACTAAGATGTTTTGTCTGACCTCACATAGAGCATACTAAGATGTTTTGTCTGACCTCACATAGAGCATACTAAGATGTTTTGTCTGACCTCACATAGAGCACACTAAGATGTTTTGTCTGACCTCACATAGAGCATACTAAGATGTTTTGTCTGACCTCACATAGAGCATACTAAGATGTTTTGTCTGACCTCACATAGAGCATACTAAGATGTTTTGTCTGACCTCACATAGAGCACACTAAGATGTTTTGTCTGACCTCACATAGAGCATACTAAGATGTTTTGTCTGACCTCACATAGAGCATACTAAGATGTTTTGTCTGACCTCACATAGAGCATACTAAGATGTTTTGTCTGACCTCACATAGAGCATACTAAGATGTTTTTTCTGACCTCACATAGAGCATACTAAGATGTTTTGTCTGACCTCACATAGAGCACACTAAGATGTTTTGTCTGACCTCACATAGAGCACACTAAGATGTTTTGTCTGACCTCACATAGAGCATACTGCGATGTTTTGTCTGACCTCACATAGAGCATACTGCGATGTTTTGTCTGACCTCACATAGAGCACACTAAGATGTTTTGTCTGACCTCACATAGAGCATACTAAGATGTTTTGTCTGACCTCACATAGAGCACACTAAGATGTTTTGTCTGACCTCACATAGAGCATACTAAGATGTTTTGTCTGACCTCACATAGAGCACACTAAGATGTTTTGTCAGACCTCACATAGAGCATACTAAGATGTTTTGTCTGACCTCACATAGAGCATACTAAGATGTTTTGTCTGACCTCACATAGAGCATACTGCGATGTTTTGTCTGACCTCACATAGAGCATACTGCGATGTTTTGTCTGACCTCACATAGAGCATACTAAGATGTTTTGTCTGACCTCACATAGAGCATACTAAGATGTTTTGTCTGACCTCATATAGAGCATACTAAGATGTTTTGTCTGACCTCACATAGAGCACACTAAGATGTTTTGTCTGACCTCACATAGAGCATACTAAGATGTTTTGTCTGACCTCACATAGAGCACACTAAGATGTTTTGTCAGACCTCACATAGAGCATACTGCGATGTTTTGTCTGACCTCACATAGAGCATACTGCGATGTTTTGTCTGACCTCACATAGAGCATACTAAGATGTTTTGTCTGACCTCACATAGAGCATACTAAGATGTTTTGTCTGACCTCACATAGAGCATACTGCGATGTTTTGTCTGACCTCACATAGAGCATACTAAGATGTTTTGTCTGACCTCACATAGAGCATACTGCGATGTTTTGTCTGACCTCACATAGAGCATACTGCGATGTTTTGTCTGACCTCACATAGAGCATACTGCGATGTTTTGTCTGACCTCACATAGAGCATACTGCGATGTTTTGTCTGACCTCACATAGAGCATACTAAGATGTTTTGTCTGACCTCACATAGAGCATACTAAGATGTTTTGTCTGACCTCATATAGAGCACACTAAGATGTTTTGTCTGACCTCACATAGAGCATACTGCGATGTTTTGTCTGACCTCACATAGAGCATACTGCAATGTTTTGTCTGACCTCACATAGAGCATACTAAGATGTTTTGTCTGACCTCACATAGAGCATACTAAGATGTTTTGTCTGACCTCACATAGAGCCCACTGCGATGTTTTGTCTGACCTAACATAGAGCATACTAAGATGTTTTGTCTGACCTCACATAGAGCATGCTGCGATGTTTTGTCTGACCTCACATAGAGCATACTGCGATGTTTTGTCTGACCTCACATAGAGCACACTAAGATGTTTTGTCTGACCTCACATAGAGCATGCTGCGATGTTTTGTCTGACCTCACATAGAGCATACTAAGATGTTTTGTCTGACCTCACATAGAGCACACTGCGATGTTTTGTCTGACCTCACATAGAGCATACTAAGATGTTTTGTCTGACCTCACATAGAGCATACTAAGATGTTTTGTCTGACCTCACATAGAGCACACTGCGATGTTTTGTCTGACATCACATAGAGCATACTAAGATGTTTTGTCTGACCTCACATAGAGCACACTAAGATGTTTTGTCTGACCTCACATAGAGCACACTGCGATGTTTTGTCTGACCTCACATAGAGCATACTAAGATGTTTTGTCTGACCTCACATAGAGCATACTAAGATGTTTTGTCTGACCTCATATAGAGCACACTAAGATGTTTTGTCTGACCTCACATAGAGCATACTGCGATGTTTTGTCTGACCTCACATAGAGCATACTGCAATGTTTTGTCTGACCTCACATAGAGCACACTAAGATGTTTTGTCTGACCTCACATAGAGCATACTGTGATGTTTTGTCTGACCTCACATAGAGCACACTAAGATGTTTTGTCTGACCTCACATAGAGCATACTAAGATGTTTTGTCTGACCTCACATAGAGCACACTAAGATGTTTTGTCTGACCTCACATAGAGCACACTGCGATGTTTTGTCTGACCTCACATAGAGCATACTAAGATGTTTTGTCTGACCTCACATAGAGCATACTAAGATGTTTTGTCTGACCTCACATAGAGCATACTAAGATGTTTTGTCTGACCTCACATAGAGCATACTAAGATGTTTTGTCTGACCTCACATAGAGCATACTAAGATGTTTTGTCTGACCTCACATAAAGCACACTAAGATGTTTTGTCTGACCTCACATAGAGCCCACTAAGATGTTTTGTCTGACCTCACATAGAGCACACAAAGATGTTTTGTCTGACCTCACATAGTGCATACTGCGATGTTTTGTCTGACCTCACATAGAGCATACTAAGATGTTTTGTCTGACCTCACATAGAGCACACTAAGATGTTTTGTCTGACCTCACATAGAGCACACTAAGATGTTTTGTCTGACCTCACATAGAGCACACTAAGATGTTTTGTCTGACCTCACATAGAGCATACTGCGATGTTTTGTCTGACGTCACATAGAGCATACTGCGATGTTTTGTCTGACCTCACATAGAGCATACTGCGATGTTTTGTCTGACCTCACATAGAGCATACTAAGATGTTTTGTCTGACCTCACATAGAGCACACTAAGATGTTTTGTCTGACCTCATATAGAGCACACTAAGATGTTTTGTCTGACCTCACATAGAGCATACTGCGATGTTTTGTCTGACCTCACATAGAGCACACTGCAATGTTTTGTCTGACCTCACATAGAGCATACTGTGATGTTTTGTCTGACCTCACATAGAGCACACTAAGATGTTTTGTCTGACCTCACATAGAGCACACTAAGATGTTTTGTCTGACCTCACATAGAGCATACTGCGATGTTTTGTCTGACCTCACATAGAGCATACTAAGATGTTTTGTCTGACCTCACATAGAGCATACTAAGATGTTTTGTCTGACCTCACATAGAGCACACTAAGATGTTTTGTCTGACCTCACATAGAGCATACTAAGATGTTTTGTCTGACCTCACATAGAGCACACTAAGATGTTTTGTCTGACCTCACATAGAGCATACTAAGATGTTTTGTCTGACCTCACATAGAGCATACTAAGATGTTTTGTCTGACCTCACATAGAGCATACTAAGATGTTTTGTCTGACCTCACATAGAGCACACTAAGATGTTTTGTCTGACCTCACATAGAGCATACTGCGATGTTTTGTCTGACCTCACATAGAGCACACTAAGATGTTTTGTCTGACCTCACATAGAGCATACTGCGATGTTTTGTCTGACCTCACATAGAGCATACTAAGATGTTTTGTCTGACCTCACATAGAGCATACTAAGATGTTTTGTCTGACCTCACATAGAGCACACTAAGATGTTTTGTCTGACCTCACATAGTGCATACTAAGATGTTTTGTCTGACCTCACATAGAGCATACTGCGATGTTTTGTCTGACCTCACATAAAGCATACTAAGATGTTTTGTCTGACCTCACATAGAGCATACTAAGATGTTTTGTCTGACCTCACATAGAGAATACTGCGATGTTTTGTCTGAGCTCACATAGAGCATACTAAGATGTTTTGTCTGACCTCACATAGAGCATACTAAGATGTTTTGTCTGACCTCACATAGAGCATACTAAGATGTTTTGTCTGACCTCACATAGAGCATACTAAGATGTTTTGTCTGACCTCACATAGAGCCCACTAAGATGTTTTGTCTGACCTCACATAGAGCATACTGCGATGTTTTGTCTGACCTCACATAGAGCATACTGCGATGTTTTGTCTGACCTCACATAGAGCACACTAAGATGTTTTGTCTGACCTCACATAGAGCATACTAAGATGTTTTGTCTGACCTCACATAGAGCATACTAAGATGTTTTGTCTGACCTCACATAGAGCATACTGCGATGTTTTGTCTGACCTCACATAGAGCACACTAAGATGTTTTGTCTGACCTCACATAGAGCATACTAAGATGTTTTGTCTGACCTCACATAGAGCACACTAAGATGTTTTGTCTGACCTCACATAGAGCATACTAAGATGCTTTGTCTGACCTCACATAGAGCATACTGTGATGTTTTGTCTGACCTCACATAGAGCACACTAAGATGTTTTGTCTGACCTCACATAGAGCACACTAAGATGTTTTGTCTGACCTCACATAGAGCATACTAAGATGTTTTGTCTGACCTCACATAGAGCATACTAAGATGTTTTGTCAGACCTCACATAGAGCATACTTAGATGTTTTGTCTGACCTCACATAGAGCATACTGCAATGTTTTGTCTGACCTCACATAGAGCATACTAAGATGTTTTGTCTGACCTCACATAGAGGATACTGCGATGTTTTGTCTGACCTCACATAGAGCATACTGCGATGTTTTGTCTGACCTCACATAGAGCATACTGCGATGTTTTGTCTGACCTCACATAGAGCATACTGCGATGTTTTGTCTGACCTCACATAGAGCATACTAAGATGTTTTGTCTGACCTCACATAGAGCATACTAAGATGTTTTGTCTGACCTCACATAGAGCACACAAAGATGTTTTGTCTGACCTCACATAGAGCACACAAAGATGTTTTGTCTGACATCACATAGAGCATACTAAGATGTTTTGTCTGACCTCACATAGAGCATACTGCAATGTTTTGTCTGACATCACATAGAGCATACTAAGATGTTTTGTCAGACCTCACATAGAGCATACTAAGATGTTTTGTCTGACCTCACATAGAGCACACTAAGATGTTTTGTCTGACCTCACATAGAGCATACTAAGATGTTTTGTCAGACCTCACATAGAGCATACTAAGATGTTTTGTCTGACCTCACATAGAGGATACTGCGATGTTTTGTCTGACCTCACATAGAGCATACTGCGATGTTTTGTCTGACCTCACATAGAGCATACTGCGATGTTTTGTCTGACCTCACATAGAGCATACTAAGATGTTTTGTCTGACCTCACATAGAGCATACTAAGATGTTTTGTCTGACCTCACATAGAGCACACTAAGATGTTTTGTCTGACCTCACATAGAGCACACTAAGATGTTTTGTCTGACCTCACATAGAGCATACTAAGATGTTTTGTCTGACCTCACATAGAGCACACTAAGATGTTTTGTCTGACCTCACATAGAGCACACTAAGATGTTTTGTCTGACCTCACATAGAGCATACTAAGATGTTTTGTCTGACCTCACATAGAGCATACTAAGATGTTTTGTCTGACCTCACATAGAGCATACTAAGATGTTTTGTCTGACCTCACATAGAGCACACTAAGATGTTTTGTCTGACCTCACATAGAGCATACTAAGATGTTTTGTCTGACCTCATATAGAGCACACTAAGATGTTTTGTCTGACCTCACATAGAGCACACTAAGATGTTTTGTCTGACCTCACATAGAGCATACTAAGATGTTTTGTCTGACCTCACATAGAGCACACTAAGATGTTTTGTCTGACCTCACATAGAGCATACTAAGATGTTTTGTCTGACCTCACATAGAGCATACTAAGATGTTTTGTCTGACCTCACATAGAGCACACTAAGATGTTTTGTCTGACCTCACATAGAGCACACTAAGATGTTTTGTCTGACCTCACATAGAGCATACTGCAATGTTTTGTCTGACCTCACATAGAGCATTGTGCAATGTTTTGTCTGACCTCACATAGAGCATACTAAGATGTTTTGTCTGACCTCACATAGAGCATACTAAGATGTTTTGTCTGACCTCACATAGAGCATACTAAGATGTTTTGTCTGACCTCACATAGAGCATTCTAAGATGTTTTGTCTGACCTCACATAGAGCATACTAAGATGTTTTGTCTGACCTCACATAGAGCACACTAAGATGTTTTGTCTGACCTCACATAGAGCACACTAAGATGTTTTGTCTGACCTCACATAGAGCATACTAAGATGTTTTGTCTGACCTCACATAGAGCATACTGCAATGTTTTGTCTGACCTCACATAGAGCATACTGCGATGTTTTGTCTGACCTCACATAGAGCATACTGCGATGTTTTGTCTGACCTCACATAGAGCATACTAAGATGTTTTGTCTGACCTCACATAGTGCATACTAAGATGTTTTGTCTGACCTCACATAGAGCATACTGCAATGTTTTGTCTGACCTCACATAGAGCATACTAAGATGTTTTGTCTGACCTCACATAGAGCATACTAAGATGTTTTGTCTGACCTCACATAGAGCATACTAAGATGTTTTGTCTGACCTCACATAGAGCACACTAAGATGTTTTGTCTGACCTCACATAGAGCATACTAAGATGTTTTGTCTGACCTCACATAGAGCATACTGCGATGTTTTGTCTGACCTCACATAGAGCATACTGCGATGTTTTGTCTGACCTCACATAGAGCACACTAAGATGTTTTGTCTGACCTCACATAGAGCATACTAAGATGTTTTGTCTGACCTCACATAGAGCATACTGCGATGTTTTGTCTGACCTCACATAGAGCATACTGCGATGTTTTGTCTGACCTCACATAGAGCATACTGCGATGTTTTGTCTGACCTCACATAGAGCATACTAAGATGTTTTGTCTGACCTCACATAGAGCATACTGCGATGTTTTGTCTGACCTCACATAGAGCATACTAAGATGTTTTGTCTGACCTCACATAGAGCATACTAAGATGTTTTGTCTGACCTCACATAGAGCATACTGCGATGTTTTGTCTGACCTCACATAGAGCATACTAAGATGTTTTGTCTGACCTCACATAGAGCACACTAAGATGTTTTGTCTGACCTCACATAGAGCATACTAAGATGTTTTGTCTGACCTCACATAGAGCATACTGCGATGTTTTGTCTGACCTCACATAGAGCACACTAAGATGTTTTGTCTGACCTCACATAGAGCATACTAAGATGTTTTGTCTGACCTCACATAGAGCATACTGCAATGTTTTGTCTGACCTCACATAGAGCACACTGCGATGTTTTGTCTGACCTCACATAGAGCACACTAAGATGTTTTGTCTGACCTCATATAGAGCATACTAAGATGTTTTGTCTGACCTCATATAGAGCACACTAAGATGTTTTGTCTGACCTCACATAGAGCATACTAAGATGTTTTGTCTGACCTCACATAGAGCATACTAAGATGTTTTGTCAGACCTCACATAGAGCATACTAAGATGTTTTGTCTGACCTCACATAGAGCATACTAAGATGTTTTGTCTGACCTCACATAGAGCATACTAAGATGTTTTGTCTGACTTCACATAGAGGATACTGCGATGTTTTGTCTGACCTCACATAGAGCATACTGCGATGTTTTGTCTGACCTCACATAGAGCATACTAAGATGTTTTGTCTGACCTCACATAGAGCATACTGCGATGTTTTGTCTGACCTCACATAGAGCATACTGCGATGTTTTGTCTGACCTCACATAGAGCATACTAAGATGTTTTGTCTGACCTCACATAGAGCATACTAAGATGTTTTGTCTGACCTCACATAGAGCATACTAAGATGTTTTGTCTGACCTCACATAGAGCATAATAAGATGTTTTGTCTGACCTCACATAGAGCACACTAAGATGTTTTGTCTGACCTCACATAGAGCATACTAAGATGTTTTGTCTGACCTCACATAGAGCATACTAAGATGTTTTGTCTGACCTCACATAGAGCATACTAAGATGTTTTGTCTGACCTCACATAGAGCCCACTAAGATGTTTTGTCTGACCTCACATAGAGCATACTGCGATGTTTTGTCTGACCTCACATAGAGCATACTAAGATGTTTTGTCTGACCTCACATAGAGCACACTAAGATGTTTTGTCTGACCTCACATAGAGCACACTAAGATGTTTTGTCTGACCTCACATAGAGCATACTAAGATGTTTTGTCTGACCTCACATAGAGCATACTGCGATGTTTTGTCTGACCTCACATAGAGCCCACTAAGATGTTTTGTCTGACCTCACATAGAGCATACTAAGATGTTTTGTCTGACCTCACATAGAGCATACTGCGATGTTTTGTCTGACCTCACATAGAGCATACTGCGATGTTTTGTCTGACCTCACATAGAGCATACTAAGATGTTTTGTCTGACCTCACATAGAGCATACTGCGATGTTTTGTCTGACCTCACATAGAGCATACTAAGATGTTTTGTCTGACCTCACATAGAGCATACTAAGATGTTTTGTCTGACCTCACATAGAGCATACTGCGATGTTTTGTCTGACCTCATATAGAGCACACTAAGATGTTTTGTCTGACCTCATATAGAGCACACTAAGATGTTTTGTCTGACCTCACATAGAGCATACTAAGATGTTTTGTCTGACCTCACATAGAGCATACTGCGATGTTTTGTCTGACCTCACATAGAGCATACTAAGATGTTTTGTCTGACCTCACATAGAGCACACTAAGATGTTTTGTCTGACCTCACATAGAGCATACTGCGATGTTTTGTCTGACCTCACATAGAGCATACTGCGATGTTTTGTCTGACCTCATATAGAGCACACTAAGATGTTTTGTCTGACCTCATATAGAGCACACTAAGATGTTTTGTCTGACCTCACATAGAGCACACTAAGATGTTTTGTCTGACCTCACATAGAGCATACTAAGATGTTTTGTCTGACCTCACATAGAGCATACTGCGATGTTTTGTCTGACCTCACATAGAGCATACTAAGATGTTTTGTCTGACCTCACATAGAGCATACTGCGATGTTTTGTCTGACCTCACATAGAGCACACTAAGATGTTTTGTCTGACCTCACATAGAGCATACTGCGATGTTTTGTCTGACCTCACATAGAGCACACTAAGATGTTTTGTCTGACCTCACATAGAGCATACTAAGATGTTTTGTCAGACCTCACATAGAGCATACTAAGATGTTTTGTCTGACCTCACATAGGGCATACTAAGATGTTTTGTCAGACCTCACATAGAGCATACTAAGATGTTTTGTCTGACCTCACATAGAGCATACTGCAATGTTTTGTCTGACCTCACATAGAGCATACTAAGATGTTTTGTCTGACCTCACATAGAGGATACTGCGATGTTTTGTCTGACCTCACATAGAGCATACTGCGATGTTTTGTCTGACCTCACATAGAGCACACTAAGATGTTTTGTCTGACCTCACATAGAGCACACTAAGATGTTATGTCTGACCTCACATAGAGCATACTAAGATGTTTTGTCTGACCTCACATAGAGCATACTAAGATGTTTTGTCTGACCTCACATAGAGCATACTGCGATGTTTTGTCTGACCTCACATAGAGCACACTAAGATGTTTTGTCTGACCTCACATAGAGCATACTGCGATGTTTTGTCTGACCTCACATAGAGCATACTGAGATGTTTTGTCTGACCTCACATAGAGCACACTAAGATGTTTTGTCTGACCTCACATAGAGCACAATAAGATGTTTTGTCTGACCTCACATAGAGCATACTAAGATGTTTTGTCTGACCTCATATAGAGCATACTAAGATGTTTTGTCTGACCTCATATAGAGCATACTAAGATGTTTTGTCTGACCTCACATAGAGCATACTGCGATGTTTTGTCTGACCTCACATAGAGCATACTGCGATGTTTTGTCTGACCTCATATAGAGCACAATAAGATGTTTTGTCTGACCTCACATAGAGCATACTAAGATGTTTTGTCTGACCTCACATAGAGCATACTGCGATGTTTTGTCTGACCTCACATAGAGCATACTAAGATGTTTTGTCTGACTTCACATAGAGCATACTAAGATGTTTTGTCTGACCTCACATAGAGCATACTGCGATGTTTTGTCTGACCTCACATAGAGCATACTAAGATGTTTTGTCTGACCTCACATAGAGCATACTGCGATGTTTTGTCTGACCTCACATAGAGCACACTAAGATGTTTTGTCTGACCTCACATAGAGCACACTAAGATGTTTTGTCTGACCTCACATAGAGCACACTAAGATGTTTTGTCTGACCTCACATAGAGCACACTGCGATGTTTTGTCTGACCTCACATAGAGCATACTGCGATGTTTTGTCTGACCTCACATAGTGCATACTAAGATGTTTTGTCTGACCTCACATAGAGCACACTGCGATGTTTTGTCTGACCTCACATAGAGCATACTAAGATGTTTTGTCTGACCTCACATAGAGCATACTAAGATGTTTTGTCTGACCTCACATAGAGCATACTAAGATGTTTTGTCTGACCTCACATAGAGCATACTAAGATGTTTTGTCTGACCTCACATAGAGCATACTAAGATGTTTTGTCTGACCTCACATAGAGCACACTAAGATGTTTTGTCTGACCTCACATAGAGCATACTGCGATGTTTTGTCTGACCTCACATAGAGCACACTAAGATGTTTTGTCTGACCTCATATAGAGCACACTAAGATGTTTTGTCTGACCTCACATAGAGCATACTGCGATGTTTTGTCTGACCTCACATAGAGCACACTAAGATGTTTTGTCTGACCTCACATAGAGCACAATAAGATGTTTTGTCTGACCTCACATAGAGCATACTAAGATGTTTTGTCTGACCTCACATAGAGCATACTGCGATGTTTTGTCTGACCTCACATAGAGCATACTGCGATGTTTTGTCTGACCTCACATAGAGCATACTAAGATGTTTTGTCTGACCTCACATAGAGCATACTAAGATGTTTTGTCTGACCTCACATAGAGCATACTGCGATGTTTTGTCTGACCTCACATAGAGCACACTAAGATGTTTTGTCTGACCTCACATAGAGCATACTAAGAGGTTTTGTCTGACCTCACATAGAGCATACTAAGATGTTTTGTCTGACCTCACATAGAGCATACTGCGATGTTTTGTCTGACCTCACATAGAGCATACTGCGATGTTTTGTCTGACCTCACATAGAGCATACTAAGATGTTTTGTCTGACCTCACATAGAGCATACTAAGATGTTTTGTCTGACCTCACATAGAGCATACTGCGATGTTTTGTCTGACCTCACATAGAGCACACTAAGATGTTTTGTCTGACCTCACATAGAGCATACTGCGATGTTTTGTCTGACCTCACATAGAGCATACTAAGATGTTTTGTCTGACCTCACATAGAGCATACTGCGATGTTTTGTCTGACCTCACATAGAGCACACTAAGATGTTTTGTCTGACCTCACATAGAGCATACTGCGATGTTTTGTCTGACCTCACATAGAGCATACTAAGATGTTTTGTCTGACCTCACATAGAGCACACTGCGATGTTTTGTCTGACCTCACATAGAGCACACTAAGATGTTTTGTCTGACCTCACATAGAGCATACTAAGAGGTTTTGTCTGACCTCACATAGAGCATACTAAGATGTTTTGTCTGACCTCACATAGAGCATACTGCGATGTTTTGTCTGACCTCACATAGAGCATACTGCGATGTTTTGTCTGACCTCACATAGAGCACACTAAGATGTTTTGTCTGACCTCACATAGAGCACACTGCGATGTTTTGTCTGACCTCACATAGAGCATACTGCGATGTTTTGTCTGACCTCACATAGAGCATACTGCGATGTTTTGTCTGACCTCACATAGAGCATACTGCGATGTTTTGTCTGACCTCACATAGAGCATACTAAGATGTTTTGTCTGACCTCACATAGAGCATACTGCGATGTTTTGTCTGACCTCACATAGAGCATACTGCGATGTTTTGTCTGACCTCACATAGAGCACACTAAGATGTTTTGTCTGACCTCACATAGAGCATACTGCGATGTTTTGTCTGACCTCACATAGAGCATACTAAGATGTTTTGTCTGACCTCACATAGAGCATACTAAGATGTTTTGTCTGACCTCACATAGAGCATACTAAGATGTTTTGTCTGACCTCACATAGAGCATACTAAGATGTTTTGTCTGACCTCACATAGAGCACACTAAGATGTTTTGTCTGACCTCACATAGAGCACACTAAGATGTTTTGTCTGACCTCACATAGAGCATACTAAGATGTTTTGTCTGACCTCACATAGAGCATACTAAGATGTTTTGTCTGACCTCACATAGAGCATACTAAGATGTTTTGTCTGACCTCACATAGAGCATACTGCGATGTTTTGTCTGACCTCACATAGAGCATACTGCGATGTTTTGTCTGACCTCACATAGAGCACACTAAGATGTTTTGTCTGACCTCACATAGAGCATACTAAGATGTTTTGTCTGACCTCACATAGAGCATACTAAGATGTTTTGTCTGACCTCACATAGAGCCCACTAAGATGTTTTGTCTGACCTCACATAGAGCATACTAAGATGTTTTGTCTGACCTCACATAGAGCATACTAAGATGTTTTGTCTGACCTCACATAGAGCACACTAAGATGTTTTGTCTGACCTCACATAGAGCATACTAAGATGTTTTGTCTGACCTCACATAGAGCATACTGCGATGTTTTGTCTGACTTCACATAGAGCATACTAAGATGTTTTGTCTGACCTCACATAGAGCCCACTAAGATGTTTTGTCTGACCTCACATAGAGCACACTAAGATGTTTTGTCTGACCTCACATAGAGCATACTAAGATGTTTTGTCTGACCTCACATAGAGCATACTAAGATGTTTTGTCTAACCTCACATAGAGCATACTAAGATGTTTTGTCTGACCTCACATAGAGCATACTAAGATGTTTTGTCTGACCTCACATAGAGCACACTAAGATGTTTTGTCTGACCTCACATAGAGCATACTGCGATGTTTTGTCTGACCTCACATAGAGCCCACTAAGATGTTTTGTCTGACCTCACATAGAGCATACTGCGATGTTTTGTCTGACCTCACATAGAGCATACTGCGATGTTTTGTCTGACCTCACATAGAGCATACTAAGATGTTTTGTCTGACCTCACATAGAGCATACTAAGATGTTTTGTCTGACCTCACATAGAGCATACTGCGATGTTTTGTCTGACCTCACATAGAGCATACTGCGATGTTTTGTCTGACCTCACATAGAGCACACTAAGATGTTTTGTCTGACCTCACATAGAGCATACTGCGATGTTTTGTCTGACCTCACATAGAGCATACTGCGATGTTTTGTCTGACCTCACATAGAGCATACTAAGATGTTTTGTCTGACCTCACATAGAGCATACTAAGATGTTTTGTCTGACCTCACATAGAGCATACTAAGATGTTTTGTCTGACCTCACATAGAGCATACTGCGATGTTTTGTCTGACCTCACATAGAGCATACTAAGATGTTTTGTCTGACCTCACATAGAGCATACTAAGATGTTTTGTCTGACCTCACATAGAGCACACTAAGATGTTTTGTCTGACCTCACATAGAGCATACTAAGATGTTTTGTCTGACCTCACATAGAGCATACTGTGATGTTTTGTCTGACCTCACATAGAGCATACTGTGATGTTTTGTCTGAACTCACATAGAGCATACTAAGATGTTTTGTCTGACCTCACATAGAGCACACTAAGATGTTTTGTCTGACCTCACATAGAGCATACTGCGATGTTTTGTCTGACCTCACATAGAGCATACTGTGATGTTTTGTCTGACCTCACATAGAGCATACTAAGATGTTTTGTCTGACCTCACATAGAGCATACTGCGATGTTTTGTCTGACCTCACATAGAGCATACTAAGATGTTTTGTCTGACCTCACATAGAGCATACTGCGATGTTTTGTCTGACCTCACATAGAGCATACTAAGATGTTTTGTCTGACCTCACATAGAGCATACTAAGATGTTTTGTCTGACCTCACATAGAGCATACTAAGATGTTTTGTCTGACCTCACATAGAGCATACTAAGATGTTTTGTCTGACCTCACATAGAGCATACTAAGATGTTTTGTCTGACCTCACATAGAGCATACTGTGATGTTTTGTCTGACCTCACATAGACCATACTGTGATGTTTTGTCTGAACTCACATAGAGCATACTAAGATGTTTTGTCTGACCTCACATAGAGCACACTAAGATGTTTTGTCTGACCTCACATAGAGCATACTGCGATGTTTTGTCTGACCTCACATAGAGCCCACTAAGATGTTTTGTCTGACCTCACATAGAGCACACTAAGATGTTTTGTCTGACCTCACATAGAGCATACTGCGATGTTTTGTCTGACCTCACATAGAGCATACTAAGATGTTTTGTCTGACCTCACATAGAGCATACTAAGATGTTTTGTCTGACCTCACATAGAGCATACTAAGATGTTTTGTCTGACCTCACATAGAGCATACTAAGATGTTTTGTCTGACCTCACATAGAGCACACTAAGATGTTTTGTCTGACCTCACATAGAGCATACTGCAATGTTTTGTCTGACCTCACATAGAGCACACTAAGATGTTTTGTCTGACCTCACATAGAGCATACTAAGATGTTTTGTCTGACCTCACATAGAGCATACTGCGATGTTTTGTCTGACCTCACATAGAGCACACTAAGATGTTTTGTCTGACCTCACATAGAGCATACTGCAATGTTTTGTCTGACCTCATATAGAGCATACTAAGATGTTTTGTCTGACCTCACATAGAGCATACTAAGATGTTTTGTCTGACCTCACATAGAGCATACTGCGATGTTTTGTCTGACCTCACATAGAGCACACTGCGATGTTTTGTCTGACCTAACATAGAGCACACTAAGATGTTTTGTCTGACCTCACATAGAGCATACTAAGATGTTTTGTCTGACCTCACATAGAGCATACTAAGATGTTTTGTCAGACCTCACATAGAGCATACTAAGATGTTTTGTCTGACCTCACATAGAGCATACTGCAATGTTTTGTCTGACCTCACATAGAGCATACTAAGATGTTTTGTCTGACCTCACATAGAGCATACTAAGATGTTTTGTCTGACCTCACATAGAGCATACTGCGATGTTTTGTCTGACCTCACATAGAGCACACTAAGATGTTTTGTCTGACCTCACATAGAGCATACTGCGATGTTTTGTCTGACCTCACATAGAGCATACTGCGATGTTTTGTCTGACCTCACATAGAGCATACTGCGATGTTTTGTCTGACCTCACATAGAGCATACTAAGATGTTTTGTCTGACCTCACATAGAGCATACTGCGATGTTTTGTCTGACCTCACATAGAGCATACTAAGATGTTTTGTCTGACCTCACATAGAGCATACTGCGATGTTTTGTCTGACCTCACATAGAGCATACTAAGATGTTTTGTCTGACCTCACATAGAGCATACTGCGATGTTTTGTCTGACCTCACATAGAGCATACTGCGATGTTTTTGTCTGACCTCACATAGAGGATACTGCGATGTTTTGTCTGACCTCACATAGAGCATACTGCGATGTTTTGTCTGACCTCACATAGAGCATACTAAGATGTTTTGTCTGACCTCACATAGAGCATACTGCGATGTTTTGTCTGACCTCACATAGAGCATATTAAGATGTTTTGTCTGACCTCACATAGAGCACACTAAGATGTTTTGTCTGACCTCACATAGAGCATACTGCGATGTTTTGTCTGACCTCACATAGAGCATACTAAGATGTTTTGTCTGACCTCACATAGAGCATACTAAGATGTTTTGTCTGACCTCACATAGAGCATACTGCGATGTTTTGTCTGACCTCACATAGAGCATACTGCGATGTTTTGTCTGACCTCACATAGAGCATACTGCGATGTTTTGTCTGACCTCACATAGAGCATACTAAGATGTTTTGTCTGACCTCACATAGAGCATACTGCGATGTTTTGTCTGACCTCACATAGAGCATACTAAGATGTTTTGTCTGACCTCACATAGAGCATACTAAGATGTTTTGTCTGACCTCACATAGAGCACACTAAGATGTTTTGTCTGACCTCACATAGAGCATACTGCGATGTTTTGTCTGACCTCACATAGAGCATACTAAGATGTTTTGTCTGACCTCACATAGAGCATACTAAGATGTTTTGTCTGACCTCACATAGAGCATACTAAGATGTTTTGTCTGACCTCACATAGAGCCCACTAAGATGTTTTGTCTGACCTCACATAGAGCACACTGCGATGTTTTGTCTGACCTCACATAGAGCATACTAAGATGTTTTGTCTGACCTCACATAGAGCATACTAAGATGTTTTGTCTGACCTCACATAGAGCATACTAAGATGTTTTGTCTGACCTCATATAGAGCATACTAAGATGTTTTGTCTGACCTCACATAGAGCATACTGCGATGTTTTGTCTGACCTCACATAGAGCATACTGCGATGTTTTGTCTGACCTCACATAGAGCATACTAAGATGTTTTGTCTGACCTCATATAGAGCATACTAAGATGTTTTGTCTGACCTCACATAGAGCATACTAAGATGTTTTGTCTGACCTCACATAGAGCACACTGCGATGTTTTGTCTGACCTCACATAGAGCATACTAAGATGTTTTGTCTGACCTCACATAGAGCATACTAAGATGTTTTGTCTGACCTCACATAGAGCATACTAAGATGTTTTGTCTGACCTCACATAGAGCACACTAAGATGTTTTGTCTGACCTCACATAGAGCACACTAAGATGTTTTGTCTGACCTCACATAGAGCATACTAAGATGTTTTGTCTGACCTCACATAGAGCATACTAAGATGTTTTGTCTGACCTCACATAGAGCCCACTAAGATGTTTTGTCTGACCTCACATAGAGCATACTAAGATGTTTTGTCTGACCTCACATAGAGCATACTGCGATGTTTTGTCTGACCTCACATAGAGCATACTGCAATGTTTTGTCTGACCTCACATAGAGCATACTAAGATGTTTTGTCTGACCTCACATAGAGCATACTGCAATGTTTTGTCTGACCTCACATAGAGCACACTAAGATGTTTTGTCTGACCTCACATAGAGCACACTAAGATGTTTTGTCTGACCTCACATAGAGCATACTGCGATGTTTTGTCTGACCTCACATAGAGCACACTAAGATGTTTTGTCTGACCTCACATAGAGCACACTAAGATGTTTTGTCTGACCTCACATAGAGCATACTGCAATGTTTTGTCTGACCTCACATAGAGCACACTAAGATGTTTTGTCTGACCTCACATAGAGCATACTAAGATGTTTTGTCTGACCTCACATAGAGCACACTAAGATGTTTTGTCTGACCTCACATAGAGCATACTGCGATGTTTTGTCTGACCTCACATAGAGCATACTAAGATGTTTTGTCTGACCTCACATAGAGCATACTAAGATGTTTTGTCTGACCTCACATAGAGCATACTAAGATGTTTTGTCTGACCTCACATAGAGCACACTAAGATGTTTTGTCTGACCTCACATAGAGCACACTAAGATGTTTTGTCTGACCTCACATAGAGCATACTAAGATGTTTTGTCTGACCTCACATAGAGCACACAAAGATGTTTTGTCTGACCTCACATAGAGCATACTAAGATGTTTTGTCTGACCTCACATAGAGCATACTAAGATGTTTTGTCTGACCTCACATAGAGCATACTGCGATGTTTTGTCTGACCTCACATAGAGCACACTAAGATGTTTTGTCTGACCTCACATAGAGCATACTAAGATGTTTTGTCTGACCTCACATAGAGCATACTAAGATGTTTTGTCTGACCTCACATAGAGCACACAAAGATGTTTTGTCTGACCTCACATAGAGCATACTAAGATGTTTTGTCTGACCTCACATAGAGCATACTAAGATGTTTTGTCTGACCTCACATAGAGCATACTAAGATGTTTTGTCTGACCTCACATAGAGCATACTGCGATGTTTTGTCTGACCTCACATAGAGCATACTGCGATGTTTTGTCTGACCTCACATAGAGCATACTAAGATGTTTTGTCTGACCTCACATAGAGCATACTAAGATGTTTTGTCTGACCTCACATAGAGCATACTAAGATGTTTTGTCTGACCTCACATAGAGCATACTAAGATGTTTTGTCTGACCTCACATAGAGCACACTAAGATGTTTTGTCTGACCTCACATAGAGCATACTAAGATGTTTTGTCTGACCTCACATAGAGCATACTGCGATGTTTTGTCTGACCTCACATAGAGCATACTGCGATGTTTTGTCTGACCTCACATAGAGCATACTAAGATGTTTTGTCTGACCTCACATAGAGCATACTGCGATGTTTTGTCTGACCTCACATAGAGCATACTGCGATGTTTTGTCTGACCTCACATACAGCATACTAAGATGTTTTGTCTGACCTCACATAGAGCATACTAAGATGTTTTGTCTGACCTCACATAGAGCACACTAAGATGTTTTGTCTGACCTCACATAGAGCATACTAAGATGTTTTGTCTGACCTCACATAGAGCATACTAAGATGTTTTGTCTGACCTCACATAGAGCACACTAAGATGTTTTGTCTGACCTCACATAGAGCATACTAAGATGTTTTGTCTGACCTCACATAGAGCATACTGCGATGTTTTGTCTGACCTCACATAGAGCATACTAAGATGTTTTGTCTGACCTCACATAGAGCATACTAAGATGTTTTGTCTGACCTCACATAGAGCACACTAAGATGTTTTGTCTGACCTCACATAGAGCATACTAAGATGTTTTGTCTGACCTCACATAGAGCATACTGCGATGTTTTGTCTGACCTCACATAGAGCACACTAAGATGTTTTGTCTGACCTCACATAGAGCATACTAAGATGTTTTGTCTGACCTCATATAGAGCATACTAAGATGTTTTGTCTGACCTCATATAGAGCATACTAAGATGTTTTGTCTGACCTCACATAGAGCACACTAAGATGTTTTGTCTGACCTCACATAGAGCATACTAAGATGTTTTGTCTGACCTCACATAGAGCACACTAAGATGTTTTGTCTGACCTCACATAGAGCATACTAAGATGTTTTGTCTGACCTCACATAGAGCATACTAAGATGTTTTGTCAGACCTCACATAGAGCATACTAAGATGTTTTGTCTGACCTCACATAGAGCATACTGCGATGTTTTGTCTGACCTCACATAGAGCATACTAAGATGTTTTGTCTGACCTCACATAGAGCACACAAAGATGTTTTGTCTGACCTCACATAGAGCATACTAAGATGTTTTGTCTGACCTCACATAGAGCATACTAAGATGTTTTGTCTGACCTCACATAGAGCATACTGCGATGTTTTGTCTGACCTCACATAGAGCACACTAAGATGTTTTGTCTGACCTCATATAGAGCACACTAAGATGTTTTGTCTGACCTCACATAGAGCATACTGCGATGTTTTGTCTGACCTCACATAGAGCACACTAAGATGTTTTGTCTGACCTCACATAGAGCATACTAAGATGTTTTGTCTGACCTCACATAGAGCATACTAAGATGTTTTGTCTGACCTCACATAGAGCACACTAAGATGTTTTGTCTGACCTCACATAGAGCCCACTAAGATGTTTTGTCTGACCTCACATAGAGCACACTAAGATGTTTTGTCTGACCTCACATAGAGCATACTAAGATGTTTTGTCTGACCTCACATAGAGCATACTGCGATGTTTTGTCTGACCTCACATAGAGCATACTAAGATGTTTTGTCTGACCTCATATAGAGCACACTAAGATGTTTTGTCTGACCTCACATAGAGCATACTGCGATGTTTTGTCTGACCTCACATAGAGCACACTAAGATGTTTTGTCTGACCTCACATAGAGCATACTAAGATGTTTTGTCTGACCTCACATAGAGCACACTAAGATGTTTTGTCTGACCTCACATAGAGCATACTAAGATGTTTTGTCTGACCTCACATAGAGCATACTAAGATGTTTTGTCAGACCTCACATAGAGCATACTAAGATGTTTTGTCTGACCTCACATAGAGCACACTAAGATGTTTTGTCTGACCTCACATAGAGGATACTGCGATGTTTTGTCTGACCTCACATAGAGCATACTAAGATGTTTTGTCTGACCTCACATAGAGCATACTGTGATGTTTTGTCTGACCTCACATAGAGCACACTAAGATGTTTTGTCTGACCTCGCATAGAGCATACTGCGATGTTTTGTCTGACCTCACATAGAGCATACTAAGATGTTTTGTCTGACCTCACATAGAGCATACTAAGATGTTTTGTCTGACCTCACATAGAGCATACTGTGATGTTTTGTCTGACCTCACATAGAGCACACTAAGATGTTTTGTCTGACCTCACATAGAGCATACTGCGATGTTTTGTCTGACCTCACATAGAGCATACTAAGATGTTTTGTCTGACCTCACATAGAGCATACTAAGATGTTTTGTCTGACCTCACATAGAGCACACTAAGATGTTTTGTCTGACCTCACATAGAGCACACTAAGATGTTTTGTCTGACCTCACATAGAGCACACAAAGATGTTTTGTCTGACCTCACATAGAGCATACTAAGATGTTTTGTCTGACCTCACATAGAGCATACTAAGATGTTTTGTCTGACCTCACATAGAGCATACTAAGATGTTTTGTCTGACCTCACATAGAGCATACTAAGATGTTTTGTCTGACCTCACATAGAGCATACTAAGATGTTTTGTCTGACCTCACATAGAGCACACTAAGATGTTTTGTCTGACCTCACATAGAGCATACTGCGATGTTTTGTCTGACCTCACATAGAGCATACTAAGATGTTTTGTCTGACCTCACATAGAGCATACTGCGATGTTTTGTCTGACCTCACATAGAGCATACTAAGATGTTTTGTCTGACCTCACATAGAGCACACTAAGATGTTTTGTCTGACCTCACATAGAGCATACTAAGATGTTTTGTCTGACCTCACATAGAGCGTACTGCGATGTTTTGTCTGACCTCACATAGAGCATACTAAGATGTTTTGTCTGACCTCACATAGAGCACACTAAGATGTTTTGTCTGACCTCACATAGAGCATACTAAGATGTTTTGTCTGACCTCACATAGAGCATACTAAGATGTTTAGTCTGACCTCACATAGAGCATACTAAGATGTTTTGTCTGACCTCACATAGAGCATACTGCAATGTTTTGTCTGACCTCACATAGAGCATACTGCGATGTTTTGTCTGACCTCACATAGAGCATACTAAGATGTTTTGTCTGACCTCACATAGAGCATACTAAGATGTTTTGTCTGACCTCACATAGAGCATACTAAGATGTTTTGTCTGACCTCACATAGAGCATACTAAGATGTTTTGTCTGACCTCACATAGAGCATACTGCGATGTTTTGTCTGACCTCACATAGAGCACACTAAGATGTTTTGTCTGACCTCACATAGAGCATACTGCGATGTTTTGTCTGACCTCACATAGAGCATACTAAGATGTTTTG
The DNA here is from genome assembly GCA_029206835.1 of Rana muscosa. Lineage (NCBI taxonomy): Eukaryota > Metazoa > Chordata > Amphibia > Anura > Ranidae > Rana > Rana muscosa. Next base: position 737,565,598 of record CM055118.1, read on the forward strand.
TCTGACCTCACATAGAGCATACTAAGATGTTTTGTCTGACCTCACATAGAGCATACTAAGATGTTTTGTCTGACCTCACATAGAGCACACTAAGATGTTTTGTCTGACCTCACATAGAGCATACTGCGATGTTTTGTCTGACCTCACATAGAGCATACTAAGATGTTTTGTCTGACCTCACATAGAGCATACTGCGATGTTTTGTCTGACCTCACATAGAGCACACTAAGATGTTTTGTCTGACCTCACATAGAGCATACTAAGATGTTTTGTCTGACCTCACATAGAGCCCACTAAGATGTTTTGTCTGACCTCACATAGAGCACACTAAGATGTTTTGTCTGACCTCACATAGAGCATACTGCGATGTTTTGTCTGACCTCACATAGAGCATACTGCGATGTTTTGTCTGACCTCACATAGAGCATACTGCAATGTTTTGTCTGACCTCACATAGAGCATACTAAGATGTTTTGTCTGACCTCACATAGAGCATACTAAGATGTTTTGTCTGACCTCACATAGAGCATACTAAGATGTTTTGTCTGACCTCACATAGAGCATACTAAGATGTTTTGTCTGACCTCACATAGAGCATACTGCGATGTTTTGTCTGACCTCACATAGAGCATACTGCGATGTTTTGTCTGACCTCACATAGAGCACACTGCAATGTTTTGTCTGACCTCACATAGAGCATACTAAGATGTTTTGTCTGACCTCACATAGAGCATACTAAGATGTTTTGTCTGACCTCACATAGAGCATACTAAGATGTTTTGTCTGACCTCACATAGAGCATACTAAGATGTTTTGTCTGACCTCACATAGAGCATACTAAGATGTTTTGTCTGACCTCACATAGAGCATACTAAGATGTTTTGTCTGACCTCACATAGAGCATACTAAGATGTTTTGTCTGACCTCACATAGAGCATACTGCGATGTTTTGTCTGACCTCACATAGAGCATACTAAGATGTTTTGTCTGACCTCACATAGAGCGTACTGCGATGTTTTGTCTGACCTCACATAGAGCATACTAAGATGTTTTGTCTGACCTCACATAGAGCATACTGCAATGTTTTGTCTGACCTCACATAGAGCACACTGCGATGTTTTGTCTGACCTCACATAGAGCATACTAAGATGTTTTGTCTGACCTCACATAGAGCATACTAAGATGTTTTGTCTGACCTCACATAGAGCATACTAAGATGTTTTGTCTGACCTCACATAGAGCATACTAAGATGTTTTGTCTGACCTCACATAGAGCACACTGCGATGTTTTGTCTGACCTCACATAGAGCATACTGCGATGTTTTGTCTGACCTCACATAGAGCATACTAAGATGTTTTGTCTGACCTCACATAGAGCATACTAAGATGTTTTGTCTGACCTCACATAGAGCATACTGCGATGTTTTGTCTGACCTCACATAGAGCATACTAAGATGTTTTGTCTGACCTCACATAGAGCACACTAAGATGTTTTGTCTGACCTCACATAGAGCATACTAAGATGTTTTGTCTGACCTCACATAGAGCATACTGCGATGTTTTGTCTGACCTCACATAGAGCATACTAAGATGTTTTGTCTGACCTCACATAGAGCACACTGCGATGTTTTGTCTGACCTCACATAGAGCATACTAAGATGTTTTGTCTGACCTCACATAGAGCATACTAAGATGTTTTGTCTGACCTCACATAGAGCATACTAAGATGTTTTGTCTGACCTCACATAGAGCATACTAAGATGTTTTGTCTGACCTCACATAGAGCACACTGCGATGTTTTGTCTGACCTCACATAGAGCATACTGCGATGTTTTGTCTGACCTCACATAGAGCACACTAAGATGTTTTGTCTGACCTCACATAGAGCACACTGCGATGTTTTGTCTGACCTCACATAGAGCACACTAAGATGTTTTGTCTGACCTCACATAGAGCATACTAAGATGTTTTGTCTGACCTCACATAGAGCATACTAAGATGTTTTGTCTGACCTCACATAGAGCACACTAAGATGTTTTGTCTGACCTCACATAGAGCATACTAAGATGTTTTGTCTGACCTCACATAGAGCATACTAAGATGTTTTGTCTGACCTCACATAGAGCACACTGCAATGTTTTGTCTGACCTCACATAGAGCATACTAAGATGTTTTGTCTGACCTCACATAGAGCATACTAAGATGTTTTGTCTGACCTCACATAGAGCATACTAAGATGTTTTGTCTGACCTCACATAGAGCATACTAAGATGTTTTGTCTGACCTCACATAGAGCATACTAAGATGTTTTGTCTGACCTCACATAGAGCATACTAAGATGTTTTGTCTGACCTCACATAGAGCATACTAAGATGTTTTGTCTGACCTCACATAGAGCATACTAAGATGTTTTGTCTGACCTCACATAGAGCATACTAAGATGTTTTGTCTGACCTCACATAGAGCATACTAAGATGTTTTGTCTGACCTCACATAGAGCATACTGCGATGTTTTGTCTGACCTCACATAGAGCATACTAAGATGTTTTGTCTGACCTCACATAGAGCATACTAAGATGTTTTGTCTGACCTCACATAGAGCATACTGCGATGTTTTGTCTGACCTCACATAGAGCACACTAAGATGTTTTGTCTGACCTCACATAGAGCACACTAAGATGTTTTGTCTGACCTCACATAGAGCATACTAAGATGTTTTGTCTGACCTCACATAGAGCACACTAAGATGTTTTGTCTGACCTCACATAGAGCATACTAAGATGTTTTGTCTGACCTCACATAGAGCATACTAAGATGTTTTGTCTGACCTCACATAGAGCATACTAAGATGTTTTGTCTGACCTCACATAGAGCATACTAAGATGTTTTGTCTGACCTCACATAGAGCATACTAAGATGTTTTGTCTGACCTCACATAGAGCACACTGCGATGTTTTGTCTGACCTCACATAGAGCATACTGCGATGTTTTGTCTGACCTCACATAGAGCACACTAAGATGTTTTGTCTGACCTCACATAGAGCATACTAAGATGTTTTGTCTGACCTCATATAGAGCATACTAAGATGTTTTGTCTGACCTCACATAGAGCATACTAAGATGTTTTGTCTGACCTCACATAGAGCACACTGCGATGTTTTGTCTGACCTCACATAGAGCACACTAAGATGTTTTGTCTGACCTCACATAGAGCATACTAAGATGTTTTGTCTGACCTCACATAGAGCATACTAAGATGTTTTGTCTGACCTCACATAGAGCATACTAAGATGTTTTGTCTGACCTCACATAGAGCATACTAAGATGTTTTGTCTGACCTCACATAGAGCACACTAAGATGTTTTGTCTGACCTCACATAGAGCATACTAAGATGTTTTGTCTGACCTCACATAGAGCACACTAAGATGTTTTGTCTGACCTCACATAGAGCACACTAAGATGTTTTGTCTGACCTCACATAGAGCCCACTAAGATGTTTTGTCTGACCTCACATAGAGCATACTAAGATGTTTTGTCTGACCTCACATAGAGCATACTAAGATGTTTTGTCTGACCTCACATAGAGCATACTAAGATGTTTTGTCTGACCTCACATAGAGCATACTAAGATGTTTTGTCTGACCTCACATAGAGCATACTGCGATGTTTTGTCTGACCTCACATAGAGCACACTAAGATGTTTTGTCTGACCTCACATAGAGCACACTAAGATGTTTTGTCTGACCTCACATAGAGCATACTAAGATGTTTTGTCTGACCTCACATAGAGCACACTAAGATGTTTTGTCTGACCTCACATAGAGCATACTAAGATGTTTTGTCTGACCTCACATAGAGCATACTAAGATGTTTTGTCTGACCTCACATAGAGCATACTAAGATGTTTTGTCTGACCTCACATAGAGCATACTAAGATGTTTTGTCTGACCTCACATAGAGCATACTAAGATGTTTTGTCTGACCTCACATAGAGCACACTGCGATGTTTTGTCTGACCTCACATAGAGCATACTACGATGTTTTGTCTGACCTCACATAGAGCCCACTAAGATGTTTTGTCTGACCTCACATAGAGCACAATAAGATGTTTTGTCTGACCTCACATAGAGCATACTGCGATGTTTTGTCTGACCTCACATAGAGCATACTAAGATGTTTTGTCTGACCTCATATAGAGCATACTAAGATGTTTTGTCTGACCTCACATAGAGCATACTAAGATGTTTTGTCTGACCTCACATAGAGCATACTAAGATGTTTTGTCTGACCTCACATAGAGCATACTAAGATGTTTTGTCTGACCTCACATAGAGCATACTAAGATGTTTTGTCTGACCTCACATAGAGCATACTAAGATGTTTTGTCTGACCTCACATAGAGCACACTAAGATGTTTTGTCTGACCTCACATAGAGCATACTAAGATGTTTTGTCTGACCTCACATAGAGCACACTAAGATGTTTTGTCTGACCTCACATAGAGCACACTAAGATGTTTTGTCTGACCTCACATAGAGCCCACTAAGATGTTTTGTCTGACCTCACACAGAGCATACTAAGATGTTTTGTCTGACCTCACATAGAGCACACTAAGATGTTTTGTCTGACCTCACATAGAGCATACTGCGATGTTTTGTCTGACCTCACATAGAGCATACTAAGATGTTTTGTCTGACCTCACATAGAGCACACTAAGATGTTTTGTCTGACCTCACATAGAGCACACTAAGATGTTTTGTCTGACCTCACATAGAGCACACTAAGATGTTTTGTCTGACCTCACATAGAGCCCACTAAGATGTTTTGTCTGACCTCACATACAGCATACTGCGATGTTTTGTCTGACCTCACATAGAGCATACTGCGATGTTTTGTCTGACCTCACATAGAGCATACTGCGATGTTTTGTCTGACCTCACATAGAGCATACTGCGATGTTTTGTCTGACCTCACATAGAGCCCACTAAGATGTTTTGTCTGACCTCACATAGAGCATACTAAGATGTTTTGTCTGACCTCACATAGAGCATACTAAGATGTTTTGTCTGACCTCACATAGAGCATACTGCGATGTTTTGTCTGACCTCACATAGAGCATACTAAGATGTTTTGTCTGACCTCACATAGAGCATACTAAGATGTTTTGTCTGACCTCATATAGAGCACACTAAGATGTTTTGTCTGACCTCACATAGAGCATATTAAGATGTTTTGTCTGACCTCACATAGAGCATACTAAGATGTTTTGTCTGACCTCACATAGAGCACACTAAGATGTTTTGTCTGACCTCACATAGAGCACACTAAGATGTTTTGTCTGACCTCACATAGAGCACACTAAGATGTTTTGTCTGACCTCACATAGAGCATACTGCGATGTTTTGTCTGACCTCACATAGAGCACACTAAGATGTTTTGTCTGACCTCACATAGAGCATACTGCGATGTTTTGTCTGACCTCACATAGAGCACACTAAGATGTTTTGTCTGACCTCACATAGAGCACAATAAGATGTTTTGTCTGACCTCACATAGAGCATACTAAGATGTTTTGTCTGACCTCACATAGAGCATACTGCGATGTTTTGTCTGACCTCACATAGAGCCCACTAAGATGTTTTGTCTGACCTCACATAGAGCATACTGCGATGTTTTGTCTGACCTCACATAGAGCATACTGCGATGTTTTGTCTGACCTCACATAGAGCATACTGCGATGTTTTGTCTGACCTCACATAGAGCATACTAAGATGTTTTGTCTGACCTCACATAGAGCATACTAAGATGTTTTGTCTGACCTCACATAGAGCACACTAAGATGTTTTGTCTGACCTCACATAGAGCACACTAAGATGTTTTGTCTGACCTCACATAGAGCATACTAAGATGTTTTGTCTGACCTCACATAGAGCATACTGCAATGTTTTGTCTGACCTCACATAGAGCACACTAAGATGTTTTGTCTGACCTCACATAGAGCATACTAAGATGTTTTGTCTGACCTCACATAGAGCATACTAAGATGTTTTGTCTGACCTCACATAGAGCATTGTGAGGGGGCTAGCTCGGCAGCGGGTATGTGTGACCCCCGGGATGGGCTCCCCACCCAAAACAGGCCCAGCAGACGGAGGTTGTGGTTTTCAAAATCAAAAAGGTGCGGTTTATTTTCTATTTACAGTGACAAAAACACAGCAAGGCAAAAAAAACATAAACAACATAAATCCTGGTCAACTTGACCTCTGACTAAACTTACAGGTTTCCTAACTAACGACTGGGATCAGCCTAGTGCTGTCCTAGTCCCTGGTTTTAAATGTCCAAGCAAAATATAGCCACACAGGCTTTCTCTCACCGCACAGGGGTTCACTCTCCCTAGACAGTCCACACAGGTCTGCTTCCAGGCATGAGCTAACATCTAATGAATCTGGGAGTTTTTTATAGAGGCCTAAATGAGCTGACAAGCTTCAGCTGGCCTCATCAACTCCCTGTCTGCACGACGCCCAGCCCTCTCCCTAGAGGTATGAGTCATCAATGAGCCCACTAGTCTCAGCTGGGCTTATACAACTCTCCACCTAGCTGTATAAGTCAGCGTAAAGCCTGAATCTGGGCGAAATATATCTACCCCCCTGGATGCAACCAGGTGACTTTACCTTCCTGCTGTCACATACCCCCCCCTCTTGTTTTAACCTCGGGGTTGGAACACCAGCAATCAGGCATTCATGTACTCGAGACAAAGCATCCACATTCCCCATTTGAACGCCAGGGCGATGCTTTACTGTGAAGTTGAATTCCTGGAGGGCCAGGAACCACCTATTCACTCTTCTATTTGTTTCCTTGTTTTGAGCCATCCACTTTAACGGAGCGTGATCCGTAACCATGTCAAAGTGCCTACCTAGCAGGTAGTACCGAAGGGAATCTAGAGCCCACTTCACCGCTAAACACTCCTTTTCAACGGTGGCGTAATTTACCTCATGGGACTTCAACTTCCTGCTGAGGTAAATGACTGGGTGCTCTTCCCCGTTCCAGACCTGGGACAATACTGCTCCTAACCCCACATCTGACGCATCACTTTGTACGACAAAGTCTCTAGAGAAGTCGGGTGAGTACAACACTGGCTGGCTACATAAGGCTTGTTTCAAGAATTGGAATGCTGCCTCAGCCTCGGGGGTCCATTTAATCATGACCGACCCTTTCCCCTTCGTCAGGTTGGTTAGGGGCACAGCCTTAGAAGCAAAGTGGGGAATGAATCGCCGATAATACCCAGCGATTCCCAGAAAGGCTCGTACCTGCTTCTTGCTGTTGGGACGTGGCCAACTCTGGATGGCCTCGACTTTGTTGAGTTGGGGTTTTATTACTCCCCTCCCAATGGTGTACCCAAGATATTTGGCCTCCTCCTGCCCAATGGTACACTTCTTGGGGTTAGCCGTAAACCCTGCTTCCCGAACAGAGTCCAGGACTGCTTGCACTTTTGGCAGATGTGAGGCCCAATCTGTGCTATGGACAATTATGTCATCCAGGTAAGCCGCAGCATACTTCCGATGGGGCCTCAGCATCTGGTCCATTTTCCGCTGGAATGTGGCCGGCGCATTCTGTAACCCGAACGGCATTCTTTTATATTGGAACGCCCCGTCTGGGGTTACAAATGCGGTTTTCTCTTTGGCCGACTTGGCCAGGGGGATTTGCCAATACCCTTTTGTGAGGTCAAGAGTCGTCATGTATCGGGCTGTTCCCAGCCGGTCGATCAACTCATCTATACGTGGCATGGGGTAGGTGTCAAATTTTGTAACTTTGTTCAACTGACGAAAATCGTTACAAAATCGCCAGCTCCCATCCGGTTTAGGCACCAACACAATGGGACTAGACCAATCACTTTGGGACTCCTCTATCACCCCTAAGTTCAGCATTCTCTGTACTTCCTCCCGTATTGCCTCCCGTCGGGCCTCTGGGATCCGATAGGGTTTTAACTTCACCCTTTCACCGGGCGGGGTAATAATGTCATGCTCTACCCCAGATGTTTGTCCCGGCAGCTCAGAGAATACCTCCTTGTTGCGAAGTACAAACTCCTTAACCTCCTGTTGTTGGGGTTGTGACAAGGTGGCTGCGATTCCAACCTCAGGAATCACGCAACCAGTTTGAGCTGGTGACCAAGTGTCTGCGACTAGGGACTCTCTATCCCTCCAGGCTTTCAACAGATTAACGTGATAGATCTGTTCGGGCTTTCGCCTTCCTGGTTGTCTGACCTTGTAATTCACTTCGCTCACTTTTTCCATTATCTCGTAGGGGCCTTGCCATTTGGCAAGGAATTTACTTTCAACCGTAGGGACAAGTACCAATATCCTATCCCCCGGGGAAAAGGTACGGGTCTTGGCTCCACGGTTGTACACTCTCTGCTGTGCCAACTGCGCTTGGGCCAAATGTTCCTTCACGATGGGCATTACCTGTGCAATTCGATCTTGCATCAGGGCGACATGCTCAATCACACTCCTGTGGGGAGAACTCTCACTTTCCCAAGTTTCCTTGGCAATATCCAACAGCCCTCTTGGGTGTCTCCCATACAGTAACTCAAAGGGGGAGAATCCCGTAGAGGATTGGGGCACCTCCCTAATAGCAAACATCAAATAAGGAAGTAGACAGTCCCAATCCCTTCCATCTCTATCCACCACTTTCTTCAACATTTGTTTTAGGGTTTTGTTGAATCTTTCAACCAGCCCATCGGTTTGGGGGTGATACACAGATGTACGCAATTGCGTCACTTTGAACAATTTACACAGCTCTTTCATAACCCGGGACATAAAGGGTGTACCTTGGTCCGTAAGCAGTTCTTTACAAATACCCACCCGGCTAAAAACAAGAGATAGCTCTTTGGCTATGGTTTTGGCCGAGGTATTTCTGAGAGGGATCGCTTCTGGATAACGGGTGGCATAGTCCATTATAACCAATATGTACTGGTGCCCCCTAGCGGACTTGATTATAGGACCTACCAAATCCATTGCGATTCTCTCAAACGGGACCTCAATGATGGGTAGAGGGACCAGCGGGCTACGGAAATGTGGCATCGGGGCCGACCTCTGACACACAGGGCAGGAGGAACAATAATTTTCTATGTCCTTCATCACCCCAGGCCAATAGAATCTCTGTAATACCCTCTCTCGGGTTTTCTCTGTCCCCAGATGACCTCCAAGAATGTGCCCATGGGCCAACTCCAACACCAACTTCCTGTAAGGTTTGGGCACCACAAGCTGCTCAACGGTTTCTTCTGCCCTTTTTGCCACCCGATACAGTAGGTCCTTCTCTACGCTGAAGTATGGGTAAGTGCCAGTATTATCTGGGTTCACTAACTCGCCATCTATTTTCACTACGTTTTCCCGTGCCTTTATTAGGGCGGGGTCTTTCAACTGTTCTGTGGCAAAGTTTTCCCTGTGAACCTCAAGATCAGAAAACTCCACAGACGGTAGGTTTTCGTCTGAGGAGGTGGGCTCCTCTCCAGTTTCTTGAGTCTCCCCTGCCAATACTGACAAGGGAAATTCCGGAGAGTCCTCACCACTCTCAGGGGAGTTCTGGCTATCACATTCCTGGTACATAGGGGCACCAGTGGGGGGCTCAGGATCATCCCACAGTTCCCAGAACTTCGGAAAATCCCTTCCCACAATGGCGTCATGCGGTAACTGAGATACTAAGCCCACTGGATGAGAGAGGGTACCTTTGGGGGTCTCGAAACACACCGTAGTCACTGGATACTCTCGGGTGTCCCCATGCACACAAATAACGGCTACCTTGCTATTCCCAGAGACCTCTGTTTTAACTAACTCAGCCTTTATCAGGGTCACAAGGCTACCTGAATCCAGCAATACCACAACATTTCTACCGTTAATACACATTTTGCATAAATGTTTCTCAGTTCCCCGAATGGCAGTGCATGCGACTGTCGCACACAGCGACTGACGTCTGCCCGTCAGAAAGTCACACTGCATGGGTTCCTCCACAACCGGGCAATTTGCTGCAATATGTCCCGCTTGCCGGCAGCGGTAGCAAATGATCCTTCTTGCCGCCTCTTGAGCCGCTGATTTCCCAGGCTGTTCTCGCCAAACTTGGGGTAGAGCTCCCACCCTCTCACTCTCTCCACCCTCACCCCTTGGAATCCTCTTATCCGCCCCTGGGGATGGTCTGGTCTTGGGGTGGAAAGTCCGAGTGTCTCTGGAAGAGGCCGTCAGGTTCTCTGTAGCCAAGTATTTCTCCACACGATCCACAAGACCATCGGCCGTCTCTGGGTCTCCATGGCTTACCCACTTTTGGATGGCAGTAGGAAGAGCTCTCAAAAACCGATCCATTACAACACGTTCCACAATCTTTGGTGCGGACAAAGTCTCTGGCTGTAGCCACTTTCTGCTCAGGTGAATGAGATCATACATTTGAGACCTGGGGGGTTTTCCAAGCTGGAAAGTCCAGTTATGCACACGCTGAGCCCGGACAGCCAGGGTGACACCCAGCCTTGCCAATATTTCAGCTTTTAGCATCACATAGTCTTTTGCTTGGTTAGGCTCTAGGTCATAGTAAGCTTTCTGCGATTCACCAGTTAACAGAGGAGCCACTAGTCCAGCCCACTGCTCCTCAGGCCACTTTTCTCTTTCAGCGGTCCTTTCAAATGTGGTCAAAAATACCTCTGGATCATCCTCTCCAGTCATTTTTGTCAATAAACGACTCACCCCAAAGGACGCGGTATTAGTGGGACGGCTTTCCTCACTGGTCTGCGGACGTTGCTGCATTACTGCTTCCATCTGTTGTTGTAGTCTCTGCTCTTGCTTCTGCAACAGGTCTATGAAGCGGGCCTCAGATTGCTGTTGGGCTTGTTGCTGAGCCTCCAGACTCTGTTGTAAAGTTGCAAGGCTCTGTTGATGAGCTTGCTGCTGGGCTGCAAGGCTCCTTTGCAAACCTGCATTTGTCTGCTGTTGATTGGCATTTGCTAGAGCCAGCTGTTTCAGTATCTCCTCCATGCTGGCTTAAAAAAAAACTGCCCGCATTCTCCACCAACTGTGAGGGGGCTAGCTCGGCAGCGGGTATGTGTGACCCCCGGGATGGGCTCCCCACCCAAAACAGGCCCAGCAGACGGAGGTTGTGGTTTTCAAAATCAAAAAGGTGCGGTTTATTTTCTATTTACAGTGACAAAAACACAGCAAGGCAAAAAAAACATAAACAACATAAATCCTGGTCAACTTGACCTCTGACTAAACTTACAGGTTTCCTAACTAACGACTGGGATCAGCCTAGTGCTGTCCTAGTCCCTGGTTTTAAATGTCCAAGCAAAATATAGCCACACAGGCTTTCTCTCACCGCACAGGGGTTCACTCTCCCTAGACAGTCCACACAGGTCTGCTTCCAGGCATGAGCTAACATCTAATGAATCTGGGAGTTTTTTATAGAGGCCTAAATGAGCTGACAAGCTTCAGCTGGCCTCATCAACTCCCTGTCTGCACGACGCCCAGCCCTCTCCCTAGAGGTATGAGTCATCAATGAGCCCACTAGTCTCAGCTGGGCTTATACAACTCTCCACCTAGCTGTATAAGTCAGCGTAAAGCCTGAATCTGGGCGAAATATATCTACCCCCCTGGATGCAACCAGGTGACTTTACCTTCCTGCTGTCACAGCATACTAAGATGTTTTGTCTGACCTCACATAGAGCATACTGCGATGTTTTGTCTGACCTCACCTAGAGCATACTGCGATGTTTTGTCTGACCTCACATAGAGCATACTGCGATGTTTTGTCTGACCTCACATAGAGCATACTGCGATGTTTTGTCTGACCTCACATAGAGCATATTAAGATGTTTTGTCTGACCTCATATAGAGCATACTAAGATGTTTTGTCTGACCTCACATAGAGCATACTAAGATGTTTTGTCTGACCTCACATAGAGCATACTAAGATGTTTTGTCTGACCTCACATAGAGCATACTAAGATGTTTTGTCTGACCTCACATAGAGCATACTAAGATGTTTTGTCTGACCTCACATAGAGCATACTAAGATGTTTTGTCTGACCTCACATAGAGCACACTAAGATGTTTTGTCTGACCTCACATAGAGCATACTGCGATGTTTTGTCTGACCTCACATAGAGCATACTGCGATGTTTTGTCTGACCTCATATAGAGCATACTAAGATGTTTTGTCTGACCTCACATAGAGCACACTAAGATGTTTTGTCTGACCTCACATAGAGCATACTAAGATGTTTTGTCTGACCTCACATAGAGCATACTGCGATGTTTTGTCTGACCTCACATAGAGCATACTGCGATGTTTTGTCTGACCTCACATAGAGCATATTAAGATGTTTTGTCTGACCTCATATAGAGCATACTAAGATGTTTTGTCTGACCTCACATAGAGCACACTAAGATGTTTTGTCTGACCTCACATAGAGCATACTAAGATGTTTTGTCTGACCTCACATAGAGCACACTAAGATGTTTTGTCTGACCTCACATAGAGCATACTAAGATGTTTTGTCTGACCTCACATAGAGCATACTAAGATGTTTTGTCTGACCTCACATAGAGCATACTAAGATGTTTTGTCTGACCTCACATAGAGCATACTAAGATGTTTTGTCTGACCTCACATAGAGCATACTGCGATGTTTTGTCTGACCTCACATAGAGCATACTGCAATGTTTTGTCTGACCTCACCTAGAGCATACTGCGATGTTTTGTCTGACCTCACATAGAGCATACTGCGATGTTTTGTCTGACCTCACATAGAGCATATTACGATGTTTTGTCTGACCTCTGTGAGGGGGTTAGCTCGGCAGCGGGTGTGTGTGACCCCCGGGATGGGCTCCCCACACAAAACAGGCCCAGCAAACGGAGGTTGTGGTTTTCAAAATCAAAAAAAAGGTGCGGTTTATTTTCTATTTACAGTGACAAAACACAGCAAAGCAAAAGAAACATAACCAAAATAAATCCTGGTCAAGTTGACCTCTGACTAAACATACAGGTTTCCTAACTAACAACTGGGATCAGCCTAGTGCTGTCCTAGTCCCTAAGTCCCTGGTTTAGTAAAAGTCCAAACAAATAGCCACACAGGCTTTGCCTCACCGCACAGGGGTTCACTCTCCCTAGACAGTCCACACAGGTCTGGTTCCAGGCATGAGCTAACATCTAATGAAGCTGGGAGTTCTTATAGAGGCCTAAATGAGCTGACAAGCTTCAGCTGGCCTCATCAACTCCCTGTCTGTACGACGCCCAGCCCTCTCCCTAGAGGTATGAGTCATCCATGAGCCCACTAGTCTTATACAACTCTCCACCTAGTTGTATAAGTCGGCGTAAAGCCTGAATCTGGGCGAAATATATCTACCCCCCTGGATGCAACCAGGTGACTTTACCTTCCTGCTGTCACATACCCCCCCCTCTTGTTTTAACCTCGGGGTTGGAACACCAGCAATCAGGCATTCATGTACTCGAGACAAAACATCCACATTCCCCATTTGAACGCCAGGGCGATGCTTTACTGTGAAGTTGAATTCCTGGAGGGCCAGGAACCACCTATTCACTCTTCTATTTGTTTCCTTGTTTTGAGCCATCCACTTTAACGGAGCGTGATCCGTAACCATGTCAAAGTGCCTACCTAGCAGGTAGTACCGAAGGGAATCTAGAGCCCACTTCACCGCTAAACACTCCTTTTCAACGGTGGCGTAATTTACCTCATGGGACTTCAACTTCCTGCTGAGGTAAATGACTGGGTGCTCTTCCCCGTTCCAGACCTGGGACAATACTGCTCCTAACCCCACATCTGACGCATCACTTTGTACGACAAAGTCTTTAGAGAAGTCGGGTGAGTACAACACTGGCTGGCTACATAAGGCTTGTTTCAAGAATTGGAATGCTGCCTCAGCCTCGGGGGTCCATTTAATCATGACCGACCCTTTCCCCTTCGTCAGGTTGGTTAGGGGCACAGCCTTAGAAGCAAAGTGGGGAATGAATCGCCGATAATACCCAGCGATTCCCAGAAAGGCTCGTACCTGCTTCTTGCTGTTGGGACGTGGCCAACTCTGGATGGCCTCGACTTTGTTGAGTTGGGGTTTTATTACTCCCCTCCCAATGGTGTACCCAAGATATTTGGCCTCCTCCTGCCCAATGGTACACTTCTTGGGGTTAGCCGTAAACCCCGCTTCCCGAACAGAGTCCAGGACTGCTTGCACTTTTGGCAGATGTGAGGCCCAATCTGTGCTATGGACAATTACGTCATCCAGGTAAGCCGCAGCATACTTCCGATGGGGCCTCAGCATCTGGTCCATTTTCCGCTGGAATGTGGCCGGCGCATTCTGTAACCCGAACGGCATTCTTTTATATTGGAACGCCCCGTCTGGGGTTACAAATGCGGTTTTCTCTTTGGCCGACTTGGCCAGGGGGATTTGCCAATACCCTTTTGTGAGGTCAAGAGTCGTCATGTATCGGGCTGTTCCCAGCCGGTCGATCAACTCATCTATACGTGGCATGGGGTAGGTGTCAAATTTTGTAACTTTGTTCAACTGACGAAAATCGTTACAAAATCGCCAGCTCCCATCCGGTTTAGGCACCAACACGATGGGACTAGACCAATCACTTTGGGACTCCTCTATCACCCCTAAGTTCAGCATTTTCTGTACTTCCTCCCGTATTGCCTCCCGTCGAGCCTCTGGGATCCGATAGGGTTTTAACTTCACCCTTTCACCGGGCGGGGTAATGATGTCATGCTCTACCCCAGATGTTTGTCCCGGCAGCTCAGAGAATACCTCCTTGTTGCGAAGCACAAACTCCTTAACCTCCTGTTGTTGGGGTTGTGACAAGGTGGCTGCTATTCCAACCTCAGGAATCACGCAACCAGTTTGAGCTGGTGACCAAGTGTCTGCGACTAGGGACTCTCTATCCCTCCAGGCTTTCAACAGATTAACGTGATAGATCTGTTCGGGCTTTCGCCTACCTGGTTGTCTGACCTTGTAATTCACTTCGCTCACTTTTTCCATTATCTCGTAGGGGCCTTGCCATTTGGCAAGGAATTTACTTTCAACCGTAGGGACAAGTACCAATATCCTATCCCCCGGGGAAAAGGTACGGGTCTTGGCTCCACGGTTGTACACTCTCTGCTGTGCTAACTGCGCTTGGGCCAAATGTTCCTTCACGATGGGCATTACCTGTGCAATTCGATCTTGCATCAGGGCGACATGCTCAATCACACTCCTGTGGGGAGAACTCTCACTTTCCCAAGTTTCCTTGGCAATATCCAACAGCCCTCTTGGGTGTCTCCCATACAGTAACTCAAAGGGGGAGAATCCCGTAGAGGATTGGGGCACCTCCCTAATAGCAAACATCAAATAAGGAAGTAAACAGTCCCAATCCTTTCCATCTCTATCCACCACTTTCTTCAACATTTGTTTTAGGGTTTTGTTGAATCTTTCAACCAGCCCATCGGTTTGGGGGTGATACACAGACGTACGCAATTGCGTCACTTTGAACAATTTACACAGCTCTTTCATAACCCGGGACATAAAGGGTGTACCTTGGTCCGTAAGCAGTTCTTTACAAATACCCACCCGGCTAAAAACAAGAGATAGCTCTTTGGCTATGGTTTTGGCCGAGGTATTTCGGAGAGGGATCGCTTCTGGATAACGGGTGGCATAGTCCATTATAACTAATATGTACTGGTGCCCCCTAGCGGACTTGATTATAGGACCTACCAAATCCATGGCGATCCTCTCAAACGGGACCTCAATGATGGGTAGAGGGACCAGCGGGCTACGGAAATGTGGCATCGGGGCCAACCTCTGACACACAGGGCAGGAGGAACAATAATTTTCTACGTCCTTCATCACCCCCGGCCAATAGAATCTCTGTAATACCCTCTCTCGGGTTTTCTCTGTCCCCAGATGACCTCCAAGAATGTGCCCATGGGCCAACTCCAACACCAACTTCCTGTAAGGTTTGGGCACCACAAGCTGCTCAACGGTTTCTTCTGCCCTTTTTGCCACCCGATACAGTAGGTCCTTCTCTACGCTGAAGTATGGGTAAGTGCAGGTATTATCTGGGTTCACTAACTCACCATCTATTTTCACTACGTTTTCCCGTGCCTTTATTAGGGCGGGGTCTTTCAACTGTTCTGTGGCAAAGTTTTCCCTGTGAACCTCAAGATCAGAAAACTCCACAGACGGTAGGTTTTCGTCTGAGGAGGTGGGCTCCTCTCCAGTTTCTTGAGTCTCCCCTGCCAATACTGATAAGGGAAATTCCGGAGAGTCCTCACCACTCTCAGGGGAGTTCTGGCTATCACATTCCTGGTACATAGGGGCACCAGTGAGGGGCTCAGGATCATCCCACAGTTCCCAGAACTTCGGAAAATCCCTTCCCACAATGGCGTCATGCGGTAACTGAGATACTAAGCCCACTGGATGAGAGAGGGTACCTTTGGGGGTCTCGAAACACACTGTAGTCACTGGATACTCTCGGGTGTCCCCATGCACACAAATAACAGCTACCTTGCTATTCCCAGAGACCTCTGTTTTAACTAACTCAGCCTTTATCAGGGTCACAAGGCTACCTGAATCCAGCAATACCACAACATTTCTACCATTAACACACATTTTGCATAAATGTTTCTCAGTTCCTCGAATGGCAGTGCATGCGACTGTCGCACACAGCGACTGACGTCTGCCCGTCAGAAAGTCACACTGCATGGGTTCCTCCACAACCGGGCAATTGGCTGCAATATGTCCCGCTTGCCGGCAGCGGTAGCAAACGATCCTTCTTGCGGCCTCTTGAGCCGCTGATTTCCCAGGCTGTTCTCGCCAAACTTGGGGTAGAGCTCCCACCCTCTCACTCTCTCCACCCTCACCCCTTGGAATCCTCTTATCCGCCCCTGGGGATGGTCTGGTCTTAGGGTGGAAAGTCCGAGTGTCTCTGGAAGAGGCCGTCAGGTTCTCTGTAGCCAAGTATTTCTCCACACGATCCACAAGACCATCGGCCGTCTCTGGGTCTCCATGGCTTACCCACTTTTGGATGGCAGTAGGAAGAGCTCTCAAAAACCGATCCATTACAACACGTTCCACAATCTTTGGTGCGGACAAAGTCTCTGGCTGTAGCCACTTTCTGCTCAGGTGAATGAGATCATACATTTGAGACCTGGGGGGTTTTCCAAGCTGGAAAGTCCAGTTATGCACACGCTGAGCCCGGACAGCCTGGGTGACACCCAGCCTTGCCAATATTTCAGCTTTTAGCATCACATAGTCTTTTGCTTGGTTAGGCTCTAGGTCATAGTAAGCTTTCTGCGATTCACCAGTTAACAGAGGAGCCACCAGTCCAGCCCACTGCTCCTCAGGCCACTTTTCTCTTTCAGCGGTCCTTTCAAATGTGGTCAAAAATACCTCTGGATCATCCTCTCCAGTCATTTTTGTCAATAAACGACTCACCCCAAAGGACGCGGTATTAGTGGGACGGCTTTCCTCACTGGTCTGCGGACGTTGCTGCATTACTGCTTCCATCTGTTGTTGTAGTCTCTGCTCTTGCTTCTGCAACAGGTCTATGAAGCGGGCCTCAGATTGCTGCTGGGCTCGTTGCTGAGCCTCCAGACTCTGTTGCAAAGTTGCGTTTGTCTGCTGCTGGGCTGCAAGGCTCCTTTGCAAACCTGCATTTGTCTGCTGTTGATTGGCATTTGCTAGAGCCAGCTGCTTCAGTATCTCCTCCATGCTGGCTTAAAAAAAACTGCCCGCATTCTCCACCAACTGTGAGGGGGTTAGCTCGGCAGCGGGTGTGTGTGACCCCCGGGATGGGCTCCCCACACAAAACAGGCCCAGCAAACGGAGGTTGTGGTTTTCAAAATCAAAAAAAAGGTGCGGTTTATTTTCTATTTACAGTGACAAAACACAGCAAAGCAAAAGAAACATAACCAAAATAAATCCTGGTCAAGTTGACCTCTGACTAAACATACAGGTTTCCTAACTAACAACTGGGATCAGCCTAGTGCTGTCCTAGTCCCTAAGTCCCTGGTTTAGTAAAAGTCCAAACAAATAGCCACACAGGCTTTGCCTCACCGCACAGGGGTTCACTCTCCCTAGACAGTCCACACAGGTCTGGTTCCAGGCATGAGCTAACATCTAATGAAGCTGGGAGTTCTTATAGAGGCCTAAATGAGCTGACAAGCTTCAGCTGGCCTCATCAACTCCCTGTCTGTACGACGCCCAGCCCTCTCCCTAGAGGTATGAGTCATCCATGAGCCCACTAGTCTTATACAACTCTCCACCTAGTTGTATAAGTCGGCGTAAAGCCTGAATCTGGGCGAAATATATCTACCCCCCTGGATGCAACCAGGTGACTTTACCTTCCTGCTGTCACACCTCACATAGAGCATACTAAGATGTTTTGTCTGACCTCACATAGAGCACACTAAGATGTTTTGTCTGACCTCACATAGAGCACACTAAGATGTTTTGTCTGACCTCACATAGAGCACACTAAGATGTTTTGTCTGACCTCACATAGAGCATACTAAGATGTTTTGTCTGACCTCACATAGAGCATACTAAGATGTTTTGTCTGACCTCACATAGAGCATACTAAGATGTTTTGTCTGACCTCACATAGAGCACACTAAGATGTTTTGTCTGACCTCACATAGAGCATACTAAGATGTTTTGTCTGACCTCACATAGAGCATACTAAGATGTTTTGTCTGACCTCACATAGAGCATACTGCGATGTTTTGTCTGACCTCACATAGAGCATACTAAGATGTTTTGTCTGACCTCACATAGAGCACACTAAGATGTTTTGTCTGACCTCACATAGAGCATACTAAGATGTTTTGTCTGACCTCACATAGAGCATACTGCGATGTTTTGTCTGACCTCACATAGAGCACACTAAGATGTTTTGTCTGACCTCACATAGAGCATACTGCGATGTTTTGTCTGACCTCACATAGAGCATACTAAGATGTTTTGTCTGACCTCACATAGAGCACACTAAGATGTTTTGTCTGACCTCACATAGAGCACACTAAGATGTTTTGTCTGACCTCACATAGAGCATACTAAGATGTTTTGTCTGACCTCACATAGAGCATACTAAGATGTTTTGTCTGACCTCATATAGAGCATACTAAGATGTTTTGTCTGACCTCACATAGAGCATACTAAGATGTTTTGTCTGACCTCACATAGAGCACACTAAGATGTTTTGTCTGACCTCATATAGAGCATACTGCGATGTTTTGTCTGACCTCACATAGAGCATACTAAGATGTTTTGTCTGACCTCACATAGAGCATACTGCGATGTTTTGTCTGACCTCACATAGAGCATACTAAGATGTTTTGTCTGACCTCACATAGAGCATACTGCGATGTTTTGTCTGACCTCACATAGAGCATACTGCGATGTTTTGTCTGACCTCACATAGAGCATACTAAGATGTTTTGTCTGACCTCACATAGAGCATACTAAGATGTTTTGTCTGACCTCACATAGAGCCCACTAAGATGTTTTGTCTGACCTCACATAGAGCATACTAAGATGTTTTGTCTGACCTCACATAGAGCATACTGCGATGTTTTGTCTGACCTCACATAGAGCATACTGCGATGTTTTGTCTGACCTCACATAGAGCATACTAAGATGTTTTGTCTGACCTCACATAGAGCATACTGCGATGTTTTGTCTGACCTCACATAGAGCATACTAAGATGTTTTGTCTGACCTCACATAGAGCATACTGCGATGTTTTGTCTGACCTCACATAGAGCATACTAAGATGTTTTGTCTGACCTCACATAGAGCATACTAAGATGTTTTGTCTGACCTCACATAGAGCATACTAAGATGTTTTGTCTGACCTCACATAGAGCATACTAAGATGTTTTGTCTGACCTCACATAGAGCATACTGCGATGTTTTGTCTGACCTCACATAGAGCATACTAAGATGTTTTGTCTGACCTCACATAGAGCATACTGCGATGTTTTGTCTGACCTCACATAGAGCACACTAAGATGTTTTGTCTGACCTCACATAGAGCACAATAAGATGTTTTGTCTGACCTCACATAGAGCATACTAAGATGTTTTGTCTGACCTCACATAGAGCATACTAAGATGTTTTGTCTGACCTCATATAGAGCATACTAAGATGTTTTGTCTGACCTCATATAGAGCCCACTAAGATGTTTTGTCTGACCTCACATAGAGCGTACTGCGATGTTTTGTCTGACCTCACATAGAGCATACTAAGATGTTTTGTCTGACCTCACATAGAGCATACTGCGATGCTTTGTCTGACCTCACATAGAGCATACTGCGATGTTTTGTCTGACCTCACATAGAGCCCACTAAGATGTTTTGTCTGACCTCACATAGAGCATACTGCGATGTTTTGTCTGACCTCACATAGAGCATACTAAGATGTTTTGTCTGACCTCACATAGAGCACACTAAGATGTTTTGTCTGACCTCACATAGAGCACACTAAGATGTTTTGTCTGACCTCACATAGAGCATACTAAGATGTTTTGTCTGACCTCACATAGAGCATACTAAGATGTTTTGTCTGACCTCACATAGAGCATACTGCGATGTTTTGTCTGACCTCACATAGAGCATACTGCAATGTTTTGTCTGACCTCACATAGAGCATACTAAGATGTTTTGTCTGACCTCACATAGAGCATACTAAGATGTTTTGTCTGACCTCATATAGAGCATACTGCGATGTTTTGTCTGACCTCACATAGAGCATACTAAGATGTTTTGTCTGACCTCACATAGAGCATACTAAGATGTTTTGTCTGACCTCATATAGAGCATACTGCGATGTTTTGTCTGACCTCACATAGAGCATACTAAGATGTTTTGTCTGACCTCACATAGAGCATACTGCGATGTTTTGTCTGACCTCACATAGAGCATACTGCGATGTTTTGTCTGACCTCACATAGAGCATACTGCGATGTTTTGTCTGACCTCACATAGAGCATACTAAGATGTTTTGTCTGACCTCACATAGAGCATACTAAGATGTTTTGTCTGACCTCACATAGAGCACACTAAGATGTTTTGTCTGACCTCACATAGAGCACACTAAGATGTTTTGTCTGACCTCACATAGAGCACACTAAGATGTTTTGTCTGACCTCACATAGAGCATACTAAGATGTTTTGTCTGACCTCACATAGAGCACACTAAGATGTTTTGTCTGACCTCACATAGAGCACACTAAGATGTTTTGTCTGACCTCACATAGAGCCCACTAAGATGTTTTGTCTGACCTCACATAGAGCATACTAAGATGTTTTGTCTGACCTCACATAGAGCATACTGCGATGTTTTGTCTGACCTCACATAGAGCATACTAAGATGTTTTGTCTGACCTCACATAGAGCATACTGCGATGTTTTGTCTGACCTCACATAGAGCATACTGCGATGTTTTGTCTGACCTCACATAGAGCATACTGCGATGTTTTGTCTGACCTCACATAGAGCATACTAAGATGTTTTGTCTGACCTCACATAGAGCATACTGCGATGTTTTGTCTGACCTCACATAGAGCACACTAAGATGTTTTGTCTGACCTCACATAGAGCATACTGCGATGTTTTGTCTGACCTCACATAGAGCCCACTAAGATGTTTTGTCTGACCTCACATAGAGCATACTAAGATGTTTTGTCTGACCTCACATAGAGCATACTGCGATGTTTTGTCTGACCTCACATAGAGCATACTAAGATGTTTTGTCTGACCTCACATAGAGCATACTAAGATGTTTTGTCTGACCTCATATAGAGCACACTAAGATGTTTTGTCTGACCTCACATAGAGCACACTAAGATGTTTTGTATGACCTCACATAGAGCATACTAAGATGTTTTGTCTGACCTCACATAGAGCATACTAAGATGTTTTGTCAGACCTCACATAGAGCATACTAAGATGTTTTGTCTGACCTCACATAGAGCATACTGCAATGTTTTGTCTGACCTCACATAGAGCACACTAAGATGTTTTGTCTGACCTCACATAGAGGATACTGCGATGTTTTGTCTGACCTCACATAGAGCATACTAAGATGTTTTGTCTGACCTCACATAGAGCATACTAAGATGTTTTGTCTGACCTCACATAGAGCCCACTAAGATGTTTTGTCTGACCTCACATAGAGCATACTGCGATGTTTTGTCTGACCTCACATAGAGCACACTAAGATGTTTTGTCTGACCTCACATAGAGCATACTGCGATGTTTTGTCTGACCTCACATAGAGCACACTAAGATGTTTTGTCTGACCTCACATAGAGCATACTGCGATGTTTTGTCTGACCTCACATAGAGCATACTAAGATGTTTTGTCTGACCTCACATAGAGCATACTGCGATGTTTTGTCTGACCTCACATAGAGCACACTAAGATGTTTTGTCTGACCTCACATAGAGCACACTAAGATGTTTTGTGTGACCTCACATAGAGCATACTGCGATGTTTTGTCTGACCTCACATAGAGCATACTAAGATGTTTTGTCTGACCTCACATAGAGCATACTAAGATGTTTTGTCTGACCTCACATAGAGCACACTAAGATGTTTTGTCTGACCTCACATAGAGCATACTAAGATGTTTTGTCTGACCTCACATAGAGCATACTAAGATGTTTTGTCTGACCTCACATAGAGCATACTAAGATGTTTTGTCTGACCTCACATAGAGCATACTAAGATGTTTTGTCAGACCTCACATAGAGCATACTAAGTGGTTTTGTCTGACCTCACATAGAGCATACTGCAATGTTTTGTCTGACCTCACATAGAGCATACTAAGATGTTTTGTCTGACCTCACATAGAGGATACTGCGATGTTTTGTCTGACCTCACATAGAGCATACTGCGATGTGTTGTCTGACCTCACATAGAGCATACTAAGATGTTTTGTCTGACCTCACATAGAGCATACTGCGATGTTTTGTCTGACCTCACATAGAGCATACTAAGATGTTTTGTCTGACCTCACATAGAGCATACTAAGATGTTTTGTCTGACCTCACATAGAGCATACTAAGATGTTTTGTCTGACCTCACATAGAGCATACTAAGATGTTTTGTCTGACCTCACATATAGCATACTGCGATGTTTTGTCTGACCTCACATAGAGCACACTAAGATGTTTTGTCTGACCTCACATAGAGCATACTAAGATGTTTTGTCTGACCTCACATAGAGCATACTGCGATGTTTTGTCTGACCTCACATAGAGCATACTGCGATGTTTTGTCTGACCTCACATAGAGCATACTAAGATGTTTTGTCTGACCTCACATAGAGCATACTGCGATGTTTTGTCTGACCTCACATAGAGCATACTGCGATGTTTTGTCTGACCTCACATAGAGCATACTAAGATGTTTTGTCTGACCTCACATAGAGCATACTAAGATGTTTTGTCTGACCTCACATAGAGCATACTAAGATGTTTTGTCTGACCTCACATAGAGCATACTAAGATGTTTTGTCTGACCTCACATAGAGCATACTAAGATGTTTTGTCTGACCTCACATAGAGCATACTGCGATGTTTTGTCTGACCTCACATAGAGCATACTAAGATGTTTTGTCTGACCTCACATAGAGCATACTGCGATGTTTTGTCTGACCTCACATAGAGCACACTAAGATGTTTTGTCTGACCTCACATAGAGCATACTAAGATGTTTTGTCTGACCTCACATAGAGCATACTGCGATGTTTTGTCTGACCTCACATAGAGCATACTGCGATGTTTTGTCTGACCTCACATAGAGCACACTAAGATGTTTTGTCTGACCTCACATAGAGCCCACTAAGATGTTTTGTCTGACCTCACATAGAGCATACTAAGATGTTTTGTCTGACCTCACATAGAGCATACTGCGATGTTTTGTCTGACCTCACATAGAGCATACTGCGATGTTTTGTCTGACCTCACATAGAGCACACTAAGATGTTTTGTCTGACCTCACATAGAGCACACTAAGATGTTTTGTGTGACCTCACATAGAGCATACTGCGATGTTTTGTCTGACCTCACATAGAGCATACTAAGATGTTTTGTCTGACCTCACATAGAGCATACTAAGATGTTTTGTCTGACCTCACATAGAGCACACTAAGATGTTTTGTCTGACCTCACATAGAGCATACTAAGATGTTTTGTCTGACCTCACATAGAGCATACTAAGATGTTTTGTCTGACCTCACATAGAGCATACTAAGATGTTTTGTCTGACCTCACATAGAGCATACTAAGATGTTTTGTCAGACCTCACATAGAGCATACTAAGTGGTTTTGTCTGACCTCACATAGAGCATACTGCAATGTTTTGTCTGACCTCACATAGAGCATACTAAGATGTTTTGTCTGACCTCACATAGAGGATACTGCGATGTTTTGTCTGACCTCACATAGAGCATACTGCGATGTGTTGTCTGACCTCACATAGAGCATACTAAGATGTTTTGTCTGACCTCACATAGAGCATACTGCGATGTTTTGTCTGACCTCACATAGAGCATACTAAGATGTTTTGTCTGACCTCACATAGAGCATACTAAGATGTTTTGTCTGACCTCACATAGAGCATACTAAGATGTTTTGTCTGACCTCACATAGAGCATACTAAGATGTTTTGTCTGACCTCACATATAGCATACTGCGATGTTTTGTCTGACCTCACATAGAGCACACTAAGATGTTTTGTCTGACCTCACATAGAGCATACTAAGATGTTTTGTCTGACCTCACATAGAGCATACTGCGATGTTTTGTCTGACCTCACATAGAGCATACTGCGATGTTTTGTCTGACCTCACATAGAGCATACTAAGATGTTTTGTCTGACCTCACATAGAGCATACTGCGATGTTTTGTCTGACCTCACATAGAGCATACTGCGATGTTTTGTCTGACCTCACATAGAGCATACTAAGATGTTTTGTCTGACCTCACATAGAGCATACTAAGATGTTTTGTCTGACCTCACATAGAGCATACTAAGATGTTTTGTCTGACCTCACATAGAGCATACTAAGATGTTTTGTCTGACCTCACATAGAGCATACTAAGATGTTTTGTCTGACCTCACATAGAGCATACTGCGATGTTTTGTCTGACCTCACATAGAGCATACTAAGATGTTTTGTCTGACCTCACATAGAGCATACTGCGATGTTTTGTCTGACCTCACATAGAGCACACTAAGATGTTTTGTCTGACCTCACATAGAGCATACTAAGATGTTTTGTCTGACCTCACATAGAGCATACTGCGATGTTTTGTCTGACCTCACATAGAGCATACTGCGATGTTTTGTCTGACCTCACATAGAGCACACTAAGATGTTTTGTCTGACCTCACATAGAGCCCACTAAGATGTTTTGTCTGACCTCACATAGAGCATACTAAGATGTTTTGTCTGACCTCACATAGAGGATACTGCGATGTTTTGTCTGACCTCACATAGAGCATACTAAGATGTTTTGTCTGACCTCACATAGAGCATACTGCGATGTTTTGTCTGACCTCACATAGAGCATACTAAGATGTTTTGTCTGACCTCACATAGAGCATACTAAGATGTTTTGTCTGACCTCACATAGAGCATACTAAGATGTTTTGTCTGACCTCACATAGAGCATACTAAGATGTTTTGTCTGACCTCACATAGAGCACACTAAGATGTTTTGTCTGACCTCACATAGAGCACACTAAGATGTTTTGTCTGACCTCACATAGAGCATACTAAGATGTTTTGTCTGACCTCACATAGAGCATACTAAGATGTTTTGTCTGACCTCACATAGAGCACACTAAGATGTTTTGTCTGACCTCACATAGAGCATACTAAGATGTTTTGTCTGACCTCACATAGAGCATACTGCGATGTTTTGTCTGACCTCACATAGAGCATACTAAGATGTTTTGTCTGACCTCACATAGAGCATACTGCGATGTTTTGTCTGACCTCACATAGAGCACACTGCGATGTTTTGTCTGACCTCACATAGAGCATACTAAGATGTTTTGTCTGACCTCACATAGAGCATACTAAGATGTTTTGTCTGACCTCACATAGAGCACACTAAGATGTTTTGTCTGACCTCACATAGAGCATACTGCGATGTTTTGTCTGACCTCACATAGAGCATACTGCGATGTTTTGTCTGACCTCACATAGAGCATACTAAGATGTTTTGTCTGACCTCACATAGAGCACACTAAGATGTTTTGTCTGACCTCACATAGAGCACACTAAGATGTTTTGTCTGACCTCACATAGAGCACACTAAGATGTTTTGTCTGACCTCACATAGAGCACACTAAGATGTTTTGTCTGACCTCACATAGAGCATACTGCGATGTTTTGTCTGACCTCATATAGAGCACACAAAGATGTTTTGTCTGACCTCACATAGAGCATACTAAGATGTTTTGTCTGACCTCATATAGAGCACACAAAGATGTTTTGTCTGACCTCACATAGAGCATACTAAGATGTTTTGTCTGACCTCATATAGAGCACACAAAGATGTTTTGTCTGACCTCACATAGAGCATACTAAGATGTTTTGTCTGACCTCACATAGAGCATACTAAGATGTTTTGTCTGACCTCACATAGAGCATACTAAGATGTTTTGTCTGACCTCACATAGAGCATACTAAGATGTTTTGTCTGACCTCATATAGAGCACACAAAGATGTTTTGTCTGACCTCACATAGAGCATACTAAGATGTTTTGTCTGACCTCACATAGAGCCCACTAAGATGTTTTGTCTGACCTCACATAGAGCATACTGCGATGTTTTGTCTGACCTCACATAGAGCCCACTAAGATGTTTTGTCTGACCTCACATAGAGCACACTAAGATGTTTTGTCTGACCTCACATAGAGCACACTAAGATGTTTTGTCTGACCTCACATAGAGCACACTAAGATGTTTTGTCTGACCTCACATAGAGCACACTAAGATGTTTTGTCTGACCTCACATAGAGCACACTAAGATGTTTTGTCTGACCTCACATAGAGCACACTAAGATGTTTTGTCTGACCTCACATAGAGCATACTGCGATGTTTTGTCTGACCTCACATAGAGCATACTAAGATGTTTTGTCTGACCTCACATAGAGCACACTGCGATGTTTTGTCTGACCTCACATAGAGCATACTGCGATGTTTTGTCTGACCTCACATAGAGCATACTGCGATGTTTTGTCTGACCTCACATAGAGCATACTAAGATGTTTTGTCTGACCTCACATAGAGCATACTAAGATGTTTTGTCTGACCTCACATAGAGCATACTGCGATGTTTTGTCTGACCTCACATAGAGCACACTAAGATGTTTTGTCTGACCTCACATAGAGCACACTAAGATGTTTTGTCTGACCTCACATAGAGCACACTAAGATGTTTTGTCTGACCTCACATAGAGCACGCTAAGATGTTTTGTCTGACCTCACATAGAGCACACTAAGATGTTTTGTCTGACCTCACATAGAGCACACTAAGATGTTTTGTCTGACCTCACATAGAGCATACTAAGATGTTTTGTCTGACCTCACATAGAGCATACTAAGATGTTTTGTCAGACCTCACATAGAGCACACTAAGATGTTTTGTCTGACCTCACATAGAGCATACTAAGATGTTTTGTCTGACCTCACATAGAGCATACTGCAATGTTTTGTCTGACCTCACATAGAGCATACTAAGATGTTTTGTCAGACCTCACATAGAGCATACTAAGATGTTTTGTCTGACCTCACATAGAGCACACTAAGATGTTTTGTCTGACCTCACATAGAGCATACTAAGATGTTTTGTCTGACCTCACATAGAGCATACTGCGATGTTTTCTCTGACCTCACATAGAGCACACTAAGATGTTTTGTCTGACCTCACATAGAGCATACTAAGATGTTTTGTCTGACCTCACATAGAGCATACTGCGATGCTTTGTCTGACCTCACATAGAGCACACTAAGATGTTTTGTCTGACCTCACATAGAGCATACTGCGATGTTTTGTCTGACCTCACATAGAGCACACTGCGATGTTTTGTCTGACCTCACATAGAGCACACTAAGATGTTTTGTCTGACCTCACATAGAGCATACTGCGATGCTTTGTCTGACCTCACATAGAGCACACTAAGATGTTTTGTCTGACCTCACATAGAGCATACTGCGATGCTTTGTCTGACCTCACATAGAGCATACTAAGATGTTTTGTCTGACCTCACATAGAGCATACTGCGATGTTTTGTCTGACCTCACATAGAGCATACTGCGATGTTTTGTCTGACCTCACATAGAGCACACTAAGATGTTTTGTCTGACCTCATATAGAGCACACTAAGATGTTTTGTCTGACCTCACATAGAGCACACTAAGATGTTTTGTCTGACCTCACATAGAGCATACTGCGATGTTTTGTCTGACCTCACATAGAGCATACTAAGATGTTTTGTCTGACCTCACATAGAGCATACTAAGATGTTTTGTCTGACCTCACATAGAGCACACTAAGATGTTTTGTCTGACCTCACATAGAGCACACTAAGATGTTTTGTCTGACCTCACATAGAGCATACTAAGATGTTTTGTCTGACCTCACATAGAGCATACTGCGATGTTTTGTCTGACCTCACATAGAGCATACTAAGATGTTTTGTCTGACCTCACATAGAGCATACTAAGATGTTTTGTCTGACCTCACATAGAGCATACTAAGATGTTTTGTCTGACCTCACATAGAGCATACTAAGATGTTTTGTCTGACCTCACATAGAGCATACTAAGATGTTTTGTCTGACCTCACATAGAGCACACTAAGATGTTTTGTCTGACCTCACATAGAGCATACTAAGATGTTTTGTCTGACCTCACATAGAGCATACTAAGATGTTTTGTCTGACCTCACATAGAGCATACTAAGATGTTTTGTCTGACCTCACATAGAGCACACTAAGATGTTTTGTCTGACCTCACATAGAGCACACTAAGATGTTTTGTCTGACCTCACATAGAGCACACTAAGATGTTTTGTCTGACCTCACATAGAGCATACTAAGATGTTTTGTCTGACCTCACATAGAGCACACTAAGATGTTTTGTCTGACCTCACATAGAGCATACTAAGATGTTTTGTCTGACCTCACATAGAGCGTACTGCGATGTTTTGTCTGACCTCACATAGAGCATACTAAGATGTTTTGTCTGACCTCACATAGAGCACACTAAGATGTTTTGTCTGACCTCACATAGAGCACACTAAGATGTTTTGTCTGACCTCACATAGAGCATACTAAGATGTTTTGTCTGACCTCACATAGAGCATACTAAGATGTTTTGTCTGACCTCACATAGAGCACACTAAGATGTTTTGTCTGACCTCACATAGAGCACACTAAGATGTTTTGTCTGACCTCACATAGAGCATACTGCGATGTTTTGTCTGACCTCACATAGAGCATACTAAGATGTTTTGTCTGACCTCACATAGAGCATACTAAGATGTTTTGTCTGACCTCACATAGAGGATACTGCGATGTTTTGTCTGACCTCACATAGAGTATACTAAGATGTTTTGTCTGACCTCACATAGAGCATACTGCGATGTTTTGTCTGACCTCACATAGAGCATACTAAGATGTTTTGTCTGACCTCACATAGAGCATACTGCGATGTTTTGTCTGACCTCACATAGAGCATACTAAGATGTTTTGTCTGACCTCACATAGAGCATACTAAGATGTTTTGTCTGACCTCACATAGAGCATACTAAGATGTTTTGTCTGACCTCACATAGAGCATACTAAGATGTTTTGTCTGACCTCACATAGAGCACACTAAGATGTTTTGTCTGACCTCACATAGAGCACACTAAGATGTTTTGTCTGACCTCACATAGAGCATACTAAGATGTTTTGTCTGACCTCACATAGAGCATACTAAGATGTTTTGTCTGACCTCACATAGAGCACACTAAGATGTTTTGTCTGACCTCACATAGAGCATACTAAGATGTTTTGTCTGACCTCACATAGAGCATACTGCGATGTTTTGTCTGACCTCACATAGAGCATACTAAGAAGTTTTGTCTGACCTCACATAGAGCATACTAAGATGTTTTGTCTGACCTCACATAGAGCACACTGCGATGTTTTGTCTGACCTCACATAGAGGATACTGCGATGTTTTGTCTGACCTCACATAGAGGATACTGCGATGTTTTGTCTGACCTCACATAGAGCATACTAAGATGTTTTGTCTGACCTCACATAGAGCATACTAAGATGTTTTGTCTGACCTCACATAGAGCATACTGCGATGTTTTGTCTGACCTCACATAGAGCACACTAAGATGTTTTGTCTGACCTCACATAGAGCACACTAAGATGTTTTGTCTGACCTCACATAGAGCACACTAAGATGTTTTGTCTGACCTCACATAGAGCATACTAAGATGTTTTGTCTGACCTCACATAGAGTATACTAAGATGTTTTGTCTGACCTCACATAGAGCACACTAAGATGTTTTGTCTGACCTCACATAGAGCATACTAAGATGTTTTGTCTGACCTCACATAGAGCACACTAAGATGTTTTGTCTGACCTCACATAGAGCATACTAAGATGTTTTGTCTGACCTCACATAGAGCACACTAAGATGTTTTGTCTGACCTCACATAGAGCATACTAAGATGTTTTGTCTGACCTCACATAGAGCATACTAAGATGTTTTGTCTGACCTCACATAGAGCATACTAAGATGTTTTGTCTGACCTCACATAGAGCACACTAAGATGTTTTGTCTGACCTCACATAGAGCACACTAAGATGTTTTGTCTGACCTCACATAGAGCATACTGCGATGTTTTGTCTGACCTCACATAGAGCATACTAAGATGTTTTGTCTGACCTCACATAGAGCACACTAAGATGTTTTGTCTGACCTCACATAGAGCACACTAAGATGTTTTGTCTGACCTCACATAGAGCATACTAAGATGTTTTGTCTGACCTCACATAGAGCATACTGCGATGTTTTGTCTGACCTCACATAGAGCATACTAAGATGTTTTGTCTGACCTCACATAGAGCACACTGCGATGTTTTGTCTGACCTCACATAGAGGATACTGCGATGTTTTGTCTGACCTCACATAGAGGATACTGCGATGTTTTGTCTGACCTCACATAGAGCATACTAAGATGTTTTGTCTGACCTCACATAGAGCACACTAAGATGTTTTGTCTGACCTCACATAGAGCACACTAAGATGTTTTGTCTGACCTCACATAGAGCATACTAAGATGTTTTGTCTGACCTCACATAGAGCACACTAAGATGTTTTGTCTGACCTCACATAGAGCATACTAAGATGTTTTGTCAGACCTCACATAGAGCATACTAAGATGTTTTGTCTGACCTCACATAGAGCACACTAAGATGTTTTGTCTGACCTCACATAGAGGATACTGCGATGTTTTGTCTGACCTCACATAGAGCATACTAAGATGTTTTGTCTGACCTCACATAGAGCACACTGCGATGTTTTGTCTGACCTCACATAGAGGATACTGCGATGTTTTGTCTGACCTCACATAGAGCATACTAAGATGTTTTGTCTGACCTCACATAGAGCACACTAAGATGTTTTGTCTGACCTCACATAGAGCACACTAAGATGTTTTGTCTGACCTCACATAGAGCACACTAAGATGTTTTGTCTGACCTCACATAGAGCACACTAAGATGTTTTGTCTGACCTCACATAGAGCATACTGCGATGTTTTGTCTGACCTCACATAGAGCACACTAAGATGTTTTGTCTGACCTCACATAGAGCATACTAAGATGTTTTGTCTGACCTCACATAGAGCATACTAAGATGTTTTGTCTGACCTCACATAGAGCATACTAAGATGTTTTGTCTGACCTCACATAGAGCATACTAAGATGTTTTGTCTGACCTCACATAGAGCATACTGCGATGTTTTGTCTGACCTCACATAGAGCACACTAAGATGTTTTGTCTGACCTCACATAGAGCACACTAAGATGTTTTGTCTGACCTCACATAGAGCATACTAAGATGTTTTGTCTGACCTCACATAGAGCGTACTGCGATGTTTTGTCTGACCTCACATAGAGCATACTAAGATGTTTTGTCTGACCTCACATAGAGCATACTAAGATGTTTTGTCTGACCTCACATAGAGCGTACTGCGATGTTTTGTCTGACCTCACATAGAGCATACTGCGATGTTTTGTCTGACCTCACATAGAGCATACTAAGATGTTTTGTCTGACCTCACATAGAGCACACTAAGATGTTTTGTCTGACCTCACATAGAGCATACTGCGATGTTTTGTCTGACCTCACATAGAGCATACTGCGATGTTTTGTCTGACCTCACATAGAGCATACTAAGATGTTTTGTCTGACCTCACATAGAGCATACTAAGATGTTTTGTCTGACCTCACATAGAGCATACTAAGATGTTTTGTCTGACCTCACATAGAGCATACTGCGATGTTTTGTCTGACCTCACATAGAGCATACTGCGATGTTTTGTCTGACCTCACATAGAGCATACTAAGATGTTTTGTCTGACCTCACATAGAGCATACTGCGATGTTTTGTCTGACCTCACATAGAGCATACTAAGATGTTTTGTCTGACCTCACATAGAGCATACTGCGATGTTTTGTCTGACCTCACATAGAGCATACTAAGATGTTTTGTCTGACCTCACATAGAGCATACTAAGATGTTTTGTCTGACCTCACATAGAGCATACTAAGATGTTTTGTCTGACCTCACATAGAGCATACTAAGATGTTTTGTCTGACCTCACATAGAGCACACTAAGATGTTTTGTCTGACCTCACATAGAGCACACTAAGATGTTTTGTCTGACCTCACATAGAGCATACTAAGATGTTTTGTCTGACCTCACATAGAGCATACTGCGATGTTTTGTCTGACCTCACATAGAGCACACTGCAATGTTTTGTCTGACCTCACATAGAGCATACTAAGATGTTTTGTCTGACCTCACATAGAGCATACTAAGATGTTTTGTCTGACCTCACATAGAGCATACTAAGATGTTTTGTCTGACCTCACATAGAGCATACTAAGATGTTTTGTCTGACCTCACATAGAGCATACTAAGATGTTTTGTTTGACCTCACATAGAGCATACTGCAATGTTTTGTCTGACCTCACATAGAGCATACTAAGATGTTTTGTCTGACCTCACATAGAGCATACTAAGATGTTTTGTCTGACCTCACATAGAGCATACTGCGATGTTTTGTCTGACCTCACATAGAGCATACTAAGATGTTTTGTCTGACCTCACATAGAGCATACTAAGATGTTTTGTCTGACCTCACATAGAGCATACTGCGATGTTTTGTCTGACCTCACATAGAGCATACTAAGATGTTTTGTCTGACCTCACATAGAGCATACTAAGATGTTTTGTCTGACCTCACATAGAGCATACTAAGATGTTTTGTCTGACCTCACATAGAGCATACTAAGATGTTTTGTTTGACCTCACATAGAGCATACTGCAATGTTTTGTCTGACCTCACATAGAGCATACTAAGATGTTTTGTCTGACCTCACATAGAGCACACTGCGATGTTTTGTCTGACCTCACATAGAGCACACTAAGATGTTTTGTCTGACCTCACATAGAGCATACTGCGATGTTTTGTCTGACCTCACATAGAGCACACTAAGATGTTTTGTCTGACCTCACATAGAGCGTACTGCGATGTTTTGTCTGACCTCACATAGAGCATACTAAGATGTTTTGTCTGACCTCACATAGAGCATACTAAGATGTTTTGTCTGACCTCACATAGAGCATACTGCGATGTTTTGTCTGACCTCACATAGAGCACACTAAGATGTTTTGTCTGACCTCACATAGAGCACACTAAGATGTTTTGTCTGACCTCACATAGAGCATACTAAGATGTTTTGTCAGACCTCACATAGAGCATACTAAGATGTTTTGTCTGACCTCACATAGAGCACACTAAGATGTTTTGTCTGACCTCACATAGAGGATACTGCGATGTTTTGTCTGACCTCACATAGAGCATACTAAGATGTTTTGTCTGACCTCACATAGAGCACACTGCGATGTTTTGTCTGACCTCACATAGAGGATACTGCGATGTTTTGTCTGACCTCACATAGAGCATACTAAGATGTTTTGTCTGACCTCACATAGAGCACACTAAGATGTTTTGTCTGACCTCACATAGAGCATACTGCGATGTTTTGTCTGACCTCACATAGAGCATACTAAGATGTTTTGTCTGACCTCACATAGAGCATACTAAGATGTTTTGTCTGACCTCACATAGAGCATACTGCGATGTTTTGTCTGACCTCACATAGAGCACACTAAGATGTTTTGTCTGACCTCACATAGAGCATACTAAGATGTTTTGTCTGACCTCACATAGAGCATACTAAGATGTTTTGTCTGACCTCACATAGAGCATACTAAGATGTTTTGTCTGACCTCACATAGAGCATACTGCGATGTTTTGTCTGACCTCACATAGAGCACACTAAGATGTTTTGTCTGACCTCACATAGAGCGTACTGCGATGTTTTGTCTGACCTCACATAGAGCATACTAAGATGTTTTGTCTGACCTCACATAGAGCATACTAAGATGTTTTGTCTGACCTCACATAGAGCATACTAAGATGTTTTGTCTGACCTCACATAGAGCATACTAAGATGTTTTGTCTGACCTCACATAGAGCATACTAAGATGTTTTGTCTGACCTCACATAGAGCATACTGCGATGTTTTGTCTGACCTCACATAGAGCATACTGTGATGTTTTGTCTGACCTCACATAGAGCATACTAAGATGTTTTGTCTGACCTCACATAGAGCATACTAAGATGTTTTGTCTGACCTCACATAGAGCACACTAAGATGTTTTGTCTGACCTCACATAGAGCACACTAAGATGTTTTGTCTGACCTCACATAGAGTATACTAAGATGTTTTGTCTGACCTCACATAGAGCATACTGCGATGTTTTGTCTGACCTCACATAGAGCATACTAAGATGTTTTGTCTGACCTCACATAGAGCACACTGCGATGTTTTGTCTGACCTCACATAGAGGATACTGCGATGTTTTGTCTGACCTCACATAGAGGATACTGCGATGTTTTGTCTGACCTCACATAGAGCATACTAAGATGTTTTGTCTGACCTCACATAGAGCATACTAAGATGTTTTGTCTGACCTCACATAGAGCATACTGCGATGTTTTGTCTGACCTCACATAGAGCATACTAAGATGTTTTGTCTGACCTCACATAGAGCACACTAAGATGTTTTGTCTGACCTCACATAGAGCATACTAAGATGTTTTGTCTGACCTCACATAGAGCACACTAAGATGTTTTGTCTGACCTCACATAGAGCATACTAAGATGTTTTGTCTGACCTCACATAGAGCATACTAAGATGTTTTGTCTGACCTCACATAGAGCATACTAAGATGTTTTGTTTGACCTCACATAGAGCATACTGCGATGTTTTGTCTGACCTCACATAGAGCATACTAAGATGTTTTGTCTGACCTCACATAGAGCATACTGCAATGTTTTGTCTGACCTCACATAGAGCATACTAAGATGTTTTGTCTGACCTCACATAGAGCGTACTGCGATGTTTTGTCTGACCTCACATAGAGCATACTAAGATGTTTTGTCTGACCTCACATAGAGCGTACTGCGATGTTTTGTCTGACCTCACATAGAGCATACTAAGATGTTTTGTCTGACCTCACATAGAGCATACTAAGATGTTTTGTCTGACCTCACATAGAGCATACTAAGATGTTTTGTCTGACCTCACATAGAGCACACTAAGATGTTTTGTCTGACCTCACATAGAGCATACTAAGATGTTTTGTCTGACCTCACATAGAGCATACTAAGATGTTTTGTCTGACCTCACATAGAGCATACTAAGATGTTTTGTCTGACCTCACATAGAGCATACTAAGATGTTTTGTCAGACCTCACATAGAGCATACTAAGTGGTTTTGTCTGACCTCACATAGAGCATACTGCAATGTTTTGTCTGACCTCACATAGAGCATACTAAGATGTTTTGTCTGACCTCACATAGAGGATACTGCGATGTTTTGTCTGACCTCACATAGAGCATACTGCGATGTGTTGTCTGACCTCACATAGAGCATACTAAGATGTTTTGTCTGACCTCACATAGAGCATACTGCGATGTTTTGTCTGACCTCACATAGAGCATACTAAGATGTTTTGTCTGACCTCACATAGAGCATACTAAGATGTTTTGTCTGACCTCACATAGAGCATACTAAGATGTTTTGTCTGACCTCACATAGAGCATACTAAGATGTTTTGTCTGACCTCACATATAGCATACTGCGATGTTTTGTCTGACCTCACATAGAGCACACTAAGATGTTTTGTCTGACCTCACATAGAGCATACTAAGATGTTTTGTCTGACCTCACATAGAGCATACTGCGATGTTTTGTCTGACCTCACATAGAGCATACTGCGATGTTTTGTCTGACCTCACATAGAGCATACTAAGATGTTTTGTCTGACCTCACATAGAGCATACTGCGATGTTTTGTCTGACCTCACATAGAGCATACTGCGATGTTTTGTCTGACCTCACATAGAGCATACTAAGATGTTTTGTCTGACCTCACATAGAGCATACTAAGATGTTTTGTCTGACCTCACATAGAGCATACTAAGATGTTTTGTCTGACCTCACATAGAGCATACTAAGATGTTTTGTCTGACCTCACATAGAGCATACTAAGATGTTTTGTCTGACCTCACATAGAGCATACTGCGATGTTTTGTCTGACCTCACATAGAGCATACTAAGATGTTTTGTCTGACCTCACATAGAGCATACTGCGATGTTTTGTCTGACCTCACATAGAGCACACTAAGATGTTTTGTCTGACCTCACATAGAGCATACTAAGATGTTTTGTCTGACCTCACATAGAGCATACTGCGATGTTTTGTCTGACCTCACATAGAGCATACTGCGATGTTTTGTCTGACCTCACATAGAGCACACTAAGATGTTTTGTCTGACCTCACATAGAGCCCACTAAGATGTTTTGTCTGACCTCACATAGAGCATACTAAGATGTTTTGTCTGACCTCACATAGAGCATACTGCGATGTTTTGTCTGACCTCACATAGAGCATACTGCGATGTTTTGTCTGACCTCACATAGAGCACACTAAGATGTTTTGTCTGACCTCACATAGAGCACACTAAGATGTTTTGTGTGACCTCACATAGAGCATACTGCGATGTTTTGTCTGACCTCACATAGAGCATACTAAGATGTTTTGTCTGACCTCACATAGAGCATACTAAGATGTTTTGTCTGACCTCACATAGAGCACACTAAGATGTTTTGTCTGACCTCACATAGAGCATACTAAGATGTTTTGTCTGACCTCACATAGAGCATACTAAGATGTTTTGTCTGACCTCACATAGAGCATACTAAGATGTTTTGTCTGACCTCACATAGAGCATACTAAGATGTTTTGTCAGACCTCACATAGAGCATACTAAGTGGTTTTGTCTGACCTCACATAGAGCATACTGCAATGTTTTGTCTGACCTCACATAGAGCATACTAAGATGTTTTGTCTGACCTCACATAGAGGATACTGCGATGTTTTGTCTGACCTCACATAGAGCATACTGCGATGTGTTGTCTGACCTCACATAGAGCATACTAAGATGTTTTGTCTGACCTCACATAGAGCATACTGCGATGTTTTGTCTGACCTCACATAGAGCATACTAAGATGTTTTGTCTGACCTCACATAGAGCATACTAAGATGTTTTGTCTGACCTCACATAGAGCATACTAAGATGTTTTGTCTGACCTCACATAGAGCATACTAAGATGTTTTGTCTGACCTCACATATAGCATACTGCGATGTTTTGTCTGACCTCACATAGAGCACACTAAGATGTTTTGTCTGACCTCACATAGAGCATACTAAGATGTTTTGTCTGACCTCACATAGAGCATACTGCGATGTTTTGTCTGACCTCACATAGAGCATACTGCGATGTTTTGTCTGACCTCACATAGAGCATACTAAGATGTTTTGTCTGACCTCACATAGAGCATACTGCGATGTTTTGTCTGACCTCACATAGAGCATACTGCGATGTTTTGTCTGACCTCACATAGAGCATACTAAGATGTTTTGTCTGACCTCACATAGAGCATACTAAGATGTTTTGTCTGACCTCACATAGAGCATACTAAGATGTTTTGTCTGACCTCACATAGAGCATACTAAGATGTTTTGTCTGACCTCACATAGAGCATACTAAGATGTTTTGTCTGACCTCACATAGAGCATACTGCGATGTTTTGTCTGACCTCACATAGAGCATACTAAGATGTTTTGTCTGACCTCACATAGAGCATACTGCGATGTTTTGTCTGACCTCACATAGAGCACACTAAGATGTTTTGTCTGACCTCACATAGAGCATACTAAGATGTTTTGTCTGACCTCACATAGAGCATACTGCGATGTTTTGTCTGACCTCACATAGAGCATACTGCGATGTTTTGTCTGACCTCACATAGAGCACACTAAGATGTTTTGTCTGACCTCACATAGAGCCCACTAAGATGTTTTGTCTGACCTCACATAGAGCATACTAAGATGTTTTGTCTGACCTCACATAGAGCATACTAAGATGTTTTGTCTGACCTCACATAGAGCATACTGCGATGTTTTGTCTGACCTCACATAGAGCATACTGCGATGTTTTGTCTGACCTCACATAGAGCATACTAAGATGTTTTGTCTGACCTCACATAGAGCATACTAAGATGTTTTGTCTGACCTCACATAGAGCATACTAAGATGTTTTGTCTGACCTCACATAGAGCCCACTAAGATGTTTTGTCTGACCTCACATAGAGCATACTAAGATGTTTTGTCTGACCTCACATAGTGCATACTAAGATGTTTTGTCTGACCTCACATAGAGCATACTAAGATGTTTTGTCTGACCTCACATAGAGCACACTAAGATGTTTTGTCTGACCTCACATAGAGCACACTGCGATGTTTTGTCTGACCTCACATAGAGCACACTAAGATGTTTTGTCTGACCTCACATAGAGCATACTAAGATGTTTTGTCTGACCTCACATAGAGCATACTAAGATGTTTTGTCTGACCTCACATAGAGCATACTGCGATGTTTTGTCTGACCTCACATAGAGCATACTAAGATGTTTTGTCTGACCTCACATAGAGCATACTGCGATGTTTTGTCTGACCTCACATAGAGCACACTGCGATGTTTTGTCTGACCTCACATAGAGCATACTAAGATGTTTTGTCTGACCTCACATAGAGCATACTAAGATGTTTTGTCTGACCTCACATAGAGCACACTAAGATGTTTTGTCTGACCTCACATAGAGCATACTGCGATGTTTTGTCTGACCTCACATAGAGCATACTGCGATGTTTTGTCTGACCTCACATAGAGCATACTAAGATGTTTTGTCTGACCTCACATAGAGCACACTAAGATGTTTTGTCTGACCTCACATAGAGCACACTAAGATGTTTTGTCTGACCTCACATAGAGCACACTAAGATGTTTTGTCTGACCTCACATAGAGCACACTAAGATGTTTTGTCTGACCTCACATAGAGCATACTGCGATGTTTTGTCTGACCTCATATAGAGCACACAAAGATGTTTTGTCTGACCTCACATAGAGCATACTAAGATGTTTTGTCTGACCTCATATAGAGCACACAAAGATGTTTTGTCTGACCTCACATAGAGCATACTAAGATGTTTTGTCTGACCTCATATAGAGCACACAAAGATGTTTTGTCTGACCTCACATAGAGCATACTAAGATGTTTTGTCTGACCTCACATAGAGCATACTAAGATGTTTTGTCTGACCTCACATAGAGCATACTAAGATGTTTTGTCTGACCTCACATAGAGCATACTAAGATGTTTTGTCTGACCTCATATAGAGCACACAAAGATGTTTTGTCTGACCTCACATAGAGCATACTAAGATGTTTTGTCTGACCTCACATAGAGCCCACTAAGATGTTTTGTCTGACCTCACATAGAGCATACTGCGATGTTTTGTCTGACCTCACATAGAGCCCACTAAGATGTTTTGTCTGACCTCACATAGAGCACACTAAGATGTTTTGTCTGACCTCACATAGAGCACACTAAGATGTTTTGTCTGACCTCACATAGAGCACACTAAGATGTTTTGTCTGACCTCACATAGAGCACACTAAGATGTTTTGTCTGACCTCACATAGAGCACACTAAGATGTTTTGTCTGACCTCACATAGAGCACACTAAGATGTTTTGTCTGACCTCACATAGAGCATACTGCGATGTTTTGTCTGACCTCACATAGAGCATACTAAGATGTTTTGTCTGACCTCACATAGAGCACACTGCGATGTTTTGTCTGACCTCACATAGAGCATACTGCGATGTTTTGTCTGACCTCACATAGAGCATACTGCGATGTTTTGTCTGACCTCACATAGAGCATACTAAGATGTTTTGTCTGACCTCACATAGAGCATACTAAGATGTTTTGTCTGACCTCACATAGAGCATACTGCGATGTTTTGTCTGACCTCACATAGAGCACACTAAGATGTTTTGTCTGACCTCACATAGAGCACACTAAGATGTTTTGTCTGACCTCACATAGAGCACACTAAGATGTTTTGTCTGACCTCACATAGAGCACGCTAAGATGTTTTGTCTGACCTCACATAGAGCACACTAAGATGTTTTGTCTGACCTCACATAGAGCACACTAAGATGTTTTGTCTGACCTCACATAGAGCATACTAAGATGTTTTGTCTGACCTCACATAGAGCATACTAAGATGTTTTGTCAGACCTCACATAGAGCACACTAAGATGTTTTGTCTGACCTCACATAGAGCATACTAAGATGTTTTGTCTGACCTCACATAGAGCATACTGCAATGTTTTGTCTGACCTCACATAGAGCATACTA
Organism: Rana muscosa; assembly: GCA_029206835.1. Taxonomy (NCBI): domain Eukaryota; kingdom Metazoa; phylum Chordata; class Amphibia; order Anura; family Ranidae; genus Rana; species Rana muscosa. The sequence goes on from CM055118.1 coordinate 737,606,845, forward strand.
AGATGTTTTGTCAGACCTCACATAGAGCATACTAAGATGTTTTGTCTGACCTCACATAGAGCACACTAAGATGTTTTGTCTGACCTCACATAGAGCATACTAAGATGTTTTGTCTGACCTCACATAGAGCATACTGCGATGTTTTCTCTGACCTCACATAGAGCACACTAAGATGTTTTGTCTGACCTCACATAGAGCATACTAAGATGTTTTGTCTGACCTCACATAGAGCATACTGCGATGCTTTGTCTGACCTCACATAGAGCACACTAAGATGTTTTGTCTGACCTCACATAGAGCATACTGCGATGTTTTGTCTGACCTCACATAGAGCACACTGCGATGTTTTGTCTGACCTCACATAGAGCACACTAAGATGTTTTGTCTGACCTCACATAGAGCATACTGCGATGCTTTGTCTGACCTCACATAGAGCACACTAAGATGTTTTGTCTGACCTCACATAGAGCATACTGCGATGCTTTGTCTGACCTCACATAGAGCATACTAAGATGTTTTGTCTGACCTCACATAGAGCATACTGCGATGTTTTGTCTGACCTCACATAGAGCATACTGCGATGTTTTGTCTGACCTCACATAGAGCACACTAAGATGTTTTGTCTGACCTCATATAGAGCACACTAAGATGTTTTGTCTGACCTCACATAGAGCATACTGCGATGTTTTGTCTGACCTCACATAGAGCATACTAAGATGTTTTGTCTGACCTCACATAGAGCATACTAAGATGTTTTGTCTGACCTCACATAGAGCACACTAAGATGTTTTGTCTGACCTCACATAGAGCACACTAAGATGTTTTGTCTGACCTCACATAGAGCATACTAAGATGTTTTGTCTGACCTCACATAGAGCATACTGCGATGTTTTGTCTGACCTCACATAGAGCATACTAAGATGTTTTGTCTGACCTCACATAGAGCATACTAAGATGTTTTGTCTGACCTCACATAGAGCATACTAAGATGTTTTGTCTGACCTCACATAGAGCATACTAAGATGTTTTGTCTGACCTCACATAGAGCATACTAAGATGTTTTGTCTGACCTCACATAGAGCACACTAAGATGTTTTGTCTGACCTCACATAGAGCACACTAAGATGTTTTGTCTGACCTCACATAGAGCATACTAAGATGTTTTGTCTGACCTCACATAGAGCATACTAAGATGTTTTGTCTGACCTCACATAGAGCATACTAAGATGTTTTGTCTGACCTCACATAGAGCACACTAAGATGTTTTGTCTGACCTCACATAGAGCACACTAAGATGTTTTGTCTGACCTCACATAGAGCACACTAAGATGTTTTGTCTGACCTCACATAGAGCATACTAAGATGTTTTGTCTGACCTCACATAGAGCACACTAAGATGTTTTGTCTGACCTCACATAGAGCATACTAAGATGTTTTGTCTGACCTCACATAGAGCGTACTGCGATGTTTTGTCTGACCTCACATAGAGCATACTAAGATGTTTTGTCTGACCTCACATAGAGCATACTAAGATGTTTTGTCTGACCTCACATAGAGCACACTAAGATGTTTTGTCTGACCTCACATAGAGCACACTAAGATGTTTTGTCTGACCTCACATAGAGCACACTAAGATGTTTTGTCTGACCTCACATAGAGCATACTAAGATGTTTTGTCTGACCTCACATAGAGCATACTAAGATGTTTTGTCTGACCTCACATAGAGCACACTAAGATGTTTTGTCTGACCTCACATAGAGCACACTAAGATGTTTTGTCTGACCTCACATAGAGCATACTGCGATGTTTTGTCTGACCTCACATAGAGCATACTAAGATGTTTTGTCTGACCTCACATAGAGCATACTAAGATGTTTTGTCTGACCTCACATAGAGGATACTGCGATGTTTTGTCTGACCTCACATAGAGTATACTAAGATGTTTTGTCTGACCTCACATAGAGCATACTGCGATGTTTTGTCTGACCTCACATAGAGCATACTAAGATGTTTTGTCTGACCTCACATAGAGCATACTGCGATGTTTTGTCTGACCTCACATAGAGCATACTAAGATGTTTTGTCTGACCTCACATAGAGCATACTAAGATGTTTTGTCTGACCTCACATAGAGCATACTAAGATGTTTTGTCTGACCTCACATAGAGCATACTAAGATGTTTTGTCTGACCTCACATAGAGCACACTAAGATGTTTTGTCTGACCTCACATAGAGCACACTAAGATGTTTTGTCTGACCTCACATAGAGCATACTAAGATGTTTTGTCTGACCTCACATAGAGCATACTAAGATGTTTTGTCTGACCTCACATAGAGCACACTAAGATGTTTTGTCTGACCTCACATAGAGCATACTAAGATGTTTTGTCTGACCTCACATAGAGCATACTGCGATGTTTTGTCTGACCTCACATAGAGCATACTAAGAAGTTTTGTCTGACCTCACATAGAGCATACTAAGATGTTTTGTCTGACCTCACATAGAGCACACTGCGATGTTTTGTCTGACCTCACATAGAGGATACTGCGATGTTTTGTCTGACCTCACATAGAGGATACTGCGATGTTTTGTCTGACCTCACATAGAGCATACTAAGATGTTTTGTCTGACCTCACATAGAGCATACTAAGATGTTTTGTCTGACCTCACATAGAGCATACTGCGATGTTTTGTCTGACCTCACATAGAGCACACTAAGATGTTTTGTCTGACCTCACATAGAGCACACTAAGATGTTTTGTCTGACCTCACATAGAGCACACTAAGATGTTTTGTCTGACCTCACATAGAGCATACTAAGATGTTTTGTCTGACCTCACATAGAGTATACTAAGATGTTTTGTCTGACCTCACATAGAGCACACTAAGATGTTTTGTCTGACCTCACATAGAGCATACTAAGATGTTTTGTCTGACCTCACATAGAGCACACTAAGATGTTTTGTCTGACCTCACATAGAGCATACTAAGATGTTTTGTCTGACCTCACATAGAGCACACTAAGATGTTTTGTCTGACCTCACATAGAGCATACTAAGATGTTTTGTCTGACCTCACATAGAGCATACTAAGATGTTTTGTCTGACCTCACATAGAGCATACTAAGATGTTTTGTCTGACCTCACATAGAGCACACTAAGATGTTTTGTCTGACCTCACATAGAGCACACTAAGATGTTTTGTCTGACCTCACATAGAGCATACTGCGATGTTTTGTCTGACCTCACATAGAGCATACTAAGATGTTTTGTCTGACCTCACATAGAGCACACTAAGATGTTTTGTCTGACCTCACATAGAGCACACTAAGATGTTTTGTCTGACCTCACATAGAGCATACTAAGATGTTTTGTCTGACCTCACATAGAGCATACTGCGATGTTTTGTCTGACCTCACATAGAGCATACTAAGATGTTTTGTCTGACCTCACATAGAGCACACTGCGATGTTTTGTCTGACCTCACATAGAGGATACTGCGATGTTTTGTCTGACCTCACATAGAGGATACTGCGATGTTTTGTCTGACCTCACATAGAGCATACTAAGATGTTTTGTCTGACCTCACATAGAGCACACTAAGATGTTTTGTCTGACCTCACATAGAGCACACTAAGATGTTTTGTCTGACCTCACATAGAGCATACTAAGATGTTTTGTCTGACCTCACATAGAGCACACTAAGATGTTTTGTCTGACCTCACATAGAGCATACTAAGATGTTTTGTCAGACCTCACATAGAGCATACTAAGATGTTTTGTCTGACCTCACATAGAGCACACTAAGATGTTTTGTCTGACCTCACATAGAGGATACTGCGATGTTTTGTCTGACCTCACATAGAGCATACTAAGATGTTTTGTCTGACCTCACATAGAGCACACTGCGATGTTTTGTCTGACCTCACATAGAGGATACTGCGATGTTTTGTCTGACCTCACATAGAGCATACTAAGATGTTTTGTCTGACCTCACATAGAGCACACTAAGATGTTTTGTCTGACCTCACATAGAGCACACTAAGATGTTTTGTCTGACCTCACATAGAGCACACTAAGATGTTTTGTCTGACCTCACATAGAGCACACTAAGATGTTTTGTCTGACCTCACATAGAGCATACTGCGATGTTTTGTCTGACCTCACATAGAGCACACTAAGATGTTTTGTCTGACCTCACATAGAGCATACTAAGATGTTTTGTCTGACCTCACATAGAGCATACTAAGATGTTTTGTCTGACCTCACATAGAGCATACTAAGATGTTTTGTCTGACCTCACATAGAGCATACTAAGATGTTTTGTCTGACCTCACATAGAGCATACTGCGATGTTTTGTCTGACCTCACATAGAGCACACTAAGATGTTTTGTCTGACCTCACATAGAGCACACTAAGATGTTTTGTCTGACCTCACATAGAGCATACTAAGATGTTTTGTCTGACCTCACATAGAGCGTACTGCGATGTTTTGTCTGACCTCACATAGAGCATACTAAGATGTTTTGTCTGACCTCACATAGAGCATACTAAGATGTTTTGTCTGACCTCACATAGAGCATACTAAGATGTTTTGTCTGACCTCACATAGAGCGTACTGCGATGTTTTGTCTGACCTCACATAGAGCATACTGCGATGTTTTGTCTGACCTCACATAGAGCATACTAAGATGTTTTGTCTGACCTCACATAGAGCACACTAAGATGTTTTGTCTGACCTCACATAGAGCATACTGCGATGTTTTGTCTGACCTCACATAGAGCATACTGCGATGTTTTGTCTGACCTCACATAGAGCATACTAAGATGTTTTGTCTGACCTCACATAGAGCATACTAAGATGTTTTGTCTGACCTCACATAGAGCATACTAAGATGTTTTGTCTGACCTCACATAGAGCATACTGCGATGTTTTGTCTGACCTCACATAGAGCATACTGCGATGTTTTGTCTGACCTCACATAGAGCATACTAAGATGTTTTGTCTGACCTCACATAGAGCATACTGCGATGTTTTGTCTGACCTCACATAGAGCATACTAAGATGTTTTGTCTGACCTCACATAGAGCATACTGCGATGTTTTGTCTGACCTCACATAGAGCATACTAAGATGTTTTGTCTGACCTCACATAGAGCATACTAAGATGTTTTGTCTGACCTCACATAGAGCATACTAAGATGTTTTGTCTGACCTCACATAGAGCATACTAAGATGTTTTGTCTGACCTCACATAGAGCACACTAAGATGTTTTGTCTGACCTCACATAGAGCACACTAAGATGTTTTGTCTGACCTCACATAGAGCATACTAAGATGTTTTGTCTGACCTCACATAGAGCATACTGCGATGTTTTGTCTGACCTCACATAGAGCACACTGCAATGTTTTGTCTGACCTCACATAGAGCATACTAAGATGTTTTGTCTGACCTCACATAGAGCATACTAAGATGTTTTGTCTGACCTCACATAGAGCATACTAAGATGTTTTGTCTGACCTCACATAGAGCATACTAAGATGTTTTGTCTGACCTCACATAGAGCATACTAAGATGTTTTGTTTGACCTCACATAGAGCATACTGCAATGTTTTGTCTGACCTCACATAGAGCATACTAAGATGTTTTGTCTGACCTCACATAGAGCATACTAAGATGTTTTGTCTGACCTCACATAGAGCACACTGCGATGTTTTGTCTGACCTCACATAGAGCACACTAAGATGTTTTGTCTGACCTCACATAGAGCATACTGCGATGTTTTGTCTGACCTCACATAGAGCACACTAAGATGTTTTGTCTGACCTCACATAGAGCATACTGCAATGTTTTGTCTGACCTCACATAGAGCATACTAAGATGTTTTGTCTGACCTCACATAGAGCATACTAAGATGTTTTGTCTGACCTCACATAGAGCATACTGCGATGTTTTGTCTGACCTCACATAGAGCATACTAAGATGTTTTGTCTGACCTCACATAGAGCATACTAAGATGTTTTGTCTGACCTCACATAGAGCATACTGCGATGTTTTGTCTGACCTCACATAGAGCATACTAAGATGTTTTGTCTGACCTCACATAGAGCATACTAAGATGTTTTGTCTGACCTCACATAGAGCATACTAAGATGTTTTGTCTGACCTCACATAGAGCATACTAAGATGTTTTGTCAGACCTCACATAGAGCATACTAAGATGTTTTGTCTGACCTCACATAGAGCACACTAAGATGTTTTGTCTGACCTCACATAGAGGATACTGCGATGTTTTGTCTGACCTCACATAGAGCATACTAAGATGTTTTGTCTGACCTCACATAGAGCACACTGCGATGTTTTGTCTGACCTCACATAGAGGATACTGCGATGTTTTGTCTGACCTCACATAGAGCATACTAAGATGTTTTGTCTGACCTCACATAGAGCATACTGCAATGTTTTGTCTGACCTCACATAGAGCATACTAAGATGTTTTGTCTGACCTCACATAGAGCACACTGCGATGTTTTGTCTGACCTCACATAGAGCACACTAAGATGTTTTGTCTGACCTCACATAGAGCATACTGCGATGTTTTGTCTGACCTCACATAGAGCACACTAAGATGTTTTGTCTGACCTCACATAGAGCGTACTGCGATGTTTTGTCTGACCTCACATAGAGCATACTAAGATGTTTTGTCTGACCTCACATAGAGCATACTAAGATGTTTTGTCTGACCTCACATAGAGCATACTGCAATGTTTTGTCTGACCTCACATAGAGCATACTAAGATGTTTTGTCTGACCTCACATAGAGCACACTAAGATGTTTTGTCTGACCTCACATAGAGCATACTAAGATGTTTTGTCAGACCTCACATAGAGCATACTAAGATGTTTTGTCTGACCTCACATAGAGCACACTAAGATGTTTTGTCTGACCTCACATAGAGGATACTGCGATGTTTTGTCTGACCTCACATAGAGCATACTAAGATGTTTTGTCTGACCTCACATAGAGCACACTGCGATGTTTTGTCTGACCTCACATAGAGGATACTGCGATGTTTTGTCTGACCTCACATAGAGCATACTAAGATGTTTTGTCTGACCTCACATAGAGCACACTAAGATGTTTTGTCTGACCTCACATAGAGCATACTGCGATGTTTTGTCTGACCTCACATAGAGCATACTAAGATGTTTTGTCTGACCTCACATAGAGCATACTAAGATGTTTTGTCTGACCTCACATAGAGCATACTGCGATGTTTTGTCTGACCTCACATAGAGCACACTAAGATGTTTTGTCTGACCTCACATAGAGCATACTAAGATGTTTTGTCTGACCTCACATAGAGCATACTAAGATGTTTTGTCTGACCTCACATAGAGCATACTAAGATGTTTTGTCTGACCTCACATAGAGCATACTGCGATGTTTTGTCTGACCTCACATAGAGCACACTAAGATGTTTTGTCTGACCTCACATAGAGCGTACTGCGATGTTTTGTCTGACCTCACATAGAGCATACTAAGATGTTTTGTCTGACCTCACATAGAGCATACTAAGATGTTTTGTCTGACCTCACATAGAGCATACTAAGATGTTTTGTCTGACCTCACATAGAGCATACTAAGATGTTTTGTCTGACCTCACATAGAGCATACTAAGATGTTTTGTCTGACCTCACATAGAGCATACTGCGATGTTTTGTCTGACCTCACATAGAGCATACTGTGATGTTTTGTCTGACCTCACATAGAGCATACTAAGATGTTTTGTCTGACCTCACATAGAGCATACTAAGATGTTTTGTCTGACCTCACATAGAGCACACTAAGATGTTTTGTCTGACCTCACATAGAGCACACTAAGATGTTTTGTCTGACCTCACATAGAGTATACTAAGATGTTTTGTCTGACCTCACATAGAGCATACTGCGATGTTTTGTCTGACCTCACATAGAGCATACTAAGATGTTTTGTCTGACCTCACATAGAGCACACTGCGATGTTTTGTCTGACCTCACATAGAGGATACTGCGATGTTTTGTCTGACCTCACATAGAGGATACTGCGATGTTTTGTCTGACCTCACATAGAGCATACTAAGATGTTTTGTCTGACCTCACATAGAGCATACTAAGATGTTTTGTCTGACCTCACATAGAGCATACTGCGATGTTTTGTCTGACCTCACATAGAGCATACTAAGATGTTTTGTCTGACCTCACATAGAGCACACTAAGATGTTTTGTCTGACCTCACATAGAGCATACTAAGATGTTTTGTCTGACCTCACATAGAGCACACTAAGATGTTTTGTCTGACCTCACATAGAGCATACTAAGATGTTTTGTCTGACCTCACATAGAGCATACTAAGATGTTTTGTCTGACCTCACATAGAGCATACTAAGATGTTTTGTTTGACCTCACATAGAGCATACTGCGATGTTTTGTCTGACCTCACATAGAGCATACTAAGATGTTTTGTCTGACCTCACATAGAGCATACTGCAATGTTTTGTCTGACCTCACATAGAGCATACTAAGATGTTTTGTCTGACCTCACATAGAGCGTACTGCGATGTTTTGTCTGACCTCACATAGAGCATACTAAGATGTTTTGTCTGACCTCACATAGAGCGTACTGCGATGTTTTGTCTGACCTCACATAGAGCATACTAAGATGTTTTGTCTGACCTCACATAGAGCACACTAAGATGTTTTGTCTGACCTCATATAGAGCACACTAAGATGTTTTGTCTGACCTCACATAGAGCACACTAAGATGTTTTGTCTGACCTCACATAGAGCACACTGCGATGTTTTGTCTGACCTCACATAGAGGATACTGCGATGTTTTGTCTGACCTCACATAGAGGATACTGCGATGTTTTGTCTGACCTCACATAGAGCATACTAAGATGTTTTGTCTGACCTCACATAGAGCATACTAAGATGTTTTGTCTGACCTCACATAGAGCATACTGCGATGTTTTGTCTGACCTCACATAGAGCATACTAAGATGTTTTGTCTGACCTCACATAGAGCACACTAAGATGTTTTGTCTGACCTCACATAGAGCACACTAAGATGTTTTGTCTGACCTCACATAGAGCATACTAAGATGTTTTGTCTGACCTCACATAGAGCACACTAAGATGTTTTGTCTGACCTCACATAGAGCACACTAAGATGTTTTGTCAGACCTCACATAGAGCATACTAAGATGTTTTGTCTGACCTCACATAGAGCACACTAAGATGTTTTGTCTGACCTCACATAGAGGATACTGCGATGTTTTGTCTGACCTCACATAGAGCATACTAAGATGTTTTGTCTGACCTCACATAGAGCACACTGCGATGTTTTGTCTGACCTCACATAGAGGATACTGCGATGTTTTGTCTGACCTCACATAGAGCATACTAAGATGTTTTGTCTGACCTCACATAGAGCACACTAAGATGTTTTGTCTGACCTCACATAGAGCACACTAAGATGTTTTGTCTGACCTCACATAGAGCACACTAAGATGTTTTGTCTGACCTCACATAGAGCACACTAAGATGTTTTGTCTGACCTCACATAGAGCACACTAAGATGTTTTGTCTGACCTCACATAGAGCATACTGCGATGTTTTGTCTGACCTCACATAGAGCACACTAAGATGTTTTGTCTGACCTCACATAGAGCATACTAAGATGTTTTGTCTGACCTCACATAGAGCATACTAAGATGTTTTGTCTGACCTCACATAGAGCATACTAAGATGTTTTGTCTGACCTCACATAGAGCATACTAAGATGTTTTGTCTGACCTCACATAGAGCATACTGCGATGTTTTGTCTGACCTCACATAGAGCACACTAAGATGTTTTGTCTGACCTCACATAGAGCACACTAAGATGTTTTGTCTGACCTCACATAGAGCACACTAAGATGTTTTGTCTGACCTCACATAGAGCATACTAAGATGTTTTGTCTGACCTCACATAGAGCATACTAAGATGTTTTGTCTGACCTCACATAGAGCATACTAAGATGTTTTGTCTGACCTCACATAGAGCGTACTGCGATGTTTTGTCTGACCTCACATAGAGCATACTGCGATGTTTTGTCTGACCTCACATAGAGCATACTAAGATGTTTTGTCTGACCTCACATAGAGCATACTGCGATGTTTTGTCTGACCTCACATAGAGCATACTGCGATGTTTTGTCTGACCTCACATAGAGCATACTAAGATGTTTTGTCTGACCTCACATAGAGCATACTAAGATGTTTTGTCTGACCTCACATAGAGCATACTAAGATGTTTTGTCTGACCTCACATAGAGCATACTGCGATGTTTTGTCTGACCTCACATAGAGCATACTGCGATGTTTTGTCTGACCTCACATAGAGCATACTAAGATGTTTTGTCTGACCTCACATAGAGCATACTGCGATGTTTTGTCTGACCTCACATAGAGCATACTAAGATGTTTTGTCTGACCTCACATAGAGCATACTAAGATGTTTTGTCTGACCTCACATAGAGCATACTAAGATGTTTTGTCTGACCTCACATAGAGCACACTAAGATGTTTTGTCTGACCTCACATAGAGCACACTGCAATGTTTTGTCTGACCTCACATAGAGCATACTAAGATGTTTTGTCTGACCTCACATAGAGCATACTAAGATGTTTTGTCTGACCTCACATAGAGCATACTAAGATGTTTTGTCTGACCTCACATAGAGCACACTAAGATGTTTTGTCTGACCTCACATAGAGCACACTAAGATGTTTTGTCTGACCTCACATAGAGCATACTGCAATGTTTTGTCTGACCTCACATAGAGCATACTAAGATGTTTTGTATGACCTCACATAGAGCATACTAAGATGTTTTGTCTGACCTCACATAGAGCACACTGCGATGTTTTGTCTGACCTCACATAGAGCACACTAAGATGTTTTGTCTGACCTCACATAGAGCATACTGCGATGTTTTGTCTGACCTCACATAGAGCACACTAAGATGTTTTGTCTGACCTCACATAGAGCATACTGCAATGTTTTGTCTGACCTCACATAGAGCATACTAAGATGTTTTGTCTGACCTCACATAGAGCATACTAAGATGTTTTGTCTGACCTCACATAGAGCATACTGCGATGTTTTGTCTGACCTCACATAGAGCATACTAAGATGTTTTGTCTGACCTCACATAGAGCATACTAAGATGTTTTGTCTGACCTCACATAGAGCATACTGCGATGTTTTGTCTGACCTCACATAGAGCATACTAAGATGTTTTGTCTGACCTCACATAGAGCATACTAAGATGTTTTGTCTGACCTCACATAGAGCATACTAAGATGTTTTGTTTGACCTCACATAGAGCATACTGCAATGTTTTGTCTGACCTCACATAGAGCATACTAAGATGTTTTGTCTGACCTCACATAGAGCATACTAAGATGTTTTGTCTGACCTCACATAGAGCACACTGCGATGTTTTGTCTGACCTCACATAGAGCACACTAAGATGTTTTGTCTGACCTCACATAGAGCATACTGCGATGTTTTGTCTGACCTCACATAGAGCACACTAAGATGTTTTGTCTGACCTCACATAGAGCGTACTGCGATGTTTTGTCTGACCTCACATAGAGCATACTAAGATGTTTTGTCTGACCTCACATAGAGCATACTAAGATGTTTTGTCTGACCTCACATAGAGCATACTGCGATGTTTTGTCTGACCTCACATAGAGCATACTAAGATGTTTTGTCTGACCTCACATAGAGCATACTAAGATGTTTTGTCTGACCTCACATAGAGCACACTAAGATGTTTTGTCTGACCTCACATAGAGCATACTAAGATGTTTTGTCAGACCTCACATAGAGCATACTAAGATGTTTTGTCTGACCTCACATAGAGCACACTAAGATGTTTTGTCTGACCTCACATAGAGGATACTGCAATGTTTTGTCTGACCTCACATAGAGCACACTAAGATGTTTTGTCTGACCTCACATAGAGCATACTAAGATGTTTTGTCTGACCTCACATAGAGCACACTGCGATGTTTTGTCTGACCTCACATAGAGGATACTGCGATGTTTTGTCTGACCTCACATAGAGCATACTAAGATGTTTTGTCTGACCTCACATAGAGCACACTAAGATGTTTTGTCTGACCTCACATAGAGCATACTGCGATGTTTTGTCTGACCTCACATAGAGCATACTAAGATGTTTTGTCTGACCTCACATAGAGCATACTAAGATGTTTTGTCTGACCTCACATAGAGCATACTGCGATGTTTTGTCTGACCTCACATAGAGCACACTAAGATGTTTTGTCTGACCTCACATAGAGCATACTAAGATGTTTTGTCTGACCTCACATAGAGCATACTAAGATGTTTTGTCTGACCTCACATAGAGCATACTAAGATGTTTTGTCTGACCTCACATAGAGCATACTGCGATGTTTTGTCTGACCTCACATAGAGCACACTAAGATGTTTTGTCTGACCTCACATAGAGCGTACTGCGATGTTTTGTCTGACCTCACATAGAGCATACTAAGATGTTTTGTCTGACCTCACATAGAGCATACTAAGATGTTTTGTCTGACCTCACATAGAGCATACTAAGATGTTTTGTCTGACCTCACATAGAGCATACTAAGATGTTTTGTCTGACCTCACATAGAGCATACTAAGATGTTTTGTCTGACCTCACATAGAGCATACTGCGATGTTTTGTCTGACCTCACATAGAGCATACTGTGATGTTTTGTCTGACCTCACATAGAGCATACTAAGATGTTTTGTCTGACCTCACATAGAGCATACTAAGATGTTTTGTCTGACCTCACATAGAGCATACTAAGATGTTTTGTCTGACCTCACATAGAGCGTACTGCGATGTTTTGTCTGACCTCACATAGAGCATACTGCGATGTTTTGTCTGACCTCACATAGAGGATACTGCGATGTTTTGTCTGACCTCACATAGAGCATACTGCGATGTTTTGTCTGACCTCACATAGAGGATACTGCGATGTTTTGTCTGACCTCACATAGAGCGTACTGCGATGTTTTGTCTGACCTCACATAGAGCATACTGCGATGTTTTGTCTGACCTCACATAGAGCATACTAAGATGTTTTGTCTGACCTCACATAGAGCATACTGCGATGTTTTGTCTGACCTCACATAGAGCATACTAAGATGTTTTGTCTGACCTCACATAGAGCATACTAAGATGTTTTGTCTGACCTCACATAGAGCATACTGCGATGTTTTGTCTGACCTCACATAGAGCACACTAAGATGTTTTGTCTGACCTCACATAGAGCATACTAAGATGTTTTGTCTGACCTCACATAGAGCATACTAAGATGTTTTGTCTGACCTCACATAGAGCATACTAAGATGTTTTGTCTGACCTCACATAGAGCACACTAAGATGTTTTGTCTGACCTCACATAGAGCATACTAAGATGTTTTGTCTGACCTCACATAGAGCACACTAAGATGTTTTGTCTGACCTCACATAGAGCATACTAAGATGTTTTGTCTGACCTCACATAGAGCATACTGCGATGTTTTGTCTGACCTCACATAGAGCATACTGCAATGTTTTGTCTGACCTCACATAGAGCATACTAAGATGTTTTGTCTGACCTCACATAGAGCATACTAAGATGTTTTGTCTGACCTCACATAGAGCATACTAAGATGTTTTGTCTGACCTCACATAGAGCATACTAAGATGTTTTGTCTGACCTCACATAGAGCATACTAAGATGTTTTGTCTGACCTCACATAGAGCATACTGTGATGTTTTGTCTGACCTCACATAGAGCATACTAAGATGTTTTGTCTGACCTCACATAGAGCACACTAAGATGTTTTGTCTGACCTCACATAGAGCACACTAATATGTTTTGTCTGACCTCACATAAAGCATACTAAGATGTTTTGTCTGACCTCACATAGAGCACACTGCGATGTTTTGTCTGACCTCACATAGAGCATACTAAGATGTTTTGTCTGACCTCACATAGAGCATACTAAGATGTTTTGTCTGACCTCACATAGAGCACACTAAGATGTTTTGACTGACCTCACATAGAGCATACTAGGATGTTTTGTCTGACCTCACATAGAGCATACTAAGATGTTTTGTCTGACCTCACATAGAGCCCACTAAGATGTTTTGTCTGACCTCACATAGAGCACACTAAGATGTTTTGTCTGACCTCACATAGAGCATACTGAGATGTTTTGTCTGACCTCACATAGAGCATACTAAGATGTTTTGTCTGACCTCACATAGAGCACACTAAGATGTTTTGTCTGACCTCACATAGAGCACACTAAGATGTTTTGTCTGACCTCACATAGAGCATACTAGGATGTTTTGTCTGACCTCACATAGAGCATACTAAGATGTTTTGTCTGACCTCACATAGAGCCCACTAAGATGTTTTGTCTGACCTCACATAGAGCATACTAAGATGTTTTGTCTGACCTCACAAAGAGCATGCTAAGATGTTTTGTCTGACCTCACATAGAGCATACTGCGATGTTTTGTCTGACCTCACATAGAGCACACTAAGATGTTTTGTCTGACCTCACATAGAGCATACTAAGATGTTTTGTCTGACCTCACATAGAGCATACTAAGATGTTTTGTCTGACCTCACATAGAGCATACTAAGATGTTTTGTCTGACCTCACATAGAGCATACTAAGATGTTTTGTCTGACCTCACATAGAGCACACTAAGATGTTTTGTCTGACCTCACATAGAGCATACTAAGATGTTTTGTCTGACCTCACATAGAGCATACTAAGATGTTTTGTCTGACCTCACATAGAGCACACTAAGATGTTTTGTCTGTCCTCACATAGAGCATACTGCAATGTTTTGTCTGACCTCACATAGAGCATACTAAGATGTTTTGTCTGACCTCACATAGAGCATACTGCGATGTTTTGTCTGACCTCACATAGAGCATACTAAGATGTTTTGTCTGACCTCACATAGAGCATACTAAGATGTTTTGTCTGACCTCACATAGAGCATACTAAGATGTTTTGTCTGACCTCACATAGAGCATACTAAGATGTTTTGTCTGACCTCACATAGAGCATACTGCGATGTTTTGTCTGACCTCACATAGAGCACACTAAGATGTTTTGTCTGACCTCACATAGAGCATACTGCGATGTTTTGTCTGACCTCACATAGAGCATACTAAGATGTTTTGTCTGACCTCACATAGAGCACACTAAGATGTTTTGTCTGACCTCACATAGAGCACACTAAGATGTTTTGTCTGACCTCACATAGAGCATACTGAGATGTTTTGTCTGACCTCACATAGAGCATACTAAGATGTTTTGTCTGACCTCACATAGAGCACACTAAGATGTTTTGTCTGACCTCACATAGAGCACACTAAGATGTTTTGTCTGACCTCACATAGAGCATACTAAGATGTTTTGTCTGACCTCACATAGAGCATACTAAGATGTTTTGTCTGACCTCACATAGAGCACACTAAGATGTTTTGTCTGACCTCACATAGAGCATACTAAGATGTTTTGTCTGACCTCACATAGAGCACACAAAGATGTTTTGTCTGACCTCACATAGAGCATACTAAGATGTTTTGTCTGACCTCACATAGAGCATACTAAGATGTTTTGTCTGACCTCACATAGAGCACACTGCAATGTTTTGTCTGACCTCACATAGAGCACACTAAGATGTTTTGTCTGACCTCACATAGAGCATACTGCGATGTTTTGTCTGACCTCACATAGAGCATACTAAGATGTTTTGTCTGACCTCACATAGAGCATACTAAGATGTTTTGTCTGACCTCACATAGAGCACACAAAGATGTTTTGTCTGACCTCACATAGAGCATACTAAGATGTTTTGTCTGACCTCACATAGAGCATACTAAGATGTTTTGTCTGACCTCACATAGAGCATACTAAGATGTTTTGTCTGACCTCACATAGAGCATACTAAGATGTTTTGTCTGACCTCACATAGAGCATACTAAGATGTTTTGTCTGACCTCACATAGAGCATACTGCGATGTTTTGTCTGACCTCACATAGAGCACACAAAGATGTTTTGTCTGACCTCACATAGAGCATACTAAGATGTTTTGTCTGACCTCATATAGAGCATACTAAGATGTTTTGTCTGACCTCACATAGAGCATACTAAGATGTTTTGTCTGACCTCACATAGAGCATACTGTGATGTTTTGTCTGACCTCACATAGAGCATACTAAGATGTTTTGTCTGACCTCACATAGAGCATACTAAGATGTTTTGTCTGACCTCACATAGAGCACACTAAGATGTTTTGTCTGACCTCACATAGAGCATACTAAGATGTTTTGTCTGACCTCACATAGAGCATACTGCGATGTTTTGTCTGACCTCACATAGAGCATACTAAGATGTTTTGTCTGACCTCACATAGAGCACACTAAGATGTTTTGTCTGACCTCACATAGAGCATACTAAGATGTTTTGTCTGACCTCACATAGAGCATACTAAGATGTTTTGTCTGACCTCACATAGAGCACACTAAGATGTTTTGTCTGACCTCACATAGAGCATACTAAGATGTTTTGTCTGACCTCACATAGAGCATACTGCAATGTTTTGTCTGACCTCACATAGAGCACACTAAGATGTTTTGTCTGACCTCACATAGAGCATACTAAGATGTTTTGTCTGACCTCACATAGAGCATACTAAGATGTTTTGTCTGACCTCACATAGAGCATACTAAGATGTTTTGTCTGACCTCACATAGAGCACACAAAGATGTTTTGTCTGACCTCACATAGAGCATACTAAGATGTTTTGTCTGACCTCACATAGAGCATACTGCGATGTTTTGTCTGACCTCACATAGAGCATACTAAGATGTTTTGTCTGACCTCACATAGAGCACACTAAGATGTTTTGTCTGACCTCACATAGAGCATACTAAGATGTTTTGTCTGACCTCACATAGAGCATACTAAGATGTTTTGTCTGACCTCACATAGAGCATACTAAGATGTTTTGTCTGACCTCACATAGAGCATACTAAGATGTTTTGTCTGACCTCACATAGAGCATACTAAGATGTTTTGTCTGACCTCACATAGAGCCCACTAAGATGTTTTGTCTGACCTCACATAGAGCATACTAAGATGTTTTGTCTGACCTCACATAGAGCATACTAAGATGTTTTGTCTGACCTCACATAGAGCATACTAAGATGTTTTGTCTGACCTCACATAGAGCATACTGTGATGTTTTGTCTGACCTCACATAGAGCATACTAAGATGTTTTGTCTGACCTCACATAGAGCATACTAAGATGTTTTGTCTGACCTCACATAGAGCATACTAAGATGTTTTGTCTGACCTCACATAGAGCATACTAAGATGTTTTGTCTGACCTCACATAGAGCATACTAAGATGTTTTGTCTGACCTCACATAGAGCATACTAAGATGTTTTGTCTGACCTCACATAGAGCATACTAAGATGTTTTGTCTGACCTCACATAGAGCATACTGCGATGTTTTGTCTGACCTCACATAGAGCATACTAAGATGTTTTGTCTGACCTCACATAGAGCATACTAAGATGTTTTGTCAGACCTCACATAGAGCACACTAAGATGTTTTGTCTGACCTCACATAGAGCATACTGCGATGTTTTGTCTGACCTCACATAGAGCATACTGCGATGTTTTGTCTGACCTCACATAGAGCATACTAAGATGTTTTGTCTGACCTCACATAGAGCACACTAAGATGTTTTGTCTGACCTCACATAGAGCATACTAAGATGTTTTGTCTGACCTCACATAGAGCATACTAAGATGTTTTGTTTGACCTCACATAGAGCATACTGCGATGTTTTGTCTGACCTCACATAGAGCATACTAAGATGTTTTGTCTGACCTCACATAGAGCATACTGCGATGTTTTGTCTGACCTCACATAGAGCATACTAAGATGTTTTGTCTGACCTCACATAGAGCGTACTGCGATGTTTTGTCTGACCTCACATAGAGCATACTAAGATGTTTTGTCTGACCTCACATAGAGCGTACTGCGATGTTTTGTCTGACCTCACATAGAGCATACTAAGATGTTTTGTCTGACCTCACATAGAGCATACTAAGATGTTTTGTCTGACCTCACATAGAGCACACTAAGATGTTTTGTCTGACCTCATATAGAGCACACTAAGATGTTTTGTCTGACCTCACATAGAGCACACTGCGATGTTTTGTCTGACCTCACATAGAGCATACTGCGATGTTTTGTCTGACCTCACATAGAGCATACTAAGATGTTTTGTCTGACCTCACATAGAGCACACTAAGATGTTTTGTCTGACCTCATATAGAGCACACTAAGATGTTTTGTCTGACCTCACATAGAGCACACTGCGATGTTTTGTCTGACCTCACATAGAGCATACTGCGATGTTTTGTCTGACCTCACATAGAGCACACTAAGATGTTTTGTCTGACCTCACATAGAGCACACTAAGATGTTTTGTCTGACCTCACATAGAGCACACTAAGATGTTTTGTCTGACCTCACATAGAGCACACTAAGATGTTTTGTCTGACCTCACATAGAGCATACTAAGATGTTTTGTCTGACCTCACATAGAGCATACTGCGATGTTTTGTCTGACCTCACATAGAGCATACTAAGATGTTTTGTCTGACCTCACATAGAGCACACTGCGATGTTTTGTCTGACCTCACATAGAGGATACTGCGATGTTTTGTCTGACCTCACATAGAGGATACTGCGATGTTTTGTCTGACCTCACATAGAGCATACTAAGATGTTTTGTCTGACCTCACATAGAGCATACTAAGATGTTTTGTCAGACCTCACATAGAGCACACTAAGATGTTTTGTCTGACCTCACATAGAGCACACTAAGATGTTTTGTCTGACCTCACATAGAGGATACTGCGATGTTTTGTCTGACCTCACATAGAGCATACTAAGATGTTTTGTCTGACCTCACATAGAGCACACTGCGATGTTTTGTCTGACCTCACATAGAGGATACTGCGATGTTTTGTCTGACCTCACATAGAGCATACTAAGATGTTTTGTCTGACCTCACATAGAGCACACTAAGATGTTTTGTCTGACCTCACATAGAGCACACTAAGATGTTTTGTCTGACCTCACATAGAGCACACTAAGATGTTTTGTCTGACCTCACATAGAGCACACTAAGATGTTTTGTCTGACCTCACATAGAGCATACTGCGATGTTTTGTCTGACCTCACATAGAGCACACTAAGATGTTTTGTCTGACCTCACATAGAGCATACTAAGATGTTTTGTCTGACCTCACATAGAGCATACTAAGATGTTTTGTCTGACCTCACATAGAGCATACTAAGATGTTTTGTCTGACCTCACATAGAGCATACTAAGATGTTTTGTCTGACCTCACATAGAGCATACTAAGATGTTTTGTCTGACCTCACATAGAGCATACTAAGATGTTTTGTCTGACCTCACATAGAGCATACTAAGATGTTTTGTCTGACCTCACATAGAGCACACTAAGATGTTTTGTCTGACCTCACATAGAGCACACTAAGATGTTTTGTCTGACCTCACATAGAGCACACTAAGATGTTTTGTCTGACCTCACATAGAGCATACTAAGATGTTTTGTCTGACCTCACATAGAGCATACTGCGATGTTTTGTCTGACCTCACATAGAGCATACTAAGATGTTTTGTCTGACCTCACATAGAGCATACTAAGATGTTTTGTCTGACCTCACATAGAGCATACTAAGATGTTTTGTCTGACCTCACATAGAGCATACTAAGATGTTTTGTCTGACCTCACATAGAGCATACTAAGATGTTTTGTCTGACCTCACATAGAGCATACTAAGATGTTTTGTCTGACCTCACATAGAGCATACTAAGATGTTTTGTTTGACCTCACATAGAGCATACTGCAATGTTTTGTCTGACCTCACATAGAGCATACTAAGATGTTTTGTCTGACCTCACATAGAGCATACTAAGATGTTTTGTCTGACCTCACATAGAGCACACTAAGATGTTTTGTCTGACCTCACATAGAGCATACTGCGATGTTTTGTCTGACCTCACATAGAGCACACTAAGATGTTTTGTCTGACCTCACATAGAGCATACTGCAATGTTTTGTCTGACCTCACATAGAGCATACTAAGATGTTTTGTCTGACCTCACATAGAGCATACTAAGATGTTTTGTCTGACCTCACATAGAGCATACTAAGATGTTTTGTCTGACCTCACATAGAGCATACTAAGATGTTTTGTCTGACCTCACATAGAGCATACTAAGATGTTTTGTCTGACCTCACATAGAGCATACTGCGATGTTTTGTCTGACCTCACATAGAGCATACTAAGATGTTTTGTCTGACCTCACATAGAGCATACTAAGATGTTTTGTCTGACCTCACATAGAGCATACTGCGATGTTTTGTCTGACCTCACATAGAGCATACTAAGATGTTTTGTCTGACCTCACATAGAGCATACTAAGATGTTTTGTCTGACCTCACATAGAGCATACTAAGATGTTTTGTCTGACCTCACATAGAGCATACTAAGATGTTTTGTTTGACCTCACATAGAGCATACTGCAATGTTTTGTCTGACCTCACATAGAGCATACTAAGATGTTTTGTCTGACCTCACATAGAGCATACTAAGATGTTTTGTCTGACCTCACATAGAGCACACTGCGATGTTTTGTCTGACCTCACATAGAGCACACTAAGATGTTTTGTCTGACCTCACATAGAGCATACTGCGATGTTTTGTCTGACCTCACATAGAGCACACTAAGATGTTTTGTCTGACCTCACATAGAGCGTACTGCGATGTTTTGTCTGACCTCACATAGAGCATACTAAGATGTTTTGTCTGACCTCACATAGAGCATACTAAGATGTTTTGTCTGACCTCACATAGAGCATACTAAGATGTTTTGTCTGACCTCACATAGAGCACACTAAGATGTTTTGTCTGACCTCACATAGAGCATACTAAGATGTTTTGTCTGACCTCACATAGAGCATACTAAGATGTTTTGTCTGACCTCACATAGAGCATACTAAGATGTTTTGTCTGACCTCACATAGAGCATACTGCGATGTTTTGTCTGACCTCACATAGAGCATACTAAGATGTTTTGTCTGACCTCACATAGAGCACACTAAGATGTTTTGTCTGACCTCACATAGAGCATACTAAGATGTTTTGTCTGACCTCACATAGAGCACACTAAGATGTTTTGTCTGACCTCACATAGAGCACACTAAGATGTTTTGTCTGACCTCACATAGAGCCCACTAAGATGTTTTGTCTGACCTCACATAGAGCATACTAAGATGTTTTGTCTGACCTCATATAGAGCACACTAAGATGTTTTGTCTGACCTCACATAGAGCATACTGCGATGTTTTGTCTGACCTCACATAGAGCACACTAAGATGTTTTGTCTGACCTCACATAGAGCATACTGCGATGTTTTGTCTGACCTCACATAGAGCATACTAAGATGTTTTGTCTGACCTCACATAGAGCATACTAAGATGTTTTGTCTGACCTCACATAGAGCATACTAAGATGTTTTGTCTGACCTCACATAGAGCCCACTAAGATGTTTTGTCTGACCTCACATAGAGCATACTAAGATGTTTTGTCTGACCTCACATAGAGCATACTAAGATGTTTTGTCTGACCTCAAATAGAGCATACTGCGATGTTTTGTCTGACCTCACATAGAGCATACTGCGATGTTTTGTCTGACCTCACATAGAGCATACTGCGATGTTTTGTCTGACCTCACATAGAGCATACTGCGATGTTTTGTCTGACCTCACATAGAGCATACTGCGATGTTTTGTCTGACCTCACATAGAGCATACTAAGATGTTTTGTCTGACCTCACATAGAGCATACTAAGATGTTTTGTCTGACCTCACATAGAGCATACTGCGATGTTTTGTCTGACCTCACATAGAGCATACTAAGATGTTTTGTCTGACCTCACATAGAGCACACTAAGATGTTTTGTCTGACCTCACATAGAGCCCACTAAGATGTTTTGTCTGACCTCACATAGAGCACACTAAGATGTTTTGTCTGACCTCACATAGAGCATACTGCGATGTTTTGTCTGACCTCATATAGAGCACACTAAGATGTTTTGTCTGACCTCACATAGAGCATACTAAGATGTTTTGTCTGACCTCATATAGAGCACACTAAGATGTTTTGTCTGACCTCACATAGAGCATACTGCGATGTTGTGTCTGACCTCACATAGAGCACACTAAGATGTTTTGTCTGACCTCACATAGAGCATACTGCGATGTTTTGTCTGACCTCACATAGAGCATACTAAGATGTTTTGTCTGACCTCACATAGAGCATACTAAGATGTTTTGTCTGACCTCACATAGAGCCCACTAAGATGTTTTGTCTGACCTCACATAGAGCATACTAAGATGTTTTGTCTGACCTCACATAGAGCATACTGCGATGTTTTGTCTGACCTCACATAGAGCATACTAAGATGTTTTGTCTGACCTCACATAGAGCACACTAAGATGTTTTGTCTGACCTCACATAGAGCACACTAAGATGTTTTGTCTGACCTCACATAGAGCATACTAAGATGTTTTGTCTGACCTCACATAGAGCACACTAAGATGTTTTGTCTGACCTCACATAGAGCATACTAAGATGTTTTGTCAGACCTCACATAGAGCATACTAAGATGTTTTGTCTGACCTCACATAGAGCACACTAAGATGTTTTGTCTGACCTCACATAGAGCACACTAAGATGTTTTGTCTGACCTCACATAGAGGATACTGCGATGTTTTGTCTGACCTCACATAGAGCATACTAAGATGTTTTGTCTGACCTCACATAGAGCATACTAAGATGTTTTGTCTGACCTCACATAGAGCATACTAAGATGTTTTGTCTGACCTCACATAGAGCATACTAAGATGTTTTGTCTGACCTCACATAGAGCATACTAAGATGTTTTGTCTGACCTCACATAGAGCACACTAAGATGTTTTGTCTGACCTCACATAGAGCACACTAAGATGTTTTGTCTGACCTCACATAGAGCATACTAAGATGTTTTGTCTGACCTCACATAGAGCATACTGCGATGTTTTGTCTGACCTCACATAGAGCATACTAAGATGTTTTGTCTGACCTCACATAGAGCATACTAAGATGTTTTGTCTGACCTCATATAGAGCATACTAAGATGTTTTGTCTGACCTCACATAGAGCATACTAAGATGTTTTGTCTGACCTCACATAGAGCATACTAAGATGTTTTGTCTGACCTCACATAGAGCATACTAAGATGTTTTGTCTGACCTCACATAGAGCATACTAAGATGTTTTGTTTGACCTCACATAGAGCATACTGCAATGTTTTGTCTGACCTCACATAGAGCACACTAAGATGTTTTGTCTGACCTCACATAGAGCACACTAAGATGTTTTGTCTGACCTCACATAGAGCATACTGCGATGTTTTGTCTGACCTCACATAGAGCACACTAAGATGTTTTGTCTGACCTCACATAGAGCATACTGCAATGTTTTGTCTGACCTCACATAGAGCATACTAAGATGTTTTGTCTGACCTCACATAGAGCATACTAAGATGTTTTGTCTGACCTCACATAGAGCATACTGCGATGTTTTGTCTGACCTCACATAGAGCATACTAAGATGTTTTGTCTGACCTCACATAGAGCATACTAAGATGTTTTGTCTGACCTCACATAGAGCATACTGCGATGTTTTGTCTGACCTCACATAGAGCATACTAAGATGTTTTGTCTGACCTCACATAGAGCATACTAAGATGTTTTGTCTGACCTCACATAGAGCATACTAAGATGTTTTGTCTGACCTCACATAGAGCATACTAAGATGTTTTGTTTGACCTCACATAGAGCATACTGCAATGTTTTGTCTGACCTCACATAGAGCATACTAAGATGTTTTGTCTGACCTCACATAGAGCATACTAAGATGTTTTGTCTGACCTCACATAGAGCACACTGCGATGTTTTGTCTGACCTCACATAGAGCACACTAAGATGTTTTGTCTGACCTCACATAGAGCATACTGCGATGTTTTGTCTGACCTCACATAGAGCACACTAAGATGTTTTGTCTGACCTCACATAGAGCGTACTGCGATGTTTTGTCTGACCTCACATAGAGCATACTAAGATGTTTTGTCTGACCTCACATAGAGCACACTAAGATGTTTTGTCTGACCTCACATAGAGCATACTAAGATGTTTTGTCTGACCTCACATAGAGCATACTAAGATGTTTTGTCTGACCTCACATAGAGCACACTAAGATGTTTTGTCTGACCTCACATAGAGCATACTAAGATGTTTTGTCTGACCTCACATAGAGCATACTAAGATGTTTTGTCTGACCTCACATAGAGCATACTGCGATGTTTTGTCTGACCTCACATAGAGCATACTGCGATGTTTTGTCTGACCTCACATAGAGCATACTAAGATGTTTTGTCTGACCTCACATAGAGCACACTAAGATGTTTTGTCTGACCTCACATAGAGCATACTAAGATGTTTTGTCTGACCTCACATAGAGCACACTAAGATGTTTTGTCTGACCTCACATAGAGCACACTAAGATGTTTTGTCTGACCTCACATAGAGCCCACTAAGATGTTTTGTCTGACCTCACATAGAGCATACTAAGATGTTTTGTCTGACCTCATATAGAGCACACTAAGATGTTTTGTCTGACCTCACATAGAGCATACTGCGATGTTTTGTCTGACCTCACATAGAGCACACTGCGATGTTTTGTCTGACCTCACATAGAGCATACTAAGATGTTTTGTCTGACCTCACATAGAGCATACTAAGATGTTTTGTCTGACCTCACATAGAGCCCACTAAGATGTTTTGTCTGACCTCACATAGAGCATACTAAGATGTTTTGTCTGACCTCACATAGAGCATACTAAGATGTTTTGTCTGACCTCAAATAGAGCATACTGCGATGTTTTGTCTGACCTCACATAGAGCATACTGCGATGTTTTGTCTGACCTCACATAGAGCATACTGCGATGTTTTGTCTGACCTCACATAGAGCATACTGCGATGTTTTGTCTGACCTCACATAGAGCATACTGCGATGTTTTGTCTGACCTCACATAGAGCATACTAAGATGTTTTGTCTGACCTCACATAGAGCATACTAAGATGTTTTGTCTGACCTCACATAGAGCATACTAAGATGTTTTGTCTGACCTCACATAGAGCACACTAAGATGTTTTGTCTGACCTCACATAGAGCCCACTAAGATGTTTTGTCTGACCTCACATAGAGCACACTAAGATGTTTTGTCTGACCTCACATAGAGCACAATAAGATGTTTTGTCTGACCTCACATAGAGCATACTGCGATGTTTTGTCTGACCTCATATAGAGCACACTAAGATGTTTTGTCTGACCTCACATAGAGCATACTAAGATGTTTTGTCTGACCTCATATAGAGCACACTAAGATGTTTTGTCTGACCTCACATAGAGCATACTGCGATGTTGTGTCTGACCTCACATAGAGCACACTAAGATGTTTTGTCTGACCTCACATAGAGCATACTGCGATGTTTTGTCTGACCTCACATAGAGCATACTAAGATGTTTTGTCTGACCTCACATAGAGCATACTAAGATGTTTTGTCTGACCTCACATAGAGCCCACTAAGATGTTTTGTCTGACCTCACATAGAGCATACTAAGATGTTTTGTCTGACCTCACATAGAGCATACTAAGATGTTTTGTCTGACCTCAAATAGAGCATACTGCGATGTTTTGTCTGACCTCACATAGAGCATACTGCGATGTTTTGTCTGACCTCACATAGAGCATACTGCGATGTTTTGTCTGACCTCACATAGAGCATACTGCGATGTTTTGTCTGACCTCACATAGAGCATACTAAGATGTTTTGTCTGACCTCACATAGAGCATACTAAGATGTTTTGTCTGACCTCACATAGAGCATACTAAGATGTTTTGTCTGACCTCACATAGAGCATACTAAGATGTTTTGTCTGACCTCACATAGAGCATACTAAGATGTTTTGTCTGACCTCACATAGAGCATACTAAGATGTTTTGTCTGACCTCACATAGAGCACACTAAGATGTTTTGTCTGACCTCACATAGAGCACACTGCGATGTTTTGTCTGACCTCACATAGAGCACACTAAGATGTTTTGTCTGACCTCACATAGAGCATACTAAGATGTTTTGTCTGACCTCACATAGAGAATACTGCGATGCTTTGTCTGACCTCACATAGAGCATACTAAGATGTTTTGTCTGACCTCACATAGAGCACACTGCGATGTTTTGTCTGACCTCACATAGAGCATACTGCGATGCTTTGTCTGACCTCACATAGAGCATACTAAGATGTTTTGTCTGACCTCATATAGAGCATACTAAGATGTTTTGTCTGACCTCACATAGAGCATACTAAGATGTTTTGTCTGACCTCACATAGAGCATACTAAGATGTTTTGTCTGACCTCACATAGAGCATACTAAGATGTTTTGTCTGACCTCACATAGAGCATACTAAGATGTTTTGTCTGACCTCACATAGAGCATACTAAGATGTTTTGTCTGACCTCACATAGAGCATACTGCAATGTTTTGTCTGACCTCACATAGAGCATACTAAGATGTTTTGTCTGACCTCACATAGAGCATACTAAGATGTTTTGTCTGACCTCACATAGAGCATACTAAGATGTTTTGTCTGACCTCACATAGAGCATACTAAGATGTTTTGTCTGACCTCACATAGAGCATACTAAGATGTTTTGTCTGACCTCACATAGAGCACACTAAGATGTTTTGTCTGACCTCACATAGAGCATACTGCAATGTTTTGTCTGACCTCACATAGAGCACACTAAGATGTTTTGTCTGACCTCACATAGAGCATACTGCGATGTTTTGTCTGACCTCACATAGAGCATACTAAGATGTTTTGTCTGACCTCACATAGAGCATACTAAGATGTTTTGTCTGACCTCACATAGAGCATACTAAGATGTTTTGTCTGACCTCACATAGAGCATACTAAGATGTTTTGTCTGACCTCACATAGAGCATACTAAGATGTTTTGTCTGACCTCACATAGAGCATACTAAGATGTTTTGTCTGACCTCACATAGAGCATACTAAGATGTTTTGTCTGACCTCACATAGAGCATACTGCGATGTTTTGTCTGACCTCACATAGAGCATACTAAGATGTTTTGTCTGACCTCACATAGAGCATACTAAGATGTTTTGTCTGACCTCACATAGAGCATACTGCGATGTTTTGTCTGACCTCACATAGAGCATACTGCGATGTTTTGTCTGACCTCACATAGAGCACACTAAGATGTTTTGTCTGACCTCATATAGAGCATACTGCGATGTTTTGTCTGACCTCACATAGAGCATACTGCGATGTTTTGTCTGACCTCACATAGAGCATACTAAGATGTTTTGTCTGACCTCACATAGAGCATACTAAGATGTTTTGTCTGACCTCACATAGAGCATACTGCGATGTTTTGTCTGACCTCACATAGAGCATACTAAGATGTTTTGTCTGACCTCACATAGTGCATACTAAGATGTTTTGTCTGACCTCACATAGAGCATACTAAGATGTTTTGTCTGACCTCACATAGAGCATACTAAGATGTTTTGTCTGACCTCACATAGAGCACACTAAGATGTTTTGTCTGACCTCACATAGAGCATACTAAGATGTTTTGTCTGACCTCACATAGAGCACACTAAGATGTTTTGTCTGACCTCACATAGAGCATACTGCGATGTTTTGTCTGACCTCACATAGAGCATACTAAGATGTTTTGTCTGACCTCACATAGAGCACACTAAGATGTTTTGTCTGACCTCACATAGAGCATACTAAGATGTTTTGTCTGACCTCACATAGAGCATACTAAGATGTTTTGTCTGACCTCACATAGAGCACACTAAGATGTTTTGTCTGACCTCACATAGAGCATACTAAGATGTTTTGTCTGACCTCACATAGAGCACACTAAGATGTTTTGTCTGACCTCACATAGAGCATACTAAGATGTTTTGTCTGACCTCACATAGAGCATACTAAGATGTTTTGTCTGACCTCACATAGAGCATACTAAGATGTTTTGTCTGACCTCACATAGAGCATACTAAGATGTTTTGTCTGACCTCACATAGAGCATACTGCGATGTTTTGTCTGACCTCACATAGAGCATACTGCGATGTTTTGTCTGACCTCACATAGAGCATACTGCGATGTTTTGTCTGACCTCACATAGAGCATACTAAGATGTTTTGTCTGACCTCACATAGAGCATACTAAGATGTTTTGTCTGACCTCACATAGAGCATACTAAGATGTTTTGTCTGACCTCACATAGAGCATACTAAGATGTTTTGTCTGACCTCACATAGAGCATACTAAGATGTTTTGTCTGACCTCACATAGAGCATACTAAGATGTTTTGTCTGACCTCACATAGAGCATACTAAGATGTTTTGTCTGACCTCACATAGAGCATACTAAGATGTTTTGTCTGACCTCACATAGAGCATACTAAGATGTTTTGTCTGACCTCACATAGAGCATACTAAGATGTTTTGTCTGACCTCACATAGAGCACACTAAGATGTTTTGTCTGACCTCACATAGAGCATACTAAGATGTTTTGTCTGACCTCACATAGAGCACACTAAGATGTTTTGTCTGACCTCACATAGAGCACACTGCGATGTTTTGTCTGACCTCACATAGAGCACACTAAGATGTTTTGTCTGACCTCACATAGAGCATACTAAGATGTTTTGTCTGACCTCACATAGAGAATACTGCGATGCTTTGTCTGACCTCACATAGAGCATACTAAGATGTTTTGTCTGACCTCACATAGAGCACACTGCGATGTTTTGTCTGACCTCACATAGAGCATACTGCAATGTTTTGTCTGACCTCATATAGAGCATACTAAGATGTTTTGTCTGACCTCACATAGAGCATACTAAGATGTTTTGTCTGACCTCACATAGAGCATACTAAGATGTTTTGTCTGACCTCACATAGAGCCCACTAAGATGTTTTGTCTGACCTCACATAGAGCATACTGCGATGTTTTGTCTGACCTCACATAGAGCATACTAAGATGTTTTGTCTGACCTCACATAGAGCATACTAAGATGTTTTGTCTGACCTCACATAGAGCATACTAAGATGTTTTGTCTGACCTCACATAGAGCATACTAAGATGTTTTGTCTGACCTCACATAGAGCATACTAAGATGTTTTGTCTGACCTCACATAGAGCATACTAAGATGTTTTGTCTGACCTCACATAGAGCATACTAAGATGTTTTGTCTGACCTCACATAGAGCATACTAAGATGTTTTGTCTGACCTCACATAGAGCATACTAAGATGTTTTGTCTGACCTCACATAGAGCATACTGCAATGTTTTGTCTGACCTCACATAGAGCATACTAAGATGTTTTGTCTGACCTCACATAGAGCATACTAAGATGTTTTGTCTGACCTCACATAGAGCATACTAAGATGTTTTGTCTGACCTCACATAGAGCATACTAAGATGTTTTGTCTGACCTCACATAGAGCATACTAAGATGTTTTGTCTGACCTCACATAGAGCACACTAAGATGTTTTGTCTGACCTCACATAGAGCATACTGCAATGTTTTGTCTGACCTCACATAGAGCACACTAAGATGTTTTGTCTGACCTCACATAGAGCATACTAAGATGTTTTGTCTGACCTCACATAGTGCATACTGCGATGTTTTGTCTGACCTCACATAGAGCATACTAAGATGTTTTGTCTGACCTCACATAGAGCATACTAAGATGTTTTGTCTGACCTCACATAGAGCATACTAAGATGTTTTGTCTGACCTCACATAGAGCATACTGCGATGTTTTGTCTGACCTCACATAGAGCATACTAAGATGTTTTGTCTGACCTCACATAGAGCATACTAAGATGTTTTGTCTGACCTCACATAGAGCATACTAAGATGTTTTGTCTGACCTCACATAGAGCATACTAAGATGTTTTGTCTGACCTCACATAGAGCATACTGCGATGTTTTGTCTGACCTCACATAGAGCATACTAAGATGTTTTGTCTGACCTCACATAGAGCATACTAAGATGTTTTGTCTGACCTCACATAGAGCATACTAAGATGTTTTGTCTGACCTCACATAGAGCATACTAAGATGTTTTGTCTGACCTCACATAGAGCATACTAAGATGTTTTGTCTGACCTCACATAGAGCACACTAAGATGTTTTGTCTGACCTCACATAGAGCATACTAAGATGTTTTGTCTGACCTCACATAGAGCATACTAAGATGTTTTGTCAGACCTCACATAGAGCACACTAAGATGTTTTGTCTGACCTCACATAGAGCATACTGCGATGTTTTGTCTGACCTCACATAGAGCACACTAAGATGTTTTGTCTGACCTCATATAGAGCATACTGCGATGTTTTGTCTGACCTCACATAGAGCATACTGCGATGTTTTGTCTGACCTCACATAGAGCATACTAAGATGTTTTGTCTGACCTCACATAGAGCACACTAAGATGTTTTGTCTGACCTCACATAGAGCATACTAAGATGTTTTGTCTGACCTCACATAGAGCATACTAAGATGTTTTGTCTGACCTCACATAGAGCACACTAAGATGTTTTGTCTGACCTCACATAGAGCATACTAAGATGTTTTGTCTGACCTCACATAGAGCACACTAAGATGTTTTGTCTGACCTCACATAGAGCATACTAAGATGTTTTGTCTGACCTCACATAGAGCATACTAAGATGTTTTGTCTGACCTCACATAGAGCATACTAAGATGTTTTGTCTGACCTCACATAGAGCATACTGCGATGTTTTGTCTGACCTCACATAGAGCATACTAAGATGTTTTGTCTGACCTCACATAGAGCATACTAAGATGTTTTGTCTGACCTCACATAGAGCATACTAAGATGTTTTGTCTGACCTCACATAGAGCATACTAAGATGTTTTGTCTGACCTCACATAGAGCATACTAAGATGTTTTGTCTGACCTCACATAGAGCATACTAAGATGTTTTGTCTGACCTCACATAGAGCATACTAAGATGTTTTGTCTGACCTCACATAGAGCATACTGCAATGTTTTGTCTGACCTCACATAGAGCACACTAAGATGTTTTGTCTGACCTCACATAGATCATACTGCGATGTTTTGTCTGACCTCACATAGAGCACACTAAGATGTTTTGTCTGACCTCACATAGAGCATACTAAGATGTTTTGTCTGACCTCACATAGAGCATACTAAGATGTTTTGTCTGACCTCACATAGAGCACACTAAGATGTTTTGTCTGACCTCACATAGAGCATACTAAGATGTTTTGTCTGACCTCACATAGAGCATACTAAGATGTTTTGTCTGACCTCACATAGAGCATACTAAGATGTTTTGTCTGACCTCACATAGAGCACACTAAGATGTTTTGTCTGACCTCACATAGAGCACACTGCGATGTTTTGTCTGACCTCACATAGAGCACACTAAGATGTTTTGTCTGACCTCACATAGAGCATACTAAGATGTTTTGTCTGACCTCACATAGAGAATACTGCGATGCTTTGTCTGACCTCACATAGAGCATACTAAGATGTTTTGTCTGACCTCACATAGAGCACACTGCGATGTTTTGTCTGACCTCACATAGAGCATACTAAGATGTTTTGTCTGACCTCATATAGAGCATACTAAGATGTTTTGTCTGACCTCACATAGAGCATACTAAGATGTTTTGTCTGACCTCACATAGAGCATACTAAGATGTTTTGTCTGACCTCACATAGAGCCCACTAAGATGTTTTGTCTGACCTCACATAGAGCATACTGCGATGTTTTGTCTGACCTCACATAGAGCATACTAAGATGTTTTGTCTGACCTCACATAGAGCATACTAAGATGTTTTGTCTGACCTCACATAGAGCATACTAAGATGTTTTGTCTGACCTCACATAGAGCATACTAAGATGTTTTGTCTGACCTCACATAGAGCATACTAAGATGTTTTGTCTGACCTCACATAGAGCATACTAAGATGTTTTGTCTGACCTCACATAGAGCATACTGCAATGTTTTGTCTGACCTCACATAGAGCATACTAAGATGTTTTGTCTGACCTCACATAGAGCATACTAAGATGTTTTGTCTGACCTCACATAGAGCATACTAAGATGTTTTGTCTGACCTCACATAGAGCATACTAAGATGTTTTGTCTGACCTCACATAGAGCATACTAAGATGTTTTGTCTGACCTCACATAGAGCATACTAAGATGTTTTGTCTGACCTCACATAGAGCATACTAAGATGTTTTGTCTGACCTCACATAGAGCACACTAAGATGTTTTGTCTGACCTCACATAGAGCATACTGCAATGTTTTGTCTGACCTCACATAGAGCATACTAAGATGTTTTGTCTGACCTCACATAGAGCATACTAAGATGTTTTGTCTGACCTCACATAGAGCACACTAAGATGTTTTGTCTGACCTCACATAGAGCATACTAAGATGTTTTGTCTGACCTCACATAGTGCATACTGCGATGTTTTGTCTGACCTCACATAGAGCATACTAAGATGTTTTGTCTGACCTCACATAGAGCATACTAAGATGTTTTGTCTGACCTCACATAGAGCATACTGCGATGTTTTGTCTGACCTCACATAGAGCACACTAAGATGTTTTGTCTGACCTCACATAGAGCATACTAAGATGTTTTGTCTGACCTCACATAGAGCACACTAAGATGTTTTGTCTGACCTCACATAGAGCATACTGCGATGTTTTGTCTGACCTCACATAGAGCATACTAAGATGTTTTGTCTGACCTCACATAGAGCATACTGCGATGTTTTGTCTGACCTCACATAGAGCATACTAAGATGTTTTGTCTGACCTCACATAGAGCACACTAAGATGTTTTGTCTGACCTTACATAGAGCATACTAAGATGTTTTGTCTGACCTCACATAGAGCATACTAAGATGTTTTGTCTGACCTCACATAGAGCATACTAAGATGTTTTGTCTGACCTCACATAGAGCACACAAAGATGTTTTGTCTGACCTCACATAGAGCATACTGCGATGTTTTGTCTGACCTCACATAGAGCACACTAAGATGTTTTGTCTGACCTCACATAGACCATACTGCGATGTTTTGTCTGACCTCACATAGAGCATACTAAGATGTTTTGTCTGACCTCACATAGAGCATACTAAGATGTTTTGTCTGACCTCACATAGAGCACACTAAGATGTTTTGTCTGAACTCACATAGAGCATACTGTGATGTTTTGTCTGACCTCACATAGAGCATACTGCGATGTTTTGTCTGACCTCACATAGAGCATACTAAGATGTTTTGTCTGACCTCACATAGAGCATACTAAGATGTTTTGTCTGACCTCACATAGAGCATACTAAGATGTTTTGTCTGACCTCACATAGAGCACACTAAGATGTTTTGTCTGACCTCACATAGAGCATACTGCGATGTTTTGTCTGACCTCACATAGAGCATACTAAGATGTTTTGTCTGACCTCACATAGAGCATACTAAGATGTTTTGTCTGACCTCACATAGAGCATACTGCAATGTTTTGTCTGACCTCACATAGAGCATACTAAGATGTTTTGTCTGACCTCACATAGAGCATACTAAGATGTTTTGTCTGACCTCACATAGAGCATACTAAGATGTTTTGTCTGACCTCACATAGAGCATACTAAGATGTTTTGTCTGACCTCACATAGAGCATACTAAGATGTTTTGTCTGACCTCACATAGAGCACACTAAGATGTTTTGTCTGACCTCACATAGAGCATACTGCAATGTTTTGTCTGACCTCACATAGAGCATACTAAGATGTTTTGTCTGACCTCACATAGAGCATACTAAGATGTTTTGTCTGACCTCACATAGAGCACACTAAGATGTTTTGTCTGACCTCACATAGAGCATACTGCGATGTTTTGTCTGACCTCACATAGAGCATACTAAGATGTTTTGTCTGACCTCACATAGAGCATACTGCGATGTTTTGTCTGACCTCACATAGAGCATACTAAGATGTTTTGTCTGACCTCACATAGAGCACACTAAGATGTTTTGTCTGACCTTACATAGAGCATACTAAGATGTTTTGTCTGACCTCACATAGAGCACACAAAGATGTTTTGTCTGACCTCACATAGAGCATACTGCGATGTTTTGTCTGACCTCACATAGAGCACACTAAGATGTTTTGTCTGACCTCACATAGAGCATACTAAGATGTTTTGTCTGACCTCACATAGAGCATACTGCGATGTTTTGTCTGACCTCACATAGAGCATACTAAGATGTTTTGTCTGACCTCACATAGAGCATACTAAGATGTTTTGTCTGACCTCACATAGAGCACACTAAGATGTTTTGTCTGAACTCACATAGAGCATACTGTGATGTTTTGTCTGACCTCACATAGAGCATACTGCGATGTTTTGTCTGACCTCACATAGAGCATACTGCGATGTTTTGTCTGACCTCACATAGAGCATACTAAGATGTTTTGTCTGACCTCACATAGAGCATACTAAGATGTTTTGTCTGACCTCACATAGAGCATACTAAGATGTTTTGTCTGACCTCACATAGAGCATACTGCGATGTTTTGTCTGACCTCACATAGAGCATACTAAGATGTTTTGTCTGACCTCACATAGAGCATACTAAGATGTTTTGTCTGACCTCACATAGAGCATACTGCGATGTTTTGTCTGACCTCACATAGAGCATACTAAGATGTTTTGTCTGACCTCACATAGAGCATACTGCGATGTTTTGTCTGACCTCACATAGAGCATACTAAGATGTTTTGTCTGACCTCACATAGAGCATACTGTGATGTTTTGTCTGACCTCACATAGAGCATACTGCGATGTTTTGTCTGACCTCACATAGAGCACACTAAGATGTTTTGTCTGACCTCACATAGAGCATACTAAGATGTTTTGTCTGACCTCACATAGAGCATACTAAGATGTTTTGTCTGACCTCACATAGAGCATACTAAGATGTTTTGTCTGACCTCACATAGAGCATACTAAGATGTTTTGTCTGACCTCACATAGAGCATACTAAGATGTTTTGTCTGACCTCACATAGAGCATACTAAGATGTTTTGTCTGACCTCACATAGAGCATACTAAGATGTTTTGTCTGACCTCACATAGAGCATACTGCGATGTTTTGTCTGACCTCACATAGAGCACACTAAGATGTTTTGTCTGACCTCACATAGAGCATACTGCGATGTTTTGTCTGACCTCACATAGAGCATACTAAGATGTTTTGTCTGACCTCACATAGAGCACACTAAGATGTTTTGTCTGACCTCACATAGAGCATACTAAGATGTTTTGTCTGACCTCACATAGAGCATACTAAGATGTTTTGTCTGACCTCACATAGAGCACACTAAGATGTTTTGTCTGACCTCACATAGAGCATACTAAGATGTTTTGTCTGACCTCACATAGAGCACACTAAGATGTTTTGTCTGACCTCACATAGAGCATACTAAGATGTTTTGTCTGACCTCACATAGAGCATACTAAGATGTTTTGTCTGACCTCACATAGAGCATACTGCGATGTTTTGTCTGACCTCACATAGAGCATACTAAGATGTTTTGTCTGACCTCACATAGAGCACACTAAGATGTTTTGTCTGACCTCACATAGAGCACACTAAGATGTTTTGTCAGACCTCACATAGAGCATACTAAGATGTTTTGTCTGACCTCACATAGAGCATACTAAGATGTTTTGTCTGACCTCACATAGAGCATACTAAGATGTTTTGTCTGACCTCACATAGAGCATACTAAGATGTTTTGTCTGACCTCACATAGAGCATACTGCGATGTTTTGTCTGACCTCACATAGAGCATACTAAGATGTTTTGTCTGACCTCACATAGAGCACACTAAGATGTTTTGTCTGACCTCACATAGAGCCCACTAAGATGTTTTGTCTGACCTCACATAGAGCACACTAAGATGTTTTGTCTGACCTCACATAGAGCATACTAAGATGTTTTGTCTGACCTCACATAGAGCATACTAAGATGTTTTGTCTGACCTCACATAGAGCACACTAAGATGTTTTGTCTGACCTCACATAGAGCATACTAAGATGTTTTGTCTGACCTCACATAGAGCATACTAAGATGTTTTGTCAGACCTCACATAGAGCACACTAAGATGTTTTGTCTGACCTCACATAGAGCATACTGCGATGTTTTGTCTGACCTCACATAGAGCATACTGCGATGTTTTGTCTGACCTCACATAGAGCATACTAAGATGTTTTGTCTGACCTCACATAGAGCATACTAAGATGTTTTGTCTGACCTCACATAGAGCATACTAAGATGTTTTGTCTGACCTCACATAGAGCATACTGCGATGTTTTGTCTGACCTCACATAGAGCATACTAAGATGTTTTGTCTGACCTCACATA
Source organism: Rana muscosa (assembly GCA_029206835.1). Classification (NCBI taxonomy): domain Eukaryota; kingdom Metazoa; phylum Chordata; class Amphibia; order Anura; family Ranidae; genus Rana; species Rana muscosa. The sequence continues at coordinate 737,643,759 of CM055118.1, forward strand.
GAGCACACTAAGATGTTTTGTCTGACCTCACATAGAGCATACTGCGATGTTTTGTCTGACCTCACATAGAGCATACTAAGATGTTTTGTCTGACCTCACATAGAGCACACTAAGATGTTTTGTCTGACCTCACATAGAGCATACTGCAATGTTTTGTCTGACCTCACATAGAGCATACTGTGATGTTTTGTCTGACCTCACATAGAGCACACTAAGATGTTTTGTCTGACCTCACATAGAGCACACTAAGATGTTTTGTCTGACCTCACATAGAGCACACTAAGATGTTTTGTCTGACCTCACATAGAGCATACTAAGATGTTTTGTCTGACCTCACATAGAGCATACTGCGATGTTTTGTCTGACCTCACATAGAGCACACTAAGATGTTTTGTCTGACCTCACATAGAGCACACTAAGATGTTTTGTCTGACCTCACATAGAGCATACTAAGATGTTTTGTCTGACCTCACATAGAGCATACTAAGATGTTTTGTCTGACCTCACATAGAGCATACTAAGATGTTTTGTCTGACCTCACATAGAGCACACTAAGATGTTTTGTCTGACCTCACATAGAGCATACTAAGATGTTTTGTCTGACCTCACATAGAGCATACTAAGATGTTTTGTCAGACCTCACATAGAGCACACTAAGATGTTTTGTCTGACCTCACATAGAGCATACTGCGATGTTTTGTCTGACCTCACATAGAGCATACTGCGATGTTTTGTCTGACCTCACATAGAGCATACTAAGATGTTTTGTCTGACCTCACATAGAGCACACTAAGATGTTTTGTCTGACCTCACATAGAGCATACTAAGATGTTTTGTCTGACCTCACATAGAGCATACTAAGATGTTTTGTCTGACCTCACATAGAGCATACTAAGATGTTTTGTCTGACCTCACATAGAGCATACTGCGATGTTTTGTCTGACCTCACATAGAGCACACTAAGATGTTTTGTCTGACCTCACATAGAGCACACTAAGATGTTTTGTCTGACCTCACATAGAGCATACTAAGATGTTTTGTCTGACCTCACATAGAGCATACTAAGATGTTTTGTCTGACCTCACATAGAGCATACTAAGATGTTTTGTCTGACCTCACATAGAGCATACTAAGATGTTTTGTCTGACCTCACATAGAGCATACTAAGATGTTTTGTCTGACCTCACATAGAGCATACTAAGATGTTTTGTCTGACCTCACATAGAGCACACTAAGATGTTTTGTCTGACCTCACATAGAGAATACTGCGATGCTTTGTCTGACCTCACATAGAGCACACTAAGATGTTTTGTCTGACCTCACATAGAGCATACTGTGATGTTTTGTCTGACCTCACATAGAGCATACTGCGATGTTTTGTCTGACCTCACATAGAGCATACTGCGATGTTTTGTCTGACCTCACATAGAGCATACTAAGATGTTTTGTCTGACCTCACATAGAGCATACTAAGATGTTTTGTCTGACCTCACATAGAGCACACAAAGATGTTTTGTCTGACCTCACATAGAGCACACAAAGATGTTTTGTCTGACCTCACATAGAGCATACTAAGATGTTTTGTCTGACCTCACATAGAGCATACTGTGATGTTTTGTCTGACCTCACATAGAGCATACTGCGATGTTTTGTCTGACCTCACATAGAGCATACTGCGATGTTTTGTCTGACCTCACATAGAGCATACTAAGATGTTTTGTCTGACCTCACATAGAGCATACTGCGATGTTTTGTCTGACCTCACATAGAGCATACTGCGATGTTTTGTCTGACCTCACATAGAGCATACTAAGATGTTTTGTCTGACCTCACATAGAGCATACTAAGATGTTTTGTCTGACCTCACATAGAGCACACTAAGATGTTTTGTCTGACCTCATATAGAGCATACTAAGATGTTTTGTCTGACCTCACATAGAGCATACTAAGATGTTTTGTCTGACCTCACATAGAGCATACTGTGATGTTTTGTCTGACCTCACATAGAGCATACTGCGATGTTTTGTCTGACCTCACATAGAGCATACTGCGATGTTTTGTCTGACCTCACATAGAGCATACTAAGATGTTTTGTCTGACCTCACATAGAGCATACTAAGATGTTTTGTCTGACCTCACATAGAGCACACTAAGATGTTTTGTCTGACCTCACATAGAGCACACTAAGATGTTTTGTCTGACCTCATATAGAGCATACTAAGATGTTTTGTCTGACCTCACATAGAGCATACTAAGATGTTTTGTCTGACCTCACATAGAGCATACTAAGATGTTTTGTCTGACCTCACATAGAGCATACTGCGATGTTTTGTCTGACCTCACATAGAGCATACTGCGATGTTTTGTCTGACCTCACATAGAGCATACTAAGATGTTTTGTCTGACCTCACATAGAGCACACTAAGATGTTTTGTCTGACCTCACATAGAGCATACTAAGATGTTTTGTCTGACCTCACATAGAGCATACTAAGATGTTTTGTCTGACCTCACATAGAGCATACTGCGATGTTTTGTCTGACCTCACATAGAGCATACTAAGATGTTTTGTCTGACCTCACATAGAGCATACTAAGATGTTTTGTCTGACCTCATATAGAGCATACTAAGATGTTTTGTCTGACCTCACATAGAGCATACTAAGATGTTTTGTCTGACCTCACATAGAGCATACTAAGATGTTTTGTCTGACCTCACATAGAGCATACTAAGATGTTTTGTCTGACCTCACATAGAGCATACTAAGATGTTTTGTCTGACCTCACATAGAGCACACTAAGATGTTTTGTCTGACCTCACATAGAGCATACTGCGATGTTTTGTCTGACCTCACATAGAGCATACTGCGATGTTTTGTCTGACCTCACATAGAGCATACTAAGATGTTTTGTCTGACCTCACATAGAGCATACTAAGATGTTTTGTCTGACCTCACATAGAGCATACTAAGATGTTTTGTCTGACCTCACATAGAGCACACTAAGATGTTTTGTCTGACCTCACATAGAGCATACTAAGATGTTTTGTCTGACCTCACATAGAGCATACTAAGATGTTTTGTCTGACCTCACATAGAGCATACTAAGATGTTTTGTCTGACCTCACATAGAGCATACTGTGATGTTTTGTCTGACCTCACATAGAGCATACTAAGATGTTTTGTCTGACCTCACATAGAGCATACTGCGATGTTTTGTCTGACCTCACATAGAGCATACTGCGATGTTTTGTCTGACCTCACATAGAGCCCACTAAGATGTTTTGTCTGACCTCACATAGAGCATACTAAGATGTTTTGTCTGACCTCATATAGAGCATACTAAGATGTTTTGTCTGACCTCACATAGAGCATACTGCGATGTTTTGTCTGACCTCACATAGAGCATACTAAGATGTTTTGTCTGACCTCACATAGAGCCCACTAAGATGTTTTGTCTGACCTCACATAGAGCATACTAAGATGTTTTGTCTGACCTCACATAGAGCATACTAAGATGTTTTGTCTGACCTCACATAGAGCATACTAAGATGTTTTGTCTGACCTCACATAGAGCATACTGCGATGTTTTGTCTGACCTCACATAGAGCATACTAAGATGTTTTGTCTGACCTCACATAGAGCATACTAAGATGTTTTGTCTGACCTCACATAGAGCATACTGCGATGTTTTGTCTGACCTCACATAGAGCATACTGCGATGTTTTGTCTGACCTCACATAGAGCATACTAAGATGTTTTGTCTGACCTCACATAGAGCACACTAAGATGTTTTGTCTGACCTCACATAGAGCATACTAAGATGTTTTGTCTGACCTCACATAGAGCATACTAAGATGTTTTGTCTGACCTCACATAGAGCATACTGCGATGTTTTGTCTGACCTCACATAGAGCATACTAAGATGTTTTGTCTGACCTCACATAGAGCATACTAAGATGTTTTGTCTGACCTCATATAGAGCATACTAAGATGTTTTGTCTGACCTCACATAGAGCATACTAAGATGTTTTGTCTGACCTCACATAGAGCATACTAAGATGTTTTGTCTGACCTCACATAGAGCATACTAAGATGTTTTGTCTGACCTCACATAGAGCATACTGCGATGTTTTGTCTGACCTCACATAGAGCATACTAAGATGTTTTGTCTGACCTCACATAGAGCATACTAAGATGTTTTGTCTGACCTCACATAGAGCATACTAAGATGTTTTGTCTGACCTCACATAGAGCACACTAAGATGTTTTGTCTGACCTCACATAGAGCATACTGCGATGTTTTGTCTGACCTCACATAGAGCATACTGCGATGTTTTGTCTGACCTCACATAGAGCATACTAAGATGTTTTGTCTGACCTCACATAGAGCACACTAAGATGTTTTGTCTGACCTCACATAGAGCACACTAAGATGTTTTGTCTGACCTCACATAGAGCATACTAAGATGTTTTGTCTGACCTCACATAGAGCACACTAAGATGTTTTGTCTGACCTCACATAGAGCATACTAAGATGTTTTGTCTGACCTCACATAGAGCATACTAAGATGTTTTGTCTGACCTCACATAGAGCATACTAAGATGTTTTGTCTGACCTCACATAGAGCATACTAAGATGTTTTGTCTGACCTCACATAGAGCATACTAAGATGTTTTGTCTGACCTCACATAGAGCATACTGTGATGTTTTGTCTGACCTCACATAGAGCATACTAAGATGTTTTGTCTGACCTCACATAGAGCATACTGCGATGTTTTGTCTGACCTCACATAGAGCATACTGCGATGTTTTGTCTGACCTCACATAGAGCACACTAAGATGTTTTGTCTGACCTCACATAGAGCATACTAAGATGTTTTGTCTGACCTCACATAGAGCACACTAAGATGTTTTGTCTGACCTCACATAGAGCATACTGCGATGTTTTGTCTGACCTCACATAGAGCATACTAAGATGTTTTGTCTGACCTCACATAGAGCACACTAAGATGTTTTGTCTGACCTCACATAGAGCATACTAAGATGTTTTGTCTGACCTCACATAGAGCATACTAAGATGTTTTGTCTGACCTCACATAGAGCATACTAAGATGTTTTGTCTGACCTCACATAGAGCATACTGTGATGTTTTGTCTGACCTCACATAGAGCATACTAAGATGTTTTGTCTGACCTCACATAGAGCATACTGCGATGTTTTGTCTGACCTCACATAGAGCATACTGCGATGTTTTGTCTGACCTCACATAGAGCCCACTAAGATGTTTTGTCTGACCTCACATAGAGCATACTAAGATGTTTTGTCTGACCTCATATAGAGCATACTAAGATGTTTTGTCTGACCTCACATAGAGCATACTGCGATGTTTTGTCTGACCTCACATAGAGCATACTAAGATGTTTTGTCTGACCTCACATAGAGCCCACTAAGATGTTTTGTCTGACCTCACATAGAGCATACTAAGATGTTTTGTCTGACCTCACATAGAGCATACTAAGATGTTTTGTCTGACCTCACATAGAGCATACTAAGATGTTTTGTCTGACCTCACATAGAGCATACTGCGATGTTTTGTCTGACCTCACATAGAGCCCACTAAGATGTTTTGTCTGACCTCACATAGAGCATACTAAGATGTTTTGTCTGACCTCACATAGAGCATACTAAGATGTTTTGTCTGACCTCACATAGAGCATACTGCGATGTTTTGTCTGACCTCACATAGAGCATACTAAGATGTTTTGTCTGACCTCACATAGAGCATACTAAGATGTTTTGTCTGACCTCATATAGAGCATACTAAGATGTTTTGTCTGACCTCACATAGAGCATACTAAGATGTTTTGTCTGACCTCACATAGAGCATACTAAGATGTTTTGTCTGACCTCACATAGAGCATACTAAGATGTTTTGTCTGACCTCACATAGAGCATACTGCGATGTTTTGTCTGACCTCACATAGAGCATACTAAGATGTTTTGTCTGACCTCACATAGAGCATACTAAGATGTTTTGTCTGACCTCACATAGAGCACACTAAGATGTTTTGTCTGACCTCACATAGAGCACACTAAGATGTTTTGTCTGACCTCACATAGAGCATACTAAGATGTTTTGTCTGACCTCACATAGAGCACACTAAGATGTTTTGTCTGACCTCACATAGAGCATACTAAGATGTTTTGTCTGACCTCACATAGAGCATACTAAGATGTTTTGTCTGACCTCACATAGAGCATACTAAGATGTTTTGTCTGACCTCACATAGAGCATACTAAGATGTTTTGTCTGACCTCACATAGAGCATACTAAGATGTTTTGTCTGACCTCACATAGAGCATACTGTGATGTTTTGTCTGACCTCACATAGAGCATACTAAGATGTTTTGTCTGACCTCACATAGAGCATACTGCGATGTTTTGTCTGACCTCACATAGAGCATACTGCGATGTTTTGTCTGACCTCACATAGAGCACACTAAGATGTTTTGTCTGACCTCACATAGAGCATACTAAGATGTTTTGTCTGACCTCACATAGAGCACACTAAGATGTTTTGTCTGACCTCACATAGAGCATACTGCGATGTTTTGTCTGACCTCACATAGAGCATACTAAGATGTTTTGTCTGACCTCACATAGAGCACACTAAGATGTTTTGTCTGACCTCACATAGAGCATACTAAGATGTTTTGTCTGACCTCACATAGAGCATACTAAGATGTTTTGTCTGACCTCACATAGAGCATACTAAGATGTTTTGTCTGACCTCACATAGAGCATACTAAGATGTTTTGTCTGACCTCACATAGAGCATACTAAGATGTTTTGTCTGACCTCACATAGAGCATACTAAGATGTTTTGTCTGACCTCACATAGAGCATACTAAGATGTTTTGTCTGACCTCACATAGAGCATACTGCGATGTTTTGTCTGACCTCACATAGAGCATACTGCGATGTTTTGTCTGACCTCACATAGAGCATACTAAGATGTTTTGTCTGACCTCACATAGAGCACACTAAGATGTTTTGTCTGACCTCACATAGAGCACACTAAGATGTTTTGTCTGACCTCACATAGAGCATACTAAGATGTTTTGTCTGACCTCACATAGAGCATACTAAGATGTTTTGTCTGACCTCACATAGAGCATACTAAGATGTTTTGTCTGACCTCACATAGAGCATACTAAGATGTTTTGTCTGACCTCACATAGAGCATACTGCGATGTTTTGTCTGACCTCACATAGAGCATACTAAGATGTTTTGTCTGACCTCACATAGAGCATACTAAGATGTTTTGTCTGACCTCACATAGAGCATACTAAGATGTTTTGTCAGACCTCACATAGAGCACACTAAGATGTTTTGTCTGACCTCACATAGAGCATACTGCGATGTTTTGTCTGACCTCACATAGAGCATACTGCGATGTTTTGTCTGACCTCACATAGAGCATACTAAGATGTTTTGTCTGAACTCACATAGAGCATACTAAGATGTTTTGTCTGACCTCACATAGAGCATACTAAGATGTTTTGTCTGACCTCACATAGAGCATACTAAGATGTTTTGTCTGACCTCACATAGAGCATACTAAGATGTTTTGTCTGACCTCACATAGAGCATACTAAGATGTTTTGTCTGACCTCACATAGAGCATACTAAGATGTTTTGTCTGACCTCACATAGAGCATACTAAGATGTTTTGTCTGACCTCACATAGAGCATACTAAGATGTTTTGTCTGACCTCACATAGAGCATACTAAGATGTTTTGTCTGACCTCACATAGAGCATACTAAGATGTTTTGTCTGACCTCACATAGAGCATACTGCGATGTTTTGTCTGACCTCACATAGAGCATACTAAGATGTTTTGTCTGACCTCACATAGAGCACACTAAGATGTTTTGTCTGACCTCACATAGAGCATACTAAGATGTTTTGTCTGACCTCACATAGAGCATACTAAGATGTTTTGTCAGACCTCACATAGAGCACACTAAGATGTTTTGTCTGACCTCACATAGAGCATACTAAGATGTTTTGTCTGACCTCACATAGAGCATACTAAGATGTTTTGTCTGACCTCACATAGAGCATACTAAGATGTTTTGTCTGACCTCACATAGAGCATACTAAGATGTTTTGTCTGACCTCACATAGAGCATACTAAGATGTTTTGTCTGACCTCACATAGAGCATACTGCGATGTTTTGTCTGACCTCACATAGAGCACACTAAGATGTTTTGTCTGACCTCACATAGAGCACACTAAGATGTTTTGTCTGACCTCACATAGAGCATACTGCGATGTTTTGTCTGACCTCACATAGAGCATACTGCGATGTTTTGTCTGACCTCACATAGAGCATACTAAGATGTTTTGTCTGACCTCACATAGAGCACACTAAGATGTTTTGTCTGACCTCACATAGAGCATACTAAGATGTTTTGTCTGACCTCACATAGAGCATACTGCGATGTTTTGTCTGACCTCACATAGAGCACACTAAGATGTTTTGTCTGACCTCACATAGAGCATACTAAGATGTTTTGTCTGACCTCACATAGAGCACACTAAGATGTTTTGTCAGACCTCACATAGAGCATACTAAGATGTTTTGTCTGACCTCACATAGAGCATACTAAGATGTTTTGTCTGACCTCACATAGAGCATACTAAGATGTTTTGTCTGACCTCACATAGAGCATACTGCGATGTTTTGTCTGACCTCACATAGAGCATACTAAGATGTTTTGTCTGACCTCACATAGAGCATACTGCGATGTTTTGTCTGACCTCACATAGAGCATACTAAGATGTTTTGTCTGACCTCACATAGAGCATACTAAGATGTTTTGTCTGACCTCACATAGAGCATACTAAGATGTTTTGTCTGACCTCACATAGAGCATACTAAGATGTTTTGTCTGACCTCACATAGAGCATACTGCAATGTTTTGTCTGACCTCACATAGAGCATACTGCGATGTTTTGTCTGACCTCACATAGAGCACACTAAGATGTTTTGTCTGACCTCACATAGAGCATACTAAGATGTTTTGTCTGACCTCACATAGAGCATACTAAGATGTTTTGTCTGACCTCACATAGAGCACACTAAGATGTTTTGTCTGACCTCACATAGAGCATACTAAGATGTTTTGTCTGACCTCACATAGAGCATACTAAGATGTTTTGTCAGACCTCACATAGAGCACACTAAGATGTTTTGTCTGACCTCACATAGAGCATACTGCGATGTTTTGTCTGACCTCACATAGAGCACACTAAGATGTTTTGTCTGACCTCATATAGAGCATACTGCGATGTTTTGTCTGACCTCACATAGAGCATACTAAGATGTTTTGTCTGACCTCACATAGAGCATACTAAGATGTTTTGTCTGACCTCACATAGAGCACACTAAGATGTTTTGTCTGACCTCACATAGAGCATACTAAGATGTTTTGTCTGACCTCACATAGAGCATACTGCGATGTTTTGTCTGACCTCACATAGAGCATACTAAGATGTTTTGTCTGACCTCACATAGAGCATACTAAGATGTTTTGTCTGACCTCACATAGAGCATACTAAGATGTTTTGTCTGACCTCACATAGAGCATACTGCGATGTTTTGTCTGACCTCACATAGAGCATACTAAGATGTTTTGTCTGACCTCACATAGAGCATACTAAGATGTTTTGTCTGACCTCACATAGAGCACACTAAGATGTTTTGTCTGACCTCACATAGAGCATACTAAGATGTTTTGTCTGACCTCACATAGAGCACACTAAGATGTTTTGTCTGACCTCACATAGAGCATACTGCGATGTTTTGTCTGACCTCACATAGAGCATACTGCGATGTTTTGTCTGACCTCACATAGAGCATACTAAGATGTTTTGTCTGACCTCACATAGAGCATACTAAGATGTTTTGTCTGACCTCACATAGAGCATACTGCGATGTTTTGTCTGACCTCACATAGAGCACACTAAGATGTTTTGTCTGACCTCACATAGAGCATACTGCGATGTTTTGTCTGACCTCACATAGAGCATACTGCGATGTTTTGTCTGACCTCACATAGAGCACACTAAGATGTTTTGTCTGACCTCACATAGAGCATACTAAGATGTTTTGTCTGACCTCACATAGAGCATACTAAGATGTTTTGTCTGACCTCACATAGAGCATACTAAGATGTTTTGTCTGACCTCACATAGAGCATACTAAGATGTTTTGTCTGACCTCACATAGAGCCCACTAAGATGTTTTGTCTGACCTCACATAGAGCATACTGCGATGTTTGTCTGACCTCACATAGAGCACACTAAGATGTTTTGTCTGACCTCACATAGAGCATACTAAGATGTTTTGTCTGACCTCACATAGAGCACACTAAGATGTTTTGTCTGACCTCACATAGAGCATTCTAAGATGTTTTGTCTGACCTCACATAGAGCATACTAAGATGTTTTGTCTGACCTCACATAGAGCATACTAAGATGTTTTGTCTGACCTCACATAGAGCACACTGCGATGTTTTGTCTGACCTCACATAGAGCATACTAAGATGTTTTGTCTGACCTCACATAGAGCACACTAAGATGTTTTGTCTGACCTCACATAGAGCATACTGCGATGTTTTGTCTGACCTCACATAGAGCACACTAAGATGTTTTGTCTGACCTCACATAGAGCATACTGCGATGTTTTGTCTGACCTCACATAGAGCATACTGCGATGTTTTGTCTGACCTCACATAGAGCATACTAAGATGTTTTGTCTGACCTCACATAGAGCATACTGCGATGTTTTGTCTGACCTCACATAGAGCATACTAAGATGTTTTGTCTGACCTCACATAGAGCATACTAAGATGTTTTGTCTGACCTCACATAGAGCATACTGCAATGTTTTGTCTGACCTCACATAGAGCATACTGCGATGTTTTGTCTGACCTCACATAGAGCACACTGCGATGTTTTGTCTGACCTCACATAGAGCACACTAAGATGTTTTGTCTGACCTCACATAGAGCACACTAAGATGTTTTGTCTGACCTCACATAGAGCATACTAAGATGTTTTGTCTGACCTCACATAGAGCATACTAAGATGTTTTGTCTGACCTCACATAGAGCATACTGCGATGTTTTGTCTGACCTCACATAGAGCATACTAAGATGTTTTGTCTGACCTCACATAGAGCACACTAAGATGTTTTGTCTGACCTCACATAGAGCCCACTAAGATGTTTTGTCTGACCTCACATAGAGCACACTAAGATGTTTTGTCTGACCTCACATAGAGCATACTAAGATGTTTTGTCTGACCTCACATAGAGCATACTAAGATGTTTTGTCTGACCTCACATAGAGCATACTGCGATGTTTTGTCTGACCTCACATAGAGCACACTGCGATGTTTTGTCTGACCTCACATAGAGCATACTGCGATGTTTTGTCTGACCTCACATAGAGCACACTAAGATGTTTTGTCTGACCTCACATAGAGCATACTGCGATGTTTTGTCTGACCTCACATAGAGCATACTGCAATGTTTTGTCTGACCTCACATAGAGCATACTGTGATGTTTTGTCTGACCTCACATAGAGCCCACTAAGATGTTTTGTCTGACCTCACATAGAGCACACTAAGATGTTTTGTCTGACCTCACATAGAGCATACTAAGATGTTTTGTCTGACCTCACATAGAGCATACTAAGATGTTTTGTCTGACCTCACATAGAGCATACTGCGATGTTTTGTCTGACCTCACATAGAGCACACTAAGATGTTTTGTCTGACCTCACATAGAGCATACTGCGATGTTTTGTCTGACCTCACATAGAGCATACTGCAATGTTTTGTCTGACCTCACATAGAGCATACTGTGATGTTTTGTCTGACCTCACATAGAGCCCACTAAGATGTTTTGTCTGACCTCACATAGAGCACACTAAGATGTTTTGTCTGACCTCACATAGAGCATACTGCGATGTTTTGTCTGACCTCACATAGAGCATACTAAGATGTTTTGTCTGACCTCACATAGAGCATACTAAGATGTTTTGTCTGACCTCACATAGAGCACACTAAGATGTTTTGTCTGACCTCACATAGAGCACACTAAGATGTTTTGTCTGACCTCACATAGAGCATACTGCGATGTTTTGTCTGACCTCACATAGAGCATACTAAGATGTTTTGTCTGACCTCACATAGAGCATACTAAGATGTTTTGTCTGACCTCACATAGAGCATACTGTGATGTTTTGTCTGACCTCACATAGAGCACACTAAGATGTTTTGTCTGACCTCACATAGAGCATACTGCGATGCTTTGTCTGACCTCACATAGAGCACACTAAGATGTTTTGTCTGACCTCACATAGAGCATACTAAGATGTTTTGTCTGACCTCACATAGAGCATACTGCGATGTTTTGTCTGACCTCACATAGAGCATACTAAGATGTTTTGTCTGACCTCACATAGAGCATACTAAGATGTTTTGTCTGACCTCACATAGAGCACACTAAGATGTTTTGTCTGACCTCACATAGAGCATACTGCGATGTTTTGTCTGACCTCACATAGAGCACACTAAGATGTTTTGTCTGACCTCACATAGAGCACACTAAGATGTTTTGTCAGACCTCACATAGAGCATACTAAGATGTTTTGTCTGACCTCACATAGAGCATACTAAGATGTTTTGTCTGACCTCACATAGAGCATACTAAGATGTTTTGTCTGACCTCACATAGAGCATACTGCGATGTTTTGTCTGACCTCACATAGAGCATACTAAGATGTTTTGTCTGACCTCACATAGAGCACACTAAGATGTTTTGTCTGACCTCACATAGAGCCCACTAAGATGTTTTGTCTGACCTCACATAGAGCACACTAAGATGTTTTGTCTGACCTCACATAGAGCATACTAAGATGTTTTGTCTGACCTCACATAGAGCACACTAAGATGTTTTGTCTGACCTCACATAGAGCATACTGCGATGTTTTGTCTGACCTCACATAGAGCATACTGCGATGTTTTGTCTGACCTCATATAGAGCATACTAAGATGTTTTGTCTGACCTCACATAGAGCATACTAAGATGTTTTGTCTGACCTCACATAGAGCATACTAAGATGTTTTGTCTGACCTCACATAGAGCCCACTAAGATGTTTTGTCTGACCTCACATAGAGCATACTGCGATGTTTTGTCTGACCTCACATAGAGCATACTAAGATGTTTTGTCTGACCTCACATAGAGCATACTATGTTTTGTCTGACCTCACATAGAGCACACTAAGATGTTTTGTCTGACCTCACATAGAGCACACTAAGATGTTTTGTCTGACCTCACATAGAGCATACTAAGATGTTTTGTCTGACCTCACATAGAGCACACTAAGATGTTTTGTCTGACCTCACATAGAGCATACTGCGATGTTTTGTCTGATCTCACATAGAGCATACTGCGATGTTTTGTCTGACCTCACATAGAGCACACTAAGATGTTTTGTCTGACCTCACATAGAGCACACTAAGATGTTTTGTCTGACCTCACATAGAGCACACTAAGATGTTTTGTCTGACCTCACATAGAGCATACTAAGATGTTTTGTCTGACCTCACATAGAGCATACTAAGATGTTTTGTCTGACCTCACATAGAGCACACTAAGATGTTTTGTCTGACCTCACATAGAGCCCACTAAGATGTTTTGTCTGACCTCACATAGAGCATACTAAGATGTTTTGTCTGACCTCACATAGAGCATACTAAGATGTTTTGTCTGACCTCACATAGAGCATACTAAGATGTTTTGTCTGACCTCACATAGAGCACACTAAGATGTTTTGTCTGACCTCACATAGAGCATACTAAGATGTTTTGTCAGACCTCACATAGAGCACACTAAGATGTTTTGTCTGACCTCATATAGAGCATACTGCGATGTTTTGTCTGACCTCACATAGAGCATACTAAGATGTTTTGTCTGACCTCACATAGAGCATACTAAGATGTTTTGTCTGACCTCACATAGAGCATACTAAGATGTTTTGTCTGACCTCACATAGAGCATACTGCAATGTTTTGTCTGACCTCACATAGAGCATACTAAGATGTTTTGTCTGACCTCACATAGAGCATACTAAGATGTTTTGTCTGACCTCACATAGAGCACACTAAGATGTTTTGTCTGACCTCACATAGAGCATACTAAGATGTTTTGTCTGACCTCACATAGAGCACACTAAGATGTTTTGTCTGACCTCACATAGAGCATACTGCGATGTTTTGTCTGACCTCACATAGAGCATACTAAGATGTTTTGTCTGACCTCACATAGAGCATACTGCGATGTTTTGTCTGACCTCACATAGAGCATACTAAGATGTTTTGTCTGACCTCACATAGAGCATACTGCGATGTTTTGTCTGACCTCACATAGAGCACACTAAGATGTTTTGTCTGACCTCACATAGAGCATACTGCGATGTTTTGTCTGACCTCACATAGAGCATACTGCAATGTTTTGTCTGACCTCACATAGAGCATACTAAGATGTTTTGTCTGACCTCACATAGAGCATACTGTGATGTTTTGTCTGACCTCACATAGAGCACACTAAGATGTTTTGTCTGACCTCACATAGAGCACACTAAGATGTTTTGTCTGACCTCACATAGAGCATACTGCGATGTTTTGTCTGACCTCACATAGAGCATACTGCGATGTTTTGTCTGACCTCACATAGAGCACACTAAGATGTTTTGTCTGACCTCATATAGAGCATACTGCGATGTTTTGTCTGACCTCACATAGAGCATACTGCGATGTTTTGTCTGACCTCACATAGAGCATACTAAGATGTTTTGTCTGACCTCACATAGAGCATACTGCGATGTTTTGTCTGACCTCACATAGAGCATACTAAGATGTTTTGTCTGACCTCACATAGTGCATACTAAGATGTTTTGTCTGACCTCACATAGAGCATACTAAGATGTTTTGTCTGACCTCACATAGAGCATACTGCGATGTTTTGTCTGACCTCACATAGAGCATACTAAGATGTTTTGTCTGACCTCACATAGAGCACACTAAGATGTTTTGTCTGACCTCACATAGAGCATACTAAGATGTTTTGTCTGACCTCACATAGAGCATACTAAGATGTTTTGTCTGACCTCACATAGAGCACACTAAGATGTTTTGTCTGACCTCACATAGAGCATACTAAGATGTTTTGTCTGACCTCACATAGAGCATACTAAGATGTTTTGTCTGACCTCACATAGAGCCCACTAAGATGTTTTGTCTGACCTCACATAGAGCACACTAAGATGTTTTGTCTGACCTCACATAGAGCATACTAAGATGTTTTGTCTGACCTCACATAGAGCATACTAAGATGTTTTGTCTGACCTCACATAGAGCACACTAAGATGTTTTGTCTGACCTCACATAGAGCATACTGCGATGTTTTGTCTGACCTCACATAGAGCACACTAAGATGTTTTGTCTGACCTCACATAGAGCACACTAAGATGTTTTGTCTGACCTCACATAGAGCACACTAAGATGTTTTGTCTGACCTCACATAGAGCATACTGCGATGTTTTGTCTGACCTCACATAGAGCATACTAAGATGTTTTGTCTGACCTCACATAGAGCATACTAAGATGTTTTGTCTGACCTCACATAGAGCATACTAAGATGTTTTGTCTGACCTCACATAGAGCATACTAAGATGTTTTGTCTGACCTCACATAGAGCATACTGCGATGTTTTGTCTGACCTCACATAGAGCATACTGCGATGTTTTGTCTGACCTCACATAGAGCACACTAAGATGTTTTGTCTGACCTCACATAGAGCATACTAAGATGTTTTGTCTGACCTCACATAGAGCACACTAAGATGTTTTGTCTGACCTCACATAGAGCACACTAAGATGTTTTGTCTGACCTCACATAGAGCATACTGCGATGTTTTGTCTGACCTCACATAGAGCATACTGCGATGTTTTGTCTGACCTCACATAGAGCATACTAAGATGTTTTGTCTGACCTCACATAGAGCATACTGCGATGTTTTGTCTGACCTCACATAGAGCACACTGCGATGTTTTGTCTGACCTCACATAGAGCATACTGCGATGTTTTGTCTGACCTCACATAGAGCATACTAAGATGTTTTGTCTGACCTCACATAGAGCATACTAAGATGTTTTGTCTGACCTCACATAGAGCACACTAAGATGTTTTGTCTGACCTCACATAGAGCATACTGCGATGTTTTGTCTGACCTCACATAGAGCATACTGCGATGTTTTGTCTGACCTCACATAGAGCATACTGCAATGTTTTGTCTGACCTCACATAGAGCATACTGCGATGTTTTGTCTGACCTCACATAGAGCACACTAAGATGTTTTGTCTGACCTCACATAGAGCATACTAAGATGTTTTGTCTGACCTCACATAGAGCATACTAAGATGTTTTGTCTGACCTCACATAGAGCATACTGTGATGTTTTGTCTGACCTCACATAGAGCACACTAAGATGTTTTGTCTGACCTCACATAGAGCATACTGCGATGTTTTGTCTGACCTCACATAGAGCATACTGCGATGTTTTGTCTGACCTCACATAGAGCACACTAAGATGTTTTGTCTGACCTCATATAGAGCATACTGCGATGTTTTGTCTGACCTCACATAGAGCATACTGCGATGTTTTGTCTGACCTCACATAGAGCATACTAAGATGTTTTGTCTGACCTCACATAGAGCATACTAAGATGTTTTGTCTGACCTCACATAGAGCACACTAAGATGTTTTGTCTGACCTCACATAGAGCATACTAAGATGTTTTGTCTGACCTCACATAGAGCATACTGCGATGTTTTGTCTGACCTCACATAGAGCATACTAAGATGTTTTGTCTGACCTCACATAGTGCATACTAAGATGTTTTGTCTGACCTCACATAGAGCATACTAAGATGTTTTGTCTGACCTCACATAGAGCATACTGCGATGTTTTGTCTGACCTCACATAGAGCATACTAAGATGTTTTGTCTGACCTCACATAGAGCATACTAAGATGTTTTGTCTGACCTCACATAGAGCACACTAAGATGTTTTGTCTGACCTCACATAGAGCATACTAAGATGTTTTGTCTGACCTCACATAGAGCATACTAAGATGTTTTGTCTGACCTCACATAGAGCACACTAAGATGTTTTGTCTGACCTCACATAGAGCATACTGCGATGTTTTGTCTGACCTCACATAGAGCATACTGCGATGTTTTGTCTGACCTCACATAGAGCATACTAAGATGTTTTGTCTGACCTCACATAGAGCACACTAAGATGTTTTGTCTGACCTCACATAGAGCATACTGTGATGTTTTGTCTGACCTCACATAGAGCACACTAAGATGTTTTGTCTGACCTCACATAGAGCATACTGCGATGTTTTGTCTGACCTCACATAGAGCACACTAAGATGTTTTGTCTGACCTCACATAGAGCACACTAAGATGTTTTGTCTGACCTCACATAGAGCATACTAAGATGTTTTGTCTGACCTCACATAGAGCATACTGCGATGTTTTGTCTGACCTCACATAGAGCATACTGCGATGTTTTGTCTGACCTCACATAGAGCACACTAAGATGTTTTGTCTGACCTCACATAGAGCATACTGCGATGTTTTGTCTGACCTCACATAGAGCACACTAAGATGTTTTGTCTGACCTCACATAGAGCATACTAAGATGTTTTGTCTGACCTCACATAGAGCACACTAAGATGTTTTGTCAGACCTCACATAGAGCATACTAAGATGTTTTGTCTGACCTCACATAGAGCATACTAAGATGTTTTGTCTGACCTCACATAGAGCATACTAAGATGTTTTGTCTGACCTCACATAGAGCATACTGCGATGTTTTGTCTGACCTCACATAGAGCATACTAAGATGTTTTGTCTGACCTCACATAGAGCATACTAAGATGTTTTGTCTGACCTCACATAGAGCATACTAAGATGTTTTGTCTGACCTCACATAGAGCACACTAAGATGTTTTGTCTGACCTCACATAGAGCATACTAAGATGTTTTGTCAGACCTCACATAGAGCACACTAAGATGTTTTGTCTGACCTCACATAGAGCATACTGCGATGTTTTGTCTGACCTCACATAGAGCATACTGCGATGTTTTGTCTGACCTCACATAGAGCATACTAAGATGTTTTGTCTGACCTCACATAGAGCACACTAAGATGTTTTGTCTGACCTCACATAGAGCATACTAAGATGTTTTGTCTGACCTCACATAGAGCATACTGCGATGTTTTGTCTGACCTCACATAGAGCATACTAAGATGTTTTGTCTGACCTCACATAGAGCATACTAAGATGTTTTGTCTGACCTCACATAGAGCACACTAAGATGTTTTGTCTGACCTCACATAGAGCATACTGCAATGTTTTGTCTGACCTCACATAGAGCATACTGTGATGTTTTGTCTGACCTCACATAGAGCACACTAAGATGTTTTGTCTGACCTCACATAGAGCACACTAAGATGTTTTGTCTGACCTCACATAGAGCATACTAAGATGTTTTGTCAGACCTCACATAGAGCACACTAAGATGTTTTGTCTGACCTCACATAGAGCATACTGCGATGTTTTGTCTGACCTCACATAGAGCATACTGCGATGTTTTGTCTGACCTCACATAGAGCATACTGCGATGTTTTGTCTGACCTCACATAGAGCACACTAAGATGTTTTGTCTGACCTCACATAGAGCATACTGCGATGTTTTGTCTGACCTCACATAGAGCATACTGCAATGTTTTGTCTGACCTCACATAGAGCATACTGTGATGTTTTGTCTGACCTCACATAGAGCACACTAAGATGTTTTGTCTGACCTCACATAGAGCACACTAAGATGTTTTGTCTGACCTCACATAGAGCATACTAAGATGTTTTGTCTGACCTCACATAGAGCATACTAAGATGTTTTGTCTGACCTCACATAGAGCATACTAAGATGTTTTGTCTGACCTCACATAGAGCACACTAAGATGTTTTGTCTGACCTCACATAGAGCACACTAAGATGTTTTGTCTGACCTCACATAGAGGATACTAAGATGTTTTGTCTGACCTTACATAGAGCACACTAAGATGTTTTGTCTGACCTCACATAGAGCACACTGCGATGTTTTGTCTGACCTCACATAGAGCATACTAAGATGTTTTGTCTGACCTCACATAGAGCATACTAAGATGTTTTGTCTGACCTCATATAGAGCATACTGCGATGTTTTGTCTGACCTCACATAGAGCATACTGCGATGTTTTGTCTGACCTCACATAGAGCATACTGCGATGTTTTGTCTGACCTCACATAGAGCACACTAAGATGTTTTGTCTGACCTCACATAGAGCATACTAAGATGTTTTGTCTGACCTCACATAGAGCATACTAAGATGTTTTGTCTGACCTCACATAGAGCACACTGCGATGTTTTGTCTGACCTCACATAGAGCATACTAAGATGTTTTGTCTGACCTCACATAGAGCATACTAAGATGTTTTGTCTGACCTCACATAGAGCATACTGCGATGTTTTGTCTGACCTCACATAGAGCATACTAAGATGTTTTGTCTGACCTCACATAGAGCACACTAAGATGTTTTGTCTGACCTCACATAGAGCATACTGCGATGTTTTGTCTGACCTCACATAGAGCATACTAAGATGTTTTGTCTGACCTCACATAGAGCACACTAAGATGTTTTGTCTGACCTCACATAGAGCCCACTAAGATGTTTTGTCTGACCTCACATAGAGCACACTAAGATGTTTTGTCTGACCTCACATAGAGCATACTGCGATGTTTTGTCTGACCTCACATAGAGCATACTGCAATGTTTTGTCTGACCTCACATAGAGCATACTGTGATGTTTTGTCTGACCTCACATAGAGCACACTAAGATGTTTTGTCTGACCTCACATAGAGCACACTAAGATGTTTTGTCTGACCTCACATAGAGCATACTAAGATGTTTTGTCTGACCTCACATAGAGCATACTAAGATGTTTTGTCTGACCTCACATAGAGGATACTAAGATGTTTTGTCTGACCTCACATAGAGCATACTAAGATGTTTTGTCTGACCTCACATAGAGCATACTAAGATGTTTTGTCTGACCTCACATAGAGCATACTAAGATGTTTTGTCTGACCTCACATAGAGCATACTAAGATGTTTTGTCTGACCTCACATAGAGCACACTAAGATGTTTTGTCTGACCTCACATAGAGCACACTAAGATGTTTTGTCTGACCTCACATAGAGCATACTAAGATGTTTTGTCTGACCTCACATAGAGCATACTAAGATGTTTTGTCTGACCTCATATAGAGCATACTGCGATGTTTTGTCTGACCTCACATAGAGCATACTAAGATGTTTTGTCTGACCTCACATAGAGCATACTAAGATGTTTTGTCTGACCTCACATAGAGCATACTGCGATGTTTTGTCTGACCTCACATAGAGCATACTGCGATGTTTTGTCTGACCTCACATAGAGCACACTAAGATGTTTTGTCTGACCTCACATAGAGCATACTAAGATGTTTTGTCTGACCTCACATAGAGCATACTAAGATGTTTTGTCTGACCTCACATAGAGCACACTGCGATGTTTTGTCTGACCTCACATAGAGCATACTAAGATGTTTTGTCTGACCTCACATAGAGCCCACTAAGATGTTTTGTCTGACCTCACATAGAGCATACTAAGATGTTTTGTCTGACCTCACATAGAGCATACTAAGATGTTTTGTCTGACCTCACATAGAGCATACTGCGATGTTTTGTCTGACCTCACATAGAGCATACTGCGATGTTTTGTCTGACCTCACATAGAGCCCACTAAGATGTTTTGTCTGACCTCACATAGAGCATACTAAGATGTTTTGTCTGACCTCACATAGAGCACACTAAGATGTTTTGTCTGACCTCACATAGAGCATACTAAGATGTTTTGTCTGACCTCACATAGAGCATACTGCGATGTTTTGTCTGACCTCACATAGAGCATACTAAGATGTTTTGTCTGACCTCACATAGAGCATACTAAGATGTTTTGTCTGACCTCACATAGAGCACACTAAGATGTTTTGTCTGACCTCACATAGAGCACACTAAGATGTTTTGTCTGACCTCACATAGAGCATACTAAGATGTTTTGTCTGACCTCACATAGAGCATACTAAGATGTTTTGTCTGACCTCATATAGAGCATACTGCGATGTTTTGTCTGACCTCACATAGAGCATACTAAGATGTTTTGTCTGACCTCACATAGAGCATACTAAGATGTTTTGTCTGACCTCACATAGAGCATACTGCGATGTTTTGTCTGACCTCACATAGAGCATACTGCGATGTTTTGTCTGACCTCACATAGAGCACACTAAGATGTTTTGTCTGACCTCACATAGAGCATACTAAGATGTTTTGTCTGACCTCACATAGAGCATACTAAGATGTTTTGTCTGACCTCACATAGAGCACACTGCGATGTTTTGTCTGACCTCACATAGAGCATACTAAGATGTTTTGTCTGACCTCACATAGAGCCCACTAAGATGTTTTGTCTGACCTCACATAGAGCATACTAAGATGTTTTGTCTGACCTCACATAGAGCATACTAAGATGTTTTGTCTGACCTCACATAGAGCATACTGCGATGTTTTGTCTGACCTCACATAGAGCATACTGCGATGTTTTGTCTGACCTCACATAGAGCCCACTAAGATGTTTTGTCTGACCTCACATAGAGCATACTAAGATGTTTTGTCTGACCTCACATAGAGCACACTAAGATGTTTTGTCTGACCTCACATAGAGCATACTAAGATGTTTTGTCTGACCTCACATAGAGCATACTGCGATGTTTTGTCTGACCTCACATAGAGCATACTGCGATGTTTTGTCTGACCTCACATAGAGCATACTAAGATGTTTTGTCTGACCTCACATAGAGCATACTGCGATGTTTTGTCTGACCTCACATAGAGCACACTAAGATGTTTTGTCTGACCTCACATAGAGCATACTGCGATGTTTTGTCTGACCTCACATAGAGCATACTGCAATGTTTTGTCTGACCTCACATAGAGCATACTAAGATGTTTTGTCTGACCTCACATAGAGCACACTAAGATGTTTTGTCTGACCTCACATAGAGCACACTAAGATGTTTTGTCTGACCTCACATAGAGCATACTAAGATGTTTTGTCTGACCTCACATAGAGCATACTAAGATGTTTTGTCTGACCTCACATAGAGGATACTAAGATGTTTTGTCTGACCTCACATAGAGCACACTGCGATGTTTTGTCTGACCTCACATAGAGCATACTAAGATGTTTTGTCTGACCTCACATAGAGCATACTAAGATGTTTTGTCTGACCTCATATAGAGCATACTGCGATGTTTTGTCTGACCTCACATAGAGCATACTGCGATGTTTTGTCTGACCTCACATAGAGCATACTGCGATGTTTTGTCTGACCTCACATAGAGCACACTAAGATGTTTTGTCTGACCTCACATAGAGCATACTAAGATGTTTTGTCTGACCTCACATAGAGCATACTAAGATGTTTTGTCTGACCTCACATAGAGCATACTAAGATGTTTTGTCTGACCTCACATAGAGCACACTGCGATGTTTTGTCTGACCTCACATAGAGCATACTAAGATGTTTTGTCTGACCTCACATAGAGCATACTAAGATGTTTTGTCTGACCTCACATAGAGCACACTGCGATGTTTTGTCTGACCTCACATAGAGCATACTAAGATGTTTTGTCTGACCTCACATAGAGCATACTAAGATGTTTTGTCTGACCTCACATAGAGCATACTGCGATGTTTTGTCTGACCTCACATAGAGCATACTAAGATGTTTTGTCTGACCTCACATAGAGCATACTGCGATGTTTTGTCTGACCTCACATAGAGCATACTAAGATGTTTTGTCTGACCTCACATAGAGCATACTGCGATGTTTTGTCTGACCTCACATAGAGCATACTAAGATGTTTTGTCTGACCTCACATAGAGCCCACTAAGATGTTTTGTCTGACCTCACATAGAGCACACTAAGATGTTTTGTCTGACCTCACATAGAGCATACTAAGATGTTTTGTCTGACCTCACATAGAGCATACTAAGATGTTTTGTCTGACCTCACATAGAGCACACTAAGATGTTTTGTCTGACCTCACATAGAGCATACTAAGATGTTTTGTCTGACCTCACATAGAGCATACTAAGATGTTTTGTCAGACCTCACATAGAGCATACTGCGATGTTTTGTCTGACCTCACATAGAGCATACTGCGATGTTTTGTCTGACCTCACATAGAGCATACTAAGATGTTTTGTCTGACCTCACATAGAGCATACTAAGATGTTTTGTCTGACCTCACATAGAGCATACTGCGATGTTTTGTCTGACCTCACATAGAGCATACTGCGATGTTTTGTCTGACCTCACATAGAGCATACTGCGATGTTTTGTCTGACCTCACATAGAGCATACTAAGATGTTTTGTCTGACCTCACATAGAGCATACTAAGATGTTTTGTCTGACCTCACATAGAGCATACTGCGATGTTTTGTCTGACCTCACATAGAGCATACTAAGATGTTTTGTCAGACCTCACATAGAGCACACTAAGATGTTTTGTCTGACCTCACATAGAGCATACTGCGATGTTTTGTCTGACCTCACATAGAGCATACTGCGATGTTTTGTCTGACCTCACATAGAGCATACTAAGATGTTTTGTCTGACCTCACATAGAGCACACTGCGATGTTTTGTCTGACCTCACATAGAGCATACTAAGATGTTTTGTCTGACCTCACATAGAGCCCACTAAGATGTTTTGTCTGACCTCACATAGAGCATACTAAGATGTTTTGTCTGACCTCACATAGAGCATACTAAGATGTTTTGTCTGACCTCACATAGAGCATACTGCGATGTTTTGTCTGACCTCACATAGAGCACACTAAGATGTTTTGTCTGACCTCATATAGAGCATACTGCGATGTTTTGTCTGACCTCACATAGAGCATACTGCGATGTTTTGTCTGACCTCACATAGAGCATACTAAGATGTTTTGTCTGACCTCACATAGAGCACACTAAGATGTTTTGTCTGACCTCACATAGAGCACACTAAGATGTTTTGTCTGACCTCACATAGAGCATACTAAGATGTTTTGTCTGACCTCACATAGAGCATACTAAGATGTTTTGTCTGACCTCACATAGAGGATACTAAGATGTTTTGTCTGACCTCACATAGAGCACACTGCGATGTTTTGTCTGACCTCACATAGAGCATACTAAGATGTTTTGTCTGACCTCACATAGAGCATACTAAGATGTTTTGTCTGACCTCATATAGAGCATACTGCGATGTTTTGTCTGACCTCACATAGAGCATACTGCGATGTTTTGTCTGACCTCACATAGAGCATACTGCGATGTTTTGTCTGACCTCACATAGAGCACACTAAGATGTTTTGTCTGACCTCACATAGAGCATACTAAGATGTTTTGTCTGACCTCACATAGAGCATACTAAGATGTTTTGTCTGACCTCACATAGAGCACACTGCGATGTTTTGTCTGACCTCACATAGAGCATACTAAGATGTTTTGTCTGACCTCACATAGAGCATACTAAGATGTTTTGTCTGACCTCACATAGAGCATACTGCGATGTTTTGTCTGACCTCACATAGAGCATACTAAGATGTTTTGTCTGACCTCACATAGAGCATACTAAGATGTTTTGTCTGACCTCACATAGAGCACACTGCGATGTTTTGTCTGACCTCACATAGAGCATACTAAGATGTTTTGTCTGACCTCACATAGAGCATACTAAGATGTTTTGTCTGACCTCACATAGAGCATACTGCGATGTTTTGTCTGACCTCACATAGAGCATACTAAGATGTTTTGTCTGACCTCACATAGAGCACACTAAGATGTTTTGTCTGACCTCACATAGAGCCCACTAAGATGTTTTGTCTGACCTCACATAGAGCACACTAAGATGTTTTGTCTGACCTCACATAGAGCATACTAAGATGTTTTGTCTGACCTCACATAGAGCATACTAAGATGTTTTGTCTGACCTCACATAGAGCATACTAAGATGTTTTGTCTGACCTCACATAGAGCATACTAAGATGTTTTGTCTGACCTCACATAGAGCACACTAAGATGTTTTGTCTGACCTCACATAGAGCATACTAAGATGTTTTGTCTGACCTCACATAGAGCATACTAAGATGTTTTGTCAGACCTCACATAGAGCATACTGCGATGTTTTGTCTGACCTCACATAGAGCATACTGCGATGTTTTGTCTGACCTCACATAGAGCATACTAAGATGTTTTGTCTGACCTCACATAGAGCATACTAAGATGTTTTGTCTGACCTCACATAGAGCATACTGCGATGTTTTGTCTGACCTCACATAGAGCATACTGCGATGTTTTGTCTGACCTCACATAGAGCATACTGCGATGTTTTGTCTGACCTCACATAGAGCATACTAAGATGTTTTGTCTGACCTCACATAGAGCATACTAAGATGTTTTGTCTGACCTCACATAGAGCATACTGCGATGTTTTGTCTGACCTCACATAGAGCATACTAAGATGTTTTGTCAGACCTCACATAGAGCACACTAAGATGTTTTGTCTGACCTCACATAGAGCATACTGCGATGTTTTGTCTGACCTCACATAGAGCATACTGCGATGTTTTGTCTGACCTCACATAGAGCATACTAAGATGTTTTGTCTGACCTCACATAGAGCACACTGCGATGTTTTGTCTGACCTCACATAGAGCATACTAAGATGTTTTGTCTGACCTCACATAGAGCCCACTAAGATGTTTTGTCTGACCTCACATAGAGCATACTAAGATGTTTTGTCTGACCTCACATAGAGCATACTAAGATGTTTTGTCTGACCTCACATAGAGCATACTGCGATGTTTTGTCTGACCTCACATAGAGCATACTGCGATGTTTTGTCTGACCTCACATAGAGCACACTGCGATGTTTTGTCTGACCTCACATAGAGCATACTGCGATGTTTTGTCTGACCTCACATAGAGCATACTAAGATGTTTTGTCTGACCTCACATAGAGCATACTAAGATGTTTTGTCTGACCTCACATAGAGCACACTAAGATGTTTTGTCTGACCTCACATAGAGCATACTGCGATGTTTTGTCTGACCTCACATAGAGCATACTGCGATGTTTTGTCTGACCTCACATAGAGCATACTGCAATGTTTTGTCTGACCTCACATAGAGCATACTGCGATGTTTTGTCTGACCTCACATAGAGCACACTAAGATGTTTTGTCTGACCTCACATAGAGCATACTAAGATGTTTTGTCTGACCTCACATAGAGCATACTAAGATGTTTTGTCTGACCTCACATAGAGCATACTGTGATGTTTTGTCTGACCTCACATAGAGCACACTAAGATGTTTTGTCTGACCTCACATAGAGCATACTGCGATGTTTTGTCTGACCTCACATAGAGCATACTGCGATGTTTTGTCTGACCTCACATAGAGCACACTAAGATGTTTTGTCTGACCTCATATAGAGCATACTGCGATGTTTTGTCTGACCTCACATAGAGCATACTGCGATGTTTTGTCTGACCTCACATAGAGCATACTAAGATGTTTTGTCTGACCTCACATAGAGCATACTAAGATGTTTTGTCTGACCTCACATAGAGCATACTAAGATGTTTTGTCTGACCTCACATAGAGCAC
Organism: Rana muscosa; assembly: GCA_029206835.1. Classification (NCBI taxonomy): domain Eukaryota; kingdom Metazoa; phylum Chordata; class Amphibia; order Anura; family Ranidae; genus Rana; species Rana muscosa. The sequence continues at coordinate 737,670,791 of CM055118.1, forward strand.
ACTAAGATGTTTTGTCTGACCTCACATAGAGCATACTAAGATGTTTTGTCTGACCTCACATAGAGCATACTGCGATGTTTTGTCTGACCTCACATAGAGCATACTAAGATGTTTTGTCTGACCTCACATAGTGCATACTAAGATGTTTTGTCTGACCTCACATAGAGCATACTAAGATGTTTTGTCTGACCTCACATAGAGCATACTGCAATGTTTTGTCTGACCTCACATAGAGCATACTAAGATGTTTTGTCTGACCTCACATAGAGCATACTAAGATGTTTTGTCTGACCTCACATAGAGCATACTAAGATGTTTTGTCTGACCTCACATAGAGCATACTAAGATGTTTTGTCTGACCTCACATAGAGCACACTAAGATGTTTTGTCTGACCTCACATAGAGCATACTGCGATGTTTTGTCTGACCTCACATAGAGCATACTGCGATGTTTTGTCTGACCTCACATAGAGCATACTAAGATGTTTTGTCTGACCTCACATAGAGCACACTAAGATGTTTTGTCTGACCTCACATAGAGCATACTAAGATGTTTTGTCTGACCTCACATAGAGCACACTAAGATGTTTTGTCTGACCTCACATAGAGCATACTGCGATGTTTTGTCTGACCTCACATAGAGCACACTAAGATGTTTTGTCTGACCTCACATAGAGCACACTAAGATGTTTTGTCTGACCTCACATAGAGCATACTAAGATGTTTTGTCTGACCTCACATAGAGCATACTGCGATGTTTTGTCTGACCTCACATAGAGCATACTAAGATGTTTTGTCTGACCTCACATAGAGCATACTGCGATGTTTTGTCTGACCTCACATAGAGCACACTAAGATGTTTTGTCTGACCTCACATAGAGCATACTAAGATGTTTTGTCTGACCTCACATAGAGCATACTAAGATGTTTTGTCTGACCTCACATAGAGCATACTGCGATGTTTTGTCTGACCTCACATAGAGCACACTAAGATGTTTTGTCTGACCTCACATAGAGCATACTGCGATGTTTTGTCTGACCTCACATAGAGCACACTAAGATGTTTTGTCTGACCTCACATAGAGCATACTAAGATGTTTTGTCTGACCTCACATAGAGCACACTAAGATGTTTTGTCAGACCTCACATAGAGCATACTAAGATGTTTTGTCTGACCTCACATAGAGCATACTAAGATGTTTTGTCTGACCTCACATAGAGCATACTAAGATGTTTTGTCTGACCTCACATAGAGCATACTGCGATGTTTTGTCTGACCTCACATAGAGCATACTAAGATGTTTTGTCTGACCTCACATAGAGCATACTAAGATGTTTTGTCTGACCTCACATAGAGCATACTAAGATGTTTTGTCTGACCTCACATAGAGCATACTAAGATGTTTTGTCTGACCTCACATAGAGCACACTAAGATGTTTTGTCTGACCTCACATAGAGCCCACTAAGATGTTTTGTCTGACCTCACATAGAGCATACTAAGATGTTTTGTCTGACCTCACATAGAGCACACTAAGATGTTTTGTCTGACCTCACATAGAGCATACTGCGATGTTTTGTCTGACCTCACATAGAGCATACTGCGATGTTTTGTCTGACCTCACATAGAGCATACTAAGATGTTTTGTCTGACCTCACATAGAGCACACTAAGATGTTTTGTCTGACCTCACATAGAGCATACTAAGATGTTTTGTCTGACCTCACATAGAGCATACTGCGATGTTTTGTCTGACCTCACATAGAGCATACTAAGATGTTTTGTCTGACCTCACATAGAGCATACTAAGATGTTTTGTCTGACCTCACATAGAGCACACTAAGATGTTTTGTCTGACCTCACATAGAGCATACTGCAATGTTTTGTCTGACCTCACATAGAGCATACTGTGATGTTTTGTCTGACCTCACATAGAGCACACTAAGATGTTTTGTCTGACCTCACATAGAGCACACTAAGATGTTTTGTCTGACCTCACATAGAGCATACTAAGATGTTTTGTCAGACCTCACATAGAGCACACTAAGATGTTTTGTCTGACCTCACATAGAGCATACTGCGATGTTTTGTCTGACCTCACATAGAGCATACTGCAATGTTTTGTCTGACCTCACATAGAGCATACTAAGATGTTTTGTCTGACCTCACATAGAGCATACTAAGATGTTTTGTCTGACCTCACATAGAGCATACTAAGATGTTTTGTCTGACCTCACATAGAGCATACTGCGATGTTTTGTCTGACCTCACATAGAGCATACTAAGATGTTTTGTCTGACCTCACATAGAGCATACTAAGATGTTTTGTCTGACCTCACATAGAGCATACTGCGATGTTTTGTCTGACCTCACATAGAGCATACTAAGATGTTTTGTCTGACCTCACATAGAGCATACTAAGATGTTTTGTCTGACCTCACATAGATCACACTAAGATGTTTTGTCTGACCTCACATAGAGCATACTGCGATGTTTTGTCTGACCTCACATAGAGCATACTGCGATGTTTTGTCTGACCTCACATAGAGCATACTAAGATGTTTTGTCTGACCTCACATAGAGCACACTAAGATGTTTTGTCTGACCTCACATAGAGCATACTAAGATGTTTTGTCTGACCTCACATAGAGCATACTGCGATGTTTTGTCTGACCTCACATAGAGCACACTAAGATGTTTTGTCTGACCTCACATAGAGCATACTGCGATGTTTTGTCTGACCTCACATAGAGCATACTGCAATGTTTTGTCTGACCTCACATAGAGCATACTGTGATGTTTTGTCTGACCTCACATAGAGCATACTAAGATGTTTTGTCTGACCTCACATAGAGCACACTAAGATGTTTTGTCTGACCTCACATAGAGCATACTAAGATGTTTTGTCTGACCTCACATAGAGCATACTAAGATGTTTTGTCTGACCTCACATAGAGCACACTAAGATGTTTTGTCTGACCTCACATAGAGCACACTAAGATGTTTTGTCTGACCTCACATAGAGGATACTAAGATGTTTTGTCTGACCTTACATAGAGCACACTAAGATGTTTTGTCTGACCTCACATAGAGCACACTGCGATGTTTTGTCTGACCTCACATAGAGCATACTAAGATGTTTTGTCTGACCTCACATAGAGCATACTAAGATGTTTTGTCTGACCTCATATAGAGCATACTGCGATGTTTTGTCTGACCTCACATAGAGCATACTGCGATGTTTTGTCTGACCTCACATAGAGCATACTGCGATGTTTTGTCTGACCTCACATAGAGCACACTAAGATGTTTTGTCTGACCTCACATAGAGCATACTAAGATGTTTTGTCTGACCTCACATAGAGCATACTAAGATGTTTTGTCTGACCTCACATAGAGCACACTGCGATGTTTTGTCTGACCTCACATAGAGCATACTAAGATGTTTTGTCTGACCTCACATAGAGCATACTAAGATGTTTTGTCTGACCTCACATAGAGCATACTGCGATGTTTTGTCTGACCTCACATAGAGCATACTAAGATGTTTTGTCTGACCTCACATAGAGCACACTAAGATGTTTTGTCTGACCTCACATAGAGCATACTGCGATGTTTTGTCTGACCTCACATAGAGCATACTAAGATGTTTTGTCTGACCTCACATAGAGCACACTAAGATGTTTTGTCTGACCTCACATAGAGCCCACTAAGATGTTTTGTCTGACCTCACATAGAGCACACTAAGATGTTTTGTCTGACCTCACATAGAGCATACTGCGATGTTTTGTCTGACCTCACATAGAGCATACTGCAATGTTTTGTCTGACCTCACATAGAGCATACTGTGATGTTTTGTCTGACCTCACATAGAGCACACTAAGATGTTTTGTCTGACCTCACATAGAGCACACTAAGATGTTTTGTCTGACCTCACATAGAGCATACTAAGATGTTTTGTCTGACCTCACATAGAGCATACTAAGATGTTTTGTCTGACCTCACATAGAGGATACTAAGATGTTTTGTCTGACCTCACATAGAGCATACTAAGATGTTTTGTCTGACCTCACATAGAGCATACTAAGATGTTTTGTCTGACCTCACATAGAGCACACTAAGATGTTTTGTCTGACCTCACATAGAGCATACTAAGATGTTTTGTCTGACCTCACATAGAGCATACTAAGATGTTTTGTCTGACCTCACATAGAGCATACTAAGATGTTTTGTCTGACCTCACATAGAGGATACTAAGATGTTTTGTCTGACCTCACATAGAGCATACTAAGATGTTTTGTCTGACCTCACATAGAGCACACTAAGATGTTTTGTCTGACCTCACATAGAGCACACTAAGATGTTTTGTCTGACCTCACATAGAGCATACTAAGATGTTTTGTCTGACCTCACATAGAGCATACTAAGATGTTTTGTCTGACCTCACATAGAGCATACTAAGATGTTTTGTCTGACCTCACATAGAGCATACTGCGATGTTTTGTCTGACCTCACATAGAGCATACTGCGATGTTTTGTCTGACCTCACATAGAGCACACTAAGATGTTTTGTCTGACCTCACATAGAGCATACTAAGATGTTTTGTCTGACCTCACATAGAGCATACTAAGATGTTTTGTCTGACCTCACATAGAGCACACTGCGATGTTTTGTCTGACCTCACATAGAGCATACTAAGATGTTTTGTCTGACCTCACATAGAGCCCACTAAGATGTTTTGTCTGACCTCACATAGAGCATACTAAGATGTTTTGTCTGACCTCACATAGAGCATACTAAGATGTTTTGTCTGACCTCACATAGAGCATACTGCGATGTTTTGTCTGACCTCACATAGAGCATACTGCGATGTTTTGTCTGACCTCACATAGAGCCCACTAAGATGTTTTGTCTGACCTCACATAGAGCATACTAAGATGTTTTGTCTGACCTCACATAGAGCACACTAAGATGTTTTGTCTGACCTCACATAGAGCATACTAAGATGTTTTGTCTGACCTCACATAGAGCATACTGCGATGTTTTGTCTGACCTCACATAGAGCATACTAAGATGTTTTGTCTGACCTCACATAGAGCACACTAAGATGTTTTGTCTGACCTCACATAGAGCATACTAAGATGTTTTGTCTGACCTCACATAGAGCACACTGCGATGTTTTGTCTGACCTCACATAGAGCACACTAAGATGTTTTGTCTGACCTCACATAGAGCATACTAAGATGTTTTGTCTGACCTCACATAGAGCATACTGCGATGTTTTGTCTGACCTCACATAGAGCATACTGCGATGTTTTGTCTGACCTCACATAGAGCATACTAAGATGTTTTGTCTGACCTCACATAGAGCATACTGCGATGTTTTGTCTGACCTCACATAGAGCACACTAAGATGTTTTGTCTGACCTCACATAGAGCATACTGCGATGTTTTGTCTGACCTCACATAGAGCATACTGCAATGTTTTGTCTGACCTCACATAGAGCATACTAAGATGTTTTGTCTGACCTCACATAGAGCACACTAAGATGTTTTGTCTGACCTCACATAGAGCACACTAAGATGTTTTGTCTGACCTCACATAGAGCATACTAAGATGTTTTGTCTGACCTCACATAGAGGATACTAAGATGTTTTGTCTGACCTCACATAGAGCACACTGCGATGTTTTGTCTGACCTCACATAGAGCATACTAAGATGTTTTGTCTGACCTCACATAGAGCATACTAAGATGTTTTGTCTGACCTCATATAGAGCATACTGCGATGTTTTGTCTGACCTCACATAGAGCATACTGCGATGTTTTGTCTGACCTCACATAGAGCATACTGCGATGTTTTGTCTGACCTCACATAGAGCACACTAAGATGTTTTGTCTGACCTCACATAGAGCATACTAAGATGTTTTGTCTGACCTCACATAGAGCATACTAAGATGTTTTGTCTGACCTCACATAGAGCACACTGCGATGTTTTGTCTGACCTCACATAGAGCATACTAAGATGTTTTGTCTGACCTCACATAGAGCATACTAAGATGTTTTGTCTGACCTCACATAGAGCATACTGCGATGTTTTGTCTGACCTCACATAGAGCATACTAAGATGTTTTGTCTGACCTCACATAGAGCATACTAAGATGTTTTGTCTGACCTCACATAGAGCACACTGCGATGTTTTGTCTGACCTCACATAGAGCATACTAAGATGTTTTGTCTGACCTCACATAGAGCATACTAAGATGTTTTGTCTGACCTCACATAGAGCATACTGCGATGTTTTGTCTGACCTCACATAGAGCATACTAAGATGTTTTGTCTGACCTCACATAGAGCACACTAAGATGTTTTGTCTGACCTCACATAGAGCCCACTAAGATGTTTTGTCTGACCTCACATAGAGCACACTAAGATGTTTTGTCTGACCTCACATAGAGCATACTAAGATGTTTTGTCTGACCTCACATAGAGCATACTAAGATGTTTTGTCTGACCTCACATAGAGCACACTAAGATGTTTTGTCTGACCTCACATAGAGCATACTAAGATGTTTTGTCTGACCTCACATAGAGCATACTAAGATGTTTTGTCAGACCTCACATAGAGCATACTGCGATGTTTTGTCTGACCTCACATAGAGCATACTGCGATGTTTTGTCTGACCTCACATAGAGCATACTAAGATGTTTTGTCTGACCTCACATAGAGCATACTAAGATGTTTTGTCTGACCTCACATAGAGCATACTGCGATGTTTTGTCTGACCTCACATAGAGCATACTAAGATGTTTTGTCAGACCTCACATAGAGCACACTAAGATGTTTTGTCTGACCTCACATAGAGCATACTGCGATGTTTTGTCTGACCTCACATAGAGCATACTGCGATGTTTTGTCTGACCTCACATAGAGCATACTAAGATGTTTTGTCTGACCTCACATAGAGCACACTGCGATGTTTTGTCTGACCTCACATAGAGCATACTAAGATGTTTTGTCTGACCTCACATAGAGCCCACTAAGATGTTTTGTCTGACCTCACATAGAGCATACTAAGATGTTTTGTCTGACCTCACATAGAGCATACTAAGATGTTTTGTCTGACCTCACATAGAGCATACTGCGATGTTTTGTCTGACCTCACATAGAGCATACTGCGATGTTTTGTCTGACCTCACATAGAGCCCACTAAGATGTTTTGTCTGACCTCACATAGAGCATACTAAGATGTTTTGTCTGACCTCACATAGAGCACACTAAGATGTTTTGTCTGACCTCACATAGAGCATACTAAGATGTTTTGTCTGACCTCACATAGAGCATACTGCGATGTTTTGTCTGACCTCACATAGAGCATACTAAGATGTTTTGTCTGACCTCACATAGAGCATACTGCGATGTTTTGTCTGACCTCACATAGAGCACACTAAGATGTTTTGTCTGACCTCACATAGAGCATACTAAGATGTTTTGTCTGACCTCACATAGAGCATACTAAGATGTTTTGTCTGACCTCACATAGAGCATACTGCGATGTTTTGTCTGACCTCACATAGAGCATACTAAGATGTTTTGTCTGACCTCACATAGAGCACACTAAGATGTTTTGTCTGACCTCACATAGAGCCCACTAAGATGTTTTGTCTGACCTCACATAGAGCACACTAAGATGTTTTGTCTGACCTCACATAGAGCATACTAAGATGTTTTGTCTGACCTCACATAGAGCATACTGCGATGTTTTGTCTGACCTCACATAGAGCATACTAAGATGTTTTGTCTGACCTCACATAGAGCATACTAAGATGTTTTGTCTGACCTCATATAGAGCACACTAAGATGTTTTGTCTGACCTCACATAGAGCACACTAAGATGTTTTGTCTGACCTCACATAGAGCACACTAAGATGTTTTGTCTGACCTCACATAGAGCATACTAAGATGTTTTGTCTGACCTCACATAGAGCATACTAAGATGTTTTGTCAGACCTCACATAGAGCATACTGCGATGTTTTGTCTGACCTCACATAGAGCATACTGCGATGTTTTGTCTGACCTCACATAGAGCATACTAAGATGTTTTGTCTGACCTCACATAGAGCATACTGCGATGTTTTGTCTGACCTCACATAGAGCATACTAAGATGTTTTGTCTGACCTCACATAGAGCATACTAAGATGTTTTGTCTGACCTCACATAGAGCATACTAAGATGTTTTGTCTGACCTCACATAGAGCATACTGCGATGTTTTGTCTGACCTCACATAGAGCATACTAAGATGTTTTGTCAGACCTCACATAGAGCACACTAAGATGTTTTGTCTGACCTCACATAGAGCATACTGCGATGTTTTGTCTGACCTCACATAGAGCATACTGCAATGTTTTGTCTGACCTCACATAGAGCATACTAAGATGTTTTGTCTGACCTCACATAGAGCATACTAAGATGTTTTGTCTGACCTCACATAGAGCATACTGCGATGTTTTGTCTGACCTCACATAGAGCATACTAAGATGTTTTGTCTGACCTCACATAGAGCATACTAAGATGTTTTGTCTGACCTCACATAGAGCATACTAAGATGTTTTGTCTGACCTCACATAGAGCATACTGCGATGTTTTGTCTGACCTCACATAGAGCATACTGCGATGTTTTGTCTGACCTCACATAGAGCATACTAAGATGTTTTGTCTGACCTCACATAGAGCATACTGCGATGTTTTGTCTGACCTCACATAGAGCATACTGCAATGTTTTGTCTGACCTCACATAGAGCATACTGTGATGTTTTGTCTGACCTCACATAGAGCACACTAAGATGTTTTGTCTGACCTCACATAGAGCACACTAAGATGTTTTGTCTGACCTCACATAGAGCATACTAAGATGTTTTGTCTGACCTCACATAGAGCATACTAAGATGTTTTGTCTGACCTCACATAGAGCATACTAAGATGTTTTGTCTGACCTCACATAGAGGATACTAAGATGTTTTGTCTGACCTCACATAGAGCACACTAAGATGTTTTGTCTGACCTCACATAGAGCATACTAAGATGTTTTGTCTGACCTCACATAGAGCATACTAAGATGTTTTGTCTGACCTCATATAGAGCATACTGCGATGTTTTGTCTGACCTCACATAGAGCATACTGCGATGTTTTGTCTGACCTCACATAGAGCATACTAAGATGTTTTGTCTGACCTCACATAGAGCATACTGCGATGTTTTGTCTGACCTCACATAGAGCACACTAAGATGTTTTGTCTGACCTCACATAGAGCATACTAAGATGTTTTGTCTGACCTCACATAGAGCCCACTAAGATGTTTTGTCTGACCTCACATAGAGCATACTGCGATGTTTTGTCTGACCTCACATAGAGCCCACTAAGATGTTTTGTCTGACCTCACATAGAGCACACTAAGATGTTTTGTCTGACCTCACATAGAGCATACTGCGATGTTTTGTCTGACCTCACATAGAGCATACTGCAATGTTTTGTCTGACCTCACATAGAGCATACTGTGATGTTTTGTCTGACCTCACATAGAGCACACTAAGATGTTTTGTCTGACCTCACATAGAGCACACTAAGATGTTTTGTCTGACCTCACATAGAGCATACTAAGATGTTTTGTCTGACCTCACATAGAGCATACTAAGATGTTTTGTCTGACCTCACATAGAGCATACTAAGATGTTTTGTCTGACCTCACATAGAGCACACTAAGATGTTTTGTCTGACCTCACATAGAGCACACTAAGATGTTTTGTCTGACCTCACATAGAGCACACTGCGATGTTTTGTCTGACCTCACATAGAGCATACTAAGATGTTTTGTCTGACCTCACATAGAGCATACTAAGATGTTTTGTCTGACCTCACATAGAGCATACTAAGATGTTTTGTCTGACCTCACATAGAGCATACTGCGATGTTTTGTCTGACCTCACATAGAGCACACTAAGATGTTTTGTCTGACCTCACATAGAGCATACTAAGATGTTTTGTCTGACCTCACATAGAGCACACTAAGATGTTTTGTCTGACCTCACATAGAGCATACTAAGATGTTTTGTCTGACCTCACATAGAGCCCACTAAGATGTTTTGTCTGACCTCACATAGAGCCCACTAAGATGTTTTGTCTGACCTCACATAGAGCATACTAAGATGTTTTGTCTGACCTCACATAGAGCCCACTAAGATGTTTTGTCTGACCTCACATAGAGCATACTAAGATGTTTTGTCTGACCTCACATAGAGCATACTAAGATGTTTTGTCTGACCTCACATAGAGCATACTAAGATGTTTTGTCTGACCTCACATAGAGCCCACTAAGATGTTTTGTCTGACCTCACATAGAGCATACTAAGATGTTTTGTCTGACCTCACATAGAGCATACTAAGATGTTTTGTCTGACCTCACATAGAGCATACTAAGATGTTTTGTCTGACCTCACATAGAGCATACTAAGATGTTTTGTCTGACCTCACATAGAGC